>OZ004709.1:98739831-99440012 GCA_963924515.1 Vespertilio murinus
GCAGGTTAAGCTCAGGGCAGGAGACAACTTGAGTTAATATAGATTCTTAGGGAAAGAACCAAATGAGATTTGAGTTCTGGTCTCCCGTTTCAATTAGCCTGTGATAAAAATGGTAGTGATGATCATAGCACCATAGTCCTGAGCTCTATGAAGATAGGCAGATATTGCTCTCTTTATTTTTGCAATGTCCACTAGCATAACAGCTGACACATAGTAGGTGCTGAATAAATATTTATTGATTACACGAATGAAGAGAGTTATTCTAATACTGAATTCATAGACATTGAGTCAGATTATAATGAAAATGTAAAATATCCTTATTTTCTGCACTAATGAAAGTGATCCTGAGCTCCAAACTACTTCCCTCGGGATCTCTAGATCAGATTGGTGGGTCCTATCAGTGTCCTAGGCCATTTGTCCCTGAAAGTGGGTCTGAGGTAGGAGTAGGGAGATATAAGTAGTTATTTAGAGCAGGGACTCAAATTCTTTCTGTCAATAAAACTCCTCCAAGAATTGGAGGAAAGCATGACCCCTTTGTCTAGGAGAATTAACATGCTCATAGGACAAGCATGGGATGAGTGAATGATTATCAACCATAACCTTAACTGGTTGCAAAATGAAGATGTTCATATCTGTGCATGTTTTTTGTTGGGTGTACGTTAATCTCTGATTTCTTTCATTTTCCCATCCTCTTTCCTTTCTTCCACAACATTTCTCAACCATGCCACTCTTGACATTTTGGGTCAGATAATTCTTGTTAAGTTGGAGGAGGTGCTGCCCTGTGCACTGTGGGATTTTTAACAGCACCCCTGGCCTCTGCCCTGTAGATGCCTATAGAACT
This sequence comes from Vespertilio murinus, assembly GCA_963924515.1. Taxonomy (NCBI): domain Eukaryota; kingdom Metazoa; phylum Chordata; class Mammalia; order Chiroptera; family Vespertilionidae; genus Vespertilio; species Vespertilio murinus. Next base: position 98,740,673 of record OZ004709.1, read on the forward strand.
CCCTAGTTGTGGCACTCAAATTGTCTTCAGACATTGGGGCAGGATCCCCCCACATGAGAGCCACTGCTCTACTGTTTTATATGAGGAGTGCTGGTCCTCACTTAAATTCCCAGCTGGAACTATTGCCTGGAGATACCGGGCTTGAAGGTCACTGTGACCACCTCTTCTTGTCTGCGGCTGCAGTTCCTCCCAGCAGGGCCACTGTAAATCCAGCTTCTCGAATACAATTCTCTTTGGTGATAGAATGCTTTTGTGTTTGTTCAAATTTGTTGATTTCAAGGATTAGCAACCAGTTCATGATGGGCAATTCAGAACCCATGGTCACTGTATAGGTGTTTATTCTCTACCGAGGTCTAGTACCAAACAAGCCAGGAATGGCTCCTCAGAAGGGGAGAGACAACAGGAAGGGTGGGAGGGAATGCCTGCTCCTGCACCCTGGAGGTCTGTGCTGTGATTCTTCTACTGGCGCTTCCAGAGGGCCCATGCAGCCTCCTGGTTTACCTCAGACACTGAGCAAGGTTGGTCTGCTGTGTTGGAGGCTCTAATGGCAGGGCTGCTGTCCCTTGCCACTTCTAGTCTGAACACACTCACAACTCAATCTTTCCAGTTCCTGGAAAATGGGTCCGGAAGCCTGCCTGTTGTGACATATGCTGCGTCCCTAGCCCAGAAGGGCTCGGGCTGGCACTTACGGAGAAGTGGAAGGATGGAGAACTACATTTTCATCTGCTTCCCTCCTCACAGGTTGAGGGCAGCTCCTATGTCGAGTTGAGACTATTTCTGCGGATGTTTCTTTTGGGAACTTGGAACGCTAGTCACCGCCTCGAAGGGAGAATTGGCAGGCAGAACTGCTGGGTACTTTCCCAGTGCCTGATTCTTGTGCCTCAATCAATTATTAGCACTTATTTTCTCCAGCTCGTTAATGAAGCACAGACATTGTGTATGTTTCAGTGCCTGAGTTGTCACAGCACTTAATTTGCAAGAAAACATAATTAGGCTGGGCTCCCTTTCCCCTCTCTCCCCTGCTGCAGGCAGCTTTTTGGCTACTCACTGTGTGGATGAACAGTGACCCATATAAAGTCCCTATAGTCAACCTTCCTCACCATCCATGGATCCTCCTCCACAGTGTCCCCAAAGATATCCAGAGGAGGTGCAGGAGAGTGACTTTGCAGTGAAATAATGCATTCTACTGTCGGGACCTCAGTTATTAGAAAGGCACTTCTCAGACTGAACTTCACGTGATCAGGCCTGTAAGTCCAGTGCCAGATTATTCCATTTACAGACAAGGGCCCTCTGGTCCCAGGAGGGTGAGCAGCTGTACCGCTGTAAGAGAGAGAGAGGTTTAGGGGTAATGTCAGGATCTTGCTTTGCTGGGAGATATTCCCTGAGCAGGGCGCCTGGCAGAGGAGAGTCAACATGACTGCTTTCTGAGAAAGAGGCAGCCTTTTGCCCAGCAACTTTTCTTCTCTGCTCCTGAAACAGAACATCATGAATCACCTGCATTTGCCAGAATGAAGAAATTCAGTTCCAACTTGTTCAATAAGTTTTCTCTCCATGTGACTTTCTCTTGCTTTGTGACTATTTCTGCCGATGCTTAATGACAACTTGTTATAAGCTTAATCCTTTGCAAAGCTATTTCTTCGAATTTATCCACTAGAGTCCTCATAAGAACCAGTCCTAAATGCTTGGTAGTTCTAAGGCCTTGGTTTATACTGGACACCACCGATTTCTAGAAGGGCGGGACCCCTTCCAGATCAGCATTTGGACAGCACTCTTCCACAGGCCCTAACAAAAGCCTCAGGAACCCAGCCAACAGGAAGTGCACACTTATCATGCACCAACATTATGCCGACAAGTGGATTTCACATCAGTGAGTAGCAGCAAATATTTTTGGAAAGTATGTGGAAGCATAAATCATTGCAAGTAAGTAAAAAACATATTTTTAAGAAGTGGTTTTGCCAGTGGGTAAAGCATCTCAGGCCCCAGAAGCTTTCATTAGCTCTGAAGGTCTCATCCATCTCTGGAGATGGGAGCAGCTGTCTGGGAGCATCGGAAGTCTGAAAGAACACTCCCATCACGCCCTTTTGAGTTTTATGAATGTCCATTCTCCTACAGAACGACTGTGACACCTCCACCAGGGGCCTGCATGTGAGCTTGATATTTCCTTCATGATCTGTGTGTAAATGTAACATTGTCAAGCACCTGCTCACTGCCGGGTACTTGCAACACCTACATCTCATTTTCCCAGCATCCTTGTAGTGATATCACTCATTTTTCAGATGCAGAAACAGAGGCACAGAGGTTAAATAACTTGCTAAAATCACATAGTAAGTGGCAAGGCAGGGTCCAACCGGGGTAGCTTCACTCTGTCTTCTTCTCCCTCCTTCATTTATGTCTCTGGAAGATCATCTTGAAGAGCCCAGTGTTGACAGCTGAGAGACTCTGGTGAAAGCGGCTACATGGCATCGTCTCCCCTGGGCCTCTGGCCCATGTGGGGTTCAGAGCTTCACAGTCTTTGGACAGAGACCCCAAGGCTCTGCTGTTGGTGCAGCTCTCCTGAGGTTGGCTATGCTGCATTGTGACTGGAGTGACAGCTATAGGATGTCTGCAGCCGCCGCAAGACCAGTGACCTCAGCTCTGCCCAGTCCTGACTTCTGCGGAGAGTCAGGATTTAGGAGGAGGGGATTGGTTGTGAGAGAAGGAGAAAGCTGTGCTATTTCCTGCACAGCCCACCTCTTTCTCTTGTTCCTACTGTCTCAGCTGAATGACATTTGTGCTAGCTGCTCCCAAAAGGAGTCACTGGTGAAATGTCACAGGCTTCAGCATGAACAGTTCTGCTCCATCCTTCATTTCTCTCCCTGCCACCTCCCTTATACTCCTCAAGGGCCTTTTTATTTTATTTTAAAAGGACACTGCCTTGAAATTCAAGTGCAGGAAAAAGTAATTAAATTTTCTCTTCAGGTCTGCCTCTCTAAAACAAAACAAAACAAAACAAAACAAAACAATCAAAAAACCCAACATCATTTCTGGCTGAAATGCAAAGATTATTCCAGAAGGAAAGTGTTTTTAGTTGAAGCTTTGCCTACTTCTCTCTCTGGGCTTCACCAGTCACTTTTTCTCATGCTCAGAGCAATGGTGGCAGCGTGACTGATAGATGCTTCCAAAGTCCCTTCTCTGTCACCTCAGGAAGCTCGAGGGCCCTCTCCTAGCAGAAGTTAAATGTCTCATTTAATGTCACACGAGTAATAAGTGATGGGTCCACCTGGATTTGCAGTTGGGCCTCACGGACTCCAGAGCCGAACCGGTAACACCCTGCATGTAATCAATTGCAGGGACTACATTTGTACAACCAAAAACTGGGGGACATCTTCTGACAAATGATTTGCTTTTCCTGATTTATCACTTTAAAAATGTTTTTAATATGAAAAGCCATTTGAAGTTACCAAAATGAAATCATATTTTATTGTATATTTAATGAAATCACCATTATTGAAAAGAAGTCATACATGATTGGCAGGAAATCTACCACTTAGTGTTGTTGGACCAGGAGCCAAAAGTCCTAGGTTCTGTTCCAGATTTGGCCCTTAACTAGCTGTGTGATCTGATTATATTACTTCACCTCCCTGGGCCTTTCTCAGCTGGTGAAGTGAGACTTAGTTAAGATGATTTCTCAGGACCACTCTAGCCCTGGTGGTCAGTGACCGTCTAATTCCAGGGGCAGACCTCAGATTTGGACTGTCCACCACACACAAATGAGAGCCTAACTATAGAAATGATTCCATTCTTCTACTTTGGGCAAATCTTGGCAACATCTGAATCTAGTCCCTTGCCATCTGGGACCCTATTCTGTTCCCCAGGGACTGTTTCCTTTTTTGCCAGTCTGCACCCTGGGAACTTACTTCTCCAATAAAACCATCTCCTGTACTTGCCTCCTTGCTTGCTCCTTTTCCTCCCTTCTTGCCATCTCTTCTCACTGCTCCTCCTCTCAACCTCCCATAGCTTGCCCCCAATTCCTGTAGGTGGTACATGCTAGGTCTACCTCAGTGTCTCCCACTCTCTCTTTCTCATTTCAGTGTGTGTTGGCTCCTCCCCTTTATATCAAACAGAGGCTCCCTCTCCCTATATTGAAGGGACAAATACATAAACCTTGGCTCTGCTGTCCCTGCCACAGAGGGTCACATTCTCTCTTCCCCTCCCATTATCTCCTCTCCTGGCTGCCCCCCCCCCCCATTTAGATTTCCTACTCTTTTCACTCTTCTGAACCAGAGATGGCCTATTCCTGAGACCCAACAGCATTTCTCCTCGTTTGCTTGAACCTTTCTGTGGCACCTGGCACTGTCACTTTTCTTTCTCAAACACTCTCATTGGCTTCAAGTGTCATGCACTGTCTTCCTGTCTTCTTCACTTTGGGAGGTTCTGACTTTGACTCACTTTCTACTCTCTCAGTGATCACATCTAATCTCAAGGCTTCCGCTAAACATCTTTGAGATTCTGACACCAAACTTCTAACTGCCACATGGATATTTTTACTTGGCTTTTCCATTGTCACTTTACATGTTTACAATGGAGGTTACCATCCTGGCTCAAGAGCTGGCTTCCCATCCAGATCTCCCACTGCTGTCCATCAGTTAAGTGGGTTTGAAATCTAGTCACTCTCCCTCATTCTTCCTGTCCCTCCCCGACTCCTCATTCACCAGTCACCTGCTATTTGTTTTCATAAAATATCTCAAATGTGCAGCCTCTCTCTAGCTCCACTGATACTATTCTGGTTCTGACTCAGATGAGGAATCTCTTCACTAGTCATTAACTTCTTTTCTTTTTTAAATTATACCTGAGGATATGATTTTATTGATTTTTAGAGAGAGAGAGAGAGAGAGAGAGAGAGATCCATGAGAGAGAGAGAGAGAGAGAGAGAGATCCATGAGAGAGAGAGATATCAATTGGTTGCCTTCAACATGTCCATATGTGCCCTAACTGGGAATTGAACCCACAAACTTTTGATGTACAGGAGGATGTTCCAACCAACTGAGTCAGCTGGACAGGGTGTCATTAATTTCTTGATTCTTCAGTTCATCCTATTTTTCTCTATGTCAGTAATGTTTCTAAAATATTACTTTGCACATTTCAATGCATTCTTTGGCTTCCTGCGTTCTCAGTCTCTAAACAAACAGCTTCCTGAGTAACATCCAAAACCCTCAGGTTGATGTTCAAAAGCACCCAGAATTTGGCCCTACTTTTCTGCACTCTTACTTCCCATTTATACTCTTCATCATAGGCAACGTGCACATGCTTTTCTGCCTCTCTGTGTCCAGAGCTTGTGTCTCCTTGATCCGCTGTACTTGGGCAAGTAAATGGGCCTCCATAAGACTCAGTTTCCTCAACTACAAAATAGTAATAATAGCTCTTCTGATTTCCTCAGGGGGTTGGTTGTGAGGACAAAGTTCACTTATTATTTTTATTTTTAAAAATGTTATTGGGGTGACATTGGCCAACAGAACATATACCTAGGTTTAATGTGTGGCTTTCTAAGTTACAAGATCTGTACACAGCATTTTGTGCTCACCCCCAAAGTTAAGTCTTCTCCTGTCACCTCATATAAGGACCCCTTCTCTTCCACCTCCATTAAATAAATACTTATTGGAGAGGTACTTGGGATCTTCTAAATATATGTGTGCCAGATTCTTGGAATTTGCTAAGATAAATAAGTTACACCCCTTCCTTTGAGTTGCTCAGGTAATCAGGGAAATGGCATCAATACAATGGGATGGTCAAGAGTTTGCTGGGATGGCATGCCTGCTGCGGGCCCAGCCTGGCCCTGCCCCTTTGACCTGAGACCTTCTCAGGCTCTTCTTTGTCACCTTTCAGCACTGATTCCTTGCCCTCCTGTCACTCTTTCAGGGCCCAGCTCTCCCTAATGTGAAAACAAGTAATACTGGAGGCTAATTTAATCTGTTACTTCTTCCAGGTGACATATGTACATTTTAATGAGATACAATGCAAAGGAGGATAATTTGAGCCCTATGACAGGTGGGTAGGGACATAGTTTGAGTTAGGGAAGATTTGGGAGGCACCCATTACACTATATAGGCACCCACTGATTTTCTTCATGGGGCTGGCTGGCTCTACTCAGGAGTCCAGAGGTGGGGGTCCCTCCCCAGGCTGTGCCACCTCCCCAGGCTATCCGAGGGCTCTGGAGTGTGGGCGTCTTGGTGCAATGACGGATGAGACATCTGTTCCATGATGGGCTATTACCAACAATTCATTACTGCAAAATGGACTCACCCTCATTATCCCAGGACTCCGAGTTAATGTGGCATTCTGCAATCTCACGGATTCGGCTGCACATTGAAGGCGCACATCACGTTTTATGGAGGCAGGAAACCTGTGCTTCAGAAAACAATGGAGATTTAGCGTGTCTCTTGAATTAGTTGACATATTTACTCTTCATGAATTACCCTGTTTTGTAGACAAACACTGTAGCTTATAGCCTCATTAATAGAAATTAGTTCGCCCCACTGCTCTGCCCAAGGACACAGTTCTCCTCAGGGAGCAGTTTTGTCCTTATCATCTTGCCACTTGCAGTTTCTGGGTTCTGGAACAGGAATGTGTCTCCTGGGGCAGTTTGGGGAGGGGCTGAGCCTGTGATCTCCAGCCAGCCCTTCATCACAACTCACCTGTTGGAAATGCACACCCCAGGCCTTCTTGGAAAGGTTCCCTTTTTTCTTTGTAATGCTTCTAGCAAAACCATGGTCATGCAGTTACTTTGGGGGAGTGAATTATCCAGAACCAATAATCAGTTCAAAAATGTGTGGAAGTCATGGTGTCAGTTTCCTAAACTTTGATATCACCGGCACTGCTGTTGATGTGTGAGCTCCCTGCCTGGGCTCAGGTTGTCCTTGGGAAATTACTCAGCCACTCTTCACCTCCCACAAAGTGACAGTTCTTCTCCCAGCTAACTTTTCTCTAATAGCTCAGGAATTGCTAAGGTGACTTCTAGCTAGAAATATCTATGATGCCATTTACCAAACCACGAATCAGAAATGTAGGGGATTCTTTAAAAACCACATACCAAATTCCAGATGTTGTGTTTCATTGGTGGTAGTGATGGTGGATGAGGAGGATAGCCTTTTGGGGCCAAAGCATGATCAAATATTTTATCTTTTCCTTTAGGCATTAAATTTGGTACTTCATTTTCCTCACTCTGACATGTCTCACAAATATACAGTAGCTTTTGTCCCAGGATAGAAGGCACTTCTTCACTTAACCATCCATCTGTTTCTCAAATATTTGTTGAGTGTTTATTATGTACAAAGCACTGTGATGGATGCTGGGGCTGTGCTAGGCACAGGGCTCCCAAGAGGTTGTTTAGCTCCAGCAACAGACAGAAGTCAATGAGATCCAATAAGTACTTGTTGAGTATTTGCAGAAGATCATTCTCTGGGTGAAGGAAACCCAGACACTCCCTGAAAGGAACATACAATGTTCTTGCAGGTCAGACTAAGACACGCGCTTTCCTGAATACTGTTCCTCTCCCACACAACCTGCTGACTCGGAGACATTGCCATCAAGATTCTCATCTAGGATCCTTGCGGATTCCCATGGGAGTTGTGCAGAAATGCAGGGGAAATGTCCTTACATTTCAAAACCTTTTCATCCCCTGTCTCACCAGTGGAAGCTTCCTTCCTCACTACAAACTATTCATTTCTCTATGATCAGACTTGTCTTGGTAGAAAGTCAAGGGTCCTGTTTAATTCCCATTTACTCAGAAGAGGCTGCTTGGTGTGGAGCCAGTTTTTATCCATTTCAGCAGGTGAGGACATTTAGATGGTTTTTACTTTTTGGCTTTTACAAATAAGGCTGTTATGAGCATTTGTGCAAAAGCTTTTGTGTGGATGTGTGTTTTAGGTGTACTAGTGTATGTAGGAGTGGAATTGCTCGGTCAATGCCAACTTGATGTTTGCCTTTACAGGGAACTGCCAGGCAGTTTTCCAAAGAAGCTGCACTGTTTTCTATTTCTACCATCAATGTCCGAAGGCTCTGCTTTTTCCACAACCTTGCCAACACTTGTTATTGTCTGTCTTTTATATGAAAGCCATTCTAGTGGGTGTGAAGGGGTATCTCATCATGATTTTGCTGTGCATATCCCTGATGGCTAATGATACTGGACATATTTTCATGTGCTTATTGGCCATTTGTGTACCTTCCCTGGAAAAATGTATATTCAGACCCTTTGCCCATTCATAGAGGGCAGCAAGTAATTGGAATTGTCTTTTTAATTATTGAGTTGTAATGAGTTTATATATTCTAGATATAAGTCCCTTATCATATATATAATTTGAAATATTTTTTCCCATTCTATTAGTTAAGTTTTAATCTTCCCTGACCCACAGTTTTCTCATTTGTAAAATTGAGATAATAATGGTATCTATCTCTTAGAGAAGGATTAAGTGAAATAACAGATGAAAGCCCTTGATACAGGGCATGGAACACAGTAAGCCCCAATACATGTTAGCTATTCTACTGTATTTTTCCCCCCATTTCCTATTCAGGACAAGAGTCTCAGTTAAACAATCCTGCTTTTTCCCAGATGCCCTGGTATAGGAGATGTTTTTGGAACCTGAGTTTTAGGCAGAAGCCCTTTGGTTAAAGGAAGTATAACAAGTATTAGAGTCCTAGTGGTTGCCTTTTCCCAAGGGTTTCCTACTTGCTGACACTGCTTCTAGTGCCTGCCAGCTGGAGGAGGAGGGGCTTCAGTAAGAACAGCTGCCACTGAGCCTGGCCTGCTTCCCCTGGCTGGTGCATGGAAGGCAGCAGGTCAGCTGGGAGTCCAGGGCCTCAGGAATTAGGACTTGGCATGAAGAAGTCGGAAGCCAAGGCCTGTGCTGGTCCTGCATGTTGTAAAATAGAACCTAAGAAGCAGTCTACTTAAAAGTCATCTTCAGTTGGTGCTGGAAACTCAATGGAAGGGAAAAAACATCTTCCCAGTGAGAGTTTTGTCATTATCATTCACTGATAAACCAAGACACTTGCCAGGTGACCACACCCAGTCTGGGTAAAAATTACCCATGACCTTGAGTATATTTGGAAAACAAATGCACACACGGTTTCAGGCTGGTGAATATTGGGTACTTATTTGTAAGATGGTATTAAATCAAAGCCAGGGCAGCATAGCAGCTTTCTAGCACCATTTCCCCTCTGAACCCCCTAACTACTGGCCTTTTTTACAAAGTGGGAATGGCTCACACCCTGGCCACTCTTTTCCCCCTTCTGTGGGTACGTCTGCCCAGGCATTAAATATTTAGTTCTAAGATGCTGAGTGAGATGGAAGGATTAAATCCTGGCTTTGCCCTTAAAGGTATTACAGTTATGAACCCCAGAAAGCAGAGCCCAAGGCAAAAGCCAGCTAACGTTATTGAAGAGTGAAAACCAAGGAAGTGGGAGTGAGGCAGAAATGGAGAGCCAGGCAGCGAAGGAGGAAGCTGAAACACAGGGTGCATCACTGGTTGGCCACTGCTGGACACAAAGCTCAGTGGTGCAGCACCATCTTCAGAGAGGCCAGCTGAGCTCCTAGCTCTCGGGACAGCTTGTCAAAGGGAGGGGCACAGAGGGGGCTCTCTTCCATCAAACTTTGCTCTGAGAAGTTAACTAGTTTGCATGCTGTGCTCCTTCGGGCCCACGGGAAGCCAGATCACACCAAACACTAAGGTATGGTGATCACCTGGTTTGGACGTGGCTGAGTGCTGGGTGGTGGAGTCCACGCAGCATCACAGCTGGTGTGGAGCCAGCAGCCAAGGACCTGACAGAGGGGAAACCCACAGGATCTGAGGGGCGTATGGGAGATGTCGCTGTAACTCAGCTCTGCTCTCACCCTTCCTTCTTATCCAGTCCCCCCAACAGAGTATGAACCTACATTTTTGTGAGAATCAAATACCCTGAGGGAAAAGCACAAATTGATCCAGACTCAAATTCTCCATCAAGGCTGTAAGCAGCCAGACTGAAGAGGCTAAGGAAAACAATGGCAGCTCCCACCTCTGCCGCTGGTTGAGGGCATGATTAGTATTCATCACCTCAGCCCCACCCCGTTAGCACTCATTCAAGATTTCCCTCCCCTTCAAAAAAAGTTCCAGGGCACTTGCCCAGTGGGCTGCCTACTGCACTTCTCCACTTCAACATGCACATGCATGTGGATCACCTGGGGGTGGGTCAAAAGGCAGATTTGGGTTCAGAGGTTTGGAGAGAAACCTGAGATTCTGCATTTCTAAGGAGCTTGCAGGTGACACAGGTGTTGCTGGCCCAGGTGTCCACTGGGCAGGCAGCAAAGACAGAGACTAAGTTCACCCTTGAATTGCCCTTAGTTGTCATGTCCTTGCTCAACTGTGGTTGCTGCAGTTGCCCCTTGACAGTTTTTCCTGGGGTTTATGCACCTAGAAAAGCCCCAGGGAGCCCTGGGTTCTAGAAGTGATCCTCTCTGTGCTCACTGTATAGCAGCTCCTCCTGGAATCAGGGCTCTTAATCCCACCAGTGCAGCAACTCTGGCCTTGCCTGTTTGTCCATCAGTGTGGGAATGCCCACTGACTCATAGTTTCTCAGCTTCCAGTCCAGTGCAATCCTGATGACAGAGAAGTCTCTTCCCTGACACTGGAGGTTCACCTGGCAGGGCCTCGCTGCAGACAGAGAGCGCTTTCTGTTTGTGGGGGAGAGAGGGCAAGTCCTCTGTTCACTGCTTGGTTCCCAGACTCTCTATCTTGGTTCCTGGGCTGATGGGGCCATATAGGATGAATGTTCAGTGCCACTCCCACCTTCCAGATGACAGTGCCCTAGCACTTTGGGGTGTTGTCACTGATCTGGTACCTTTGTTTGCTCTGCCAGGCTTTTTGGCCACTGGTTCTGGATGATGAAAACCTGGTAAGACCAGCAAGCCCCATGGTCATGTGCCCTCTGTGTGCCTCCTTTGCTGAGGCATAGGAACCAGTGTGGTAACTGGATGGCGGTTGGGTGGAGTCCATGCAGAGCCCATAACTGTGGGGACAAATGAGGTGAGACAGTGGTAAAGGTTCCAAGAGTGGTAAGGTTGAGAGGATCTGAGAAGATGCATAAGGGATGTCTGAGAGAGGGCTCAAACTCTGGTTCAGGAAGCAAGACACAACACCTGAAGACACGAGGCAGAAGGACAGACAGTGAACACCATGGGAGCTTGGTGTGGTCAAGGAAGAGGGATGACCAGGGCATGTGGCCCACGAGGGTTTTCAGGAACAAGTATGGCTGGACTTTGTCTCAAAGGTCTCACATAGGCATGGAGTGGAGGAAAGAAAGGGGGAAGTATTCCAGGGGTGAAAAGAAGCATAAAGAGGCCAAGATGGAGCTCCAGGGGCTTGGAACTGGTGTGTGGTGGGGGAGCAATGATGATAGCAATTTTAGTAGTAGTAGGAAAACTTTATTGAGCACTTTCTGTATGCCAGGCACAATCCTGGACTCTTAAATGCATTTATTTTATTGTCACAATTACCCTTTAAGTAGGCAAAGCCAGGAGATAGATTTGGGGTACCCTGAATTACCAGCCCATGAGTTGGCCTTCTCGTTACCACCTGACTTAGGAATAGATGTGGACCCCAGGAGTACAGGGCCAACTTCTCACTGACCTCTATGTACTTATATAGAGGCCTGGTGCATGGAATTTGTGCATGGGTAAGGTCTCTAAGCCTGGCTGGTGATCAGAACCAATCTGAGGGGCAGCAGGTGGGGTGATTGGGGCCCCCCTGACACCTGCCTTGGCTGGCCTGGGGCCTGTAGGCTGGGGGCAGCTCCTGAGTTGAGCGTCTGCCCTCTAGTGGTCAGTGCATGTCATAATGACTGGTGATTACGCCGCATCATTCTGCTGTTTGATCAATTTTCATATTAAGCTTTTATTATATCGGATTCCTCCTTCAGAGACTGGCACATGGGAATGTTTCTACGATTTCACTGAATATTAATAACAGGTATCCTTAATAAGGCACTTATTGCATTCCCGGGCATTATTTTAAGAGCTTGACATGGAATAGATTATTTAATTCACTCATAATCCTGAAAGGTAGGCACTATTAATATTACAATTTTGCAGATGAAGAAGTTGAGGTCCATAGAAATTCCTTGTCCAAAGTAATAGAGCAAGAAAGGGCCAGAGCTGGGATTTAGACCCAGTCAGTTTGACTTGAGTCCACACATGTAATTCCTAACCTGCACCGCCTCTCAAAAACAATTTCTGTCTGGAAACTATATTGGAAATTAGGTGGTCTTGAAGGTTGTGAGGCTTCATGAGGGGGAGGTCAGATGGGCAGCTGTAATAGAGGGTTAAAGGGTGTTCTTCACTGGGTCATATATGGTCTCTTTGTCTGCCTTCTCTGGAGAGGAGGCACATTTAAAAAATGTTTTTATTGATTTTAGAGAGAGATGAAGGGGGAAGGAGAGATAGAAACATCGGTGCATGAACATCAATTGGCTGCCTGCCTCCTGCTGGGGATCGAACCCACAATCTGGGCATGTACCCTCACCAGGAATCAAACTGGTGACTTCTTGGTGCATGGTTCTGATGCTCAACCACTGAGCTACACTGGCCAGGCGAGGAGGCACACACAGGCTTCAAGGATCAGCTGCCATACACATCAGCAGGTGGCTTGTGTGTGTATGTTTTCTCTGTTCTCCCACAGTGTATTTACACTCAAGATTGAGATAAACATCCATTTGCTTTAACACATGTGAAAATACCTTAGCAACTTCCTGCAGCTCTGGCCTGTTGCTAAGCAGTGACCCTAGTGTTGCCATGGCAACACAATCTGAGATTCCAGAGTGCTGCGGTACCAGCCTGCTGTTTCCAACATGGCTTTGGGGAAGCGGGATAGGAGCACATTGGGCCTCAGGAGCACATTGGCTCTCTGGGCACAGCCTTGCTCTTTCTGTTTGGCCCTGTCACAGAGCCTGCTTCCACCTGAGGGAGACAGGGCTCCAACACCAGTGACAAGGCCTCTGGTCATATCTGCTGTTTTCACCCTGCTGCTGTCTCTGCATCACTGGGGAGGCTTGTGGCCTTGGCTGGGATTCAGGATGGATGCCCGAAAAGGTGTAGGAAGCTATCTCTCCACTGCCACTGAGAAAGGATCCTTTCAGTACCTCTGTCCAACAGAGAGGAGCTCTGGCACATATTGGGGTGTGGCCAAGCAAGGCAGGGGAGTCAGCCAGGGTCCCCTCTGGGAACAGTCCAACTCAGAGGTTAAGAGACGCCATTGAAGGGACTTCTTGCAGAGATGCAGGTTCCGTTAAGGGAACAGGAACTGGTTGTGACACCTGGAAATAACAATGAGAACCATTGCCACCCTGAGTGCTGAAGGAACAACGTGGTGGGGGAAATGAAAGATAAATAGAGACCAACTAGTCTGATCAGTTAATCTAATGGGACCAGGCTGGAGAACCAAAAACTTCAACAAGACCTGCCCATGGGGTAGGGCAAGACAGAGAACAGAGCCCACTGCAGACGCTGGGAAACATGGTTAGAGGTGGGCGTGGTGCCTGGGGGCACAAGCAGTCAGTGCTCCGAAACCCAACCTATCATTGTTCTAAGCAATCCCAATAGTGTCCTCTCTGACCTGCAGTTGAGGTTTTACAAAAGGTTTCCTGTAGAGGGCCAAATGGGAAGATACCTGGACATTCTTTAGATTGTTGCTGACTGGGCCCGGGATATTGGCAGAATCATGTCAGTTACACTCCTGCCCTGGAAGTGCGAGATGTTCTTAGTTCCTGCTTGTGTTTGTCAGGCAGGAAGGAGTGGGTGGGATCTGGCCCCTCCTAGGCTTCTTGTTTTTTTCCTGTGAAAACCCCACCTTTTGTGTATTTGAGAATAAATAGAGGTGCTGTGTGGCTCAGGAGTCCTCAGTCTGCCTCTCCAGCAGGGGAGGTCAGAGGCCCTCCCGGCTCCCAGCTTAAAATCTATCTCTGTGTCTTCTCTCTTTATTTCTAATATTTCTCAATCCCTGGCCGCCTCCCCTTAGAACTGGTTCGTTCATCTCTCTTTCCGTGCCGGACGCGGAAAAGGGAGATCCCGCCACATCAGGCCCCAGCAGTTTCCTGCCTCTGATCTTAGGCCTGACCAATGTCCCTCCAGGTTCTCTAAACTTTCTTTCCCCTTGTGTCTCCACTTGGGGTCCCATGTCTCTCAACTTGGTTGTCATTTCTCAGCCCACCTGCTTTGTATTGACAAGGTTTAGACCAGGGTGGTATCCATGCCACTTGGGAACTAGTTAGAAATGCATATTTGCAGGCCCCACCTCAGACCGAGTCAAGGAGAGGTATTGGGGGTGGGACCAAGCAATCTGTGTTTCAGCAAGGCCTCCAGGTGATTCTGATGCGCAGGTGAAGACTGGGAACTACTGTTTATACAGTATGATGAGCTTGTACCCCTCAATTGCCCTGGTGCTGCTCTTCCTGTCTCCTCTGGTTCCTTGCTCAGTGGCCTCAGGCCAGCTCTGCCCCATTCTCACATTCTGTCTGAGTTCAGAAACTTTTACCATGGGTTTGTCTAGGAAGAAAGTTTGGGGAGGAGTGATCTGGGGAATTGTGGTGATGGACAATCCAGATATAGGTAGTTGGCATTAGGAAAGCAGGTCCCAGATGCAGAGCAGGGGTTCTGAGGTAGGACACTAGCTCTGAAAGAATTAACAAGGGCAAGGTCAGGCCCTTATCCTAAGCAGATGAGCAAGGCAGGACTTTTAGCATAAGGTGTTAGAGCTAGGGAGCTGGTGGGCGGCAATTCTTCACGGGTCTCTGGAATAGTTGCACATTTTGCATGTAGGGCACTGGACTATCTTTTCAAGGATGATTGCATAGCAAACAGCTTGGGGAATAGAGATTGTGTCTCTTTCTGGAGAACGGGCACATGCTATTGCTCATTATAAAAGATTTCAGTCTCCTAGCCCAGGCTTCCTGCTCTGTAATACACCCACGTCGTGTGCAGGTGCCATCTGGCCTTGTTCATGTTGCTCTGTGAGTACTGGGGCTCGGGAACTGGTGCAAAAATAACAACACACTGCTGTTGCTGTAAGTATTAAATGGCCCCTTGTCTCCAACTCAGGAATATCATGTCTTTTACTAACATCTGTAGAAATGCAACAGGCTACCCAGCCAGTATGGCTCAGTAGTTGAGCATGGACCCATGAACCAGGAGGTCACGGTTTGATTCCCAGTCAGGATCTCCAGTAGGGGGTATACAGGAGACAGCTGATCAATGATTCTCTCCCATCATTGATGTTTCTATCCTTTTCTCCCTCTCCCTTCCTCTCTGTGAAATCAATAAAATAAAAAAAACACACCAAAAAAAACCCACTTTAAAATCTTGAGAAAAATGCAACAGGCTAACTTTTTACTTTGTAAGTACTATAAAATTTTAAACTCTTCCCGCTTCTTGGCAGGCACAAAGTAGGTCTGAGCCTCGAGAAATAAGGGGCTGGACAGTGGCTGGATCAGCAGCAAAAATGGCTGAGCTGGGATTGAGGGACTTGGGCTCAGACAAGGATGGTCCTAGGGGAGGGGCAGAGCTGAGTCTAAAGTATCTGGGTCAAGGAACTCCATTTGGAGGTACAGGAGGAAGAAGAGACTAGGAATCAAAACATCCCTACAGACATCAGACAATGAGCTCTATTAAGAGAAACCTGGGAACTATTAGGTCATTTAGCCCTTTGATTCTCAACACTGCCTGCACATATGAATCATATCAAGAGCTTTTAAAAAATACCAGTGTCTGGGCCCTATCCCCCGAGAGTCTGATCTCCTTGATTACATAATGGGGTTGTTTACCAGATCATTCAGTTATCCTAATTTGCAGCTAGATTTGAGAATCATTGATCCCAGCTATTTCCCTTGGCCTGTGAGGAAACTGAGGCTCAGAAGTAGCTTGATTGAAGGTCTGTTCAAGCCCTCACTGCCGTGGATGTTGCTTCATAAGGCTCATAACCTAGACTTTGCTCTGGCCAGAGTCTCCCCTTGAACTTGGCCAACAGAGGCTCTCTCTCTGGAAGGCAACAACCCTGGGACCCAGAGGGAGGGCTCCGCTTTATCTCGTCAAGTCTAGATTGCTAAGCAACTAGACATTCTTAAGCAGTGCCATGCTCTGTGGTGATGCTTTGCATGTTACAGTTTCAGGGGATGGTTCTGAAGACCCTCAAGAGTTCAAGGGCTTAGCACAGGGAACTGTGTGTGTGTGTGTGTGTGTGTGTGTGTGTGTGTGTGTGTGTGGAGCTGTCTCCCTGCCTTATTTTTAGGGAAGGTCCACATCAGACCAAGATTCTGGTGCCTCAAAGGATTTGGCATTGAGAGCCAGGGCTTGCTCTTCTGCCTGGTTGCCACAAAAAGCTCATCTTAAAGAGAGAGTAGACTTTTTATAGCTTGAAGTCTCCTTTAATTATTTTAAAATTTGGAAATAATTTAAAATCTATAGAAAAATTGTAAGAATACAAATAGTACAAATTATAACCAGATTCCTCTTTTTGGCATTTAATCCAGTTTCTTTATTATTTATTTATTCTCTATAATATATTTTCTTAACTGCATGAGAATAAATGAGATATATCATGGCCATTCCCTCCAAATATTTTAGTGTATATTTCCCTAAAAGAGGAGTATTCGCTTTCTCTTTCTCTTATAGAACCACAGGATAGTTATAAACTTCTGTAAGATACTGTATTAATTCATTGTCTATTCTAGTTTTGTCAATTAACCCAATGATAACCTTTAGAAGGTGTTTTCCCCTCCAGTGCAGGATCCAATCTAGGATAATGTATTACACTTTATTGTGTTGTTCTTTAGTCTTCTGTAATCCGGACCACTTCCATAGTCTTTCTTGTCTTGGATAACCTTTATCTTTTTTTTTTTTATTAAATTATTATCTGTGTACATATATTACCATTGCCCCCCCAAAAAAACAAAACAAAACAAAACATTCCCTCCCTCCCCAGAGTTTTGTGTCCATTGGTTATACTTATATGCATGTGTACAAGTCCTTCGGTTGATCTCTTATTTCCCTCATATTTCCCTCCCCTCCCCGTTGTAATTAGACAGTCTGCTTGTTGCTTTACTGTCGCTATATTTAACTTATGGTTCATCAGTTTATAATGTTCTTTATTATTCATAAATGAGTGAAGTCATATGGTGTTTCTCTTTCATTGACTGGCTTATTTCACTCAGCATGATATTCTCCAGTTCCATCCAGGTTGCTGCAAATGATGAGAATTCCTTCTTTTTTATGGCAGCATAGTATTCCATTGTGTAGATGTACCATAGTTTTCTGATCCAATCATCTGCTGACGGGCACCTAGGCTGTTTCCAAATCCTAGCTATTGTAAATTGTGCTGCTATGAATAAAGGGGTGCATATATCCTTTCTGATTGGTGCTCCTATTTTCTTGGGATATATTCCTAGTAGTGGGATTACTGGGTGAAATGGGAGTTCCATTTTCAGTTTTTTGAGGAAACTCCATACTGTTCTCCACAGTGGTTGTACCAGTCTGCATTCCCACCAGCAGTGCACGAGGGTTCCTTTTTCTCCACAACCTCGCCAACACTTGTCGTTTGTTGATTTGTTAATGTTGGCCATTCTGACAGGTGTGAGATGATATCGCATTGTTGTTTTGATTTGCATCTCTCGGATAAGTAGTGACTTTGAACAGTTTTTCATGTGCCTCTTGGCTTTCCTTCTGTCTTCTTTTGAGAAGATTCTATTTAGTTCCATTGCCCATTTTTTAATTGGCTCATTTATTTTCCTTTTACTGAGTTGAATAAGCTGTTTGTAGATATTGGAGATTAAACCTTTATCAGTAATATCGTTTGCAAATATGTTCTCCCATGCAGTGGGCTTTCTTGTTGTTTTGTTGATGGTTTCTTTTGCTGTGAAAAAACTTTTTATTTTGATATAGTCCCATTTGTTTATTTTCTCTTTAGCTTCCATTGCCCAAGGGGCAGTATCAGTGAAGAAGTTCTTTTGGCATATATCTGAGATTTTGCTGCCTGTGGATGCCTCTAGTATTTTTATGGTTTCCCGTCTTATGTTTAAGTCCTGTAACCATTTCGAATTTATTTTTGTGTATGGAGTAAGTTGGTGCTCTAGTTTCATTCTTTTGCAAGTATCTGTCCAATTTTCCCAACACCATTTACTGAAGAGACTGTCTTGACTCCATTGTATGCTCGTGCCTCCTTTGTCAAATATTAATTGAGCATATTGATTTGGGTTGATATCTGGATTCTCTATTCTATTCCATTGATCTATATGTCTGTTCTTGTGCCAGTACCAGGCTGTTTTGAGGACAGTGGCTTTGTAATACAGTTTGAAATCTGGTATGGAGATCCCTCCTACTTTACTCTTCTTTCTCAGGATTGCTGATGCTATTCGAGGTCTTTTATTGTTCCAAATGAATTTTTGGAGAGTTCTTTCTAGGTCAGTGAAATATGCCGTTGGTATTTTGATGGGGAGTGCATTGAACCTATAGATTGCTTTGGGAAGTATGGACATTTTGATGATGTTGATTCTACCAATCCATGAGCATGGTATGTTCTTCCATCTGTTTACATCTTCCTCTATTTCTTTTTTCAGTGTTGTGTAGTTTTCCGTATATAGGTCTTTTACCTCCTTAGTTAAATTTATTCCCAGGTATCTTAATTTTCTTGGTGCGATGGTAAATGGGATTGCTTTTTTGGTCTCTGTTTCTGTAAATTCATTGTTGGTGTACAGGAATGCCATCGATTTCCTGGCGTTAATTTTGTATCCAGCTACATTGCCAAATTCATTTATTAAGTCTATTAGTTTTTTGATGGAGTCTTTTGGGTTTTTTATGTACAATATCATGTCATCTGCAAATAAGGATAATTTTACTTCTTCTTTTCCGATTTGGATGCCTTTTATTTCCTCTTCTTGTCTAATTGCAACGGCAAGTACTTCCAGTACAATGTCAAACAGGAGTGGTGAGAGTGGGCATCCCTGTCTTGTTCCTGTTCTAAGAGGGAATGGCTTTAGTTTTTGCCCATTGAGTATGATGTTGGCTGTGGGTTTATCATATATAGCTTTTATTATGTTGAGGTATGATCCTTGTACTCCCACCTTGTTGAGAGTTTTTATCAGGAAAGGGTGTTGGATTTTATCAAATGCTTTTTCTGCATCAATTGATATGACCATATGATTTTTATCTTTCAATTTGTTTATATGATGTATCACGTTTATTGATTTGCGGATATTGTACCATCCTTGCATTCCTGGAATAAAACCTACTTGGTCATGGTGTATGATCTTCCTGATGTACTGCTGGAGCCGATTTGCTAGGATTTTGTTGAGAATTTTGGCATCTATGTTCATGAGGGATATTGGCCTGTAATTCTCTTTCATTGAGTTGTCTTTATCAGGTTTTGGTATTAGGGTGATGCTGGCTTCATAAAAGGAGTTTGGAAGTGTTCCTTCCTCTTGAATTTTTTGGAATAGTCTGAGGAGGATAGGTTTTAGTTCTTCCTTGAATGTTTGGTAAAACTCTCCTGTGAAGCCATCTGGCCCTGGGCTTTTGTTTGCTGGCAGCTTTTTGATGACTGTTTCAATTTCTTCCCAAGTAACTGGTCTGTTGAGATTTTTAGATTCTTCCTGATTAAGTTTTGGAAGGTTGTATTTTTCTAGGAATATGTCCATTTCTTCCAGGTTGTGCAATTTGTTGGAATAGAGTTGCTCATAGTATTTTGTAACAATCCTTTGTATTTCGGTGGGGTCTGTTGTTATTTCACCTCTTTCATTTCTGATTTTGTTTATTTGGGTCCTCTCTCTTTGTTTCTTGGTTAGCCTGGCTAGAGGTTTATCAATCTTGTTTATCCGTTCAAAGAACCAGCTCTTGGTTTTGTTGATCTTATGTATTGTTTCTTTGGTCTCTATGTCGTTTATCTCTGCTCTGATTTTTATTATTTCTTTCCTTCTGCTTACAGTGGGCTTTTCTTTTTGCTCTTTTTCTAACTCTTTGAGTTTTAGAGTTAGATAATCTGTTACCTTTTTTCCTAGTTTTTTGCAATAGGCTTGTAGAGATATGAACTTCCCTCTCAAGACTGCTTTTGCTGTGTCCCATAGATTTTGGATTGTTGTGTCTTCATTGTCATTTGTTGCCAGGATGTTTTTAATTTCTTCCTTGATTTCTTTGGTAATCCAGTCCTCGTTTAATAGCATGCTGTTTAGTCTCCATGTGTTTGATTTCTTTGGATTATTTTTATTGTAGTTAATTTCCAGTTTTATGCCACTATGATCTGAAAAGATGCTTGATATGATTTCTATCTTCTTGAGTTTGAAGAGACTTTGCCTATGTCCCAACATGTGGTCTATCTTTGAAAATGTCCCATGTGCACTTGAGAAGAATGTGTATTCTGTGGCTTTGGGGTGGAATGTTCTGAAGATGTCGATTAATTCCATCTGGTCTAGTGAGTCATTTAGGATTGATATTTCTTTGCTGATTTTTTGTTTGGGTGATTTGTCCAAATGTGACAGTGGGGTATTAAAATCTCCTACTATGATTGTATTACAATCAATCTCTCCCTTCATGTCCTCCAGCAGTTTTTTTATGTATTTGGGTGCTCCCACATTGGGTGCATATATGTTTACCAGGGTTATTTCTTCTTGTTGGATTGCTCCCTTTAGTATAATGAAGTGGCCTTCATTATCTCTTTTTATGTCCTTCACTTTGAAATCTAATTTGTCTGATATAAGTATTGCTACCCCAGCCTTTTTTTCATTTCCGTTCGCCTGGAAAATCTTTTTCCATCCCTTCACCCTCAGCCTGTGTGCATCTTTTTTTCTGAAATGTGTTTCTTGTAGACAGCAGATGTATGGATCTTGCTTTCTTATCCAATCTGTTACCCTATGTCTTTTGATTGGAGCATTTAAACCATTTACATTTAAAGTAATTATTGATAGGTAGGTATTTGATGCCATTTTTATTCTATCCCCCTGTGTTCCTTCTTCGCTTCCTATTTCTTTATTTTTACAGTAGACCCTTTAGCATATCTTGCATTGCTGGTTTGTTGGAGATAAATTCCTTTAGTCTGTTTTTGTCAGTGAAGCTCCTGATTACACCTTCAATTTTGATTGACAGCCTTGCAGGGTACAGTATTCTTGGGTTCATACCCTTCCTTTGCATGACTTTATATATGTCATCCCATTCCCTTCTGGCCTGATGAGTTTCTGTTGAGAAATCAGTTGCTAATCTGATGGGGGTTCCTTTATATGTAACTTTTTGTCTCTCTCTGGCTGCTTTTAAGATTCTGGTTTTGTCAATGTTTTTTGCCAGCTTAATTATAATGTGTCTGGGTGTTGATCTTTGGGGGTTCATTTTGTTGGGGACTCTTCGAGCATCTTGGATTTGTGTCGGTTTTTTCTTCTCTATCTCAGGAAAGTTTTCTGTCATTATTTCTTGAAATACTTTTTCCATATCTTGCTCGGTTTCCTTTCCTTCTGGGACCCCTATTATTCTAATATTGTTTTGTTTTGTATTGTCCCAAAGCTCCCGTAGGCTCTCCTCTTGTTTTTTTATTTTTTTTTCTAGCAGCTTCTCTAATTGGGTATTTTTTTCCATCTTGTCTTCCAGCTCACTGATGCGGTCCTCTGCTTCTTCTAGTCTACTCTTGATGCTTTCTATTGAGTTCTTCATAGAAGTGATGTCATTTTTCATTTCTTCTTGGGTTGCCTTCATTTCCTCTTGGTTCTTCTTCAGATCCTCTTGGTT
Organism: Vespertilio murinus; assembly: GCA_963924515.1. Taxonomy (NCBI): domain Eukaryota; kingdom Metazoa; phylum Chordata; class Mammalia; order Chiroptera; family Vespertilionidae; genus Vespertilio; species Vespertilio murinus. The sequence continues at coordinate 98,762,427 of OZ004709.1, forward strand.
CTTCTTCAGATCCTCTTGGTTTTTCTTCATTTCCTCTTGGGTCTTATTCATATTGTCAAATTTGTCTTCCATTCTTTTTAGCCATCCCATGATCATTACTCTGAATTCTTGTTCTGGTAGGTTGCTTGCCTCTAAATCATTTACTTCCTTTTCTGGTGATGTCTGATTTTCTTTCATAGGTGGGGTGTTTCTTAGCCTCCCCATGATCTTTCTGTTTTAAGATGCCTGTATATGTAGTTCTCTCTCTCCTGCTTAGATTTAAAGGTACAAAATACAACACAACCAGGTACAACACACAAGGCACTGAGCAGAAAAGCGTTTGCAATATTAATATCCTTCAATAAAGATGACTAGAACCCAGCTAACAAAATCATACAATCAAATACAAAGAATAAGCGAACCAATCTTACAAAAAAGCATACAACTTTGATATAGTTAGCATTTAACATACAACTACAAAGGGGTGGAGAGAAGGATTTTTTGTTGTTGTGTTTTTTTTTTTTTTTTTTTTTTTTTGGGATAGCGACAAGGTAGGTGTGAGTTGGCTTGGAGTAGGGGGTTGGGAGCCAGATATACACAGGAAAGGTGAAATTTTAGGAGAGGGCAAATAGAAAAAAATAGGGAAAATCTAGAGCAATAAAGAGTTAAGATAAGCAGGACATCAAAGGGAAAGGGTTAGGAAAAGAGTGATGGCCTAAAGGTAGGGATGAGTTAGAATAGAGCGTTGGAGAAGGAAAGGTATAAATAGTCTGTTGAATAGTAATCCCAAAGGGGTAAAAAAGAGAAAAGAAAAAAATTTTTTTTAAAAGTATATAATATGGCACTTAAAAGATAATGATAAAAATAAACAAAAGAAAATAAGATAAAAAAGATAAAACGAGCAAACTACTAGTAGTAATAATATTGATTACATATAAAAGTGAGTTAATTAAAAAGGTAAAATCAAGTGAGGAAAGATGAAAAAAAAATATCTTCTTAAGTAAACTTTGCAACTAATGTAGCTTAAAAAAAAAACAGAAAAAAATTAAACAATTAGAAAATCAAAATCAAAAATTAAATAAAGTTTGCAGTAATGAAGGTCATTCACTTCCTCTGTTGCTCCGTCTAGCTCACCAGTTCCCAGTCTGGGCTTTAATAACAATTCCCAGTGTTCTTCCGTGTTGTAATCGGGTCTTGTTTTTTGAAGCAGTTCTAGAGTCCATATGCACTGTAGCCTCTAGGTGGCGGTGCCTACTGGTGGCAGAGAGCCAGGCCTCCTGGGCCCCTCCCTTTTTTGTTTTTGTTTTTTTTTCTTTCCCCCTGTGTCCGGGATCTATGGAGGGGTGGGGGTTGGGCAAGAGGAGCCGACCACGTTCGCCTGCACCTCCCTCTGAGACCGATTCAGACGTACTGCTCCTTAGGGGCCCCCACCACAGTCAGGGGTGGCTCCAGCCCAGTTCTGGGTTTCCTACAAACACAGACCCCTCTGCGAGCGCGTGAAAGCTGCCGGCGCCAGCTGCGGCTTGGGGGAGATGCGCGCGCCGCTGGGGATATGCGAGCCGTGGCAGAGACTCACCGATTCTTCACCCTGGGTTAGAGCACTCCCTCCAATCCAAGCGTTCGCGCTGACTGTGGTCGGCGTCCAGGGGCGAACAGCCACTCGGTGGTCTTTACAGCCTGGCTATTCTGTCCTTTAATCCAAATCTCCTCCCGTCAAGATGGCGCGATTCCCCTGTCTTCTCCCCTAGCTCGCTCCGGGAGAGGATCGGGCTGCGGGTGTTCAATTGTCAGGGACTCCCCAATCAGGCGCTCCCCAGTTTCTCCAGGTGCTCGCCTCTCTCTTGGCTTGTCGACAGGCACTCCCAGCGAGACCCTCGGGTGCTCTCTCCTTCCTCTTCGGGATCCGGGTCAGAACTAGCCTACCTATTCTTCCGCCATTTTCTCTTCCCTTGTATTACCTTTATCTTTTTGAATGTAGATCCCCTTCCACCTTCAAGGACTGTAATTCAGGTTGGGTTTACCTTATGCTTCTTTGTCATTGGACATGGGCTATTCATTCCAGCACAGGATACTCTGCCAAGGATGCTGTGCCTTTCTCAGGGTATTACATCTGGAGTCATACACTATCAACCGGTCCCTCCTAAATTTTCATTAACTGGTGGAAGGGTTAGTCAATTTTTTCACTGTATAGTTTCCATTTTATCCTTTTCAACTAATAAGCCCTCTGAGAGAAATACTTTGGATCCATGCAGGCTTCAGAATGCCCCCTGTACTCAGTAGCCTTTTGAGAATCTTGCCTATACCAATCTTTGATGGTTTCAAAATGACGATTTCCCAACTTCAACTCTCTGAGAACTCTTTAGAAGTTTGTGAAAGGGCTCCCTAGGAAGATTCACTTTTGACCTTAAGAGACGATTCAAGGCTGGCTGTAGCCAAAGCTCCGATGTTGCCTGGCTGATGTTGCTCAGTGGTTGAGAATTGACCCATGAACCAAGGGGTCACAGGATTGATTCCTGGTCAGGGCACATGCCTGGGTTGCAGGCTTGATCCCCAGTAGGGAGCATGCAGAAGGCATCGATGTTTGTGTCTTATCGATGTTTCCATCTCTCTAAAGTCAATAAAAAACATTTTTTTTTTTAAAAAAAAGCTCCACTGTTTCTATGTTGGGATGAGGAGCTGCAGGCACACCTGAAATTCCTCTCCCCTCTGAGCATGTACCTTCCGGATTTTCTTTTAAACCTCTGGTGTAGACCTATGTCTTAACTTTTATCTTATTGAGAGTTATAAGCAGTTATTTCACCTTGTAATCAGTAGCATTATCAAAGTGCTTTTGGGTTTTGGGGACAATTCACCTATTACTTATTTATTTATATTAACAAGGATTTGAGGGACTATAATTATCATGTTCTGGGCTAGGTACTGGGGGAAAGTGGTGAATAAGAAAGGCATGGAGCCTATCATTAAGAATCATGAAGTCCATCGGGGAAGACTGACATTGGGCAGAAAATTAATAGTAAACTAAATCTTACAAAGGGGGCAAGTAAGAGTGCTTTGTGGGCATACATCAGCAGAAGTTTACCTAATCTGGGGGCTGGGGAAGTCCTACTGAGGAAATCAGATTAGAGATGAGTCCAAATGATCTTGGCAGAGAGTGGATGATGTGAGAGCAGCAACTGAAAATTCCCAGAACTGAGAGTACATGGGTGCCTTCCCGTCTATATGGATGTGGATATGTGTGTGTGTGTGGGGGGGGGGGAGGATGGGGAAGGGTGGGGTGGAGGAGTTGCGGGGGGGGGGGATAATGCAGCTCATGATCAGACTGAGAAATGGTTGGATCCAAATTGTACAAAACCTTTTGAGTCTTGAAAAAACAATTTTGGTTTTAATCCTGAGTTAAGGAAAGTTTCTTAAGGATGATAAAAACCTTATTCATAAATTTAAAAGATTTGAATGGGTGGAGAAAGAAAGAAGCCAGAGTGGAAGTAGGGAGATCAGTTAGGTCGGAGGGGAGTTCTGTTGGTGGCCTGACTAGGGTAGCAGCAGGTGCATGGAGGGAAAGTTTTTAATTTCTCAATTTTCGATATCTCAGTAGGGATCATGGATGCTATGGAAATCTTAAATTCCTAAGAACCATAGCCACTCTGTTTAGACAGTGCTCACTAGAGGAACCAAGATCTCAACCTAGCTGGGAAATACAAAGTTTATTGATATTTACCAAAAGTAGCCAACCATGGAACAGGGTCTCACTTGCAGTTAATAAATTTTCTCCTTTCTATTCTTACACAAGGAGATGATCCTCTTACTAAGTATTGCACAATTTAATTTGATTTGTGTAACCATTTGCCCTTAGAAGTGTTATGGACATAGCCAATTTTGGCTCACAGACAGTACAGAGTTATAGTGGAGACTTCTCCCCCAACACAACATTATTTGCTTTGACTGCAGATTTTATAGCACATGATACTTCCCCATTAACTTTTATTAGATCCATAATTTTTTTATTAACATTGAGTAATAACTGTTTTCAATGGCACCACTCTTTTGAGAGTCCTCGATTTGTAGTCCATGGTAGCAGTTGCTAAATTGAAGTTTCTTCTGCCAGCATTTCACCCACAGTAAATCCAACCATTCAACCTCATCTTGCTTAAAAAGCCATGAAATTCCTGAACATTATCAGAAAAATGACCACCGTCAAAGTGCTCTAAATGGAGATGAAAATTGAGCTCTGGCCTATTTGAATGAAGATGTTTCACAGTTATGGGCTGGAGGTGGGAACTTTCAACCCCAAGTTAAAATTCTCCTTTCTGTGGGATTTCTCCTATTAGGGAAGTTGTTGACTGTTCCACATACAGTTCCATATTGAGACTGTCTGATGGAAGCTAGGGGAATATTTTTACGGTAGCATTAGTAGTTTTTTTCTTTTCCTTTCTCTTGTTAAGTATGAAATGAGCTTCAGGTGAGAACCTACCCTGAACAGAGAGAGGTATGAGATAAAAAATCTCTTACCTTGAGATTCCAGTGAAGTGTCTCTTATTTAAAAGGACATGGCTTGCCTTAGTGGGGTAGCTCAGTTGGTTAGAGAATCCTCTCTATAGGCCAAGGTTGCAGGTTCAATCCCCAGTCAGGGCACATACAAGAAGCAGCCAATGAATGCATAAAGAATTGAAACAACAAATTGGTATTTCTCTGTCTCTCTCTCTAAAATAAATAATGAAAAAAAGGACATGGCTTTAGTGAACATAGTGTCAATTTGATTGAACTAAGTTTAATTTAATGGGATATTCTTTATATTTCTCATGTTTGTTAGCATTAGTTAGGCTGCAAGTGACAGAAAACCCCAAATTTCTCTCATGCAAAAGAAATACAAAGTTAGAGAACCCAGGGCTCATTGGGCAGGCCACAAAGTGGTAGGCGGGTATTTTGCTGTTCTCATATCCTCAGCATGTGGCTTTAAACTCATGGCTCAGTATGGCTGCCTGAAATGCAGCCATCTTATCAAGATTCTGGTGGAGGCAAGGAGGAAGAAGGCCATGTTTCCTTCCTTTAAGGATACTTCCAGGAAGTTGCAGATGAACTTCCATTTAAATCCCATTGGTAGAATTTAGTCATATGATCACACCTATCTGCAAGGGAGCCTGGAAAATGTTATTTTTCCAGGCACCTTCTGTAGAGCTAAAATTAGGAGGTTTTATTACTAAAGAAGAATGGAAGACTGCATATCAGGGAACATATCATGGGCTCAAATAGAAGACATGCGAAGTATCTTCTCTAGATTTCTTTTAAGGCTCCTTAATTGTTCTTGAAGTATGTGAGAGACACATTTTAAAAACAGATGTTACCTATTCTTAGAAAAATGAAGTTCAAAATCCAAAGACTAGGAGCTTGGAGGAGGGAAGGTGTTTGATATATGTAGCTGGTGACTTTTAGAAATATGTAGAAGCTTCAAACAGGCATCCATCCATCCATCCATCCATCCATCCATCCATCCATCCATCCATCCTTTTGAAACATTTATTGAGTATCTGCTATATACCTGACACTGTGATCATAGCTAAGAAAATGGATATGAATAAGATAGTCTCATACTCAAAGAACTCATGGTCTGATGGAAGGAAATGTTAGGTAAATTAGAAATTTCAGGTGATAAATGCTATAATGAGGTAATCATTAATTTATATTTCCATTGAATATCTACTATGTACAAAGTGCTCTTCTAGACTCTGAGGATATAAAAATGAAAAGTCAAGTTCTCTATCAGAAAAATTACAATGCAGACTGATAAGTAGTTTAATGGCGGTATGTATATACAATGGGAGCAAATGGAGAAAAGCCTGAGTCAGAAAATGCTTCCCAGAGGAGGTCTTGAGCTGGAACATGAAGAGAAGTTTTCCAGTACAACCTTGGACCTCCTCCTTCTGCCCACTAAGCATTGAGGCAATTAGTCTTCTTTCCTTTTATGCCCATATGTAATTCATATGTCATGGTGGCCAGTATTTGCCCTCACTCTATTCTAAAGATTTTTTAATAATCCTCTCTGCTACCTAAATGGGTACACAAAGATATTTACTTGATAATATTTATTGAGTGAGTGGGTAATAGGAGATGTTTTCCATTGTCCTTGGTTTGAAGCGGAGTTGTAATGGCACTATTTTAAACCCATTTTGGGGCTGGAGGGCCTGACAAATGCATTTCCACCATGGCATGGAACTAGAAACTGAACTCAAATGAAATAAAGAGTCTGACAAAATACATCCTACCAGTGGAATGAAATTAGGTATCTGTCAGAATGCATTTGTCCTCTAAATAACCATCATATGTTTTATGTTTTGGTATAAATAGGCATTCATCAGTTGATCACAATTGTGCTGTCAGAGACCCAGCAACTCGGAACAGAATTTTAAAGATCCTTCTAGAGCTTTAACTTAGAAATACATTTGGAGGGCTTTTTTCCTTGTTTCTTATTGTTTCTCTTTCTTCTTCTGATTTCTTTTGGCTCCTTTCAGAGTCTGCAGTTCATCGCTAAAGAGAAGTGAAACATCTATGTAAAATCAACCCAATAATACTATGTTCTGAAGCATTAGTTCCTGCTGCAGTCAGCTGGTTGCAGAGACTGCAGTTTGCTTCTCAGCCAGCCTTCTCCAGGTGTGGCCTGTGGTGGGGAATGCTGGGTTTGTGACCATTGGGTGCCTGCGATGTTGGCTCCCTCTGGCCCCATGGCCTTGGGTCAAGCCTAAGAAGGGTAAGGTGGGGAGTGTCTCCCAATCTCATCTGTGCCACTGTTCTTCCTAATTTGCATGGGTGTGGGCTACAGGCAGCAAAGAAAGTTCTGAGGAGGAGAACCAGAGGCCTGGCAAGTTGAGAGCCTCAGCGGTGGGCATTTCCGTCTGACTGTTTCTAAGCAGGGAACTGGCTGCTAAAACAATTATTATCTTGTCAGACATTCTGTTCAATGAAGAAAATTAGTATGGTAACTTTGTGGACAAAAGCACATTTTGACCAAAGCCCAAAACTATGCATTTAAATAAACCCTGGAATTAATGCTGTGATTAGCATTGATATTTGCCAAGGTCATTAATTCTTTATATAAAAAAAACGGTTTAAGAGTCAAGCCAACTGAAGCTTCCCTGCGGGAAGGAAGAACAATGTGGAATTTAATGTACTCACAACGGGCACTTTGCAGGGTAGACCCGCCAGCCTCCTCTGGGTCCTCCTCCCTGCAGGAGGTCAGCTCCTTGAGCCTCCGCCACTTAGTGCTCTAGCTCTGCTCTCAAGCCCTGATATGAAGTCATGGCATATGTGGGAAGGTGCTTGGGATGGAATGGGGGGGACAATTATGGGGTACCATAATCAATAAAGAAATAAGAAAAGTCTAATAAAAATGATATATTAATGTAAGATTAAAAAAATAATCAAATCAATCTTGGTATTTCATAGCTAGATTTTTTTTTCTTTTTAACTGCTTAAAAAATCCTGGAAGTCCTTCTGTGTGGAAAGGACTTATATGATTGTAAGCTGAATTCAGATAAAATAAAATTCTCTGCAGTTATCTTCTATAAAACATGACCAGCCCACCCGGCATGGCTCCATGGTTGAGCATCCACCAATGAACCAGGAGGTTACAGTTTGATTCTCAGTCAGGCACATAGCCAGGTTGCAGGCTGGATCCCCAGTGTGACAGTGTGTAGGAGTCAGCTGATCAATGTTTCTCTCTCATCATTGATGTTTCTATCTCTCTCTCCCTCCCCCTTCCTCTCTGAAATCAATAAAGATAAAAATAGAAAATATTTTTTAAAAAGAAAGTCATGGAAGGTCATAGAAGGAGTCAGTAAGGAACATCAACCCTCTAAAAGCTCTGGTTCCATATCTGAGTTCTGAGGGGGTGAAGAAGAGAGACAATGGGCCAGAGAAGAAATAGATGAAAGGAAAATTTAACTTTGTCCACATAGGACTCCCTGGATCTTGGCTTTACATTCTTCACTCCATCTCCACTCTCCTGCCCCCATTCCAGCACATTTGGTGACAAAGTTACCAGAAGGACATATCTAAGTGCCCCAGGCTCCATCAGTTCCCTGTGAAAAGTTCATTCCTATTTTTAGGGGCTCAAACATAGACCCCTTAAGAATAGAAGAATAAGAAAGAAAGGCGTTGAAATAAGGAAGGGAAAATGAGGCTGAATAGGCAGACCTGTCATGCACCTCGCCCCAGGGCCAGACTGGAAATACAACTAAATTGGAGAACATTCACCTGGAATTACCAACTGAGGCCCAGCTGAGGAGGCGGCTTATATCAAGGAAGGACAGAAAACGCCTGGAGTCCAGTAGGAAGGGCAAGGTCTCGAGAGGAGCTGACCCAGCTTCCAGGGGTGACAGGCAGGCAGGGGCTGAGAGAGGAGGGAGAGCTGGGCTGGGCTATGAGAGGGCCTGTTTCCTCAGAAGGTAGAGGCCTGAACCCAGACTGAGCTCAGGCCAGAGAATCAGAGCCTCGACTCACTTCCCAAGTAACATCCAGCGGCAAATGGCACAGGGCTGCTGGCTGTAGCAGAGTTGGGAGCTGGTCTGAGAGAAAGCTACTTTTTCCTTTTGATTGTTTTCTAAACCCAGAGCACAGGAGTTTTCTTTTGAAGCTACTCACCAGAATCTTTGGTTCAGGGAGGGATGAGCGGGCTTGAGATGCTTGGGGAGAGGCTGGGGTGGGAAGCAGTGCAGGGAGACATGGAAAAGCAGTAGCCAAGAATCCTGCATTTGGTCATTCTTAAGCTTCCAAACCAAAATGGTCTTGTTCCCTGAGAGGATCTGGTCACTCCTGGTAGCCACAGGGCAGGTAAAGAAAAAATACCAGGCCCTACGTGACACCCTCCTCAGCTGGACCTCAGTTGGAAATTCCAAATGAATGTTCTCAATAGCCCGCCCCTCCCTCTGGAGCCCTGCCTGCTACACCCTGCATTTTGACCTTTTCAGAGGAAACAAAAGCAGATGCCAAGCATGGGTTTGAATAGTCTCTGGAGCCCTCAGTGCCTAGATTGGGAAAGAAGGGCCTATCTGTCTCGCTAACCTGGGCCCCAGTCTAGTCTGCTACTTTCCTGCATGGGAGAGCTGAAAGAAATTCCAGGTTTCTGGCTGATCCCACTGGATTGCATACGAAGATCTCTGCCCAGCTAAGGGCAGAGTAATATTTTGGGCCACTTGCAGAAGAGTATCCCCGGGACAGGGAAACACACCGACCACATTCCCTGAGATCTGAACAGCACCCCAAAGCCCTTTCAGAAACATCCTTTTGAGTGATTAAGATTGACACCAATCTAGCTGGCAAAGGTGAGTAGAGTTGGAGCCTGGAGAACCCTGAGGTTTGCTGGCCCAACCATGGGCCCCATGCTGTGCACAAACCTGCTTCAGAGGGCAGGTTAGCCCCTCCTACCTGCAGCCAAGTCCTGTGGAGACAGACACAAGCTGGATCTCTTGGAGCTTCAAGCAGGTTGCCAAAAGCCAAAGGAGGGCCGTTTCTGACAGAGGTTAGCACCTAAGTACCTCATAGGAGTCCAGAATTGGCAGTCAGAAGAGAAAAGTAGGATCCAAAGGGAGCAAATTGTCTGGGATGCAGTCACAGTAACAGTACAACCAAACAACAGGCTGCTTGGGGTGACCAGACCAGCAGAGGGGTTAGTGAGGGACAACCAAACGATTTAACAGCAAGCTTCATGGGGCAACCAGACCAGCTTGTTAAGCTTTCTTTTCATTATTATTAGCATGGTGTATCTTTCTTCATCCACAAACCTTTACCTGAATTTTTTAAGTGGACTTCTTCTAGACACATATAATTGGGTCTTTTTTTTTTTTTTTGGTAAGTCTACTCTATTAATCTGTCTTTTAATTAATATCTTTTGGCCATTCACATGTAAAGTGGCTATTAATACTAGGTGTACCGGTTAATAATGCAGATTTTTTTCAATAGATGGAGTTACACATTTGTTGATATATATGCAATTTGATATGTATGCTATTTTGTTGTATTGAGAGAAAGCTTCAAAACTTCATGTCAAATTTTCTGAAGGTGATAACATCATAGATATTTTTATTCTTAAAAATGTTGAATTTTGTGTCAAAAAAGAGCTTTTTCAGGAAGTTTTAATTCATTACTTTATTTTGAAGAAAAAAGTTATTGTATACTTAGAGAAGCTTATGGTGAACATGCTCCACCTCAAGATACTTGTGAATACGGGTTTAAATGCTTTAAAAGTGATGATTTCGATGTGAAAGACAAAGAATGTCAAGGTCAAGAAGACCAACAATTACAAAATACAATGTCAAGGTCAACTGAAAAAGTTTGAGGACCAACAAATACAAAAGTATTATTGGATGAAGATGCATGTCAAACTCAAAAACAACTTGCAGAAAGGTTAAAAGTTGCTCAGCAAACAATTTCTGATCATTTACAAGCAATGGGAAAGATTTTAAAGTAAGGAAAATAGGTGCCACATCAACTGAATGAAAGACAAATGGAAAACTGAAAAATCATCAGTAAAATGTTGCTTCAATGGCATGAAAAAAAATTTTTTTTGCATCAAATTGTGACGTGATGAAAAATGGATTTATTTTGAGAATCCCAAATGCACAAAATTATGGGTTGATCCAGGTCAGCCATCAACATAGACTGTAAGGCCAAATTGCTTAGGAAAGAAGACAATGTGGTGTTTGGTGGAATCAGGAAAGTATGGTGTATTATGAGTATCTAAAACCAGGTGAAACTGTTAATACTGATCTCTACCAACAACAAATAATCAATTTGAACCACGCCTTGATCATAAAATGACCAGAATGGGCAAGAGGACACGGCAAAGTAATTTTGCTTCATGGTAACACACTTGTTCCGATCGAAGGCACAATAACTTTCTGAGCAGCACTTCAAAACCTATAAAGAAGTAAAAAATTGGGTCTCTGATTGGTTTGCCTCAAAACAAGCAAAGTTCTATTGGGACAGTATCCACAATTTACCTGGAAGATGGGGGGCATGTGTAGCTAGCAATGGGCATTACTTTGAGTAAAGCATTTTTTTATGTTTCCCTTGAAATTATCCTGTTTTCTTTCATTACAAAATCTGCATTATTAACTGCTACACCTGGTACATAGGTTCCTCCATTGCCAGCTTCAGAACAGTTGGAGAAGTGAGATGCATGTCTTAGGCTCCTGTCCATTTCTCCTCCAGTTGGCCCGTCATTCTTGCGCTGCTTATGCCTACCACATCCCCCCCCCAAGGTTCTTGGCACTGAATTCTTTCATAGAAAAGGGGCACATGACCACTTATAAAACTACTTCATGTTGAGAAGGGATGAAGGTTTTCTTTCAGAGCCAAGAGAGCCTTGCTCTCTGTCAGAGGGACAATGAGAGCTGGGGACGGAAAGAGGTGGCAATGGTGTCTAGAGGTGGTATTTCCTAAGTGTGAATAAAGCTTGTAACCTGGTGGAGATACTGTGTTATAAAATTTAGTATTATTGGGCAAAAGTTAGAACAGCAAGAATTATGACAAATGGCCTAGTGGAAGGAAAAACATTTCAGGTCTAATAATTCCCTATTGGAACAAATCCCCCGCCCCCCACTAAAACCTTACTAATTTTTATTAAAGAGCCAAATTAAGACCAATTTATTTACTGTATTAAGTCTAATTATAATTTGGCCTGATTGCATGAACACAATAAGAATAACAATAGATCATATAGGTTTTTATTAAAAAGATATGCTTTGCTGGAATCTCATGATTAAGTTTTAATTAGCCCCACAGGGCAAAGAAGCTGAGCCACCTAGCTGCCATCAGGTTTGCCTGTAACACCTGTAAACTTGGGTAAATTCCTCAAGTTCTTGAGGTTCTTAATGACTTCTTGAGGTTCCTTCCTTGCCATCTCTCAGGAAAGCAACCTTCGTTCCTTACCTGGAAAGACTGCTATGAACCACGTGACCAAGCAAGATACAGACTTTCTCCAAGGGGCACTTATTGGCTTCATTCCCTAAAGCTTTCTGGTGACATCCAGAGTCCAGGAATGTTAGACATGACATTCCAAAGTCTTTGTTAAAAAAAACACAACACACTATAATTGGAAACTGGTCTTATTGAATTCATGCAAAGAAACATATTGCCATGACTCACTCATTAAGAATTGCCCAATTCTGGAGGGATGAGGGGTAGAAAGTGAGGGAGAGTGGGAGGAACAATGGCAGGTGGCAAAGGCGCAGCAGAAATCACACACATACCTCTTTCCAGACCATGATTCTTCTATCAGCAGTATTTGGGTTAAAATGGAAAACTTCAGTCATGTGGGTAGTTGCAAATATTTAGGTATATGGCCTGGTGAAGCCAGAGTGCATTGAGCCAGCATGGGGCTACTGCTTCCTGCAGTATGTTATGGAAGATGATTCCCAACTTCCAGTATCTGTTCATGGAGAGGATACATATTTCTTTTTCTTTTTGAAATATAGCCATTTCATTATTTTATTTCTTCTTTTCTTTTTTTAAAAAAATACAGCCATTTTATTATTTATTCTTTTTAAATATATATATATATATATATATATATATATATATATATATTTACAATATGCAAAATAAATCTATCACCAGATTGTAGATATAAAATAATTAGCTATTTATAGGCAATTAACATTTCAAGAAAAATGATTTTAAATATAATATTACATGCAATAAACATTAATGTTCAAGAAAAAAGATTTTAAACATAATTATATTACCAAAACTGTACTAACATAGTGTAATATCACAAAAGTTGTAGGAAATATTAAAAATATGGAAATAACAGTATTATTTCTATTCTAAAATATTTTTTCCTCTGGTTCTATTGTTAGAGAGTGGGAATTTTTGAGCATGCTTCAGAGAGGCTGTGGACTATGCCCCAGATAGAGTTGTCAGTGCTGACACCAGGCCAGGCCTTGAGATAGGGTCTCATAGCCCCTTCCCAGAATGTGATCTTTCATAGATCACTGTCAGCTGTTTGAAGAACAAGATGACCTTGTAAATAACATGGTAGTCAATGGCATGATTCTGACGTTGCTCAGGAAAAACTGTTTTGTCTTGGGTTGCTTGCTCTGCAAACACAGATGAGGTTAATGTGGTCCCCTACAAAGGGTCGCTGCTGCTCTCTAAGCTCCCTGCATGGAGAATGGTAGAGCAGTTGCCCTGCCAGCTAATAAAGGCTCCCTAAATTTTAATTTGGTCTGGACTCCAGTGGTTGTTCACTCACGATTACTTCACTACAATATTTTTGTTCATCAGTTTATGTTGTTCATTATATTCCATAAATGAGTGAGATCATGTGACATTTATCTTTCTCTGACTGGCTTATTTCACTTAGCACAATTCTCTCCAGGTCCATCCCATGCTGTTGCAAATGGTAAGAGCTCCTTCTTTTTTACAGCAGTGTAGTATTCCATTGTATAGATGTACCACAGTTTGTTTGTTTTTATCCACACATCTGCTGTTGGGCACTTAGGCTGTTTCCAAATATTAGCTAGTGTAAATTATGCTGCTATGAACATAGGGGTGCATAAATACTTTCTGATTGGTATTTCTGATTTCTTGAGATATATTACTAAAATTGGTATTACTGGATTAAATGGAAGTTCCAGTTTTAATTTTTGGAGGAAATTCTATACTGTTTTCACAGTCACTGCACCAATCTGCATTCCCACCAGCAGAGCATAAGGGATCCTTTCTCTCTGCATCTTCTCCCACACTTGTTTGTTGATTTGTTGATGATAGCCATTCTGACATGTGTGAGATGTAACCTCATTGTCATTTTGATTTGCATCTCTTGGGTGATTAGTGACTATGAGCATGTTTTCATGTCTCTTGGCTTTCTGTATGTCCTCTTTTGAACAGTGTCTATTTAGGTCCTTTGCCCATTTTTTTGATTGGACAGTTTATCTTCCTTTTGTTAAGTTATATGAGTTCCCTATAAATTGTGGAGATTAAATCTTTATCGAAGATAACATTGGTAAATAAGTTTTCCCATGCACTGGGCTTTCTTATTGTTTTGTTATTTTTTTGTTATTATTATTATTATTATTATTATTTTGCTGTGCAGGAGCTTTTTACTTTGAAGTAGTTCTATTTGTTTATTTTCTCCTTACTTTCTATTGCCCTAGGAACTGTGTCAGTAAAGATATTGCTATGACATATGTCTGCTATTTTGCTGGCTATGGATACTTCTAAGATTTTTATGGTTTCCCATCTTATGTTTAAGTCCTTTATGCAATTTTATTTTATTTTTGTGTATGGTGTAAGTTGGTTGTCTAGTTTCATTTTTTTGCCTGTATTTGTCCAGTTTCCCAACACCATTTTTTGAAGAGACTGTCTTGTCTCAATTGTATGCTCCTGCCTCCTTTGTCAAATATTAATTGAACACAATGACTTGGGTCAATTTCTGGGTTCTCCGTTCTATTCCATTGGTCTAAATGTCTGTTTTTATGCCAGTACCAATGGATTTGTAATATAACTTGATATCTGGTATTGTGATCTTTCCAACTTTGTTCTTCTTTCTCAGTGGTTATTTTGGGTTTTTGAACACAATGGATTTGTAATATAACTTGATATCTGGTATTGTGATCTTTCCAACTTTGTTCTTCTTTCTCAGTGGTTATTTTGGGTCTTTTAAATTTCATATGAATTTTTTGAAAGGTTGTTTTAGGTATATGAAATATGCCATTGGTATTTTAATGGGGATTGCATTGAATCCATAGATTGTTTTGGGTAGTATGGATATTTTAATGATGTTAATCCTACCAATTCATGAGTACAGTACAATCTTCCATTTGTTTATGTCTTCCTCTACCTCTTTTTTCAACGTCCTGTAGTTTTCTGATTACAGGTCTTTTATTTCCTTAGTTAATTTATTCCTAGGTATCTTAATGTTTTTGTTCCAATGGTAAGTGGGATTGTTTTTTGTTTTTGCTTTTTGTTTTTTTTTTTAGTTTCTCTTTCTGTGAGTTCATTATTGGTGTATAAAAAGGTGATAGACTTCTAGGTGTTAATTTTGTATCTTGGTACATTGCAGAATTCACTTATTAAGTCAAATAGTTTTTTTGATGGAGTCTTTAGGGTTTTCTGTGTACAATATCATGTCATCTGAGAATAATAACAGTTTTACTTCTTTGTTTCCAGTATGGATGTCTTTTATTTCTTCTTCTTGTCTGATAGCTATGGATAGCAATTCCAGTACTATGTTGAACAGGAGTGGTAAAAATGGGCATCCCTGTTTTGTTTCTGTTCTTAGGGACATTTTTTTTTTTTTTAGTTTTTGCCCATTGTGTATGATATTGACTGCATGTTTGTCATACGTGACCTTTATCATGTTCAGATATGCTCCCTCTATCCCAACTGTGGTGAGAATTTTTATTAAAAAATTGGTGTTGAATTTTGGCAAATGCTTTCTCTGCATCTATTGATATGATCATGTGATTTTTGTCTTTCAATTTGTTTATGTGTTGTATCATATTTATTGATTTGTGAATATTGTGCCAGCCTTGCATCCCTGGAATAAATCCCACTTGATCTTGGTGTATGAACTTTTTAATATATTGTTGGATGCGATTTGCTAATATTTTGTTGAGGATTTTAGCATCTAGGTTCATCAGGGATATTGGCCTATAATTCTATTTCTTTGTAGTGTCTTTATCTGGTTTTGGAATTAGTATAATGCTGGCCTCATAAAAAGATTTTGGAAGTGTTTCTTCCTCTTGGATTTTCTGAAATAGTTTGAGGAGTATAGGTATTAGTTCTTCTTTCAATGTTTGATAAAATTCTCCTATGAAGCTGTCTGGACCTGGGTTTTATTTGGTGGGAGTTTTTTTAATTACTGCTTCTATTTCATCAGTTGTTATTGGCCTATTCAGGTTATCTGATTCCTCCTGATTCAGCTTTGGGAGATTATATTTTTCTAGGAATTTGTTTATTTCATCCACATTGTCTAGCTTGTTGGCATATAGTTGTTCATATTATTTTCTTATAACCCTTTGTATTTCTGTGGTGTCAGTGTTTAATTCTCCATTTTTGTTTCTAATTTTACTTATTTGTGTCTTATCTCTTTATTTCTTGATGAATCTGGCTAATGGTTTATCAATTTGTTTATCCAGGAGCTGGTTTCATTGATTTTTGGGGGGTATTTTTTAAAAAATCTCTGTTATTTTTTTCTGCTCTAAGCTTTATTATTTATCTGGTTTTGGAATTAGTATAATGCTGGAATTAGTATAATCCTTACTTCTACTTATTATAGGCTTTTATTGTTCTCTTTCTAGTTCTTTAAGTTGTAAGGTTAAATAGTTTATTGCTATTTCTTATTGTTTTTGTTTGAGGTCTGCATGTAGCACTACAAATTTCCCTCTCAGAACAGCTTTTGTTATGTCCTAGAGATTTTGGGTTGTCATATGTTCATTTTCATTTGTTTCCAGGAAGTTTTTTTATTTCTCTCTTGATCTCCTGGTAACCCAATCATTATTTAACAACATGTTATTTAGCCTCCATGTGTTTGAATGTTTTTGGGTGTTTTTTCTGTAGTTGATTTCTAATTTCATCCCACTGTGATCTGAGAATATGCTTGATATAATTTCAATCTTCTTGAACTTATAGAGACTTGTTTTGTGTTCCAACATGTGATCTATCTTTGTGAATGATCCATGTACACTTGAGAAGAATATATATTTTGCTGCATTGGGGTGATACATTCTATAAATGTCAATTAAATCCATCTGATCCATTGTGTCCTCTAGAATCTCTGTTTCAGGGTTAAGTTTTTGTTTGGAAGATCTATCAGTGAAGTCAGAGAGGTGTTAAAGTCCCCTACTGTATGACTGTATTATTGTTGATCTCTACATTCATTCAAGTCTTGTAGATTTTTTTTATATGTTTGGGTGTTCCTGTATTGGATGCAGATATTTTTACCCAGGTTATATCCTCTTGTTGGATCGATCCCTTTAGTGTTATGTAGTGACCTTTATTGTCTCTTTTGATGGACTTCATTTTAAAGTCTATTTTGTCATATATGAGTGTTACTACTTCAGCTTTTTTTTCCTTTCCATTTGCATGGGAAAAAATCCATTCCTTCATTCTCTTCTCTATGTTTTTTTTTTTTTTAATTTTATTTTGAGGTGGATTTCTTTTAGACAGCATATAGTTGTGTAATTTTTGTATTCATTCAGCTACCCTATACTTTTTGATTAGAGCATTTAATCCATTTACATTTAGGGCTATTATTGATGGGTACTTATTTATTGCCATTTCAATTCTGCATGCCTAGGATTCTCTGTTTTTTTTTTTTCTTCTCATTATAGCAGTTCCTTTAGTATTTCTTATAATGCTGACTTGGTGGTGATGTACTCCTTTAGCCTTTTTTTCCTCTTGGAAGCTCTTTATTTGATGTATATTTTGAATAATAGCCTTGCTGGCTATAGAATCTTGGTCTCAAATCCTTGCTTTCCATTACCTTGAGTAGTTAATGCCATTTCCTTCTGGCATGTAGAGTTTCTGTTGAGAAATCAGGTGCCAGTCTTATGGAAACTTCTTTGTAGGTAACAGTTTTCTTTTCTCTTGCTCCTTTTAAGATTCTCTAGTTGTCTTTAATTTTTAGTATTTTAGTCTGCATGTGGGCCTGTTTGGGTTCTTCTTGCTTGGGGTTCTCTGTGCCTCCTTAACTTGTGTGACTTGTCAACTGTCTTCCCCCAGGCAAGGCAAATGTCTATGTGGGAAAGATGTCATCTGCTTCATTCCTTGAGGTAATGACTCAGCCCAGGAAACATGAGGTATCTGCCTTCTGAGCTCTATCACTTGCTTCCCAACTCCTGGCTTCTGTTCTTACAGTGCCAGTCCACTTCATCCTCCTTCTACTGGAGCACAAGGTAGGTGGCTCCACAGGGAATTTTATTCATTGGCCCTTTAAGAGTGTGCCTGAATTTTTAACTGTCACTTCCTGGCAGACAGCACCCCATTGCTTTTCAAAGCCACATGTTATGTGGGTACCCTTCTCAGTTTTGGTGCTTTCTGCTGGGGGGATCAACTTGGGGATTAGATCTAAGAGTTTTCTGTGGTACCCCCCATAGCTGAGATATCTATCTGGGACTTCAGTTGCTGTCAATGAGCACCTGGCCAGCCCTTTTGTGCCTCCACCCCTCCACCCCTCCTACCAGTCAGTCTCTATGTGGTTTCCACTTTCAGTTCTTGGGTATCCGGGTTCTCTCCTGTGAGGTTTCTGTTGATTATTCAGGAAGTTTTTCCTGTATTTTCATTGTAATTCCAGTTTGTTCCTGGGAGCATGTCTGTGCAGCATCCACTTACTCTGCCACCATTTTTCCAGATTTCTTTTTAAGAAGGCCCACTTAGAGAAGGAGGAGAGAAATAAGAATTTGTACGAGATGTTTCATATTCTTACTCTGTTTATGGAATTTAACTTGAGATACACATGCTCACAGAACTTAGGCAGTGTCATTGCTTGTAAAAAAGTAGAAGTTGGAATCTGATCCAGGAAAATTGCAGAGGTGAGATTCAAACCCACCACTTTGTGCTGACAAGATGAAAGTTCTGGCAGAAAGGGAGAGGCTGGAGATAGATTTGAGGGGATTATTGGTGGAATAACGTTAACTGGAAGAACAATCTCTCTCCTCCTGCCATTTTGTGTCCTCCAAACTGGGGGAAAGAATGGCACCTTGTTTGGGAACTCAAGTAAGCCTCTGTATATAGTATTTCAGAGCATCAGCAAATCTTTCTGTAGCTAAAAGGGCAACCAGTAAAAAGTGGGAGGTTCAGTAATAGGCCCCTTTTAAAATTATCAGTGGCCCAAAGGGTTACAATTTGAAAGGAGTTTGGAAGTTTGGGGGAGAAGAATTAAACTAATAGATCTGCATAGTAATGTGGGCTGTTAACTCTATTGTGGGCTGAAATGGCCCTGAAAATTATGGAATATTTAAGTAATGTTTCTTTTCCTCTTTAGGCTCTGAGACTTAATGTTCATCCTTTGAAGATGTGTGTGTGTGTGTGTGTGTGTGTGTGAGTGTGTGTGTGTGTATGTGTGTGTGTGTGGCTATTGGTGTCTGTGTCTTTTGTGTCTGGTTAAAAATTGCTTCTAGGTCTGAACTATCTATTTGGTAGCCATGAGCACATATAAACATTTAAAGTTAAATTAATTAAAATTAAAATGCAGTTTCTTAGTCACACTAATGACTAGTGGCTACAGTATTGGACAGCACAGAAATGGAACATTTCAATCATTATACAAGTTATATGGACAACATTGTTCATGATGCTTGGAAGAACAGATAGCAACTCACACCTGCAGGATGACTTCAGAGGGGACCAAATCTGGAGTGCCAAGTCATACCTGAATTGTCTTGGGGCATAAATGCAAATCACTTGGTTTAACAAATAAATGAATACCTGTGGTTAGTGAAGAGAGATTGCTGTATGGGTGGGAGGCTGAGGAAGAGGGACACCACGCTTTAAGATCTTTAGATGAGAAGCATGAAGCTGGTGCCATGAGGGGCTGGTCTGGGTGAAGGTAAATCTATGGGGATGAAGGAGGTCAAAGCTCTGTGACTCAAGAGTGGTGAGTCATCGTGGATGACTTGTGACTTTTCCTTTTTCTGTTGATTGAAAGTGATGAGGGCAAGGCCAGTACGTGATGAAAAAATGGCCCTTCCTTTATACCCAAGTGTCTGAGAAAATGGTCTATACTTGTCTCTGCTTTCTCAATGAGTTCCTAGTGAGATTGCCTGTAGGCCCTGAGGGAGTCATCAAATACTTCAGTGTCCTAAGGCTGCTATAAAAAAGTTCACAAATTGGGGGACTTGAACAATAAAACTTTATTCTATCCAAACTCTAGAGGCTAGAAGTCCAAATCTAGATGTTGGCAGGGCTACACTTTAGAGACTCCAGGGAAGAATCCTCCCTGATCTCCTTCAGGTTCTTCTGAGTGCTGGAAGTTCTCAGCTTTCCTTGGCTTGTTGATACATCACTCCAATCTCTGCCTTTGTTTCCATATGGCCTTTCCCCCTGTGTGTCTGCATCTTGATATCCAAACACTGCTCTTTTTGTAAGGACACCAGTCATATTGGATTAGGGCTACTCACCCAGTATGGCCATATCCTAACTCAATTACATCTGCAAAGACCCTATTTCCAAATAAGGTTATATTCACATGTTCCAATTTGGAATGGGTTTTGTGGGGAACACTACAGTACAGTCTCTTATTTAGAGACTCCCTTCACCTAGTGGTTTGATGAAAATAGAAATAGAGACCTTATTTTATCATTTATGCACTTAATTCATTTTGGAAAGTTTGTCCAGGATATACAATGCTCAGGGCTGTGGAGGCACAAAGATAAATAGATACAACCCTTGACCTTAATCTCCTTACAGTCTGTGTGTGGCTAGGTTTGAATTTCAGTTTCTCTTGTCTTTCTTATTTACAGATTTGGGCAGGCATGTGAGGGAGAAAATATGAGATGGTGGTGGAACCAGGAAGGTTAAGGAGCAAGCCTGCAGTGTGCAGAGCCCCACCTGTAGCCAAGCCTTAACTGGAAGAGTGTTTTCTTACTTTGGATGCTTAAGGGAGCCTTACAGACTGACCCAGAGGAGGTGCTCAGATGCCACTTTCACTTTATCCCTGTGCACATCTCATTTCTGGGTGATTAAATGAATCATGTTAATGAAACTTCCTTTGCAAAAGAAATCTATTTTGATACCATTGTAATTTATGGCAATGAGCAATTTTAATATACTCAGGAGTTATCTGGATGTTATGATGAGCCAGCTACACAATGGGATTTTAAAAAATTATCTCTTTATTGTAATTTGATATTGACTCACCAAATAATAATGAATTTCCCTCATTTCAGCCTGGGGCTATGGCTGTGAGGGTGGGTGGAAGAAAAGAGCTGAGGATTATTTTTCAAATGGGATTGATGAGACACAGATATCCAACTGGACACACTCCCTGCACCCTTCCCCGGCCTTTCCCCTCTCCCCAGGGCCTGTCAGTGTCGCCCTTGGCAACTATAGAGTGCTCATGCCTCCATAGGCGGCACTGCCTGAGTATACTTTGTATAAGAGAAAGTGCATAAAAAGTGGCTCTAGAGTTCATGGGGTCTGTTTGGTATGCAATTAAACTTTGCATTAATTACCCCCTGACTCCAATAAAAAATGTTCTCTTTCAGCAAAGTGCTTTAGGCTGGCCCGATTCCTCTGGGGTGGAAGAACGTTCTGCTGGTACCAGACAAATCTGATAAGCAGCCTCGCCATTGCTCACGTTCGTCTTTTAGAAAGATCTACAGTGGTTTTTGTGCAAAGATAATGTGAATGTTGAGCGTAGCAGGTCTCTCTTTGGGTGACCTCCAATTACCGTGTCATTATTAATAGGAGCTCTTCTTCTGTTTGCTACGATTATGCAGCTCAATTACAGAGACTCCCTCTCAGCTCCTGCATCCTTTCCATTTGTCTGCCTCTAGTGGATGAGCGTTTTCAGGTGGTGCCGATGCACTGGTGCTAAGGAGTGTGGCCAGTCCTAGGTCCTCTAATTGCAGCATGTGTCACACTATTATTTTTCAAAACAAGAAAATTGCAGTGGGGACGGAAGAACATTGATTGTACGTGAAGTGCTACTGCAAGCAATTAAAGGGCCCAGAAGGTGAATTTCATTAATGCTGTGCTATGGTGAGAGCTCAGCCCCTTACTGAAACCATCCGGCAAATCTCATTTTCTCTCTTCAGTGGTAAAGGTCTGGGGAGTTCTCAGTGAGTGTAATGAGGCCATGGGGACGCTGGGTCCAGAGGACATGAAACAGCCGCACATAGCTCCTCTGACTGCTGTCAGGAGTTTGTAAAAAGCCTGCTATTTAGCACCGAGATGATTTCCCTACTACCAAGGCCTGCACTTCAGGTGCAAAACTGTACTTGGGCTGATAAAGTGGGGAAATGAGGCAATTAGTGGAGCTGAGTGATGAGAGCCTGCTATGGAGAGAAAAATCATTGTTTTTAGCCCCAAACTTACCAGGTTTATCTTTTAAAATAAACATCTAAATTCCAACCCTTCAGATAGACTCCTGATGAAACCTGTTATTTGGCATAGTCCTAGCTGTCAAACTGTTTCATTACATAGGAAAGCATGCGTCTTGCTAATGTTTCATAGCACACTTATCTACAGGAGTCACAGACACGTACAGACACCCCAGAGCCAATGGGAAAGCTGACCACTTCTTAAAGATTCCCACTCGTGTTGTCTTTGTAGGATGAATCCACCCCTTAGTGAAATTATTTTCAAAACACTTTGCTTGCTAAGATGGTTCAGTCAATGGGAAGAATGATAAGATTCTAGAGAAACGGCATTAAAGTGCTCCTGCTCCTTGGTGGCCCTGAACCCATCTCTGCAGGTGTCTTGCCAGCTCCAGCATCCCGGTCCCAGGGGTTTGTAGGGTCCACACTCAGTGAGCAGCATGTTTCATGAGCAAACATACAAGGCCCATCATTGCAGTTTCAAAACAACTTTTTTTGATGAAATTCATTTTTCCCCAGCCATTAGTATAATAACCATAATCAATCTTCTCATTGCAAGCACAGGATCCCTGTGCCGCCAGTTCTCAGTGATGTGAAGTAACTAATAGGCCAATCAGATAAATATTGTGTGAAATTGCCTAAACAATAGTGATAAATGCCCCGTTATAGACACAATAAAATCTTGTTTCTCCTTAGATCCATCTCAGTCCAAGGGCATTTGAGTTAAGTCTATTCATCAAATCAGTGAGTGACAAGGGTAGAGGTCATTAGGTCTTTCAGGGCATCTCAATACTTACTGTGTAACAAAGTACTTCAAAACTTGTGGCTTAAATAAGAACATGGTTTTATTTTTCATAATTCTGCACTTGAGCCTGGGTTCAGTGGGAGTATCCTTTGGTTCCACCAGTGGCCACTGGGCCTGGAACATCCAAGATGGCTTCTACCTAAGCTGGGATGGTTACACTGGCAGGGGCTGGCTGGGGCATTCTCTCTCTTCTTTCTTTTTCCATGTGGCTTCTCCAATGTGTTGTTGGACTTCCTCTCATGGTAGCTTAGGGATCCAAGTGAGAGCCTTCCCAGAGGACAAGCCCAAAGAAGACTACACACAGAAGGTGTAATTATAGGGAGCATGGCTATTGGTGGCCACTAGGATAACAATCTTGTATTCTAAGAGTGTTCCTGACTGAGCCCAGTAGGCGTGCACCACACACACACACACACACACACACACACACACACACACACGCACACGCACACGCACATGCACACACACACACATTCATTGCAACATCTGGGAACTGGAGTATATATTATTTTCTGCATTGGGAAACCATTCTCTGTGGCTCTAAAATTTGCCTCTTCTCCTCCTTCTTTTCTCCTCCTTTTCCTACAGTTTTCTTGATATATAAGGTATACCAAAGTAGGTTTACAATCGTTTATATGGATAAGAATACAACAATAATAAATAATAATACAAGAATAAGCTGCTGTGGATACTCACAACTATAAACCTACTTTGCCTAACCTTGTATAATCTACATACCATAAATTTAACTTTTAAAAAAGTATACAAGTGTGTGTTTTTTTTTTAGTTTACAGAGTTGTATAATCATTACCATAATCCAATTTTAGAATATTTTTATCATCCCCTAAAGAACATCTGTCCCTATGAGCCCTTACTTCATAGACAACCCCACTTACCATGCCCCAGAAAGAGGCAATCAATAATATTCCTCTGTGCTTTCCAGTTTTGCCTATATGTAGATATTTCACATAAATGAAATAATGAAATATGTAACCTTTTATGCCCAGCTTCTTTTGCTTAGCATATGTTCCCAAGTTTTAGCCAGGTTTTTCAGTTCTTTCCTTTTATTCCTTTTGTTGATGAATATGTTATGGTTTGGATAAATATACTACATTTTTTTAATCCATTCATCAGATGATGGATAGTTGAATTCTTGCTCTCAGGATAAGGCTGCTATGACATTCATGTGCAAGTTTTTGTGTGGGCACATGTTTTCATTTCTCTAGGGTAGATATCTAGGAGAGTAATTGATGGGTCAAAGCTCTATGTTTATCATTGTGAGGAGCTGCCAAACTGTTTTCTGAAGTGGCTGCATTATTTTATATTCTCATGTTTGTTTGTTTTTATACTAATAGAAGACAGGTACTCCCTTGTTTAAGATGGCTTGCAAAAAGGTACAGGAAAAACAATATCAAAAACTACTTTTGACCTCAGAGTGCTCTAATTCTCATTGCCAAAAGAAATAATATAATTAACAGAAATGTTTGTGTTTTGGTGTCCTAGACTCCAAAAGAAAGGCTTGAAACTCTTTGTATGTATCTAGTAGACCTGTGTCTACCCAAGTTCAGTGTTTAGTGTTTAGGCATCTCTCATTTTGCTGACTTGCAGCTCTGCAATCCTGGCACAGAAAACTTGTGCCCCAAATTCCTGAGGTAGACCTGAAAGAGAACAAATTCAAAGCCCAAAGAGTCTCCAAAACAGGAAAACCCCGGGGAGCATAGAGGGATGCTTTTGTTGTAAGAATCAGAGGCTCAGAGAGGCCAGGGAGTTCAGGTCACACAGGCCAAGGAGATGCCATTAGTTTTTGTTGACTTGCCCAGAGGACCAGGGAGTTGTTTTTTTTTTTTTTAACTCCTTATCAACTCCTTTTTGGAGAATTAATCTCCTGAGTTAATTCCAGGTAACTGGGTAAGACCAGGTTTCTCTTAGATACAAAGAATTGCCTCTTGCCGAAACCGGTTTGGCTCAGTGGATAGAGCGTTGGTCTGCGGACTGAAGGGTCCCAGGTTCGGTTCCGGTCAAGGGCATGTACATTAGTTGCGGGCACATCCCCGGTAGGGGGTGTGCAAGAGGCAGCTGGTCGATGTTTCTCTCTCATCAACACTTCTAGCTCTCTATCTCTCTCCCTTCCTCTCTGTAAAATATCAATAAAATATATTTTTTTAAAAAGAATTGCCTCTTATGAGCTGTGTGTGGGGTAGCTGGATCTGGAAGGCATAATCTGTGTACAAACCTGGTGTTCTTCATTTCAACCTGCCAGACTCTCTATTCACATTTACAAAGTCCCCTCTAGATCAGGGCCAGAGATGAAAAGGCTACACATTAAAGCTTGCATATTTAAAGAAAATCTCTTTATAAAAATGTGGCTAACTTCATTCTAGTGAAATCTTAAAATTCCCTGGAACCATGGTTGGCAAACTGCAGCTCTTTGGTTCCTTGAGTGTGGCTCTTCCATAAAATACCACAGCCTGGGCAAGTCTATTTTGAAGAAGTGGCATTAGAAGAAGTTTAAGTTTAAGTTTAAAAAACTTTATTCAAAAGAAATTTCAATCACTGTACTGTTGATATTTGGCTCTGTTGACCAATGAGTTTGCCGACCACTGCCCTAGAAAAATGGGTCCTTCTCTCAGTTTCTAACCTCTGTATTGAAATTGTGCATGCATTCCCAGTCTCCCACAGAAATGCTGGACTGCTGAGCACAACACTGCTTTCTTTTCTTTCTTTCTTTTAAAAAAAAAGTTTATTGATTTTTTACAGAGAGAAAGAGAGAGGGATAGAGAGTTAGAAACATTGATGAGAGAGAATCATCAACTAGCTGCCTCCTGCACACCCCCAACTAGGGATGTGTCCGCAACCAAGGTATATGCCCTTGACCAGAATTGAACCCGGGACCCTTCAGTCTGCAGGCCTACGCTGTATCCACTGAGCCAAACAGGTTTTGGCCAGACTGTATTCTGTACTGTTAGTTGTCACTGCTTACTACAGAGCAGGCTCCCAGTGAGCATCTGAAGAGTGAATGAATGAATGAGGAGAGTGACATGAAGGACAAGACCGGATGTTCTTGTATCTAATGGGCTCTCACATGACAAAGAACCAATCTAGGTTATGTGACTTCATAGGGACGACCATGGCCAGGGCATGGTGGTTTCAGGCAGGCATATTCTCAGTATGAGGAAACACTTCCAGCGATAGAACTGCTGCCCAGTGAGGGTGATTTCCCGGTTACTTTATGTTCAAACAGAAGCCAGCCATCTATCTGGAGAAACAGTGAGAGGATTTCTGGTGAAAGGCTGGATAAGTTCTTTGGATCCCTTCCAATTCTGAGGTAATCCATCTGTGGTTGGGGGAGTGTCTGATTTTCCCAAACTGACATTAAAGTAGACTCAACTCTTCCTCACAGATTTACTCCACAAAGTGTTTGGCAAATTCCGGGTGTACTTAAGACCTTGTATTGGAAATGAGGGGAAGACAGCGCGATTCTGTTCCCCAAGTTCCCCTCAGATGTTTCTCCCTGGCCACCATGTTGGCCACTAGCATCAGCTTCTTGTCTCTTTCCCTGTCTCTGTGTCTCTCCCCGTGTTCTTACTCTGGATGTCTCTCTGCTCTTTTTCTTTCCTGACTGGAGCCATTTGACTTGTTCATTACTCCAGTCTTGTAGCCTTGCACCATCCCTCTGCTCACACAAATCTTAACCAAGCATCCATTTGATGAAAAGTGGTCCATGTGTTTAATGACATGAAATTTCATTTGGAATCTTAGTGAGAATTCAACATTTTTCAATTCAGAGGGGATAAAAAGAAAGGATACTAGTGAGTTCCTTTTTGTTTTCCACTTCCTAGATCCTAGAGTCCCTGCTCCACCCAAGAAGAAGAAACATGCAGCAGTTCACATGGTGAGGTCAGGGGGGTGATGAGTGCCAGGTTGGTCTCTCTTCAGACATAGAGTCAATGTCCTCAGGGCCTCCCTGGTCCCCAAGCTTAGGTGAGCAGCCCCTTCCCCCCATAGCTCCACATGCCCCCCTCTTAACCCATTACCACAGCTGTAATTTTATATTTACATGTGAGGTTATTTAACCTTGATTTTTAAAAATTCCCTATCCCCTCCAATAAAAGAGAAACAAGCAAATTGACCATACCTTCGCTAAACCCACAAGCCATGTCCACCAGCCAATCAGGGTGAGCATGCAAATTAACCCAACCAATATGGCAGTTAATTTGCATATCCAGGCCAGAGCGAAGACTGAAGAGGGCATAGAAAGAAGCCAAGTGCTGCAGAAGGGAGCGAAGCTGCGGAGAAGCAAGCAAGTGGGGCAACGGAGAAGGCAGGGAAGCAAGTGGGGTGGAGAGAAGCAGGCGGGGTGGTAGAAACCGCAGCAGGAAGCCCTATTGCAGGAATCTTCTTGCAAGGGACATCTAGTAATATTATAAGGTACATAACACCAGGACTATCAGTTTAAATTCACCATTTAATCCACACAGGGCCCAACAAAAATTCTGGGCATAGAGCAAGTTCTCTATTAATTTATTAAATGAATATGTGGATGAAAATAAAAAGAAAGATCATGACTTTTTATGTGGACATATTTAAAATAAATATATATTTACATGGACTGTAGAGCAGGTTTTAGAAAGAAATTAGTCTCCATAGTTGTATGTGATTTTAGGTACTTGAGGAAAAACAAGATTAAGTCCAGGTAAGAACACCCAGTATCTCCAGCCTGACCCCCTTTCACTTTCAAGGGACTGAGTTCACCTTCCCATTTCCCAGCCAAAGCTGCTGCTGCTAAGACCAGAGTCCACCCCTTCCAGAGGAAACGCACAAACAGAATAGAAAAGCCTTGGCTGTACCTGAGGATACATTCCGGGAGGCTACCAGGCAGAACCAAGTCATTCTGTAGGGAGGTTGTCCAGTCAGAAGGAAAGGGGGGATGGCCAAGAAACTTAGTGTAAAGTAAGGGCTTCCAGGGAGGAAGATGGAGACGTAGGAGAGTTAGGGACAGAGGGAGCCTCCATGAGTGTGGTCTTCCAAAAACTTGGGCAATTATGCTTTCTCTTTGTGCAGCACAAGGGGAGTAGGTGGCCAGACCAGGGACCAGCACTAATAAGGAGTTCTCCAGCAGTTGTGTGGGCTGAAGACACAGGAGTAGGGAAGATGAAGGAAGAAGAGCCAATGTTAAGTGTAGAAGGAAAATTGCAGGCAGGCCAGGTGTGCTCACCAGCTTCTTTGCATCTGATATGAGCACTGAGATGACAGAAACTGATGCCTACAATTTCAGGGTAATTACACCAACCTTCACAGTCCCTTCTTTCCCTTCCCAGTTGTTGCCGGCACCCGCCGGATGGTTCCACTGCCGGCCTTGAAGAATGCTGAGAAAGGAGCCCAGAGGAAGGATGACTCCAGGAGATCCCTGGGAAGGGGCTGCAGTTTCTGAGAGTCTACCCCCATCTCCCAGCGGCTTGCCTGCCCACTGCCAAACTGCCTAGTGATGTTTGTTTGTTTCTTGTTTATTTGACAGAACCACATACATACACATAGTCACTGGCATACACAATTAATCACTTGGAGCATTTCTGATTTGTGGTTTAACCCTGCCCTACATTCAACAGGGCTGGGTCCCAGGGCTCCATAGCTGTCTCACATGGTTCCCTAGCAACCAAATGAGACAGGGAAATGTGCACAGTTTCATCACCACAAGATGTTAGGTCAATTAATATTCACTAACAGTGCCTGTGTTTGGCTGCAAGGAGACATTATGGAGACAAAAATCTTTGTTGCCTGAGTAGGGGCGGGAGGGGTATAGGGACCCATGAATATGTACATTCTGAGCGAAGATGTTTTTCTTATACTTCCACTCACACATTGCCTGTCTGCACATGCATACGGAGCTTTAAAACACTTACCTTTGTGTTCACAGTTATCCTTTTAAGTTATTAATTATAGGAGGACAGATTTCAGAAACAATAAGATTCTATCCCAGAATATTTACCAGAGCCCGCTCAGAAATTATATCACTGGTAATTATTTTATTTATTCTATGATTTTTTCAGACTCCATTGTCTGATCAGTAGAGTCTGAAAAACATGGTGGAGCATGAAGGAAAACACAGAATTTGCTGTGCGCTCATCAAGATAACCACCGTTCACCTCGGTGGTGGTGTTTCCCCTGCATAGGTATCACACACACACACACACACACACACACACACACACACGGAGTCTCATGCAGTTTAAAAAATGACATTCTATATACATACTGTTTCACAGACTGCATTTTACAATTTGGTATTATTTTAAACATTTTCCTCTTGTCTATTAGAATTATTCTACAACATTTTTATTAGTTATATAATATTTTGGTGAATGTATTTTCTCTGGTTCATTTAACCAAACTCCTGTTTTTATTCCTGTATTTAGGTTGTTTACATTGTTGCTTCTATGAATAAAGCTGCAGTGACTGTCCTTGTACATTCGTCTTTGAGCCCTGGTCCAATTATTTCCTCAGACTAAATGCCTAGAAGCAGAATCGCACATTTAAGGTGTTTCATCCACTTTGTCATGTCTCCTTTCAGAAAGAAGGGAACATTTTCCACCTTTAGCAACAGTGTATGAAGGCACTTCTTTGCCTTTTTAAATAGCCATAGTAAAGGCTGACATGAAGTCCCCAATGTCCAATGCGTGAGTTTTGTCAGAAACTTCGTTTTAACATATCAAGACTGGAGTCCTGAGCCCCTTCAAGGGAGGGGGTGCAAATTCTAAATGGAGGCGGCCTGGGCATGCAGAAGTATGGTGATTTCATCTGGACTCAGCGAGTATTTCTGGTCAGATCACCCTTCGTACCCCAGAGTGCAGCCTGAAAGCAGCCAGCACAAAGACTCCCCCTGCAGGATGACACATTCCACCACCTCCCTTCCCTATCCTTATTCTGTTCTGGGCAGACTGTTGCCAGCCCCCAAATGGCCCCGCAGCTGTGGTTTTAGTCTCAGGGCTTTGGTACCCCAAGTCTCAGCTCTAGAAAGTGATGGGCTGATCCCAGAGGAGGCCCTTTGGGTCAATAGAGGACCTGAAGTCTTGCCTCAGGAGAGAGGACAGGTCTCAGCTGCCTTGGGAGTCCTCGAAGGACCTGAGAAGGCAGGGGCACCTGTGTATTTAGGACTAAGACTGCTCTTAGGATTAAGACTGCTCTTGGGTGGCAAACAGAGAACTCATCCTAGCAAACAGAGAACTAACTCCTCCCACTCTCAAGTGAGGCCCCACAGAAGGCTGGCAAAGTAAGTGGAGACAGGAGGCAGCTTTGGCCCCTTTTCCTAAATTCTGTTTAAAAACAGTTCTAGTCAAGGATGACCAAGTATGACAACTTGAACTTCTAAATCAATGAGAGCAACACAAACACTTGTGGTCACTGGGCCAGACTGGGCAAAGGAGCTTACTCTGGGGAAAATTAATGGGCCTTGATGAGATCTGATGGGTTGGGACAAGGACAAGTGGCCAGAAATGGGTAGGGAAGAGCAGTGGCTCTCAAAGATGTACTGGCATCTGGAATGTAGAGATACAATTTCTTGGGTTTGGCCCAAACCTACTGAATTGGAATCTCCTGGGGAAAGGCCCAAGACTCTGTGTTCTAATGAGTTCTCCAGGTAAACCTTTTGGGAAATTGAATTTGAGAAATACTGATGTAGAGTGCGGTGGATAAGTTTTCAGTCCTGGCTTCATCTGCCAGGCAGTTGGGACAACACAAAAGACACTTTATCTCTCTTGGCTTTAACTAAGGACAAGCAGTCTTGATCCTTTGTGCTTCAACCCTCTCCTCCTTAGTGTCTAACGGAAGGAAGGCATGTGTGCCTATGTGTAGGCACATATGTTTGTATGTAGATGGGTGGCTATTTTAGCCTGATTCTTCTGTTTCCTGAAATGATAGAAGCTTGTTGGAAAACAAAAACCCTGAGTAAAAACCAAACAATGATGTTTACTGCAAAGTGCAAGGGAAGAGGATCTGGGGGTGGGGGGAATCCTGGAGCTGCTTGCCATATCCCAGCAGGATAACAGATTCCTAGGAGAAGAGAGAGGGTGGTCCTTATATTTAGGAGCAAAATAAAATACCAGTTTGGACTGGGAATAATTCAAATTTATGAATTTCTGCCAGCTTGATCATTTTAGAAAATGCTCAGTTCCAGTTTGAATTCTTTAGAAGGTGCTTTTTTTTTCTCTTAAAATTAATTGGTGAAGTACATGGGTCAATAAAGCATTGCTATTTGAGTTTGATTAAGAGTTTAGCAACTTAACTGGACAACCTGAAGGAAATAGACATATTCCTAGAAAAATACAACCTTCCAAAACTCAATCAGGAAGAATCTAAAAATCTCAATAGACCAGTGACTTGGGAAGAAATTGAAACAGTCATCAAAAAGCTTCCAGCAAACAAAAGCCCAAGGGCCAGATGGCTTCA
This sequence comes from Vespertilio murinus, assembly GCA_963924515.1. NCBI lineage: Eukaryota > Metazoa > Chordata > Mammalia > Chiroptera > Vespertilionidae > Vespertilio > Vespertilio murinus. The sequence goes on from OZ004709.1 coordinate 98,793,687, forward strand.
AAGGAGAGTTTTACCAAACATTCAAGGAAGAACTAAAATCTATCATCCTCAGACTATTCCAAAAAATTCAAGAGGAAGGAACACTTCCAAACTTGTTCTATGAAGCCAGCATCACCCTAATACCAAAACCAGATAAAGACAACTCAAAGAAAGAGAATTATAGGCCAATATCCCTCGTGAACATAAATGCCAAAATCCTTAACAAAATTCTAGCAAATCGGTTCCAGCAGAACATCAGAAAGATCATACACCATGACCAAGTAGGATTTATTCCCGGAATGCAAGGATGGTACAATATCCGCAAATCAATAAATGTCACATAAACAAATTGAAAGATAAAAATCATATAGTCATATCAATTGATGCAGAAAAAGCATTTGATAAAATCCAACACCCTTTCCTGATAAAAACTCTCAACAAGGTAGGAGTACAAGGATCTACCTCAATATAATAAAAACTATATATGATAAACCCACAGCCAACATCATACTCAATGGGCAAAAACTAAAACCATTCCCTCTAAGAACAGGAATAAGACAGGGATGCCAACTCTCACCACTCCTCTTTGACATAGTACTGGAAGTACTCACCATTAGACAAGAAGAGGAAATAAAAGGCATCCAAATTGGAAAAGAAGAAGTAAAGTTATCCCTATTTGCAGATGACATGATATTATACATAAAAAACCAAAAAACTCCATCAAAAACTAATCGACTTAATAAAGGAATTTGGTAATGTAGCAGGATATAAAATTAACACCAGGAAATCTATGGCATTTCTATACACCAACAGTGAATTTACAGAAACAGAGACCTCCATTTACCATCACACCAAAAAAATTAAGATACCTAGGAATAAACTTAACTAAGGGAGTAAAAGACCTATATGCAGAAAAATACACGACACTGCAAAAAGAGATAGAGGAAGATGTAAACAGATGGAAGAACATACCATGTTCATGGATTGGTAGAATCAACATAATCAAAATGTCCATACTTCCCAAAGCAATTTATAGGTTCAATGCACTCCCCATTAAAACACCAATGGCATATTTCACTGACCTAGAAAGAACTCTCCAAAAATTCATTTGGAACAATAAAAGACCTTGAATAGCCACAGCAATCCTGAGAAAGAAGAGTAAAGTAGGAGGGATCTCAATACCAGATTTCAAACTGTATTACAAAGCAACTGTTCTCAAAACAGCCTGGTACTGGCACAAGAACAGACATATAGATCAATGGAATAGAATAGAGAATCCAGATATTAACCCAAATCACTATGCTCAGGTAATATTTGACAAAGGAGGCATGAATATACAATGGAGTCAAGATAGTCTCTTCAATAAATGGTGTTGGGAAAATTGGACAGATACATGCAAAAGAATGAAACTAGATCACCAACTTACACCATACACAAAAATAAACACAAAATGGATACAGGACTAAAAAATAAGACAGGAAACCATAAAAATACCAGAGACATCCACAGACAGCAAAATCTCAGACATATGCCAAAAGAACTTCTTCACTGATACTGCCCCTGGGGCAATGGAAGCTAAAGAGAAAATGAACAAATGGGACTACATAAAAATAAAAAGCTTTTTTTTATAGCAAAAGAAACCATCAACAAAACAACAAGAAAGCCCAGTGTATGGGAGAACATATTTGCCAATGTTATCACTGATAAAGGTTTAATTTAATCTCCAACATCTACAGACAGCTTATACAACTTAATAAAAGGAAGATAAATGAGCCAATTAAAAAATGGGCAATGGACCTAAATAGAATCTTCTCAAAAGAAGACAGAAGGAAAGCCAAGAGGCACATGAAAACATGCTCAAAGTCACTAATTATCTGAGAGATGCAAATCAAAACAATAATGTAGTACCATTCACACCTGTCAGAATGGCCAACATTAACAAATCAACAAAGGACAAGTGTTGGCGAGGTTGTGGAGAAAAAGGAACCCTTGTGCACTGCTGGTGGGATTGCAGACTGGTGCAACCACTGTGGAGAACAGTATGGAACTGCCTCAAAAAACTGAAAACGGAACTCCCATTTGACCCAGTAATCCCACTCCTAAGAATATATCCCAAGACACTAGAACACCAATCAGAAAGGATATATGCACCCCTATGTTCATAGCAGCACAATTTACAATAGCTAGGATTTGGAAACAGCCTAGGTGTTCATCAATAGATGATTGGATGAAAAAACTATGGTACATCTACACAATGGAATACTATGCTGCCATAAAAAGAAGGAATTCTTATCATTTGCAGCAACCTGGATAGAATTGGAGAACATCATGCTGAGTGAAATAAGCCAGTCAATGAGAGAGAAACACCACATGACCTCACTCATTTATGGATAATAAAGAACATTATAAACTGATGAACCAAAAGATAGATATAGTGACAGTAAAGCAACAAGCAGACTGTCAAATTACAGCTGGGAGGGTTGGGAGATCTGAGAGAGATAAGAGATCAACCAAAGGACTTGTATACATGTATATAAGTATAACCAATGGACACAAAACTCTGGGGAGGTAGGGCATGCTTGGTAAGGGGGGGGGGCAATGGTAAGATATGTACACAGATAATAATTTAATAAAAAATTTAAAAAAAGAGTTTAGCAACTTGCTCTGCCTGGTTTGGCTCAGTAGGTAAAGTGTGGACCTGCAGACTCAAGGATCCCAGGTTGGATTCCGGTCAAGGGCATGTACCTTGGTTGCGGGCACATCCCCAGTGGGGGGTGTGCAGGAGACAGCTGATTGATGTTTCTCTCTCATCAATATTTCTAGCTCTCTCTCCCTCTCTTTTCCTCTCTGTGGAAAATCAAAAAAATATATATGTATAGTTTAGCAACTTAGTGAGGTTTATTTGTTTGGGGTGTCCACCCAAGGCAGTGTGCTTCAGTGTGAACAGAGGCCTCAATATATGGGAAGTCACTTAACCTCTTTGTGCCTCAGTTTCTTCACCCATAAAATGGGAATAACATAATGACTACCATGAAGTATGGTGAGGATTACATACATGGGTTGATGTATGCCAAGTACTGAGACTTCACTTTGGCATGTGTTGGCTCTGCTCACCATTCTGGTCAATTGAATTCAAGTCTCCTCTTTTCAAGCTCACACTCCAGTGGCTCCCACACAGCTTAGCTCCCAGGAACAGTGCTGGGATCAGCACTTCCTGTCATTTTGCAGCAGGACGCAGCTGCTTTTGGAGCTCACTGCATATCATTTGTTTACAAGGTAACTGCTTTCTCTCCCTTCCCTCCGATTTCCATTTCTTTTGTGATATGGTTAAAGTGCTTGACATAATTAGCTGTTAATTGTTAGCAGCTGTACCCATTATTAGTTTAATGCCTAATTAATTGCAACAATTAATGCTGTCCAGCCTGTCTTAGGAACTGTTGATGAGGGAAGGCTGATGTTGTTTAAATTATATCCTAATTAATTTACTTATGTGGACGAAAATGGGGCCACAGACTAAACCTGACAAGCTTGGGGTGGGGGAAGGTTGCGGGGTGGGGCTTACAAACTCAGAGACCTAAAGTAAACACATAAAATGGTCCAAATTAAAACTTCCCAACTAAAAGCCAGTCCTAGGCCAGAGACTTCCTTGACAAAGGTCAATCTTTACCTTAACTGAGTAACTGAGCCCTGTTCAACGGTCCTTTTGCATCTATGATGACATATGTTTGGAATGTCAGAGAAATCCTCCCTTTCCAGACTCCTCAGTATACAATCTTCCAGGAGAACATGAGACCATGGAACAACCTCATTGTTGTTCCCACATACCATCTCCAAGAGCTATAAGTATTCATTGTTAGCTATTCTGTACCCACCAATGTAAAAGAAGCATTTGTTTCTTTATTATACTTTTTATCCAGTCTCAGAGATTTCCCTGCTTTGCTTTTTCCTGCCTCCCTAATCTACCACCAAAGGATTTCGTGTAACCCCCTAAATCTCCTTTGATTCTAATTTAGCAAATAAGATGCAAAATCACCATTTTCTCAAGCATTTTCTCAATCCATTGAGATTTTGCTTCCCGGTAGTTGTCAGTTTGGCTCAGATAAACTCATAAAAATTCTTACAGGTTTGGACATTTCTTATGTTGACACCCCCAATTTTTAGCGTTTAACTAAACATTCTGAACTGGGCTTGTTTTCCTCAGGTGAGCAATGAGCAGAGGGTCTGGGCCATACTCGGGGGCTGTGCTGGTTGGGAGTGTCTCGGAATCCGCATCCACTTTCAGGAGAAAAGCTTCCAGCAGCTCCAGTCCATCCTGCTGCCCCATGGCCCTTTGCATGGGCAACGGTCTCTCTAAAGCAGAGGTGGAGGACCTTTTTCTGCTGAGAGCCATTTGAATATTTATAACATCCTTTGCAGGCCATACAAAATTATCAACTTGAAATTAGCCTGCTCTATTTGGCCAGACATTTAATTAACTCAATGCCTTGGCAGGGCGAGAACAAATGATTTAGTGGGCCTGGAACCCCCAAAAGATTATATTCCTAATCCCTGGAACACCCAAAAGAGTTCATTCATAATCTCTGGAACCCCCCAAAGATTCCATTCCTAATTCTTGGAACTCCAAAAATTTTAGTCCTAATCCCTGTATCTGAAAGTTACTTGCTGTGGTGAGAAAAGACTTTGCATAAGTGATTAAGGATTTTGAGGTGAATAGCTTATTCTCATTATCTTGGTGAACCCTAAATGCAATCATATATACCTTTGTAAGAGAATGGCAGAGAGAGATTTGACACAGAAGAGGAGAAGGTGAAGTGCCCACAGAGGTGGATATTGGAGTGAGCAGGCCATGGCCGAGGGATGCTGCCAGCCACCAGGAGGAGATTCTCCCCTAGAACCTGTGGAGGGAGCCAGGTCCCACTGACACTTGGTTGCAGCCCTTTGACAGATTTCAGCCTCCAGAACTATGGAGAATACATTTCTGTTGCTGGCCACCAAGTTTGGAGTAACTTGTTACAGCAGCTCTAGGAAACAGAAACATCAGTGTTTAGGTTTCCTTTGTTATGATCTCTTTCAGCTGAGTATTCAGCAATGTTTTAAGTGTTAAAAAAGGAAAAGAAAAAAGGAAATAAAAATAAAAGAATTAATGATGAGAGTTGAAATGAAACAGGTTGTCAGAATTATCTAGTTGAGAGGTCCCTTGGGGTAAATATAACCCATTATAGTGACTTTAGGGTGGTAAATTTAGGGTTAAGTCTGAATGTATATTTAAGAGAACTCACAAATACTTAATAAGAAAGAGCTTATTATTAAGCAAGAGAGAAGCTTATACTATTATTTTTTGTATAATATAAGTCTAGAGTCAGGCAATCCGAGTTAGTGTGACAGCGCCACAGCAGTGATGCCGGGCTCCTTCCATCTTATTCTCAGCGTGAGGGCCTCATCCTCACGGCCCTAGATGACTCTAGAGTCCAGGCATCACACCCGTGTTTCAGAAGTGATATGAAGAAGACGGCGGACAGAAGGGTTGCCCTCTCACTCTTAGAAAGCTCCCAGGAAGTTTTTCACATGATTTTGTTTATATCTCTTTGGTGAGAAATTAGTTTCATGGTGACACCAATGGATGATTGGAACTGAAATATTTTCCTTGAGTTACACTATGCCCAGCCTCCCCTCCCCCCCCCCCCCCCCAAAAAAAAAAGATTCTGTTAGGAAAAAGAAAGAAAAAAGGATATTTGGAGGCAGCTGGCCATTTCTGCCTCATGAACTATTGAAATTCTAGAGTTCCAGTGAGGGGAAAGGAGAGGGGTCCAAATATCATAGGTGATATATTTTTTTTAACATCTTTCATGGAGCAGATCTTGGTTCTGATGCTACGATGTAAGCCCAATGTTTATAAACTGGGAAACATTCAGGCAAGAATAAATACTGGTAGAATGGCTATGGGTCTGAAACCATAAAATATAGAAGAGGAAATGGGATGTTTAGCTGGAGAAGAATTAGTTTTTAAGTACAAAATGATCTGCTTTCAAATAACTTCAGAGCAATCCTGTAGATATGAGAGTGAACTACAGCTATGATAACAGAGAAAAGGAATGGGGTAGAAGGGAGGCCAATTTTAGCTCAATATGAGAAAGGACTTTTTAGCAATTGAATAACCAGTAATGGGACAGCTACCTCTAGGGAAGTGCTTCCATCTCTAGGCTGGGAGCTGTAGGGGTTGCAAAGGATGGATTCTGGGTAGGCGGTTGGATTGGATGACCTCCCTTCTGACCCTGTGAGCCTGTGAGGAGTCAGGAGAGACCCTCCAGGGGCTTGTCAAAGACTGCAGTGGAGGACACAGCACTGTGGGGGTCTGTGTCTTAAGAGTCAAATGAATTAGGCTGTCTGGGAGAGAATTTTCCATGCTCCGGAGTAACAAAACCATAGTTGTTGCTGGGCTAAGACCTGGAGCTCTGCGCCAGCATCCCAAGGAAAAAATGCAGGGACTGTGGCTCAAGCTTGGAGCTGAGCCCTGACTACGGAGGGGAGGGTTCAAGGTGAGAGGCCAGGAAACTGGAATGCTGGACCCCACTTTATTTGACTCTTGCAGTGCTGGACTCCTAGTAGGGGCAGCCAGTCAGTTCCTGCCTCTTCTATGATAGGCCTGGCAATCCAAGGTTCCCATGGTCAAAGCCAGAGGAGAGAGGAGGCTTGGGTCTTTCCCTCACTGACTCCACATGTCATTAAAGACTGAATTGTCTGCTGACGTGTGATGACTCTTCCCCAAGACACTGCCTTTTGGCTGCCACTTTCATAGATGTCTGAATTGTGTGGGCTTTGCTGTGAGGTGCTCACAAGTAAACATGAACCCTCTAGCCAGAAAGAGCACAATGGCTCACTTCCATGAAGGGATGGCTGGCCCTCACTAACATCCATGGTGAGCATATGGGGAACATGTGACATGTATGAGATGCCTACTTAGGAACCTGTGACACTGGCTTGTTTCCGCTGAGAGTGACAGAAGCCACCTCAAACTAGCTTGAGTAGAAAAGAACCTGTGTTGCCTCCTCTCCGCAGAAGAAGAGCTGACCCAGAGGATGCACAGCTGGGCACTTTGCCATCCGGGGTGGGGAGCCTCTTTCTCTGGCCTTGGCTTTGGTTCCTTTTGTACATTAGCCCTCCAGTTGCCTGGGAGAGATAGTTCAGGGGGCTCCAAACTCCAGCTCACATTCCAGCCTCCCTGTGTCTTCATTGCCCCGCTGCCCTTGAGTTTGGAGGCCAGCTGTCTCCTGTTCAATTGGTCTGCTCAAGGGGTTGAGGGGGGGTGTCATTGGGGAACAGGAAGGCCCTTAGCAGGGAGCTTGTGGACAAGTTCCAGCATGGTCCCCAGGGGCTGTCATGTCTTTCTTCTTCAGCTGCACAGGAGTCTGAGAAGGTTAATTTGTCTGTGCCCAACCAGGCGCCTTGCCAGATGGGCCCTTTAGGAGCTTAAAGCTGCTCTCGAGCTCTGGAGACAGGGGTTGCAGTCACAGGATCGCAGACATGTCTCATGAGTCAGCCCTAGCTCCTCAGCCTTTCCAATCGCTCTCCCTGCCTGCCTTGGCCTGACATCTCCAGCCCTCAGCTCTGGACCCAGGTGAGAACTTGGCCCCTGTACTTGCTGTGGATCAGCTGCCTGTGGAAGACATTTGGTTTCAGCCTCCATCTGTGGCCCCTAGAGCCTGCTTGCAATCACCCAACAGAGACAGCCTGGACTACTGCCTGGAGAAGCTGATTTGACAAATGCTCAGATGATGCTTATTTCTTCTCAGACTGCAGTGCAGGGTCAGTCTGCTCTGTGCGCCTGAGAACAAGTGGAGTCTGAGGGTTTTTTTTGGTTTTTGTTTTTTTTGGTTTTTTTGTTTTGTGTGTGTGTGTGTGTGTGTGTGTGTGTGTGTGTGTGTGTGTTTTGGGGGGGGGGGGTAAGAGGGGCAGAACCAGGGACATAAAGAATTTAAAGGAACTGAACAGATTTATTAAGCTAGAATATGTCAGTAGGACTAAACTTTTAAATTGCCACCTTTCCCTTGCTGGTTTGGCTCAGTGGATAGAGCATAGGCCTGCGGACTGAAGGATTCCAGGTTTGATTCCGGTCAAGGGCATATGCCGGGTTGTAGGCTCGGTTCCCAGTACAGGATGTGCAGGAGGCAGCCGATCAATGACTCATCATTGATGTTTCTATCCCTCTCCCTCTCCCTTCCTCTCTGAAATAAATAAAAAATATATTAAATTAAGATGAAAACAATTGTCACCACGTGTCCCTGTGATTCTTACCTGTAAGAATGAGAGTTCTTAGTTATAAGCCATAGAAGCTGATTCTGGCTGGTCAAGCAGGAGAGGTTTGGTAAAGGATGTTGGGTGTCTCACAGAATCAGTGGAGCCTGGAGAACCAGACTTGAGGCTGTGCATCCAGAATAATGTTCCATTACGTGTTGCAGAACTGGCCTAATGAGAAAACCGCTGTTACTGCTGCTGCTCTCAACTGCATGGGACAGTTATGTACATCACTGCCAGGGACCCATCCTCACCATCACTGCTGTCTTCAGTGTCAATGCCACATCTGACTTAGGAATGTGACTTTGGCCACTCCTGCTGCCTCTTAGTCACCTGCTTGTGTCTTAGCTCAGAGGAAGCTGGGGTGGGGGGTGAGGTGACTGCTCTTGTCACCTTTGCGAAGCAGGACCATAGGGTGTGATACTTCTCAAATGTCAGAAGTGTGTTCAGAAGGTGTGGGCAGGGAGAAAACATGACAGCTCCCACTACACCTCTGTGTGAGGTGTGCACTGGCACCTCTGTGGGAAAGTTTTCACTTCATTCAGGGCTGCTGCCTGTGGGGGGCGATACAGGGACCATATCTTTAAGCTGGTGAAAGTGGGGGCATGGAGCAAGTGGGACCTCCGTGGACAAGTCATAAGCAGAAAACACAAGTTCCTGGTGGGAGTGATGGGAGGACATGAGGGTCACAGTGACAACATCTGGGGTCTTTCCTGTCTGGGTCTCCAGACAGAGATGATGGGGTCTCTGGTCATTCTGGTTGGTCCTTTGCTTTTGGTCCGAGGATGCCAGGCGAGAAGAGCAGATTTCCCAGAGTGTGTCTTTCCTCAAGCTCTTTGATGCAAAATGCTGGGTGGCTGCCTAAGATTCACTTTGGAGAAATCAAAGGAGGAAGGCAACACATGGAGTCCAAGAGTGGAACTTAATTCATCAATGTCATCTTTAAAAAGCACCTTCTTCTTGGCTCTCCCAGCAAGATGTGGCTCCTACAGAGTCTTGCCTGGAGACTGTGCTGCCCAATACCTGAAACAGGTTTCCAAAAATAGAGCTGACATTTAGTGAACGTGTCAGGCACTGTATGGAGGGCTTTGCATACATTATCTGAATTAATCCTCATAGAAACACCATGAAGTATGAGCTATTATTATCCCTATATCACAGTTGAAAAAACCCAGGCTTAAAGAAAATAAATAGCTGAGCTGATGGTTAGCCAGTCAGCAGTAAAGCTGGGATTTGAACCTTAGCAGCTTCCCTCACAGTCCATGCTGCTAAACTCCTTCTCCAGGGTCTTGATTAAGAGCTCCGCACATGAGCCTTGATGTCTCCTTTCTTTCCTCTGGGTTCTGTCTAAGTCAAGATTAGAAAAAAGCTCTGCTGTATAGAGAGGTGTTAGGTCTGGCATACAAATAGAAGACCCAGAGTAACGGAATGGCAGCCCCTTAAATCTGGAGCTCAACTGAGTCACTCATTTGGAGCAATGATGACTAGGGCACAGAGGAGTGGAGACTGAAGGCAATGCCTCTCAGGGAGAAGCTCATATGTTTGGAGCTCTCACTGTTTAGAGGAGATGCAGGAAATGGCCTAGTGAGCAGGGGGTCCAGGTATCTGGGGGAGAAGGAGAAAGGAATCACTGGAAAGGAGGTGAGTGGCTAGAAGAGGCTCCACTGGGAAAGAATAGAATAGGATCACCCGGAAGTCTCAGGGAGCTGGAGGAAAGCCCTCAGGTTGGATTAGCTTCTTCCTCTGGACCCCCTACCTTTCACATGTTTTCTAATTATGTCTTTACTTGGTTGCCTTCCCTATTAGACTGAAAATTACTCAAGACAAAGGGCCTGGCACACACTAAGTCAGTGGTTCTCAACCTTTCTAATGCCGTGACCCTTTAATACAGTTCCTCATGTTGTGGTGACCCCCAACTATAAAATTATTTTCGTTGCTACTTCATAACTGTAATTTTGCTACTGTTATGAATTGTAATGTAAACATCTGTGTTTTCCGATGGCTTTAGGCTCTACAGCAGTGGTTCTCAATGACCATTGGAAAACACAGATATTTACATTATGATTCATAACAGTAGCAAAATTGCAGTTATGAAGTAGCAACGAAAATAATTTTATGGTTGGGGGTCACCACAACATGAGGAACTATATTAAAGGGTTGTGGGATTAGAAATGTTGAGAACCACTGCGGAGGTGGGTGAACTCTAAACTCTAGAGGCCAGAAACTATCAGGTAGAGAGACATAAATGGCAACCAGGTGGGGAACTGTGGAAAGTCAAAAGTCAGCTCAGTATCTGGGTGGAAGCTTCTGCTTTAGAGTCATTCATTAAATTTCTATTTATTAAGCATTTATTGTGTATCAGACACTGCTAATCACAAAGAATTGCATGGTGAGTGAAATGGACAAGCTCTGCCTTCATGGTGTTTTTAATCAGAGGAGACAATTAATCCACAATTATGATGTCTGAAGAAAAAAACTATGTTGGGGGTTCGGGGTGCTATGGGAGACAGAGGAAAGGCATGGAGTTCCGATTTTGGGAGTTGCAAAGCGGCATCTAAGCTAAAACCTTGGGTAGGATTTCAGCCAGGGGGATGGTTTCAGTTACAGGGAGAAAACACCTGGCCTGTTAAAGGGTCTGCAGTAGGTTCCATCTGGCTGGATGCAAACTCTGATTAGAACAATGGTGATAGATGATGGGAGGGGTAAGACTGCTTAGAACCTGTTTAGCTATGTTAAGGGGTTTTGACTCTGTCCTGATATATATAGCCTGTGAAAAGCTTAATCCCATGTTGCTTATTTTTTGTATAGAGTTGCATTTAGAGAACACTCCAACCACCAAATAATAATTTAAATCTTTGCTTACATCTCTTAAAGAATGTTGGTTTTCACAACCCACAGTGACTTCTCAGAGACCCGTTCTCCCTCATAGCCTCTCTTCCCACAGCTGCCTGTGACACCCGAATCCCGAACAGCTTCTCCAGCCCACCTCAGCTGATTTCCTTTCTCCCCCTTTCCTTACCCTTCTCCCTTGCCTGTGTGGCCTGGACCTAATGATAAGTGCATTGAGTCAGCCTAAAACAACATTAACCCAGGGCCTAACACGTGAGTCTGTTAACCTTCCTTTCCCAGCCCAATCCCTGGTTTTGTGCCCAACCAGCCTTGCAGGGCACCTTTGCACCTGGGTTTTTCCTGAGGCCACCACATACCTTCCTGATGCCTGTATTGCCACCAGCATTGTCTAGCCAGGGCAGAGATGAGAAAGCATGACCCAAGAAGTCCCAACTGGAAAGAAACAAAAATCAGATCCAAGATCACCCAGTGGAGCCATGAAGCCAAAGGACCTGGGAGGAGGTGGTAAATGCAGATACAAGGAAGTTTGGCAGAAAATGTGAAATTACATAAAAATAAGAACATTTTAAAGTGAAAGGTGGAAGCTGGAACGGTAGAATTTTCCTGAGTTGGAGAGGGTAGCAGCAGGGTTTTTAGGAGGCAGCCACAGCTTTGTGATCTGCAAGTGAGGGAGAGAAGACAGGTCATGGCAGCCAGGCAGCCAGCCGAGTGCCCATCTCTGTACACTTTAATTCTATCCAACAGCAGGGCAGGGTGAGGGAGGAAGAAGAAGGAGAAGGAGGAAGCAGAAATAGAGAATGGGAAAGAGGGAAGACAGAGCATGCCACTCCCTACTCTACCCAGAGGCCCATCACAAATTGGGTTTGGTGGCCTCTCTCCAAGGATCCTCACTCCTGATTTTACCTCTAATAAGTTTTAGTAGAAATGGTTGTGAAGTACTTTGTTTCTAAAAAAAAAAAAAAAAAAAAAAAAAAAAAGAAAAGAAAAATTCATGCAGATTTATGCTTCTAATTAGCTTTCTGGTTCTTGGAACATTGTGTGGAAAACCATTATCACAGATGGCCAGTTCACTGCTCAGCATATAAGCCAGAAGTGCTCATTTGGAGGCTTCCCAAGTGCTTCCTGGTGCAGGGCTGCCCTGCAGAGCCTGGCCGGACCAGCCTCAGGGGTCTGAGGAGCAGAGAGTTCCTGGAGGGCAGACACATCAGGAGGGCATTTGGACTACACACTGTCAGCCACCTGCCTCTTTGCAGGAGCTGAATCCTGGGCCCCAGTTCTGGCAGTTCTGATTAACTGGTAAGCCATTGAAGAATCACCTAGATCAGTGTTTCCCAAAGTTCTCTCATGATGAGAATCACCTGGTGGAGTTGTTAAAATACAGATTCCTGAATCCCAATTAAGAAGTGCTAAACTAGAATTTTGGGGAACATATAAGTAAAATTGTATACTTAACTAGTGCTCTAAGCTTACAATTTTACCTATATGTTCCCAAAAATTCTAGTTTAATACTTCTTAGTTGGGATTCAGGAATCTGTATTTTAACAACTCCACCAGGTGATTCTCATCATGAGAGAACTTTGGGAAACACTGATCTAGATAATGATTGTCCTTGATTGGAAAGAAAACATTGATTAAGATACTCACATGACAATTTCTTAGGCCTTAGTGAAACTCTGATATACAGCCCTGCAGAGAGCCTGGGCTGGACCAGCCTCAGGGGTTAGCAGCTGGAGTTAGCATCTGGCACTCAGCTTGACAATGTAGTGTATATGGCTGAATCTAGAACCAATATAGACTGGGCTTTTAAAGGAGCAACCAAGGCTCTTCTCTGTGGGCTCCACTGCTAGACTTCAAAAGAGCCATGCCAGCTGGGTTATTTCCTGGACCATAATCTCTAATGATAACATCACCAAAAATGTTGTCAGATCGAGAGAAATTCTCATGACCTCATTAGGAATGCTCTGATAAACCACTTGGAGGTACAGGGTGAGACCCTAAAGAGTAAGCTTGAGCTACATACAGTAATAGTTGCTAAATTGCCTTTTACCGAAGATGCGTCATGGGGCTCTTGCTTTAGTGATGGGGGTGCATGCGTTTGGGGCTGGAACAAATTACTCAGGGAGGTTGAGTGCTGGCAATATTTTTCTACTTTTCTGCTTCCCCCCACTTCAAGCTCAGATTCTCCTCTAAAGCTCTGGATTGCCTGGTCCACAGCAATCCTTCTCCAATGGCATTTATACCAGCACATTCCTTTTATTGTAAAAGCTGACTTCTGTTCTTCCCCACCAAGGGGCTTCCCCTTGCTAGCCCTTCATGCAGGGCTCACAAAAGCAGGCTTCCCCATCTGGCAGGTGTGGGCCCTCCCCGGGTCCTCACTACTTGCAGGCCACCCCCCACCTTTTGCCCTTATTCCCACAGGCTCTGGGCCCTGCTCACTGAGAACTGGACTTTACCCTCCAGTACTTTTGGTCTTGTTGAGCCTATTTTTCCTGGGGTTTTAACTTTTCATTCCTGCAGTTTGATGTTGTGACCACACTTTTGGTTTTGGAGAGGCCCCTGTAGCCTTAGATGAGAGGACTTCAGCTGTCAATCAGGGAACTACTTCCTCATCAGGTCCTCAGATACCCTCACCCTAACCCCCAATACTGATGCATGGCCAAGGTCTCCAAGATAAACACTGTGGACCTGTTGGGCCTTATCCTACATAATAAAAGAGTGATATGCAAATTAACCATGACTCTGCTATACCCACCAGCCACATCCACCAGCCAATCAGAGCGAGTATTCAAATAAACCCAACCAAGATGGCTACAGCCATAGAGAGCAGGAGGGAGGCTTGGGTTTCCCAGGCAACAGACATAATGTTATGACCAGAGGTTGGGATGAACCTAACCTTGTATTTCTGTTAGGAGCAACAGAGAAAGCCAAGCTTTCCACCTGCCCTTGCTGGCCTAGGTCTCCACTCCAGGCTACAAAATTTCAATTATAGACAGTAAATAAACTCCAGATACTAGGGCCTCTGCTTGGGTCATCAGGGAGCATGGCCAGCCTGCACACCACCATAGGCCCTTCGCTTAGGCCACCCCACACCCCAAGAGAACCCCCACCCTGATCCGGGACACCCTTTAGGGAAAACCAGCTGGCCCTCACCCATGTACCAGGCCTCTATCCTATCTAATAAAAGAGTAATATGCAAATTGACCATCATTCAAACACACAATAGCTGCCCCCATGTGGTCAAAGATGGCTGCCCCCATGTGGACACAAGATGGCCACCACAAGATGGCCAGCAGGAGAGGGCAGTTGGGAGGCACCAGGCCTGCAAGGAAGGGCAGTTGGAGGTGATCAACCCTGCAGGGGAGGGCAGTTAGGGATGACCAGGCCAGCAGAGGAGGGAAGTTGGGGGCAAACAGGCTGGCAGGGGAGCAGTTAGACATCAATCAGGCTGGCATGGGATTGATCAGGCTGTCAGGCAGAAGTGGTTAGGAGCAATGGTTAGGCAGATGAGCAGTTGAGAGCCAGCCGTCCTGGATTGTGACAGGGATCCCAGATTGGAGAGGGTGAAGGCTGGGCTGAGGGACCATGCACCCCCTCCCCCAGCTCCGTGCACAAATGTTGTACACCAGGCCTCTAATACTGTATAATGGGCTATGCAGATCTTAACAGGAAAAAAGTGGTCTGAGAAGCAAGGCAGGTCAATGGGTGGGGAAATCTTTTAAATTCACTGGCAAGGGTTTATCTTTTATTAAGAATGCTATGAGCCCAGAAAAAGCCCTGTGAAGTTATAGTCACTACTGACTAAGTACCTACTCAGTCTTTGTAGGAGCTGTGTTCTGTAAAATCTCCACAAATTCTGAATTATCAAATAATGAACTATTGCTCCTAAGGGAAATACAAGGTTAGGTTCATCCCAACCTCTGGTCATAACATTATGTCAGCCATTCAATATATACCCTTGTTTTATGTGTGCTTCTGTCTAAAGGCATCTTATTTATATACATTGTTGATTCATAACACTGAACTCATGGCCAAGGCACTGTAAGTTATGCCTGAATGAAGCTCATCTAAAACACTGACTTTCTCCAGAAGGCCCAATCGGTCTTCTTGCACATAGGAACCTTAGGTAGCACTTCAGCCCTAGGCCTCATGCTGTTTTAGACAGTGAAATCGCACACACAAAAGAACAAAAAGACAGATCATAAAAAGGATGATTGTTTACAGCATGGGAGCTGAAACTAGGAGGCAGAGCCAGCCTCATTCAGTCTCAGCTGGACACGTGTGCAGAGGTAGCTCAGATTGTTCACTGCTCTGTGCTTGCCTGTGAATGACTATGAAATGCCATGAATATTGATTTGGGGATTACAAATATATTTAGCAAATAATGACTGGATAATGAGGATTGATGTGTCATGCAGTACTCTGGGAGGTGCCAATGGGTGTGACATCCTGCACATTCTGCAGATGTTTTAGGAAAGTCTGCATTTGACCTTTCATCTCAGCCCATTGGGATCTGATGTCTGCGGGGGAGTTTCTGCTGCCCAGAGCCCGTGTTCCAAAGGAAATCCTTCCTGGGGCTCAGCTCCTCAGTGGGCGGAGGAGTGACCTTCAGCGGGACTCACCTTAATATTTAAGGTGCGGAACATCTGTGGCAGCTCTGTGTGTACTGTACAAAGAACAGCCCCTTGTAATTTGTTTCTTTTTGAATAGTTGCTAATAATTTTGCACTCAATTTCCATTTAAATGGGAACATTAACCTCTGAAGCCTGCAGAGGAGCCTAGAAGGGGTTCATAAGTATGACTCTTATCTCCACAGTTCAGAGTGTCCCAGGAGTAAATCCAAACATACGTCTAAATCACTTTCCTAAGTAGATGAGGTGCCACTTCTGTTTGAAAGACCCTCCCCCTCATTCCCAGGAAGAAAGTCCATTTTATCATTTACTTAGCTGTTGTGACGTGAGACAGTTCTGCCTTAAGTTGTTCTACAGGGACACAAGACTTCTTTCCTGGCCCCATTTTTGAGCTGACCGTGGAAGCCCAATTCCTAAGCTGACAGTGAGGCTCCTAAAAACCTAAGCAAGACACCCAGGCAGAGGCTGGAACAAAGCCATGGGTCATCAAAAATGACATTTTGTCATCCAACAAGAAGAAGCCTTATAATGATAATAGAAGCCCGAAATTTGTATATGAAGTGAAGAGTGGGTTCCTCAGCTCGGCCTGTGCCCTCAGGGGAAGTCCAACTGCCAGTTTGCAGGAAGTGACCGGCGGGGTGCTCACTGGCCTGTCTCACCAACCCTCTCCTGTGCTCCCCTACCACTGCAGCTGGTCACCACCCTCTGTGGAGTGTTGGGGGCGGGGGGGGGGGTCGGGGAGAGAAGGGAGCAGATGCTCAATGCAGGAGCTGCCCCCAACTAGACCGAATGGGCCTTCTGGAGAAAGTCAGTGTTTTAGATGAGCTGCATTCAGGCATAACTTACAGTGCCTTGGCCATGAGTTCAGTGTTATGAATCAACAATGTATATAAATAAGATGCCTTTAGACAGAAGCACACATAAAACAAGGGTATATATTGAATGGCTGACATAATGTTATGACCAGAAGTTGGGATGAACCTAACCTTGTATTTCCCTTAGGAGCAATAGTTCATTACTTGATAACTGGGGGCATTGACTGTCTTCCCCCTAATAGTCAGTGCATGTCTTAGTGACCCATCATTCCACCTGTCATTTCCTCCAGTGGGTCTATTTGCATATTAGCACTTTAATATATAGGACTAGAGGCCAGATTCATGAATTTGTGCATGTGTGGCATCTGGCCATCTTGCCCCAATCTGGGTCCATTGGGCTGAGTTGGTGGGGGGGAGGGGCTGCAGGCAGTTGGCTAGCTGGCCCCACCCCTTATTGGGATGCTGGAGTTGATCGGGGGCTGGATCAGGCTGGTTGGCTGTCACAGTGCGCATCATAGCCACTGGTCGTTCTGGTCATTCTGGTTGTTCTGCCTTTCTGGTCACTGGGCTTCTATATATATAGATATGAACCACATAACATTTTCACACATATTTTTTCACTTCATTATTATAATACCTCTGTGGGAAGGTACTTCACTTACCTGATTCTACAGATGAAGAAACCAGAGAGTATAGTTATCCCAACACAGAGCTGTGTACATGCTAGTAACCAACTAGTAACTGGAAGAGTAACCAGCTAGTAACCAACTAGTAACCCCAAAGCTCCTGGCCTTCACTCTGCAATGATGAGGAAGTTCTGTATCAGTATGATGATAATGTAACCCAGGATTTAGTCATTGGGTACCCGTAAGTCCTCTAACTTTCTCCTTTAAGATTTCAATGAAAACTGGCTCCCTGCCCTCTCATATGTGGCAGAGAATCCCTGTCTTTTCCAGGGTAGGTTGCACCTTCAGACCCTGGATTATTTCCACATCCTTGGCTCTCATCTTTGTTTATTGCCTGCATTGGACCTCCCTGTTTTGCAAATACTGTCCCACTCTGGAGAGGATGAGCTGAGATGTAGAGATTTGAATCGACACCTGACTGCCACATCCACGTGGTGGTGGATGGAGGACAGACATCAGCAGCACACAATTTGCCAAGTTGGGAACCCTGAGGCACTGCCTCCAACCAAAGGACTTCTCTTATTTATCTGCCTAAAGGGGATGCTCTCTCCTAATTTGCACACAGGTACCCTGCAGTGTGGAGCTGGCCCTCAGGAACACATTGTAGGTCACACATACAGAAAGCCACATGGTCAGAGTGGAAACCAGGCCAACTCCTGCCTCCCGGTCTGGTGTGCCTCTTCCCTGCCAGTGCTCAGTTCTCAGGTGGGAGAAGGAGACGTGGTGGTCAGGCAGGGGAGAACTAGAGGGCAGGGGAGGAGGTGCAGCTTCTGGTCCCACTTTCCAATCACCTCCCCAACATCTTTCCCTTCTGCCTCCAATATCAGCATACACTATTTGATCAGCTTCCTCCTCTCAGGAGGTGTGTCTTTCTTCTGTCTGCCATTTATTGTCAAGTTTCTAAAAATAGTAACAATTAGAGAAGTCTGCCCTTCATTTCTGCTCTTTCTTTTTCTTATTTTAATTGAAATTCTGTTTGTTTTAGCTCCTGTAAATTTGGACTGATCTGGAGAAGCCTCTGAAGACTGTGAATAAGTATGGTGTGTGTGTGTGTGTGTGTGTGTGTGTGTGTGTGTGCGCGCGCGCGCATGCATGTGGGTATGTATTTGCCTATGTGTGTAAATATGTGTATGGGTATATGTACAGCTCTGTGTTTACATGGGTGTATGTGTTTTTATGTGTGTATGTGTGTGTGGATGCATATGGAATACTTACATTGTATGGGGGTTTCTAGACCAGTAGGAAGCAGAAAGCAGTGTTGACCAGTTATCTGTTGTTATCCACTGGCTTCCCCTTGCAGAATCCCTGACATATGGGGATGCCTCATGGATGTTGGTGACTGTGTCAGATGTTTTCTGTTTGCTCAGCCAGATTCACTCTCCAGCTCTCTCCCGCTGTTCTCCCTTCCAGGGCTGACCTGGTAGACTGCTTAAACATGCTCCTGACCTCCAGCTTTCTGTTGACTTGAAGGATGGGGAGCCTTTGAGGTTGGTGGGAGGGAAACGGGAAGGTAAAGTCAGGGCATTTAGCCCCCAGCCTCTTTTCTGAAGGATTACTTTGAGTTGGCCTTGTTTGTTGACTTCTCTTCTGGCTTGTTCCTTCTTGGTTCTGGTCAGTGCCCCTTCCCTCATTCCTTGGGGTTACTGCATTCTTCTGTGCCCTCTTCTTATAGTCTTTTTTTAAATGCTCCTGAAATCATGCTGACTTGAGTGTGCTATGTGTTTTCTGTTGGGATTCTGATGACACAGAGACTCCCTTGGTGAAACCACTGGCTAGCTATATCTGTAGTCCTTGGCTGGCCTCCACTTCTGTCTGTCCCTCAGTTGGGTGGGTGTTGAGCTTTGCAGTCCCTCCAGCTGAGCTGTTGGCTAAGGGCTGGTACTTTCTTTGTGCAGTGGAGTGCTGCTTTGCCAGGAAGGGGTGCCATCTCTCCTCTGCCCAATGTGCACGTTCCCTCCCCTACTGTTCCTGAAGAGTACCCCCACAGTGCCAGGAGGAAGGTAGAAGCAGGTTTATACTCAGGATGGAGTGTTATGACCCTTGTCCAGTTACTGGGCTCCCTCCTCTGCACATGGGGGTGGGGCTAACTGCTGAGCTTTCTGCTATGTCTATCACTCAGATGCTCCTGGCCTGTGGGTAGATTCCCAGCTTGGATCACGATATTCCTCCCTTCTCCCCATTTTCTTTTAACTCTTTCTTTCTGTGGTGTCCTGGACCCACCACTTTCCCCTGGATATTTCCCTATAGAAAACGTAAAGCCTGCGTGCCTCCAGCACTTCCTTTTTCTGGTCTGCGGAGTCCATGCAGGTTGGCAACTTTTCTCTGACACCTACCTTCTGCTGGCTTTCTGTGGGGCAGGGTGGCTGATGGTCTCCGTGACTGTGTGCTCCTCAGGTGTTAGGGGAGGAGAGGGTGAGCTTGTTACTATGAATGGGGAACTGTGTGGTGGTAGCAGGGTGTTGGGGGAAGACACATTTCAAAGGATCGCTTGTTCCCCTCTAATGTCCTCTAAGTTAAACTCAACTCCCCACAATAGAGATTAATTTCCTTTCAATAGCCTTCTTTAAAAAATATTTTTGTATTGATTTCAGAGAGGAAGGTAGAGCGAGAGAAAGATGGAAACATCAATGATGAGAGAGAATCATGGATCGGTTGCCTCCTGTACGCCACCTACTGGGGATTGATCCCTCAACCTGGACATGTGCCCTAACCAGGAATCAAACCTTCACCTCCTGGCTCATAGGTCAATGCTCAACCACTGAACCATGCCAGACAGGACTCATTCTTTTTAGCAACTTAAATTTCATTTCTATATCTTGTGAAATTGATTTCCTCTTGATCTGGACTACACTGAAAAACTGAATGATAATTAAGGTTATTGTTCCCAAACACATACCTTCTTCCAAATCTTAGGATGGAGAAGTCCATTTTACTCCACTAGCAGCACCAGAAGGGCAGAGGGATTCTGAGCTGGAAACCCTTTGTGATGGTTAATTTTACGTGTCCACTTGGCTAGCCTGTGGTGCTTAGTTGTTTAGTTAAATACCAGTCTAATGTTGCTGTGGAGGTGGGTTGTAGGTGTGATTAACATCTAAATCAGTAGAAATTGAGTAAAGCAGTTTATCCCTCAAAATGTGTGTGGGCCTCATCTAATCAGCCAGAGTCCTTAAGAGAAAAGACAGGTCTCTAGAAGCAGAAGGAATTGGACCTCAAGATTTTAGCACAGAAGCCCTATGTGAGTTTCCAGGCTGCTGCCCTGGGGAGTCTGGACTCAGGGAAGAGCTGCAACATCAGGTGGCTGACCTGGCCTACAAATTTTCGACTTTGGCACACAATTGCCTCCCAACCCCATCGTATGAGCCCATTAAAATAAATATCCTGAAAATAAATTTAATTGTAAATTTATGGATCTGTGGTTTATTGTTAATAGTGGCTCTGCTTAACAACATGCTAGGGAAATTTCATAAAACTTAAGCAATGTGCTTTAGGGAGCCAGCACTCCACTCTTTCTAGGACATGTTTTGAAGTCTAGAGTTCCAAGGAACACAGTTTGAACAACTGATGTGTATGTCCTAATTTTACAAGATGAAACAAGAGGCCATGGCCTTCCCAAGGTCTTAAAACTAGGAGGAACACACTGCACCTCGGATTATAGGACATTAACTCTTTCCCATGTGGCAAAGAACCTGTTCTCCTCTCCTCCCCAGGCATACAATGAAAGAACATTCCACACTCCCCTGCACCTGGGTGAACCATGTGATGGACCTTGACGGGTGGAATATGAGCCTGAGTGATGTGTGCTGATTTTAGACCTGCTCAGCAGAGACCATTTACTGTGACCCTCTATGATGTCTACTCTCATCCCTGACCATGTGGTCCTGGGAGTGAATGACTGGGGGGCCCTGGAAGATGGAGGAGCCACATATTGGAAAGAACCAGATTTCTGAATCATTGGACAAGAATCACCAGACAAGAGCCACCTAGGATAGATAGACACCCAACTAGGTGCCTCCACACTAGATGTGTGAGAGAGAAATAAATTTTTATTGTGCTGAGACACAGGGGTTTGGGTTGTTTGTTGCAGTAGGTGGTGTGGCTTACATGGACTAATACTGTTGGAAGTAAATAACGTAAGACGGTGTTACATCATTCATAGGGTGTGAATTTATCACTGAAAAGAAGAAAAGGGAAGAGGAGATAAGTAAAAGACAAGCCATCCAGAGGATGAAAAACTGTAGTATAATGGCAGAGCAAGGAAAGAAATCTGGCAGACAGATAAGTAAGCAGGGTCTTGGCTGTGTTATGATTGCAGATGTGAAAAATAACTCTGTTAACATTGGTGATTATATTAGTCAGGACTCTTTAGATGCAAACAAGAGACACCATCTGGAGCTTGCTTAAATGTGGAAAAGGAACATGTATTTTAAATACATAGGAGTATCTCATGGAGACCAAGGGCAGGAACATAGCTGGGCTACTGAGGGGTCTGGAAGCCACAAAGACCTGCCACTGTCTGTCTCTCCTCTCTGTCTTATCTTCAAGTGTGCTTCATTGCAGACCAGCCCCCCATAGTGACTGGAAGGTGGCCATCCCCTAACTCCTGGATTCACTGTTGTAGGCCAGCCAGCCACACTGAGCTGGCTCTCCTGTTGTTCTAATCCCATGCAGACCAAATTAGCTGTCTTTGGTTCTTAATTCCAGAGTCCAGAGAGACTCTAAAAGATCCAGGGTGGTCAGGTGTGTTTCCTGGCTGAATCCAGGGAGGTGAAAGCCAGGAGAAGTCATAATACATGAACAAGGCTGCCAGGGCTTCTTTCTACATAGAGGGAGGTAATTCCCTGAGAAAGTGAAGTAATTGTTGAGTTAAGAGACCAGCTTTTGACAACTTTTTGGCAAAGACAACAGCCCATGAGGAAGAGGCTGGGCTCTGCTAGAAGTTCATCTCTCAATCCTGCCAACTGGGTGGCCCACTTCATCCCTCTGTGCAGGAGTGAATGCTGGGGCAGGAGACTAGGTGAGAGTGCTACCAGGGGGAACCATCATGAAGCCGGTCTCTTTTCCACCTTCCTCCTCCTCTTTCCCCAACATCCACTCCTGTGATCTCACCTTTTCTTGTGACTGACAGAAACAGTGCCAGGTGGAGCCATGCCGCAGCCTAAGGCAAGGGGAAAAACAGTAATACTGGTCCCATCTTCATTTTGTTCATTGTGGATTTCTTGCATTGAATTTGACTTTGGAGCTATTGCTTTAGCACAGTCTTGGTGTTGGATCCTGAGTATTTGGTGCTCTTATTTGGTGCCTGAGGCAAGAGCCTCACTCTCTTCCCCTGATGCCAGCTCTGCTTGTTAGAGGGAGTTGACAAGTAACCTGTGATCCATTTCCTTTCCTCTGCAGCAAGACCTTCCTGACTCCTTGGGCTAAGGTGTAATTTAATGTGGTTTTGAAAAATAGAAAATTTTCTGCATATACTTGCACATGCACAGCATATCATTGAAAAGTTACCCAAGAAATTGGTAACAGAGGAGGCTTCTGGGGCTGGAAACGAATGAGACAGAGAAAGGAAGAGAGATTCTCCTTAGCAGAAGTATTTTTAAGGAACATTGTATTAAGATAAATATTTTTCCTTATTACAAAAGCTATATTTGTTCACTGTGGAAAAAATAGAATATACAGATAGAGCAGGAAACAGAAGCTAGAAAACTGTTGGGTGATGAGATTATGAAGCAAAAAACATTTATAATCTTATCCTCCAGTAATATTCTGTTACTACCTTAGTGTTGATCTTTTCCTATTTATCTATGTAGAGATGACCAAAATAGTATGTTTGTGAGTAACATTTTGTGATCTGCTTTTCTATTTAACATATGTAGTGTTATGGCTGGCAGGACCCTGTCGGGGCAGGGCTCCAGCCCAGGGGAGGAATGAATGGCCAGGCCCACGGCAGAGAATGTAGCATGATGCACTTTATGTTAGTCATGGGCTGGCTCTGTTTGCAGTCCCCAGGCCCCGGGTATGTCCTGTTCCAAGTAATCGCAAGGCAGCACAAACAGACCAGACTAGGTCAAACAGAAACCGCTTAAACTGAAAATAAGCCCCCCGCCCCAGGTGTTGTGCAAACTTTAAACGATGTTACTGTACTAGTGGAATTTTTCATAGCTCATAGTGTGATGGGTCACTATGACCCTAGGACAAAGAACTCTGCCTAGTCAGCTATACCTCCCCGCACCCTTGCAAAACAACTGCCAGCTAGCCTAAATCACAATAAGCCAAGGTCTCAAAACAAACTATAATGGTAGAGGAATAGCCTTTAGCTTTCCTGTTATGTAAACTTTAGCTCATAGACTAGTGTTTTTAAAGATTAACCAATCAGAATTTGCCAAATAGACCAACCACAAAAAAAGAGGATAAAGGCAGGCTTTCCTGTGTGCTCGGGGCTCTCTCCTTTCTTTTCTCACTTCTGCGACAGTAGGGGGGGAGCCTGGATTCGAATTCGTTAATAAAGGCATAAAGTTTTAATCTGGTGTCTTGGTGGTCTTCTCTGGGGGTCTCACCATAACATGTAGCATATCTATGTTAAACATATTCTATTTAACATATCTGATTGCTGGGTATTAAGCCTATTTTCAAGTTTTTGTGATTAAAGACAGTGCTGAGATGAACAACCTTGCCTTGGGAATTTGGGCACAGGCCTCATTACTTCCTTTGGATGAACTTCTAGAGAGGACTTGCTAGTTCCAAGAGAATGTACCTACTTTGAGTTTTCTGAAACATATTGCCAAGCTACACTCTATAAAGCCTGTATTGCTTATACTCCTCAATGTGTATGAGTCTTACTGTTAATTTAAAACTGAACCATTGGTGGCCTGAGCAGAACACAAAGTAAATATATCTAACCCTATATAACCCGAATAGGACTACAATGTTCTTATCTTACAATAAATGCAGTCACCTTGCCAATGTCCAGCCTGTGCTGGAACACTGGAAACGGCATGGAGGAGGGGCTGAGAGAGAGTTTGAGGAACACAGGAGTAGAGTTGCAAAGGAGAAGTTGACTTCTTTTTCTCAACAACAACTCCAATTATAATCAACTGGGCTGAGGACAAAGAGTCCCGTCCCCATTCACCCTAACTCTCATCACCTTCTAAACTTTTTCAAAATGTTTAATCTTTTCTTTAAGTTTTAGACACTTAGGATCCCCTTAAAAATATTTTATTTTATTTTATTATTTTTTTAATTTATTAAGGTATTATATGTGTATATAGCTTACCATTGCCCCCCCCCCCCACCTCCCATTCATGCCCTCCCTCCCCAGAGTTCTGTGTTTGTTGGTTGTACTTATATGCATGCATACCAGTCTTTCGGTTGTTCTCTTATCCCCCCCCCCCCCAGGTCTCCTTCCCCTCCCCGCTGCCATTTGACAATCTGCTTGTTTTATGGTGACCATCTCAGGACCACATGAATAGAATCCGCTCCTCATTTGGCAGTCTGCTTGTTTTATGGTGACTATCTCAGGACCACATAAATAGAATCCACTCCTCCTCTGGTTCACACCGCCCCTCCCCCCGGGTCCCACTGCTTCCCCTGGGACACATGGCTCACCCGGGGCACATGGCCCCTTTGGGGGACACTGCACCCCTAGGACACATGGCCCCCTGGGACACACGGCTCACCCGGGGCACAGGGCCCCCTGGGACACATGGCTCAGCCAGGGCACACGGCCCCCTGGGACACACGGCTCTCCCGGGACACCCGGCCCTCTTGGCCCTTAATAATATTTTAGACAATGAAAGTCACCAAGTGGTAAGTCCTCTTTTAATGGGCATTAAGAAAAGCTTTCTTTTCAGATTTGCTGTTTTCCCAAATCTCAGATTTATACATTCCATGAATTATCATCATCGTCATTATAATCATCATCATCATCATCATCATCATCATCATCATCATCATTGTCCTCAGGAGAACTTCAAGAAACGTGCTGGTGAAGCTCTATCTTAGAACAACTTATCTTCTTACAGTCTCTGGATTCAGAGGGCTTTTCATCCCATTTCATGGCTGCCGCAGCCTGTGTTTCTAGTGGGAGTGTTTTTAAATATGAGTAGAAGATATTTTTTAGAATTCTAATTGCTGTTGTGCTATCTTACCTTGGGAGCCAAGAGGAACAGAGTGAAGAAGTTTCACTTTGTGCTCTCTGTGCAGGGATCTTCTTGGCAGATTTTTACAAACATTGGGAAAAGACACAAGTCAAGGCCATTTCATTGTGTTATCTGCAAAGGTATCACGAGTTCAAAACAACTTTCTGTGGTGCAGATGAATGTCTTGGCTTGTTGTTCATCCTACAACAAATAAAGTAGTTGGGGTTTGAGGAAGGGATGAAGAGCATGTTTAAGCACTGGTCCTGCTGTGAGTGGCATTAGACTGAACCTATCAGGATGAAGACCTGAGACACATACTTCTCGCACTCTCATCAGCCTCTTCTTGCAGGTTTGTTGTGAGTCTCAGTCTCTGAGAGTCTTTCATTTACCCAGGAACTCACAGTAGACAAGGGGGGATAGGATACTGGTGCCTTTTCTTCTATTTCCTTTTGTCTGTGCACACAGTTAATGGGCTTCTTTTCTCTTTTTAATTGCTTCATGCTTCAGAGTGTTCGACTCAGATAAGCTGTTTGAGTGGACCGAGGAGAATAGAAATGGGCTATAAATGATTGAAGTTTGCCACTGAAGTCATTCTCCAGGAGCCTCCAAGATTATCTCTCTATTTCCTCACCATTTCTGAAGCATACACACAATGTCATTCACTTTAAGGGATTTTAAAACCACCAGATGATAGAAAGAAGGTGGGTAATAAAACCAACTAAAGACTCAGACAATGTCATGAAGTTGTCAAGTGCTACTTCTTGATCTACATAAAGATGTAAATGGACTGCCTATTGGTGTTCAGAATCCCCTTCTCAGACTCCCTCTAGGAGCACTAAGAGTAAGAAGCTCTATCCCCTTTATTACTAAAGCTTTGAGGTGAAGCTTCGCAGCTCTGCTCTCTCATAGGCCAGCATTCCCTCCCCTTCATCTCTGAGCCCTGGAAACCCATCTGCTTAGAGCATCAGGTATACACCATTCTTAATCTGAAAATGACCAGTGAAGGATGGGTACCTTTCCGCAATATTTGGAAAACATTAAGTTAATGGAGAGCATTTTCTCTTTAAATTTCATTTCCTTAAGCCTTTTTCACTAGCTACTCCTCTTATCTGAACTAGAATGTTGTATTAAATGGTGTCTGATATTGCAGAAAAATTTATGTTGAGGTATTTTAACATGTCTCTATTTCACGATGTTCCATAAAGAGCAACATAACTGATAGTTGTCTAGTCATAAAGGACAACTTTGATTAATCCCAAAATAGATGATACATGAGCTTCTTAACTCAATAGGGCATTTACATCTTGGAGAGACAGAGGGTCCATTTCAAGGTATGTATTTATACATATCTTCCATTTGCCTCTAAACTAAGCATAAGAAAACTGCAGCAGAGGGATAGGCCACTCAATGCTCCAACCTCTCTGCTTCTTGATCTTCTCCCATTGGTCATGTATTCTATTCTTCATTGCCCCTCACTAATCTGGTCATTCTCTGGGCCATACAATCAACAGAAATTTTATCACTTCTCAAATGTAAATTTTAAACATTTTCTTACCTACCTTTTCTCCTTCCTCCCTTTTTCTTATTTTTTTACATAGATATCTCCTCTATCATGAACCTTTGACTTCATGGACTTCATGGAGAACCTCAATCCCTTGACCCTCTTCATTTTCCACTTTCTATCAGGACCTGCCTAGCTTTATTTCTTTCTGTGCCAGCTAGATTCTGTGGTTTATAATTACAATTCCTTCACTAATACCCTAAGCTCCTTTGCTTCTCTCTCCCTTCATTGAACTTGTCAAACACTTCTGTTGGACTTCTAAATACAGTACCCCTTTCCTTCTCTATGCCAACTTCCAGGCAGCTAAACATTAATGGAGAAAGTCACAAAACACACAGCTTTGTTTTTCTCAATTAAATTAATGATGATATATTTCTGTTGGGCTCTTGTCACTGCTTGGCTACCCTCTGCTGTTCTTTCAGTAAACTTATTCTCCATTTTCCAAGATAATCATTTCACACATTCTCTTCTTTCTTCAAATTCCCAATCCCCTTACCCTAAACTCACTCCCAGTTGTGACCTCCACCTTTTTTGAGGAAATAAAAACTATTGGATGTTAATTCCCTATTGAACCTACAAATCCACCTGTATTAGCAACAATTTTCTCTTCTCCTCTTACAATAAGAAAGTGTCTCTTCCCTGTTATAGGTCAACACTTCCTCAGAGGCTCTGGTTTTGACTTCCTTCACTTTCTCAAAGATTGTGTTTCTTTGGTTACTCCCTGTTTCTACTGCATCATTAATTTCTCCAATGCTACCAGATCATGCACAGCATGCAAACATGCTCTGGCATCTCTCAACTTACAAATCATCAAAAACAATAACAACCTTCCTTTGATCCCACCAATCTACTGTTTTTTTTCTCTTTGTTTTGCAAGGGGAAAGAGTCTCACACCTCATATTTTTGACTCAATCCATTGCCATTTGGCTTCTGCCTCCACACAACTACACCCAGTGAGGCTCCTCACAGTTCTTTAACCACAGCATCTAAACAACATACACATCTTCCCCCTTATTATCTTCCTTATTCCTTTATTTCCTTGCCTCATTGAACTTTGCATAATGCAGAGAGTGTTTTTATTATTTGTTTACTATAATATTTAGTAGAATTTAAATTCTGAGAGCAGAAACCATGCCTACTGTGTTTCTCATCATGCCTCTATGCTTGTTTTCTATGTACCGTGCCTGGTTTCACAAACATTTGTGGAATGAATAAACAATGAGTGTAACATACAAACATATACCATGCCCAGCCCATTCAATACATTTTATGAATCTCAGTTCACCTTGTTATCTGAGTCTTTTCCCTTCTGGGATATATGTGGGTGACTCTGAAACTGTTTAAACTATTTCTCATGGAAGATTAGTATGTTCCCAAAGTGAAACACCTTTATTTTTATTTTATTTTATTTTATTTTATTTTATTTTATTTTATTCTATTTTACTTTTTGCAACTGTAGGGTAGGTAGCATGGTTTTTTAAGAGAAACAAAGCTGTGAATCTCAGTGCTGCCACTCATGAGTTGTGTAATCTTGGCGAAGAAAGCTTTTCTGATCCCCCATTTCCCTATCTGTAAAATGTGGAGTAGTATCGTTTAATCTACTTAAAAGGGCAGTGGTGGTGATGAAGTGGGATAATGTAAAGGAAAGACCTTTGTAAATTGTAAAGTGTTGAATAAATAATTTCCAAAGCTTCATGGAGCCCTTGTCAGGAAGTGACTTCAAATCCTCCAGGAATTATTAAAGAAGAATGACTTTCCCATACTTGACTGGTGCTGGGCTGGGCTTCACTGAAGTCTGGTGATCTTTTCCTGCTCCCACCTCCCGGGCCGACTTGTTGTTTTCCATGGTGAAGAAACATGTCAGCTTTCTGCTCCATAAGGACCAGTTTCTGTCTGCAGCTTACTGGCCATTGGGTCAGAATTGTGCTCCGGAGCCAGTACCTATCCCCCTCTCTGTCCCTGCCCCTCCAGCTGACACTCTGGAGCAGCAACTGCATCTGCTGCTCAGTGTGCCCTGCCAACCTCAGCCCTGCTGGAAGGGAACTGGAGCCAGCATTGCCCTTCACACTGTCCGCATAGACATTTCAGTTGACTTGACTGTACCAATCTTAGATGCCATGGGAGGAGAGCCTCTTAGCTTTTATGGAGCACCTCCCAATGCCCACTGCTCAGGAGTGATCCAGGGCACAATGCTTGACAAGCAATTCCCTAGGTGAGTGCTTGGCCCCCAGACTGCTTCCAGTGATCACATCTGTGGGTTCCCAGGAGCCTGCGTGGTGTGGTCTCCCCTGGGCTTCCCCAGGCTTAGAGCTTGGCTTGTGCCATGTCTTCCTGCCTTCTTACCCTCCCCTGGGTCTCTGTCCTTCTGTTTTTTTCTAACCTCTCTCATTCGTGGAGTTTCCACACACTGTCTCACAGACTACATGTGCTGGGTGCTCAGTGCAAGTGTTGAGTGTCAATGAGGCTGTGCCAAGTTGGGCAGGACTTCTCTCCTCCACACACCATAATGCAGTCCTGCCTCCAGGCTTTCTCCTGGAAAGCCCTTCTTCCATCAAGCTCATGAGATACATTTCATACTCCTTGCACCAGAACTCAAGGTCTTTTGCAATGTGACACTAAACATCCTCTCTGGGCCTCTTGCCCACCACACCATAAGTCCCTGCCTGAGCCTTTCTGTTCTACATACACTTTCTTTCCCTGCTTCATTCTCCATGCCCTCCAAGCTTCATTCAAGAAGACTTCCTTCCTTCATTTGGCCCATATTTTCTCAAGGCAGAAACATTTAACATCTGAGTAGCACACAGTAGCATCTGCTTTGCTGATTTGCCTTATTACTATGGCATTCCTATCTTTCTTTTTTGTTTATACCCCACTACCCTGATTATCTGACTTTCCTCCTACTCTAGTTTCCTAAGGGCAAGGACTGAATGTTACTGTATTATTAACACATAATATGACTGTCACATAGAGGTGCTTAAAATAATATATTGAGTAAATTAATAAATGAATGGCTAGTAACAAAGCCATCTTTTCTTTCATGTGCTTTCTGCCCATTTCAGTTCCTTGAATCCCCTGGAAACAGTACCTTGAGAATTTCTCCAGTCCTATATTTTCTTTGGGACTATTCTGCCTTGCTCTGCTTGGATATTCATTTACTTGTTTATTCATTCTATATACATTTACATTTATATATATATTTGCTATTGTTTTTAGCACAGCACACTTTTATAGACAGATGTTTAAACTTAAATTCCATTCTACTTACCTTTTTTTGTCTTTTGTGTATTTAAAGAAAATTTAAAATTATTTAAAAATTAATGGAAGTATAATTAACATATAGCATTATATTAGTTTCAGGCGTACAACATAATGATTTGGTATTTGCATATGTAGCCTAGTATTTTCTGTTTTAGGTTTTTCTTCCCTACTAGGTTTTGGCTTCCGTGATGCTGGCATGGTGTCATTGCATAGTGGTTAAGAGCATATTTTGGGAACCATATTTGGGACAAACGAGCTTAAATTACCTATACCATATGTCAATTATGTCATGTTTAGCAAGTTATTTAATTTCTATAGGCTTCTCTTTCTTCATCTATGAAATGAAAATAATAATAGATCTTACCTATTAGGGTAGAAACATAAGAAAGGAAGTGATAATGTTTGTTATGTGTTTTGCAAGATGCCTGATACCTAATAAATGTTCAGTAAATGAATAGTAATAATGATAATTGTTATTTTTAAGTCCTCTTTTCTACAACATATTTTCTAAAGTCCAGTGCATTGTAGATGCTTACCCAGCAATTGTGGCTCATCCAGAATCTATACAATTGAATGCATATCAAGGGTTAAAAGGGAAAAGACATACCCATGAACATGCCCATTGCCAAATGTTTCACATAGTCTAGCTGGGGTCAGTGCTCAGCTAGAATGCTGGCCTAGGGCTCTTTCCCTTTCCCCATGCTGTTAAGTAGACCTGGGGGAAGAAAGGGAGGATGCTATCCCAAGGTTACCAAGCAATACACAACAAACAACAATAACATAATTATAAATACTTTATTAGGCATTATTTTATCTTTGGTGTAGATAAGAAAAGATGGAATCAATAGGGAGATAGAATTTTTTGTAATAAAATAAAAAATGTTTGAACCTGAAGGTAGTTTGGGTTATCCCATGAAGTCTCTGGTTTTTAGTATTGAAGGCTGAATGACCAATTGTGGAGAAAATTTTCAAACCAGGTAGGTGGTTGGACAAGATGACCTGGGAGGTTTCCTCCACCACATTAGCCAGGCTAGTTATCAGACATGAGTTATGGAGAGCAGCAGGCATACCAGAACCTGCCACTGTACTCCACCCTATACCACCCTCTCACTGTGAGCTGAACCATTCTCATGTTCAAATGCCCCAGCTGCAGGAGTCCAGGAAGATGGGAGATGCCATACAATCTTTCAGTTTTTCAGGAATGCTTGTGAGCTATGTTGGTTATTCCTGGTGTGGCCTGGAGGAAGTTCTGGCATGTGTTGTCCCATTGCCAGGAAAACTCGACCATATCCCAGAGTCCATTAACTATATATATATATATATATATATATATATATATATATATATATATATATAACTATTATACCCACACACAATGAACCTGTAACTATTATACCCCCACACAATGAACCTGTAAGGTATTGAATCATGCTTTCCTCTTGTCTTAGAAACTACCACAGGATGAGGTCCCTGAACACAGGGACCCCAGAGTGCAATCTGTCTCTGTGGATGCCTCAGAGATCCCAGGTCCCCTGCCCTGCTATTAGCAGCCCCAGTCCCTCTAGGCCCAGCTACAGCAGTTCCCTTGGGTTAGAGTGCTATGGAGGGAATTGTGGAGAGCATAGCTAATGGAGGGAGAGAGTGGGTGGGCAGCTACTCTCAGAGAAGGAGTCAGGGCTTGACAAATGGAGAGAGGCTTTGTGTGAGATCAGCAAAAGAGGAGACACAGACACTTGACCTGGTTTGGAATTATTGCAAATCCATCAGGCTCTGTGCAAATTGAGACCATAATTCAGATTGTTCATATCATCACCAGCATCCCCATTTCCATTAAGCCCTGCTGTCCATCTCCCCTGGCCCAGCGCTGTCCAGCAGCTAATTGAAGGGGTCAAGCTAGCTCTAAATTAACAAGTCACTCTGGAGGGCTAGCCTCCACCCCAGCCCTTCCACCCCAGAGGCTGTAGTTAACCTTGGAGGAGTTCCTATCTCCTTCTCAGGCTCAGGTGCTCATTGACAGGGTGTGATGGAGGGAACGTGGGACTGGGGACCATATGAGGTGGGTTTGAACCCCAACTCTTCATCTCATTAATTCTATGATACCATCCAATTTATATAAACTGTCCAAACCTTGGGTTTCTCATCAGTAAAACAAACATACTTGCTCCTTATGGTGTTAATCCCATGCTGATGATGTAGGTGAGGGGTTCTAAAGTTTATAAGTGGTATGCAAATGAGGTTGGCTCTGGGTGCTTCTCTGGGTGGCTTCAGGACCTCTACTGATATCCATCACCTGTCCAGACAGTCTTTGTCTCAAGCTTTGGGTCTCCGTCCTGTTCCCCTGTGGATCATGTCCCCTCAATAGGAGGCTCAGGCAAAATGCACCACGTGCTGTTGGGCTGGCAGCAAATGCTCTGAGGCTGGCGTCCCCATCCTCTCCTTGGGCCCTGCTCAGAAAAAGGGAAAGTGAATCCTTTTGAGAGAGGTATGATTATCCTCATAGAAAGAACTTAAGCAATTTGCCCATGGCCACCTAGCCAGTGAGTGAGGGCCTGGATTTCATTATTCTTTCTCAAAGCTCACCTTTTCCAACCCACCTGCTATCTTTGAATTGACCTGTGAGCACTTTGTCCTGGGGCAGAGCCAGGGACAAAGACCCAGTGGCCATCCACAGGAAGCGGTCTTCTTATTGAGGGGTTGGAGGTAGTTTGGGTCCTCTTAAGCAACAGCCTGAGGATGTCCCCATTCTCTGGAGAAACAAAACAGAAAGCCATCTTCCAGGTAACCCTGTGCTCTCCATATTTGGAGAAAGCTTGGGGTTCAGTCCTGCCTTTGGTTAGCTCTGGAGCCCCCTCCTGCTCATCTAACCATATATCCCCATACTGTACCTACCTAACTTGGCTGTGTTCCCCATGCTCTCCCTCTCCCCATCTTGGCCTCAGCTCTGCCACCTGCAGCTCAGTGGGGACTGAGGCCACCCCATGCGTGGGTGCCCCAGTGAGCCTGCAGGCTGTGCAGGCTGCTGCGCTTCAGGCCTTATTAGTTCCTCCCTCCCCTTCCTCCCCCTTTCCCCTCAGCTGGGCTCCTTTCCCAGACCACAAGTAATTTTAAATTCGATATTGAAAGGCTTATTTTCTAAATTAAACTGAATGGGAGAGCAGCCTAAAGGGATAAAAGACCTGTTCTTAACATTGAAATAGAAATTAGCCAGGAGGGGAGAATAATGTCTGAAGAGGACAATAATGTCAGGGGGTGACTCCAATCCACGTGCTCACGTGGAGCCATTTGAAGTAGAGCCCAGCCTATGTACCTGCTCTGAGAACATGCAGATACTGAGGGGAAACTAAGTCAGTTGCTGCAGAGGCTCCAACTGCCCTCTCGGAAACCTTTGGAGGTTGGCTTAATTTCCTATGTTTTATTAAGTACTAGAGGCCTGTTGCACGAAGAGATTCATGCAGTAGGCCTTCCTTCCCTTGGCTTTCAGCACCAGTTTTCCTCCGGCACCAGGAACCCAGGCCTTCACTCTGGCCAGAGTCTGCCTTCTTGGTCTTTGCTGCAGACTCTGGCCGGTTCCTCTTTGCAGCACTCTGCTCCTGTAGATCCCTTCACCCTCCCTTCCCACCCCTCCTCATAGCAGGCGTCCTGGCCTATCTGGCCACTGAGCCCCTGGAGCAGCTGGGTGGCCACCATCTTTGGCCTTCTAATTTACATACTCACTCTGATTGGTTGAGGGCATAGCAGAGGTATGGCCAATTTACATGTTTGTCTATTATTAGGTAAGATGTGTTTTCACATAGTATGGAGGCCAGGCTCTGAGATAGAAAAGCATATCATCCCAAGGCCCCCTAGTCACGTGCCCCCCAGTGCCAAGGAGGCCACTTTGACTCCTTCTCCAGAGTTGTGTGGCTGTGAAAAGGGTCTGCTTCATCTTTGAAGCTGGGCTGGGCTGGGCTGGGCCAGGTCCCAGTGCTGACTCAGGACTGATGAGCTCCCATGTGACTGGGGCGGAATGCAGGGGAAAAGACAAGGCCTTCTGGGCAGACAGATGCTTTGGCAGTTGCCTGAGGTAACACAGTGAAGGTGGCACAGGAGCCAGGCTCCAGAGGTACCATTTTCCATGTAGGACACTTGGTTCTCTGCTTCCTTGGCTCTTTGGCTGCTGGCCCCTTCCCAGCCCTATCTCCTCTTGGCTGTATCACTCTCCCTGTGCCTTCTACCTAATCTTCCCTCTGTGTCCTGGCTAAGTGTGGGCCTAGCCCTCAGCACCCAAAAGTTTGTGGTCTGGCTGGCCAGACACACAGGGCCTAAGGCTCTCCTCTCTGCCTCTGGTCACTTGGATGTGGCTCTGCTGCTCAGAGTTGAGTTGGCCTCCCTAGGGGGACCTGTCTTTGCTGGGCGAGAGCACTGCAGATCCTGAACAGAGTTTCTGTAAACAGTCTCTGGTGTCGTGTTCATTTTCTCAGTCAGTAGACAACCAACTTTCCCAAGAAAGAGCTGAAGCAGATGTAGCCACAATACAGAATTGGCCATCTACCCTTTTTAGGTTGGTCCTCAGGGGGAGTGATGATACGCTAGTGTCTTTCAGTCTATAATTAGGACTCCATTAAGCAGACCCTACTCAGTGCACCATGCTGGCATATGGCACTTCCTGCTTTTCCTTATCCAATCCTCTTGTGGCTGGAGAGGATTGCCCCTCCTGGTGGGTGTGTTAAGTGGTCACATGGAGGTGCAAACTCATTTTCCCATGGTACTTTCTAATGTAGAAGTGCCTGAGATCAGCAGTGGCTTAACCTAACCCCAGAGCAAAGAGCTGGCCCTCCAAAAGCCTGTGGAAGAGTGATCCTTGATCAGGGATGGGCCAGAGCCCTGCTAAGGACACTGAAGGTAGCAAATGACACTTACTGCTTGCAGAGTATTAACTGGGTGCCAGGCATTTGACAGGCACTTCTCATTTAAAATCCTCTGCTAGGAAGCTCCTTGCCCTCTTGTGTTTCAGTTCTGATCCTGTTCCCTGGTAGCTGTGGTCTTGGGCAAGTACTTCCCCTGGAGGTGAGAAGACCCACCTCATGGAAAACTTGAGATGATTGCATTTGCATAATGGTTAGCAAATATTAAAAATTCAATAACTGGTAGGTCTTTCTTTGTAAAATGAGATGTGAGGCCAAGTGAAAAAAAGTAGGTTAAGTGCCTTGCAGTAGTTACGGGCTGACCATGCCATGCCTTTGTTATTGACTTTATTTTATTTTCAACCTGGGAATACATACAGGCCTGCACGTACAGGCCTGTCTGCTCAGTGTAAGTGCAGCTCAGCTCCTGTAGAGCACAGCTCCCTCCTTCTGAGTCTGGATCCACCTCAGCCCACAACCAAGGAGTAACTTGCATGCTTGAGAGCCAGACAGACCTTGCTGCAGTGGGATTAATGTAATTATCTCTGGAATCATGGAATTGTCCCCCAGATTGGACTCTGACTCCTAAGATGGTGTCTAATCAAATTAATCAAACTAAAAGTTAGCCATATCCAAAAGTTGCTTATTACCAAAGCTCTGAGATAACTCTCAACAGTGCTCCTCTGAGCCTTTGTGAGAAGAGAAGAATGAGAATGGATCATGTGGGGTTGAGGCAAGTCCCAATTTCTCTCTGTTTCCCAAGAGCCAATCTGGTCTTGCTTCTGAGAACACTGTTTTCTTTCTCATGATTGCTCTTCCTTTGAAACCTTTATCCGCCATCCCTCTTAGTACTCGGGGTAACACACTATTTTTATTGTCCTTTTCCTATTTCATTTAGTTTGTTTGGAAATAATTATGATTTTTTGCAGGCCCTATCTAAATGTATGGGACATAGATGAAAACTTTTAGGATTTAGTATCAGAAAATCCAGTTCTGACACTCGCTAGCTAGGTGATTTTGGGAAAATCCTTTAACTCCAATTGTCTCTATTTTTCTCATTTGGTGAAATGGGACTCATAGCCAATGGGATAGTAAGCATAAAAGTGCCTTGTAAACAGTAGTGCCATAAAAACCAATTACAAGTCCCACAGCCTCCAAGTCCTCTTCCTTCTTGGCCCGGGTTCTTTTCTTCCTGACTACTCAGTAAAAGGAATAAAGAGAAGGCCAGCGATTATTTAGACCAAATGATTTCACATACCCATTTAGTAAGTTTTATTGTCTGTTTGAGAAAACCTAGGCTCAGATACTAGTAAATATTATTCAATATCATACAATTGTTAATCAGAATATTTGTATATTTATGACCCCAAAGTGGGGTTTTTTATGCTAGTGGTAAGCTAAATAATAGCCCCAAATATGTTCATGCTCTAATCCCTAGAATCTGTGAATGCTATTTTATATGGCAAAAATGGATTTTGCAGATATAATTAAGTTACAGCTCTTGAGATGGGGCAATTACTCCAGGTGGTCCAGATGGGGCAGATGGCATCAAGGGTGTGATTTTAGAGACCAGGTGATGTAAAGAGCATCAGAGAGATTTGAAGGTGCTTCCCTGCTGGTTTTGAAGGTGGAGGAAGCAGCCAGGAACCAAGGGATAAAAGAAATGTTAACTAGAAGTTTGAAAAACTAGGAAATAGAATCTCCCCCAGAGCCTCCAGAAGGAAGCAACCCTTTACTAGCCTAATGTTGACACCGTCTGTTTAGGCTAGTAAAACTGATTTTTGACTTCTGGCCTCCAGAATTGTAAGAGAATACATTTTCAAGCTCGAAGTCACCAAGTCTATGATGGCTTGTTACAGCAGCCACAGGAAACCAGTAACCTTTATCTCATGCTGCTTCCTTAGTTCACTATTTTATACTCTCTTTGCCACCCTCAAGGTTTGAATTAACTTTACCATGCCCTGGGGAAGTGACTAGTCCTTCCAGGTCAGGACAGTTGGCTAACAAATCCTTAACATGAGTGCTAGGAGACCTACCCTAACCAAGGCATTGTGACAGATGCCACACAATGGCCCTCCAGGAGTCTATGAATTATCTATGGCACAACCCTAAAACTCACTGACCCTAAACCATTCCCATTTTATTATCTCCCAGATTCTATAGGGCAAAAATTCAGCTGCTGTTTAGCAAGTAAAGTGGTTCTGGCTCAGGTTCTCTCATGAGGCTATCGTCAAGACAGTGGCGGGGCTGCAGTGATCTGAAGGCTTGACCTGGGAAGGAGGATCCTCTTTCAAGATGGAAAATAGTTTAGAATTTTGCATCAGAAAACCCCATTCTGAATTTTCATCCATTCTATAGTATATTACTCATGGAGTTTGGCAGACCTATTTCTTGCTGGTTATGTTGGGTGGCCTCGGTTTCTCATGTTGTGGGCTTCTCTTCATGATGGCAGCTGTCTTCCCCCAGAGTCACGGATCAGAGAGAGTACACAGGAAGAAGCTACTGTGCCTTGATGACTGAGCCTGGGAAGTCATCATTCTATTTGTCAGAAGCAAATTACTAAGTACAGCCAACACTTAAAGGGAGAAGAATTAGGCTTCTCTATTTGAAGGAAGGAGGATTTATAGATATATTTTTAAAGCACCTCAAGGAATGTATAGTAGCAAGGTGGTCTGAACATTCCCACATTGGAGAACCACACAGGGCAACCTCCAACCACAGGCAGAAGTGGCCTTGAACTGCCTGTCCCTGGAGTGCAGACCCAGAAAACAAAGGTGCAGGGATCAGCAAAGATTTTTAGGAACCAGGCACGAAAGAATGAGTGGGATGTTAAAAAACTAAAACCACCACTTTTAAAAATTATTATAAGCAAGTTGTGTGCAATATAGTCATTTTAAAAATGCAGAACTTAGAAAGAGTACAAAATCATGTGGGTGGAGAAGGGACAGGAAGAATATTCCCAAAGGGACAATAGTGCAAACAAAGGTAGGAATAAACACGCCCTATGCTTATGGTTTTTTCACAGCAGCCAAAGGTATTTGTGATACACAACTGGATTTTGTAAACAAAAAGTCAACATGTAAGGAGAGCAAGAGAAAAAGACAGTATGAGTAAAACTTTATAAGAACATTTTACTTGGACCTAGAAGTAAAATAAGGAGACATAGCAACAGAGAAGTCAGCAACCCAATACAATTCTCAGAACATAGTATGAAGTGAATGAAAATAAAAATCTGGAAAGGATTAAGCAGCGCTTTAAAAAATCAAAATGCATTGAGTTCAGTGAGCTGAGAGAGAGGTATCTTATTCATTCATAGTTTGTATCCTGAGATTTTCTCCCATGCTAGTGGAATGATTAAGTTATAAGTATATGGGATGTCAGAGTTAGATGTGCATTAGAGAAGGTCTACCACAGCCCCTCACTTCAGATGTGAGGGAATGAGGATGTAGCTTCACTGCTGTCCTCATTGGAGAATAGCAGAGGGGCAAGGAGCAGAGGGAGATTATCAGATTGCTATTGCTACCACAACAAAATATCATGGACCAGGTGGCTTAAAAAACAGAAAGTTATTTCTCACAGTTCTAGAGGCTGGAACTCCAAGATCAAGGTGTCGGTGAAGTTAGTTTCTGGTGAGGCCTTTCTCCTTGGCTTGCAGAAGGCCACATTCTCTCAGTGTCTTCACACTCCCTATTCTCTTTGTGTACATCCCTGGTATCTCTTCTTATAGAGACTTCAGTCCTGTTATATTAGGCCCCATACTTACGACCTACTTATGGCAATTAATTTTAATTGCATCCTTAAATGCCCTATCATTGATTATAGTCACATTTTCAGGTAAGATGGTTAAAACCTCAACACAGAAATTTTGAGGGGACACAGTCTATGACAGGGAGGGAAACAAAAGGCAAGATAAAATGGCAAATCCTAGGATCCAAAAGGAGTGGTGCTTAAAGTGCAGTGGCCATCTTTTCACTATATTGTTCATCCGGGAGACAGGGAAGATATAGTTGAAAAGCAATGAACTTGGTTGTCTGACACACCTATTTGAACCTCATCTTCCCTCATATGCATATTTATGTACTAGTGGCCCAGTGCATGAAATTTGTGCATGAAGGGGGGCTTCCCTCAGCCCAGCCTGCACTTTCTCCAATTGGACATCCCTCTCACAATCTAGGACTACTGGCTCTTAATCACTTACCTACCTGCCTCTGCTTGCCTGCCTGATTGCCCCTAACTGTCCTCCCCTGCTGGCCTGATCTCACTCCCAACTGCCTTCTCCTGCTGGCCTGATCTTGCCCCCAACTGCCCTCCTCTGCCAGCCAATTTAGTTCTGATTGGTCAGTTTCTATGCCAGTTAGCATCAAAAGCTCTGCCTCCTAGGCAGCCATTGGCTCCTTATAGTTGACCCAGATTTGGTTCTTATTGGTCAGTTTCTATGCCAGTCAGTGTCAAAAGCTCCACCTCCTAGACAGCCATTGGTTCCTTTACCCAGATTTGGTTCTGATTGGTCAGTTTCTATGCCAGTCACCATCTCTGGGCCTATCAATGGGGCCTGATCATAAAGGTGAGCTGATTAGCAGCCCTAGTGGAGGCCTGGAGAGAAATTAAAGTGCTGGCCAGAGTGGGAGAGAAGAGAGAGGCAAGTGCTGATCAAAAGCTGCCACAGAGGCAACGGATCAGTTCCTGCTTCTCTCTTCAGGGCTCTCTCTGGCACTGGTTTGCAGCCCCTTTAGCAATCAGTGCTGGGGCACCATGCCTGCAAAGGAAGCAGTCAGTACTGGGTTGCTACAGCAACTCAGCTCTGACTTGCAGGACTGACTTCCAGTTGGTTGAGCCCCAGTTGTTATGGGTCGTTATGACCCAGAGTTTTTATATATCACTTGACCTCATATGTGTATTTAAGGTAACTACATGTAGCATATTCCTTTGTGTTTGTGACATTCTAGTTAGGCATTTTCTTTGTTTTTATTAAATAATCTATTGGAAATTTGGAGTGGAGATATAGGCATCATTTCAAATTCTGCTATCCTAAGTGAGTGGCCCATAAACAGTTCACCTGACAGCATGGTGACAGAGGGGTCAGCTTTGAAGAAGTTTAATTTTTACCTGTATATCTACAGGAGGCACCTCTGATATTTTCATATCTAGTCAGGCCCCATGAATAAGTATATCTCTTTAGAAGATAATTTTGCATCATTTTGAATGCAGAATCCAAGTCTTGATCTGCACATCTTATCTTAATGGGCAGATTTTGTTACAAAGCATCTCCTATAATCCTCTAAGCCTTAAAGACTATAATTAACATTTAACTCTACTGAAATCTCTCCATCGCTTCTGCATCAAACTTCAGGAGTGCCTGCATGGTCATTTTCTTGACCTTGGACTTCAAAACTGCCTGCATTTCTAATTTAGAGAAGTGAGTGGACATTCAGACCTAGAGTTGGTTGGAGCCAGGAATGAGGTCTACATGTTTATGTTCAGGGTGAAGGACTGCGGGGAGACCTTGCTGATGGGAATATGGCTGCAGATATGCAAAGGAGGCACCACTCCCCTCATACACCCAGACTGGGCCCTGTGCAAGTGGAGTCAAACTCCCTGGCAATACTTCTATTTAGAGTACCCTCCATACTCCTTGCTGCTGGCTGGGCTTGCTCCTGGATGGCAGTGAGCCTCCTAACTGGTATCTTCATCTCCAGAGTGTCCTCTGATTGCTCCTTCTCTGCATTACAGCCCAAGTGATCTTTCTGAAAATCAGCTCTCCTCAGGCTGCCCGCTCCTCAACATGTTCTGAGGCTTCCTGTCAGCCTCAGGAGGGTGGTACCAAGAACCCTCCATGCCCTGACCCCTGCCAGTCCCTCAGCTGCAACTCTGCTTAGTTCACCTTGCACAATGCATCCAGGCCTGTTAAATAGCCTACAGCCTCCTGCTCATGCCATAGAGGCACACCCTTCTTTGCTCATGTTGGTTGTGCTGCCTGAAATATCCTTTTGGTCTTTCTTCATCTGAATACAATTTATTCATTTTCTGATCCCAGTTCAGATATCTTCACCTGCAGGAAGCATTCCTGGATGTCCAGACTCAGCTTAGTGCCCCCCCCCCCCACCTGCTCCTATGGAACACTGTGTCTTGCTCTGGAGAAAGAGAACTATTTGTTTCTTCAGTTAGATGGTAAACACTTAAGACAGAATCTGAATCTGCTTCCTCTTTGTGTCTCGAAATCCAGTACAGTGCTTGGCACATCATCCAAGTTTAGCATGTGTTTGCTGCAGTGAACTGCTCTGCAGGGAGACAGAAAGGCTTGCAGAGAAGGAAGCATGCAGACAGGATGTGAAGGTGGTTGCTGAAGTGACCAGGTCTCTGTGCAGAGCAGTGAATGCAAATACAACTTCCATTCTTTCCTCCAGCAGCCCTACCATCCGTACCTCAGGGTTCCATTTTGGTCCAAAGCAGCTTCTAGCTCACAGCCTCCTGTTAATTATGCTGCAGAGAAACCTGCTGTCACCTTGTCACCAGGAAGCTCTGCCAGGCTCTCAGGGGTCAGCCATAGCTCAGAGGCCCACAATAGACAAACAGGCTGTTTGTGGCTGGGCTTGCTGAGAGTGTTTGGACAGAAACTTAAGAAAGCAGATCAGCTTGTCTCTCTGCCTGCTGAGCTCCCTGTTTATTGTCCTAGCCTCAATGTGTGGAAATGTCAGGCTCCAGCTGACTTCATCCCTCTGGCTTCCCCGCAGGGTTCAGAAAGGCACTGCGGCTGCAGAGGAGGTTGGGAAGAGCTTCTCTCTCTGGCACTTGTGGGACACCCCAAGTCATTTGTGTTTTTAATTTCTAAACATCGCCACAGGGGCCATGGAAGGGGGAAGTTCAGTGTCTGGCGAGGCTGCTGAGGTAGAATGGAGGTCATTGGCACCTGGCCACTGTGGCAGCCAGCGTCTGGCTGGTCCACCGAGGGATCAGGTATGGCTGTGGCCTTTCCCACCATTAGGGCCCATACCTGATGTGGAGCTGTAGTTCAGACCCTTGAGGTCTGGTATTACTGTTCCTTATTCATTTCCCCCCAAGAAATGTTTGTTGGGGGAAACATGTGTTAATAGTGAGGAGATAAACAAAGTATACCTCCTTCCCTCAGGAATTTGTGTCCAGTTGGGAAGAGAGATAGAAAAATAAAGACAAGAGGTCAGAGTCCTAGTGGATCTAGTACGAGATTCCTTGAGAACACAGAGGAGAGAGTAACTAGCTCTGCTTGTCAAGAGAGGTGGCTGACCTTGACCCAGTTCTCAGGCAGGAGCGTGAATTTAACAATCCTCAGGAGGTGGACGCTTCTCTATGATTTCTTCACCTGCAACTCACAGTGTTCACAGTCCACCAAAATTCCTTTTCTTTTATTTTGACTATGACTCAAAGAAGAGTCCAAATTGGTCCTTAACTTCAATACACCAAATCTATCCTCAGTAAAGACAGGGGCGTTAGCCAGAAGCTGCACTTTCTCCTCTTGACTCCCAAAGACCCAGAACATCTGCAGAGCTGAAGATAAGAGGAACCAGATAGCTTCAAACCCTCCTCGGCCCATGGGGCTGCTCTACAAACGGTGAAGTGCACACATGAAGGAGTCAAAGCGCGGCTGCACCCTGGCTCTGCCGGAAGGGGCTGGAGAAGCCATCCAGGGCTACAATTAGCAGGACCTGTAATTGTGGCATAAATTAGAGCCCCGAAACTGACGACTATTGCTATTGAAATGTCATGTTTTGAATGAAAAAATACAGTTAAAGTGTAGAGAAGCTGGGTGATATTAATGTATGCAAATATCCTTTAATTAAAGCTCAGCAACCACTGGCTTAAAGTAAAGGACTTGATTTAAATACTTAAGCAAACATAATGACTCCTATGACAGGCAGCAAAAATGGTAAATGACACTGCAAACACCGCCAGGAAACACAGACTGCCAGAATTCTCTGTGTGTTCAGTGTTGACTGAAGAAAATTAGGTTCCCTGGGTCGGGGTTCCCCCAACTGATCTCTGGGATGCCTGAGGTTCTAGAAAATCTGTCCCTGGGTATCCGGGCCTTCAGAAGGCATGTCTACGAGGAAGTGGGAGCAATGACCAGCCTGACTGAATTGATCTGTGACCAGCTATCTCCCCAGTAGACCTTCAGCCTCTGAGGGTAGCAGTTATTCATTCATCTCATTGATTCATCTCTCGTCCTGACCCTGGACTCTGTGCCCTACACATGGGTAGCACTCAATATATAGTTGTTGAAATAAACTTCCCTGTATTTTTACCCCTGGAACAATGTTAACTGAGGAAATTTGACAACTGCTGATGGATCTCAAGGTCCATGCCCTCTCTGGCATCTTGGCAACTTTAGCTTCTTAAATGTATGTTCTTGTCTCTATGTCCCTGTCTCTGCCTGGCTGAAATCCCAGGAGTATACCTTCTCAGCAAGGAGAATGGACCAGTGCTTCCCCTTAGTATGGAGGATGCCTTGAGTATATAAATCAAGAAGAGCAGATATTGAGGGGCCCAGGTCTTAATATGGCATTTAATATAGTGAAATTAAAATATGCTCATGAGCAGTAAGATCAATTCTTTTTTTAAAAAATATTTTATTGATGTTTTACAGAGAGGAAGGGAGAGGGATAGAGAGTTAGAAACATTGATGAGAGAGAGAGAGAGAGAGAGACATCAATCAGCTGCCTCCTGCACACCCCCTACTGGGGATGTGCCCGCAACCAAGGTACATGCCCTTGACCGGAATCAAACCTGGGACCTTTCAGTCCGCAGGCCGACGCTCTACCACTGAGCCACACCGGTTTCGGCGTAAGATCAATTCTTATTTTTCAGTAAGCAGAAATTATTTCAAAGGGTCTAGACAATATATGTTTATAACAGATAGGTATATGAATAGGTCCTCAATCTATAAACTCCATCAATTCAAAATGCTAGCTACACTATAAACATGTAGTGATGCTACAAAACATGTCAAGCAATTTTTGCCAGATTCAGAATGGGATAAGAGAAGCCATGGTTTAGGGAAAGATACACCCTTAAACTTTTATAATCACACTTCCCTATTAGTGCTTTTCTCAAAGAAAAAATAGAATATAAGGCTAAATGAATAATAAAACACTATTGATAAACTTAGGAGACATTAGTGGTCACTGTTAATGGCCATTAGTAGACAGTTGATATTACTTATTGAGTACTTACTATTCACTAGGCATTTAACTGACACCACCACATTCTATTTACATAATAGCCCTATATGGTAGATATTACTTTTCCATAACTAATAAAGAAATGAAGCATGGAACAAACTAGCAAATTTCAGAGGGAAGGTGAGGGTGAGTGGATGGGTGGGGAGAGATTAACTGGAGAATTTATATGCATATATGCATAGCCCACGGACACAGACAATAGTGTGTGAAAACCTTGGAAGTGCTGGGGGGTGGTGGAGGGAGTCAATGGGAAAAAAAGGGAGGCATCTGTAATACTTTCAACAATAAAGATAAATGTTAAAAAATCAACTATGGGTCATAAAAATTAAGTAACTTTCCAAGGTCTTAAGATTAGTAAGTAGTAAAGGAAGGTTTAAGAAAAAATTCATAATA
Organism: Vespertilio murinus; assembly: GCA_963924515.1. Taxonomy (NCBI): domain Eukaryota; kingdom Metazoa; phylum Chordata; class Mammalia; order Chiroptera; family Vespertilionidae; genus Vespertilio; species Vespertilio murinus. The sequence continues at coordinate 98,838,376 of OZ004709.1, forward strand.
AATATGAAAAACCCTCAGCTAATATCATACTCAATGGTGAAAAGCTGAAAGCTTTTCCTCAAATATCAGGAGCAAGACAAGGATGCCCATTCTCACCATTCTTATTCAACATAGTTCTGGAAATCCTAGACAGAGCAATTAGGCAAGAGAAATAAATAAAAGGTATCAAATTGGGAGGGAAGTAAAAGTGCTACTTTTGCAGACGACATAATTCTATATATAGAAAACTTTAAAGACTCCACCAAAATACTATTAGAAACAATAAACAGATATAGTAAAGTTGCAAGATACAAAATCGATGTACAAAAGTCCATTACCTTTCTGTATACTAACAATGAAATTTCAAACAAAGCAATAAAACATACACAACAATTTCTTTTGCAGTTGCAACTAAAAGAATAAAATATCTCAGAATAAACTTAACAAAGGACCTATATACTGAAAATTACAAAGCATTATTAAAAGAGATTGAACAAGACACACTGAAATATTCTGTGTATATGGATTGGAAGAATTAACATAGTTAAAATGTCCATATTACCTAAAGCAATATACATATTTAAAGTGACCCTATCAATATTCCAATGAAATTTTTAAAGAAACAGAACAAAAATCATCTGATTTGTATAGAGCCATAAAAACCCTGAATAACCAAAACAATCCTGAGAAAAAAGAACAAAGCCAGAGTTACTGCACTAGCTGATTTCAAATTATACTATAGAACTACAATAATCAAAACAGCATGGTATTGGCAACAAACAAACAAACAACAACAACAAAAAAATCAGACACACAGACCAATGGAACAAAATGTAAAACCCAGCAATAAAACCACGTTTATGGGCAAATAATTTTGAAAAAGGAGCCAAAAACACACAATGGAAAAAAGAAAGCCTCTTTTATAAATGGTGCTGGAAAAATTGGAAAGCCACATGCAAAAAATAACCAAAAAACAATTAAACTAGATTACAGCTTGTCCTCATGTACAAAAATTAATTTGAAGACCTAAATATAAGATCTGAAACAAGAAATTACATAGAAGAAAACATTGATACTAAACTTATGGACCACAGTCTTAGAGAAGATTTTATGAACTTGAACTCAAAGGCAAAAATAAATGAATGGGATTATATCAAACTAAAAAGCTTCTGCACAGCAGAAGAAACCAATAACAAAACAAAAGGCAACCATCTGAATGGGAAAAGATATTTGCAAACAACAACGCTGACAAAGGGTTAATATCCAAAATATATAAAGAACTCATACAACTCAACACTAAACAAACAAACAATCCAATTAAAAAATGGACAGAGGACCTGAACAGACACTTCTCCCAAAAATACATACATATTGCCAACAGATATATGAAAAAATGTTAAACTTCACTAGGGAAATGCAAATCAAAACTACAAAGAGATACCAACTCACACCTGTTAGAATGGCTATTATCAATAAGACAAGTAATAATAAGTGTTGAAGAGGTTGGAGAGGAAAGGGAACCCTCATTCACTACTGGTGGAAATGTAGAGTAGTACAGCCACTATGAAAAACAGCCTAGTGGTTCTTAAAAAAATTAAGAATGAAGTTACCAGCAATCCCTCTCCTGGGTATCTACCTGAAAAAAATTGAAAACATTTATTTGCAAAGATTTATGCACCCTTATGTTCATTGCAGCATTATTCACAGTGACCAAGACATAGACATACCCTAGGTATCCTTTGATAGAGGATTATATAAAAAAGAGGTGATTTTTTAATAGAATTTCATATCTATATGATATAGATGATATAGATATATATTCATATATATATATATGATATAGAATTTCATATATATATAATGAAATTCTACTCAGCCATAAGAAAAGATGAAATACTGCCATTTGCAAAATGGATGGACCTTGAGAATGTTATACTAAGCCAAGTAAGTCATTCAGAAAAAGCTCAGGACTATATGATTTCACTCATATCCTATAAAATAAAAGCCTAATATCCTAAGTGTCTGGTCGTTGGATCATCCATTCAACCAATCAATGTGTAATATGCTAATTATATACTAAGGCTGCTCAACTGCTTGCTATGATGTGCACTGACCACCAAGGGCAGACATTCTGACCAGTAGGCTAGCTTGGTGCTGGGGTCCAGCTGATTGGGACTGAGCAGGATGGGTGACATGCCCTGGAGCCCTCTTGTGGTCCCTCCCTGACTAGCCAACCTCCTGTGTCCCCACCTGCAGCCCTGATAGTGCACCAGTGGGGTCCCTCAGCCTGGCCTGTACCTTCTCACAATCCAGGACCCTTGGGGGATGTTGGAGAACTGGTTTTGGCCTTATCCCACAGGCTAGGCTTAAGGACCCCACTGGTGCACGAATTCATGCACCAGGCCTCCAGTTATAGAATGTAAAACTGAAATTCACAGATGCAGACAACAGTATGGTGGTTACCAGAGAGAAGGAGGATGGAATAGGGGTTTAAAAAGAGCCAAATATTTGGTGATGAAAGATGGTTTGACTGGGTGATGGGCACACAATGCAAAATACAGCTTATGTATTATAGAAATATATACTTGAAACTTCTATGATCTTATTAACCAATGTCACCGTCAATAAATTTAATAAAAAAAAGAAAAAAGTTAAATCTAAAAATCTCAACTTATGTGTTTAGACTACCATTTTATTATGTATTTTATTTTTCCCTTCTATTTTTGGTTTTCTTTTACCTCTTTAACTACTTATTTTGGATTACTTTTGTTTAGAATTTTATTTTAATTTATCTTTTTTTTTTTTTTTTTTTTTTACTATTTACCTTTGTATAATTTTTTAGTTTCTCTAAGGATTACAATATACATACCAAGTTAGGTATATTCACAGTGTATTTTACTACTTCAAGTACAATAGGGAAACATTAGAATCATATAGGTTTCTTTATTTTCTGTCCTTTATTTTATAGTTATTATATAATCATCTCCAAATACACTGGAAAGCCCATGAAACAATGTATTAATTTCTGCTTTATGGACACACATATTTCAAAGGCCTAAAAAAGAGAAAAATAGTCTTTTATATTTATCCAATTCTGTTGTTCTTCCTTCTTTCCTGAAGACCCATGTTTCCCCCTGGTGTTATTTACCTTTAGAACTTCTTTTAACCTTTCTTTTACAGCAAGTTCGTAGGTTTTTAATTGTCTTAGTTTTACTTGAGAATGTCTTTATTTCACCTTTGTTTGTATAGAATAGTTTTCACTGGATATAGAATTCAGAGTTGACAAATTTGTTTTTCAGTGTTCTAAAAAGATTCTACTGTCATTTGGCTTCCAGGGTTTCCAAAGAGAAATCCACATTATTTCAAATTAATATTTTGCCATATATTACTTGCTGTTTTTATCTAGTTACTTTCAGTATTTTCTCTATTTTTGGTCTTCAGTAGTTTGGTTATTATGTGTCTGGGAATGGTTTTCTTTGAGTTTATTTCTGTTTAGAACTTGTGAGTTTCCTGCACCTATAAAATTATGTCTCTCACCAAACTTTGGAAGTTTTCAGTCATTATTTCTTGAAATATTCTTTCTCCTCTCTTCTTGGGACTCCAATGACCTTTTTATATTGTTCTACAAGCACCTCAGATTCTGTTCTTTTATTTGTTTTATTTTTTTCTCTGTTCCTCTGATTGGAAAAATTCTATTGCTTTACCTTCTAGTTCTATTGAGGCCATTCAGTGAAAACATTGTTATTAAAAATTTTAGGTGTTTTATTTATCAGTTTTAAAAGTTTCACTTGTTTTTTTTTTTTTTTTACAATTTCTATTTTTTTTTCCTGAGAGCTTTCTATCCTTCATTTTTAAGTGAGTTTACATTTACCTCATGCTTGATAATTATAATAGTGGCTTTAAACTCCTTAAAGTCTCTGTCTGACAATTCTAATTTCTGAATCAACTCTAAGTTGGTGTCTGATGATTATATTTTCCCTTAATATTTGGTCACATATTCTTGCTTCTTTGTCTGTAGAGTAATTTTGGATTGCATCCTTTGGATGGTATAAATGCTATGTTGTGCATACTGTACGGCCTGTTAATATCCTCTGGAGAATGTTGATATTGTTTGTTTATTTTAGTCTGGGTCAGTTCAGCTCAGATTATAAATATTGACTTACCTTCTAAGAGTGGTCGCTCATATTCAGCTCAGGTCTCAAAATGCTGGCTATAGTGCTTTTGGTCTTCCCCATGGATGTGCCCTCAGGGGTGACCCCAGAACTTATGTGGCTTCATACAGAGAATTAGAGAAGATTTTCTTCTCCATCTCTATCCTCTCCAATATTTCCCTCACATTTTCCAACCTACAGGACCCCACTTCCCAGGCCCATTGGCCAGGGAAATGGTGTTTCAATCAGAGTTTTAGCTGTAAGTGCCAGCAATGGGGTCCATCTCCATGTGGGGGCCATGCTCAGAGGAATGCTGTGGGAGAAAGGGGAAGCAAAGCCCCAGGAACTCATGCCCATATTATTTTCTTTTCCAGGTGTTAATTCCCTTTAGCAATCTGCTTGCTTTTGTTTACAGTTCCCAGAGAGTTGCTTTTGGTATTTTGTGGAGTCTTTACCAGGAATCAGTGGAAAGAGAAGCTTTGCTGGGCTTGCTCCACCTTGGAATGTCCTTACTGTAAAGTAGGTTTTGAACCCCAGATTGTTCGACCATTTCCCTGTGTATCACACTGCCTCTGATTCCTATGCTCTTAAATACATGACTATCAAATAGGCCAGAAAATTATCCATAAAGCTCATGTGCTTTCTTCACTTTGGCACATGAGGTTTCTGATTCAGCTAAGGAGATAGAGCCGGCAGAAGCCCACAGCTAGTTTTATGTTTACGATTAGAAATAGATTAACTACATCATGATTTTCTCACTTGCTCAACAGTTGGCTTCTCTTAAGGATGACAATCTGCCTCCTACACACACACACACACACACACATCCAAGCTGCACAAAATTGTTCTGAGAATCCTTGATTTGTTTGCATTTTATCACTATGGCCAGAGGCTAGAAGAACCTGAGAAAAAAGAAAGAAGAGGGAGTGGAGCAATTGTAGAACCAAGTGCAAACAAAATCTTCTTTTCACATTTCATTCTGTAAAAGGAGCACAAGAAATGCAAACAAGTGAGGTAAATTTCCCCCATGGGAAATGGATTTAATTATAGAACAACACTTCCAAAAATAAAAATCTAAAAAATAATTAATACCAGTACACCGAGCTTCAAACTCTCTCTCTCTCTCTCTCTCTCTCTCTCTCTCTCTCTCTCTCTCTCAAGGGCTGTAGAAGACAGATGAGCAAGAAAGAAAGAGTCCTGCATTTTGTAATTCAGTGTCAGGGGCAATCTTCCATTTGTATGAGTATGTACTTTTGTGTTTCTACAGTGTGTGTGTGTGTGTGTGTGTGTGTGTGTGTGTGTGTGTGTGTGTGTGTAAGGATATTAAGGATATTTTTTTCTTAAAATTCTACACAGAAGAGTTCTGAACTGCATGCATTTTACTATTTCATTTAGCAAAGATTACTCTTTGTTTTTCTTTCTTTCTTAGCACCGATGCAGTAATTACACACACAATGAAAGAGTTTTGCAGGCCACTTTCTCATTTTGCAGGCACTCTCTGGACAAAATGTAATAACAAACCATAATAAAATCAAGTTGGTTCATTGAAGAGGACTGGCCTCTCCTAACAGACAGGCCATTAAAGGTGGATCGTGGAAAAGGATCAGCAAGCAACGATCATAAATGTATCATCAGGCAAATTAACAAAACATTTACTGTTCAATGGTGGGAAAGAGTTCTTCCCAATAACTTTCCCTAATGCCACCATAACTGGGGAAATATCTGCTTGCCGCACAGCTGTGAAGCTTATTATCATGATGGGCACTCAGCGAGGTGATCTGGATCCAGGCGCATTCTGTCGAGAGGATTTGTGAGGTTCAAAGGCCCTGGCTGGGGAAGAGTATACAGGAAGTGTGTACTCCTCATTTGCTTGGCCCTCAAGAAACCACTGGAGTTTGTAATAGAAAGGCAGCAAAGGGTGTGGTTAGGAGTCTGCCAGGGCTGTTTTTACAGAGTTTTCAGAAGCAAGCTTATTTGGCTTGGAGATCTGGATGTCAAAGGGAACATTGCCACTGTTATAGCTTATTTTTCACAAGTAAGGTTTGGGGCCACACTTTTTCTTAACTTGCAGGAAGTCACCACCATCTCTCTTCACAGTTTATAAAACACTTCCCTTCCACAGTCATTAGATCAGTGGATCTTCACAACTTTGAGGGTACACAATTATTCGTCTCATTTTACTGTCTGATGAGCTGAAGCTCCCAGAGGAATAAGAAACTCCCCCAATATCAAACTGTGAGTTAAGTAGAAAAGTCTGAGATTTTAACTCTTTTCTTCCCATGACTGAAAACATACCCCCTTGCCGTATTCCACCCATTGCTCAGCTGTCTTGCAGGCAGGAGACCTGTGCAAGCTCCAGTCCGTCAGGGATTAAACTGAGCATGTCCTCCCTCTTACAACACTACCCTGGTCCCTGTAATCTGTTCAGGGATCCCTTATGAATCTGGATTGATTGAAGACTGTTATGTAGGATGAAAATCCAGGGCTTCCAACGTCTAGAATAGTACCTGATACATGACAAGGGCTCTATATTTGAGGAATGAATGAATAAAGATATTAAAAAGTAGCCATGTGCTGTAAGTATGAAGAGCAGGATGAGGCAGGAGGAGAAGTAAGAATTAAGGTCAGTACTAGCAAGGGGTTATGTAGATTTGATAGAAGGAAACTTTGGGAGGAAAGTATAGAGGCACCAGAAGAGTTCAAAGTGGAGGATTTCAGCAATGACTGATTCCCTTAATTAAGAGAAAGATGTTTGCACTGGCTGGTGTTGCTCAGTGGTAGGGTATCAGCCTGTGCATCAAGGGGCACACATGTGGGTTGCAGGTTCATTTCCCAACCCCAGTCAGGGTACATGCAATTGGTACAGGCAACCGATTGAGTGTCTCTTTAATCTAGAAAGAGAGGGAGAGAGAGAAAGAGATATCTTTGGGGACAATGTCTCTATGCTTGGTATGACCACTTGAAGCTCCTTGGGTTTTGAACTACCCTGTTTCCCAAAAAATAAAACAGTGTCTTATATTAATTTTTATTTCCAAAGATGCACTAGATCTTATTTTCAGGGGATGTATTATGTTTCCATGAAGTAGGTCTTATTTTCAGAGGATGTCTTATTTTAGGGGAAACATGGTAGTGGCTTAAAAGTGATCTCAGATCAGCTACCTCTTATGTTCACTCCCTCAGTCTCCTAGATATCCTGAGTGCTCGCCTGGTCTGTTACAGGAGGGGCAGATTCAAAATCGGTGACCCTGAGAAATATGGGCCATAGGGACTCCACCAGGAGGCACCAGGGATTCAGCTTATCCTTTCTATTTCTCTGGGGAGAAGTCAAAGGAGTTCTCCCAAATATTGTGGGTATCTCTCCTCACACAGGAAAAGCCTTAAAACTTCAAGTCACCTTGCACTTTGGTAATTCAGAGGATAACAAATCCTTTCTAAGTTGCCTGTGCAGAGTTCTCATAAAAAAGGTTCAGGAACTTTGTCGCAGATTATCAAACTAATGAACATTGATTACAGATTGTAGCTTAATCAGACTTCCTGAACTACTCAGGGCCAGTCAGTCCACTCCTGACACCTACTCCTTGCCTCTTCAGCCCCTATGACCCTCTTGCCCGTTGTCTTATGCCTTCTCTCCAACGCTGTGTTCTATCTTCCACTCTTGATCTCTTTTCTTTTTTAAAAAAAAATTATTTTATTGATATTTTACAGAGAGGAAGGGAGAGAGATAGAGAGCTAGAAATGTCAATGAGAGAGAAACATCGACCAGCTGCCTCTTGCACACCCCCTACCGGGGATATGCCCACAACCAAGGTACATGCCCTTGACCGGAATCGAACCTGGGACCTTTCAGTCCGCAGACCGACGCTTTACCACTGAGCTAAACCGGTTTCGGCTCTTGATCTCTTTTCATGGTTCTTTCTGGAGTGATCACTCTGTCCTGCCTCCATACATTTCTGGATTCCTCCTTCCATCCTAGCCTTTAACCAGACAGACGTTTGGTGGTTTGGTGGTTTGGACTCTGAGTTGGTGGGTTTGTTTATCAAGGATGGACTCTCAGGGGAGTCGGATATCTCTAAGAATTAGCTAGCCTGTGAGGGAACCAAAACTTGGTTCTTCCCCATGGATGCTGCTTCCTATCTGCTGCATGGCCCGGAGGAGGTGAGGAGGAGTTGGTACTCTCCTAGCACCATCACTGCCATTTGCACATTCTGTCCTCAGGGCAAAGCCCTTTGTGCCTTGAGTTGTGGAACTGAATCACTTTTATTCATCCCAATTGTCTCCCCCTACAGAGTTCACCATTGCACACTGTATTTACCATTTGTTATTTTCTGTATGCTTGAGGATCTGGTATCTAGCAATTTGATCCTGAAGAGACTATCCCTCTCAGACTAGCTAATTCCTAGAGATAGGCGACTCCCCTGAGAGTTCACCTTTGATATACAAACCCACCTACTCAGAGTCCATATCCCCAAACATTTGTTTTTTCAAACTTTCACATACTAAGCCAATATTATTCAGTGCCAGCACTAGATGACAAGGGACCACCCAAAAATTTCAAACTAGCCTCTCCTAAGCTTACTCTGCATGCCTACTCTGCCTTGCCCATTTCTTTCTGTTAGAGCCCCAATAAATGCTCAGTCATATTCTTCCTTCTCCTTCTACCTCTTGACTGATCTTCATCCAACCCCAGGCAGCCCAGCACAGCATGTCTCCCATTCCTAGGGATCTGTGAGTATAAACTTCTTTCTTTCTGATCATTATTTCCATTTTTGTTGTCTTAAAAATCCCAGGTACATATTCAACACACGCATACTCACTTGAGCTTCAATTCTTTCATATTTCTTCTCTCTATCTCAACTCCTGCCATCCTCATGAGGAACTTTAAATCCTGCAAGAAGATGAATAAATGAATGACTTGGTTTTAGTTCTGCCTCTGATCATCACTAGACAAGCAAGTTACTCCACCTGACTGAGACTATTTTGTCACCTGGGAAACTGGGACAACAATGCCAGAAGTTGTGACAATGAGTAGATGACAAAGTATGTGAAGCACCCAGAAGCTGGAGCTGAAGCGCAGGAGAGGGTGGGTGTTAGTTCCCTTGTTTTTCTTCTCCCTTCCTTACCTGAGAACATTTTGATGAGGGTGACTCTTACATTGTCCAGAGTGAGGGTAAGGCACATGCAGTTTAGGAGGGTGCTCAGTGTTTCCAGTGTGAACCTGCGTTGAGAATCACTATTCCTGATCCCAGGAGCATCTGGTGTGAGGTAGTGTAGTGGGAGGTAAGTCAGGTGGGCTGGATAAGGACAGCAGTTAAAAATGTGCAAATGTCAGCCTAAAGAAGAGGAAAAGGAAAGGAAACTTTTAAGTACATTTGTAAAATGGCTGCTATAGGCCAAGCGCTACACCTGTGTGAGTTCATTTCATCAACCCAATGTATTATTATTCCAATTTGACAAATGAAGAGCCTTAGGAGGTTATGTAGCTCGTCCTCAACTGATGGTTAAGTAGCAAAACTAGGATTTACATGGAGGTCTGTTTAACCACACAGACTATATGCTAAGTCACACACAACAATGGGCAACAAAAAACATTGTAGGTTCTTTTATGAGTCATGTGCGTTATTCAGGAGCTGCTTTGTTATGCTACAGTAACAAATACTCCCTAATTTCAGGGCTTCAAACAACAAATGCTACTTTTTTTGCCCCATGTCCATCATGGGTTAGCAGGGTGTCTGCCAGTCCTGGCCACTCAGGGACCCAGGCTAATCTCAGATGTTGATGGTCACTGTGCTGGGAAGAAAGTTATTTGACTGGTGTCACATTGGCAATGAAACGCTCAAGCCCAGAAGCAACATTCATCACTCCTGCTCCAAATTCACCAAATAAAACTAGTCACATTCTATCTTATTGCCTATACTAGTAAAGGAAGAAGTATTGATACCCAGGCCCAGTGACTACCACAGGGGAGTAAGATAAAGTGGTGCATTTGAAAGTTGGCCTGGAAGTGCTGTGCACGGCTAATGTGGGAGACTGGGGGCAGCAGAGTGGCTCGGTGATCTTTGATGTCAGGCGATGAGGTTATGCACTATGGTAGTGGTCAGCAAACTGCAGCTCTGTTGACTAATGAGTTTGCCGGCCACTGCTCAAGGGGCTTAATCAAAGCAACAAAATAGCCTGTAATTATTGGAATTGAGAATCTAGGTCAGTGGTCGGCAAACTCATTAGTCAACAGAGCCTCAGTTTGCCGACCACTGCACTATGGTATCAATAGTGAGGATGGAGATGAAAGTCACTCCATCAGAGCTGACCCTGGGTTTGACAGGTGCTGATGTTGGACTGAGGAAGGCCAGAGAGTCACATGTGGCTCCTAAGCACTACCAACAGGCAAAATCATCAAGAGGCCAGCCACATTTAAGGCTCTGTTCCCTGCCTGTTCCCTGCTTCCCCCTCCTTCTTTAGTTCCTCCTCTGTATGCTTTCCTGCCGAGCATTCTAGAAAGTATCTATGCTTCATAATGTCATGGCAGTTTCCTGTCCTCAACATGTATTAGCTGAGAACTATTATTGAGACCTAAAGGACTATTCTAGAAATGTTTGCATTTTGATAATGTTGAAATCATTAAAAACTAAATTAATAAATTTCCAAGAATTGCACCTCAGGCCACAAGGGAAGCAGCAGTTATTGGATGAGAACCACCACCAATGTGCCGATCACAGTTTTATGTGCTGGGGCTGCAGGAATACATAACAGCATTCCTGCCCTCAGGAAGCTAACATTCTCGGTGGGGGGGAGGAGGGGGGGGACAGACAATGTAAAATCAATGTCTCCAAAAGTTTTAAGGGCGTTAGAAAGTGTGTGTGAATGTGCATGTGTGTGTACAAATGGGTGTGCGTGAGTCATTTTCCAATGATCCTGCCATTGCCGAAAATTTGAAATTTCTTTCAGGAAATGCATTCCTTTCAAAACCCAGTCTTTCTTGATGAAAGCCTAGAAAATTTTCTGTCTTTTTTTCCTTTGGTGTTTCTGGAAGCAAATCACATAAATCACCTGATAGATCAAGTCAGAGAATTTCAAACCTGCCTCCAGGGCTTCCGGTCATGGCGCATACACAGGCCACAGTGCAGCTCTTTGCTCAGTTGTCCCCATTCTTCCCCAGTGTTCGTCCTACCCTGACTCCACCTGAGAGGCCTCAACAGGCTACCTACTCTGGTGGGATAACTGTGAGGCAGGAGCCACATCCTCCCAGCAGCCCTGTCAGATAGACTGCCAGAGTGATTTACTCGAAGGATTGAAAAATGACCACAGAACCGCTAGCATCCCAAGCAGCCCAACATTTGCAAAGTCCTGACCTTAGGACCTGTCTACTGGTTGTTACTTCAACCTCAAATAAAAGCCAAATAAAAAAGCCAAAACACACATTGATAGGTCTCTCAGAGAATGGCATTTCCCCAATCGAGCCACTGCTCTTAGCACAGGCCTCTGAATCCCTCGTCAGTATTTTATTTTTAAAAAGCAGCACCGCCATCGGACTAGGTCATGCATCTTCTCTGCCAGCTAACAAAAGGCAGGGAGCCGCTGCCCTCCGCCTGCGCGGATCCTTCCGCAGCCTGTGGCAAGGCTCGCTGCTCAAACAGTTAATATTTCTCTGACACAGCAGTGGCTGTGTTTGGAATTCCAATGTAAAGGATGCCGGGTTCTGCATTTCAGAGAGAAACTTGGGAGCTCAGCCAGGTCATTCATCTGCCAGATTCTGTGCTTGCAATAACGGAGCAGGGGGGAGGGGAGCAGCCAGAGGGGAGGGAAACTTCCCTGGGCGAAAACCACCACAGGAGAAAGCTAAATGCGTCAGGTCTACTGGCAAGAAGAGTAGGTGGGTGTTGGGGGCCAACCTGGGCTCCCCCCAACCCTGCTGAGAAGGACCTGGGGCGCTTCAGACGAGTGTCCCATGTGGTCCTGTCACTCCATTTCCTGATCTATCCCCACAAGGTCTCATGTAGGTGAGATGTGAGGCTCAGATATTCTAAAGAATGTAACAATTCTTCCAGCAGATTAGTGAGTTACTGATATAAGGCATCGTCATTATTGCTTTTGTGGAGTCTTACAATTCAAACATTAGGGGCTTGGGGCTCCAAGGTTTAATTCCGAGGAAAGTCTGTGGATTAGATGAGTAAATTCTTTGCAGACAGGGATTATAATTTATCTAGAATCACAGACTAATAGGAGCCAAGAGACATTAGCGTTCATATCATCTCACTCTCCCACCCAAGTGTGAAAGCCCTCCTACAAAACCCTCTGTGGTCCCACAGCAGCATGTAGCATAAAGCACTGGTTGCTTGCTTTTGTGGGAGCCTTAGACCCAGGAGCTGGCTTTTACTTTAAAAAAAAATAACAAAACTTCCTAGAACAAGAAGAGAGCACATAGTAGGCACTTAGTAAATATTCTGTTGACTAAGTAAGTGACTGCATAACCCCCACTCCTCACTCCCCTGCAGATGTTCCCCAGACTCTGCTTTAAAAGTCCTAGGGAGGAGGTGCTCCGAGCTTGAGGAGCTTGAGTCTGCTCACTGTGTTCTCCACAGACGTTCTCTCATTCCCCAGCTGGAATAGAACCCCGTGATGCTGCCTCTGCGGCCCTATGGGACCGGGCCATTTCCTTTCACTAAGGAGAGCTCTTAAACCGCCTTCACCTCCTTCACCCTCAATCTTCCTGCTCCCCAAACCTCTCTTCAGTTTGGTCTCTTCTCTGAACAGGCTGTCATTGGTAAATGCCCTTCTTATAATGTGATGCCCAGAATACTCCAGGGATGATCTCACTGGCAAAGAGTTGAGGGTTCCAGGTCCTTCAAGCGTTATGGACTCTTTACGTGCAGTCACCCATTCCATTCATTAGATCTGCCAAGCTGTCCAGGTCTCCCTATGTTACCTACGAGGAACTGAGGTTCAGGGCGTTCATTCGGCTTGCTGGCCAATAGTGGAGCTGGGCTTGCTCTCAGACCTGCAGACGTCTTCCCTCTCATCCCTCCATTCATCAATTACTTATTAAATATCTACTATGTGCCAGGTTCTGTGCTTGGCCCTGAGGATGAAATTGCCTCGATGCTGGTTCCTGCTAAAACACCAAGCTGCCTCTGTGGCTCAGGAATATACTTCCTGCCTAGAGAAAGTCAGTGCTAACGCAGCACTTTGCAAACACCATCACTTTAGCACTTTTCACATTGTAATGCATGTGTTGGTGCACTTTCCCCATTACCGGAGGCCGTGGTATTTTCCTTGGTTCCCACTACACCTCCAGCATTAGAACAGTGTTAAACACATAAGTACTTAATACTAGTAAATATTTGCTGAATACAGGAAACGTTTACTTGCTAAACCAAAAGGTATGCTCTCTGTGCCTTAAGGTAGACTTTAGGAAGGAAAATCAGACAGAAAGCAGGGAAGAGGAGGATATCCTTCTAGCTGACCAGAAAGCCAAATGAACCCTGGTTATTTCTGAGGTGACAGAAGTGCCTGAGACCACCTGTGTCAGAGGGACTTTGAGCGGAAACATAATTGCTGTTGATGTAGCCTCTAAGATCTCATGAGCCCTCTGGGTAGTTGTCTCATCTTCTGATTCATTCTGAGCTGGAAGCTTGTTTGCAATCCCAGGATGTTTTCTGTACCTAAGCTGCTTTCAGGGCAGAGGGCTTTCACAGCCTGCACTGCTTTGGTGCCTACCGTAAGTGTGGGGTTTGTGATCATCTTTGCCAAATGTACTCTATCAGATTTAACCCCTTACTCTGAGTGTGGATTTGTGTATGTTTTAACTGACACTCCCAGCATTGTGTCACCCACAATCTTGATTAGCATGCTTTCTATTTTTTTTCCATTTAAGTAATTGGTAAAACTGCCAGATGAGGGAATGCTAAGGACAGAGTCCCCAGGCACCTTGCCAGAAGCAGGCCTTGGAATGACCTGAATCACCTTTTCATAAATAGCACTCTAATTAATGAAAATTTGATATAACTGAATTATTATTATACTAGAGGCCAGGTGCACAAAATTCATGCATGGGGTGTTGTGTTGTTATTGTTATGCAGCATTATTGTAGCAATACAGGGGTATTCATCAGACTGTCTGCCACAGCACTGGGCACTTAGTAGATGCTGAATAAAAATCTGTTGAACTGAACCAAATAAAAATATGTTGTTGTCTATATAGCACTTTCAGAACAAAGTTCTTGCTAAAGAGACACAACTTGTAACATAATCTTTCAAGCACATGTCCAGAGCTCTTCATCTCAGTTCTTCTGAGGTGGTTGAATATTCGAATAGACACATGCCCACACACATCTACTCACTGTCCATCAGGCCCTAGCCTACAGTTTCCTATTCCTGGAAAGGATGATCTATTTTGAAACCAAACCAACTAAGAGCAGCAAGGCCATGAGGTGGAGGCTGAAGGAATAACCAGAAATGACAGATCCTTAAAATGTACAAGGGTGAACTAAACCTGCACATGTGGGCAAGAGCCAGGTGCATGGTTAGACAAAGCAGATGCGGGGTCTTATATGAAAGGACACATCTGGCATAATTTCTCTTAGAAGGCATTTGAGTACCTGTTGATGGGGTTGTAGTTGTAGTATAGACATGAACCCAACATCACCCTGTGCCTGATAGCAACTTCCAGCTATGTTGGGGAGAGTACAGCCTGGTCAATAATCATCCCAATAATCCTACCTAATAAAAGAATAATATGCAAATTAACCAGCACTCTACTACACCCACAAACCACACCCACCAACAACTCCCACCAGCCAATTAGAGTGAGTATGCAAATAAACCAGCTGTGGGCAAACTATGGCCCTATGGGCTGGATCTGGCCTGTTCAGCTGTTCTATCTGGCCTGCAGAGCCAAAAGAGCAGAAGGTTCTCTTGCTCTTCCCTCTACTCCTTCACCAGCAGCCCAAGATGAGAGTGCCAGCATGGTCAGGTTGCTTTTGTTCTGGCCCTCTGGTCCATTTTAAGAACCCATTGTAGCCCTCAAGTCAAAAAGTTTTCCCACCCCTGAAATAAATTCAACCAAGATGGCTACAGTCACAGAGAGCAGAAGGGAAGCTTGGGTTTCCCAGGCAATGGAAGAAGCCAAGCTTTCCACCTGCCCTAGTCAGCCTAAGCCTCCACTCAATGCTACAAAGTTTTAATTATAGAAGGTAAACAAATCCAAACAGAAATGGCGGCAGCCATGGAGCAAGCAGAAGGCTTGACTCTGCTCCAGGCTACAAAGTTTCAATTGTAGAAGGTAAGTAAATTCCAGATACCAGGGCCTCCGCTTGGGTCTCCAGGGGGCCTGCAAACTACCACAGGCCCTTTGCCCAGGCCACCCCACATTCCAAGGGAACCCCCACGCTGATCTGGGACACCCTTCAGGGAAAACCAGCTGGCCTCACCCATGCACCAGGCCTCTATCCTATCTAATAAAAGAGTAATATGAAGATTGACCATCACTCCAACACACAATAGCTACATCCATGTGGTCAAAGATCCTGCCCCTATTTGGACACAAAATGGCCACCACAAGATGGCCAGCAGGAGAGGGCAGTTGGGAGGGACTAGGCCTGCAAGGAAGGGCAGTTGGAGGTGATCAACCCTGCAGGGGAGGGCAGTTAGGGGTGACCAGGCTGGCAGAGGAGGAAAGTTGGGGGCAAACAGGCTGGCAGGAGAGCTGTTAGACATCAATTAGGCTGGCATGGGAGTGGTTAGGGGGAGATCAGGTTGGCAGAAATAAGTGGTTAGGGGCAATCAGGAAGGCAGGCAGGCAAGTAGTTGGGAGCCAGCAGTCCTAGATTGTAAGAGGGATGTCTGACTGCCAATTTAGACCCGATCCAACTGGCAGTCGGACATCCCTTGATGGATCTCAGATTGGAGAGAGTGCAGGCTGGGCTGAGGGACACCCCCCGCCCCAGCCCTGTGCATGAATTTCATGCACTGAGTCTCTAGTAGTACATTGATAATAACATCCATCAAACATGCCAAGCCTTTTAGTGTGTGCATCACCTCATTCAGTCCTCTCAGTGGAATGAGAGGATTACTGGACTCTCTGAAATAGGCCTGATCATTGCCTCTATTTTGTGGATGAGAAAACTGAAGCTGAGAAAAGTTAATCAACTTGCCTAAAGTCACACAGCCAGTATGTGGAGGACCTGGAATTGGAATCTAAGTCAGACCAAGTAGACAAAGACAAATAATGCACAATCTGTGCCCTCATGGAACTCATATTTTAATAGACAGATTAACTCATAAATAATAATAAAAGGATATCTTTAAAATGTGTCATTAGAGTCTGGGGGTGGAGCCTGGGAGATAATGGTAAAACGGGGAAAGGCACATTCCAGAAGTGGGAGCTTGTTTGCTGAGCTGTGATGGAAGAGAGCTTACACCTGTGAGGTGAGAGGTGACGTGGTCTTGGATCATAAGATGGGTATATGCTTATCCCTGAGGCTTCATCTTAAATATAGGATCAGACAGGTGCCCCCGGGAAAGGCACAGAAGAGTGAATTATGGACACTCTCCATGGGCTACAAATATAAGCTCTGGCAAAATCCTCCATGAGAGGCCTCCTTGACCATGCAGTGTGAACAAATACTCCAAGGGAACCTCTGGCTCTGTCTGGCATTCCAGACTCAAAGCAAGGCCTCAGGATCTCCCTTCCAAATAGCCTGAAGCTTCTACACACACCAGTGTCACTGGATCAACAGGTAACCCAATGATAGGACATCTGTGATTGGTATGTGGGGGCTGGGCCAGGCAGGAGGGTACTGCCAGGAGAGGCTGGAAAGGAGAGTGAGGCATGTGTAGGGGAGTCAGGAGGAGGGGGCTCAAGTTCCTGTTACAGGACTACTGTCTCAGCATCAGCTGTCAAACCTATTAGTGCATCTGATGAGCTACTGTCTCCTGGGAGGCACTGACGGAGCAGGGCATGGGACAGAGGAGCGTGCACGGGTGTGAGGACAGCGGTTTAGGGGCATCACTTTCTCAGGAGCACAAGACGAGGTGGGGAGCAGAGTGGAATCCAGGAATCCCACAGGGCAATTGCACCAAAGGAGCTGGGATAGCAAAAGGGCACAAAGAGGGAAGAGAAGCTTCATTCCTATTCTCCTTTTCCACTGCCACATCGTGGTGAGCTACCCTGCACCAGGTTTGATGCTGGGCACTGAAGTACATGGATGAGGAGCAGTTTTTCTCCTCTGCCTGCTTCAGTATCCTCTCCAGGTCCGGCCCTGACTGTACACACTCATCACCTCACCCTTCTGAATTCATGGTTTTGAATTCAGAGCTGACATGCTAGCATCTCTTACTTCTGGACACGGGGGTATGGAAAAGGAGAGTTGCTCAAGAGGGCGTGAGCATTTGGTGGGCAAGGAGAAGCAGGGCAGTTTGTGTGAGAACTGTGTCCAGTCAACTGCGCAGAGCGATGCAAGTTGGTAATTAATGGCTGGGCATTAGCTCTGAATTCTCGGGGAAGATGCAGTGGAGCTATCATAGCATATATCATCTTTTCTCGGGGAGGAGAAGAAACAGTTGCACCTTCCTACCTATTAATCACATCTTCCATTAATCAGGATAACTCACCATAATCGTGATTACAGTTGGGATTCAATTAATGTTCACCTTAAAATAAAGTGTAGAGAGGAAAGCAATTAACATAATAGAGTTAGAGCATCAAAATGACACAAATGTTATTGACAATTATGAATCACATCTTGCAGCTTTCTGGTTCTCTGCTCTTTCACGGAGAGGCTTACAGTGGAGGTGGGGAAGCAGGAATCAGATCTTCCAGGTAAAAACGTGAGTTCCAGCTCTCCTCACTACCACCCACAGACAGCAGCGCACTGTGGGGCCGGGCCACCTTCTGTCTCCACTTCCTAGTGCAGTTCCAGGCAAGGAGGCTCCAGGGTCGGAAGGGCCAGGCCGAAAGGAGGGAAGTTTCCCGGTCTGCTACAGCCACTGATTTACCTCAGGTTTGGCCTCACTTTTGTTTCAAAAGCAGGTTCTGTGATCTTTCAGACATGGATTATTCAGCTGTTTGTTTGATAGATTTTACCTGGGTGAAAATTATAACATCAAATAGATTTAACTTAACCTAAACAGAAAGGTGGCATTTAAATTCATATCGAGCTTTATAAGGAAGCACCTCTTTCATCTGTCTCTCTCTCTCTCTCTCTCTCTCTCTCTCTCTCTCTCTCACCATTCCTAGGAGTGAGACAGGATAGGGGCTATTATCTTCATTTTTTTAGGTGTAGAAAGCAAAGTCTAAATAAGTGAATGACTTGCCAAGGTCACACAGGAGTGAGAGGCAGGCTGGAACCCAGGTAGGCTGTCTCATTAGCAGGTCCACTCTGCAAAAACAGTTTTTACACACCTGACCTAATGGTCCCTCGAGTTTGTATCACAGCCCCATCAGCCTCCTGTTCTGGATGAACACGCCTTGAGAGACATTCCAAGTGATAATAAAAGAGCTGAGTTCAGTTCATCCCAGACCTTGAGCATGCTTCAGCCGGAACTTGAATAAACCTCATAAAGAAAAATGTGGGCTTGAAGGGTTCAAATTCGGCAGGAAGAGATCTGAGGGGGTAACCAACTCACACCTTCATTTTCTAGATGAAGAGATCGGAGCCTGGGCTGGGATTGGGGGTCGTGATTTAAGTTGGTTCCCAGCGTTGGACAGAAACCTCATAGCCTCGCCAGACAAGGGGAAAATTATAACGTAGGAGAAAACGAGGCGGGGATAACTAATAAGGAAATCTTAGCAGACCTCATCCAAATACTTTGAATATATTTGGTACATCCTTATGTGGTTGTTGATTCAAATGTTTTGGGCCACATCAGGCTTCTTGTCCATTTTAAGTACTATCTTAAGCACTTTTGCTGATTCCTTGTGTAGTTAATCTGATTTCTTTCTTAAGCTCTGAAAACTCCAGATCAGCAGTTCTTTGATCTGCTCTGTCTCCAAACATCTAGGTGTCTATCCTCAGAACAACCACTCCAAGTAATCAGAAGCTTCAAAGAGGGAAGTTCTAGGGTCTAGACCTGGTCCCCTTTTTCTTTCTTCCCCAAGTAGGACATACCCCTTGCCTGGGGCTGGGGGACAGTGGCACAGCTTCCTCCCTTCATCCAAGCCACGCCCAAGGTCTGATCTTGCCAGGTCCCCAGCGCGAAGAGCTCTCAACAGAGCAGCAAGGTGCTTGTCCACAACATTGCTCTCAGTCTTCATAAGGCCCTGAATGACTGCTTTGATTCAACTTCCAAGTAAACTAGAACATTGATGATCCATAAGCACTAAATTTTTAAACTTATGCTTTTCCATTTTTAACCTATGTCAAAGAGGAGAAATTATGTATAGGGGTATCCCAGGGTGAGGGATCCATAATCCTATCTACAGGCCCCCTTAGAGCTGCTGTACTGATGAAGCTTCCCTTTTCTCAAGAGCAATGTCCAACTTCCTGTCCATTAGGAGCTGGATCATCAAAGTCCTCCAGATCCACTAGATGGCAGTAGTCAGTTAATCATGCTGTGATTGGGAGCCTAGGAAGCAAGATTCCCCCAGAGCAGCCAAGCTCTAGGATTTATAATCAAGTCCAGAATATCTAAATATAAAGACACCCTCTCCCCTCCTCCATTCTCTGAAGAGAACTCTCACTCTTTAATTACTATTTAAAACAACAGCTACTTTGGACTAGGCTATTTATGATACATGGCAGGACTATTGGGGAAAAAAAAAAAAAAAAGGCCCCAAAGCTATTGCAGTTTCTCAACTCCTCTGGCTGAGCCCTGATGAACTGGATTCAGCGGTTAGCTCCCACTGCAAGGAAAAGGGTGCTCCTGTGCCCGTTTCATGCCACAGCTCTGTAGGTTTCAGGGCCTTCAGATCCGTGACCTCAGCCAGACCAGGAACCCCAAGTGGCTGCTTTCTACACAACCCTACTCTGCACCAAGCCCTAATATTAATGTATGGAACCACAGTTTGATCACAAAGTTGTTTTCTATTTTTCTTCTGAAAACCCCCTACTGAAGAATGAGTTTGAACTGGAACCAAGCCTACATATTTCCTAGAACTACTGAACCGGAACATCAGAAATTTCTCTGAACCCCAGCTGAACTGAGCCTATATTTCATAGACCTGGTCCCCTGGTGGAGACACAGTTCTTGAAAAGAACCTTATTTTAGCTGAAGCTCCCTCCAACCCCATCTGGCGCTCATTTCAGAAAGTCTCACATCCAGGTTTCCTGGTCAGTGCCCCCAAGCCGCCCTTCCCATGGAGACACCCCAGTTTCTGCAGCTCACTCCTTATTAGGCTATTTTCTGGTTGGTCACTTCTATAGCAGCCAGAAAGTCTGGTGGTTGGATGTGAGATTTATGTAGGACACTTGGCTAGAATATAAACAGTGGTTGAGAGAAAGGGAATCTGCTCTGTGTCAACAGTAATATGAGGCTGGGGCCTGCAGCTAGCTGCACTGGATGTTTATCCACTGAATCAAGTCACTACATCATCTGGCCTGTCTGACCGGCGGGCCTTTGCTGGAGAGCGCCCAGATCCCTGCCAGCTCTACAGTCTACTAGTATTTCTCAACCTGAGGCACGGGGGTGTCTCTTGGCTGCCTT
Source organism: Vespertilio murinus (assembly GCA_963924515.1). Classification (NCBI taxonomy): domain Eukaryota; kingdom Metazoa; phylum Chordata; class Mammalia; order Chiroptera; family Vespertilionidae; genus Vespertilio; species Vespertilio murinus. The sequence continues at coordinate 98,859,140 of OZ004709.1, forward strand.
TCTCCTCCTATCCCCCCTCCTGTAGGTAGAGGGGTGCTGAGCAGGGATCTCAGAATCAGATTTAATAAACATTTATTTCCAGCTGTCTGCCAATCTCTTTTTGGTGGCCACTTCATTTAATCCACATAACACCCCCCCCCCCCCCGAGATCTTTAGTGGTGGGTCCAAGTTTTATGAGATCTAAAGCTGGGACAATTTAGGGGAAGGGGACTTTAAGAAAAAGAATCAAATGTAGCATTAGATATAAAAGTGAATATTCATTTACTATGACACAAAATGAATCACACATATACAAAATGACTGCAGCTTTGGCAATTCAGATCTCTTTCTTCTGCTCACTTTAGGTAATATCCCAGAAATGCTTACACATGAGCAACTCTCCACTGGCAATCCAACCTCCCCTTCCCCAGCACGCTGCTCTCACAGGGCCATGAAGTGAGGACCGGGTGCTGAGCTTGTCAGCTTCCAGGTAGAGCTGCTCTGAGGGCTTGTCTATTTCACTCCGGTGACTCTGACTGAGACAGGTGAGTGAGGCCAGCACAGCCTTAATAAGGTGTGAAGCTGAGATCTGGGATTGGAACTTTTCACTGCTCTGCACTGCCTCCAACCAGGGCTGCCAGACTGCTCTGGGGCACCGGTGGTGGTCTAGCTTGAAACCCACTCCAGGACCACTTTTTGTCTGAGCCACAAATCCCACAATCCCCTTCCCTTATCCTGAGGCCAAGGAGAAACCTTAAGAGAGAAGGAGGAGGTGGCCTTTTCTCCAGGAGGTAATCTTATTTTAACTCCTTTCCACAGGATGAGGCTCCTGTCTTTCCTGTTGACTCCTGCAACTTGAGGGCTGCCCATTCTCATCTTTTTGGGAGGGGCCATCTGTCTGAGGATGGAGGCTATGTGAGGGTGGGGGGTCCCAGGGAGGGGCTGTCTGCTGGTGGGATGCTCTTGGCCTCCTGGCCCTTGCTAGGCAGGCCCACAGTGCTAAATATGACTTTGTTATGGCCTTGTGTGTAGGTAGGCCCTCCTTTTGAAGGCCTTTCTCTTGTCTCTCACTTCTGAATGCCCTTCCTCTGAACCCTGTCTTCTCAGTCCCTCCTCCCTCTCCCTATAAAATCCTTCCCTCTCTGCAAGGATCTATTATTAGTCATTGGTGTCTTATGGTGAATTTAAGTCATTTGGCTTCTTCCTTTAGGATGAACTGTAATTCTCCATTAAGGAACAAATGCTCCTTCAGAGGAGTGGGAGGCAGGAGAGTAGGTGAGAGATATAACTGAGTCAGTAGTAGGAATGTAGGGATTTTCCATGTTTTGTAAATTATAGTCTTATTATTATTATTATTATTATTATTATTTTAATTTGTAAGGAAAAGAAGGCAGAAATTTAAAATGGATTAGGTGCTAGGTGCTTTCAGAAATGGTGCTATATTTAATCCTTGGAACCATTCTGTGAGGGTATGAATGATAAATCTGAGGTTAGCCATATGTACAGGCTCACACAAAGGCAGAAGGAACTAGCTTTTGGTGAGGCCTACCTTGTACCTGGCATTCTGCTGTGCCTTCTCACAGTTGTCTCCCTTAGTCGTATAGTATTGCCCAGGATGTATCACTAGTTCCATTTGTAAAAACTGAGGCTCAGAGTAGTGAAGTGACTTTCCCAGGTCCCTGGCATGTGGGAAATCACCTTGATGCAATGGTAGCCTCTGCCCCCATCCTGGGTGCATCAACCTTCCCTGCCGATAGTGTGGTTATGAGGATCATAACTGAGATTTGAGCAATACACAGAAGGTTCCTTGGGCCAAAGCATACATTTGCTCTCTGATAGGAGAAACACCGGTGCAAAAACAAGTATTCTTGGCTACAGCTATAGCTTCCAGCCTTCTGAACAGCCAAGAATGTTATTTGCATTTTTTTTCTCAGAGTACATGTGGCCAAAATGAGACCATGTAGATGTCAACCAAATGGTGATTGATTTAGGAATGACTCAGAGGTGGCACAATCATGACCTGTTATTTCCTCTACTTTCTATCTATAAGTAACACTCCTATTTGTTTCATCAGACATTCCATTTATTCAGCATATCTTGAGCCTGTCTTATAGGTTACTAACTTATTACTTATAATTACCATGCCTTATAAATTTTGCATGTATCTCATAAGCTATTGACTTACTCATCATCTATACTAAAATCATCTTGTGTGTTTTGCCTATATCTTATAAACTACTTGCTTGTTTTCTATCTATGCTAGTTTTAGTTATATATGGCTGTGTAGCAAATTAAAAAATAAGTTAAAAACTAGGCAATTTAAAACAACAATACATGTATTTTTTTATCCCTCAGTTTTTGTGGGCCAGGAATTTGGGAGCAGGTTGGCTGGGTGGTCCTGGCTCAGGTGCCTCATGAATTTGCAGTCAAAATGTCACCCAGGGCTGTAATCGTCTAAAAGCATAGCTGGGATGAAGGATCCACATCCAAGATGCCATTTAAATGGCTTGCAAGTTGGTGCTAGCTGATGGCAGGACCCTAATGTCTCACCACATGAACTACTCCACTGAACTGCCCAAGTGTCTTCATGAATTGGAAGCTGTCTTCTCCCAGAGCGAGTAATCTAAGAGGGAGCAATATCTTTTATGACCTAGCTTCAGAATTCACACATCATTATTTCTGCAATATCCTATTGCTACACAACACAGCCCTTACCAGAATCTGAGACGTCTCTACCAGGGGCGAGGATCATTGGAGCCATCTTGGGGGCTTCTTTTCAATGAGATACTTATAAGATTCATCCGTCAGATGATGATGATAGCACCCTTCAGTGGTGATGATGATGATGATGGTGATCATCATCATCATCACTGAAGGGTGCTTCTCAAACAGGGGTGCCAGGCACAAGGTTCTTGGGACCTGGGAGGAGCCCTGGGTTAGCAGCATAGCAAGACAGATGCTCTCTTAGTTCTAACACAATCTCCTCTTAGGAGCTGCTTTCTGTAGAGGCTGCTTTTGTCCCCAGGAGATGAGAAATGTGATGTGGCTGAGCAGGATCTAGAAGGAGCCTTTAAAAAAATTCTTTATTGTTTAAAGTATTACATATAGTATTCCATTTGTCTCCCTTTTCTCCCATTGACCTCTCCCTGGCCACCCTCACCCCCCTAGTGTCTGTGTCTATTGGTTATGCTTATATGCATGCATATAAGTCCTTTGGTTGATCTCTTACCTCCCACCCCTCCCACCTTTCCTCTGAGGTTTGACTGTCTGTTCAATGTTTTGCTGTCTCTGGATCTATTTTTTGTTCATCACTTTATGTTCATTATATTCCACAAATGAGTGAGATCATGTGATATTTATCTTTCTCCAACTAGCTTATTTTGCTTAGCATAATGCTTTCCATATCCATCCATGCTATTGCAAAAGGTAAGAATTCCTTCTTTTTTTACAGCAGCCTAATATTCCATTGGGTAGATGTACCATTTTAAACTTAAGACTTGAGAACCATAGTGCCTCTTGCATCCAGGCAAGTGACACAGCTTATATTTTAATCTACCAGCCTCATAAATCCTGACTTCCCACAGTGGTGTTTTCTCACCACCTTTTGTTCTGATATTGTTCTTAGTATTTGTCCACTTATGATATTAAATTTGTTTCTAATGAATGGCATATCCTTTTAGTAGGGCCTGAAGAAAGTTGATTATTGATTCATGCCTGATTTGTCCCAGAGCTTGTAGTGGTGGGCTTTGTTAAGAAACAGCTGTTTTATTCTTTTAAAAAATATATATATTATTGATATTTTTACAGAGAAGAAGGGAGAGAGACAGAGAGCTAGAAATGTCAATGAGAGAGAAACATTGACCAGCTGCCTCTTGCACACCCCCTACCGGGGATGTGCCCACAACCAAGGTACATGCCCTTGACCGGAATCAAACCCAGGACCTTTCAGTCCGCAGACTAACACTCTACCACTGAGCCAAACTGGTTTCGGCAGCTGTTTTATTCTTAATGGTATAGGTGTTATGTGACCAGACACAGAGAAAGGTTGTAGTCAAATTATGCCTGCTTTCCTAAGACCTTACTGGAATTTCTTATGACTGGATAAACTCTCCTATGGCTGTTCCAGGCTACTTCATGTTAGCACATTACATTTCTTCATGCGTGGCTACTTTTGGGTTGAGAAGCCCTTAGCTCCACTAGATTGGGATATGCATAAATCAGATTTTCATTTATTTATTAGTTCTTTTAAATCATCCTCCTTTCCCCCACGAGTAGAATTAGCCTCTTCAGATGAGATTCATTTGAAGTCTTACCATTATCACCCTTCAATTCCTGGTATGGTTAATTAAGAAGAGCAGTGGCTTTTGGTACCTCATGGTTTCCTGGAGAAGGTTAATAGAATTAATACCTACCTTTCTTTAATCCATAATATCATATCCATCGTTAAGAAAACCATAGCTTCTTCACTCCAGTAATATATGACTGTTGATTTAGTCAAGATTGTTATCTCTATTTCTTTCCACCCCGACTATTGGCAACAGTATATCTTTACTTGGGCATCTCAGCAATACATGTTCACTATACAGCCCCCCCATCACCATATGGTGCAATGAGACCTTTCTCCTCTGGGTTTAACTCCCACCTTATCACAGGAATTTCCCAAGGCAGCATATTGATGTGTCTTCATCCAGGAACTGATTGCCAATTATCCCCCAAGTGACAGACAGGGAGATGGCTCCTCATTTAGTCTAAAGTTCAGGTCCTAGCATCACTGCCTGGGTCCTGAATTGTCAGTTGTTAGGCATGACACTTTCAGAACTTTAGGCACAAGTCTCATTGCAGGTGCTTTTTCCAAGTGGGAGGACTAGCACCTACTCATGTTTTTATTTGGTGACCCATATTCATTCCTGATATGAGCATCCACCAGGGTTTACACCTGCCTTTTATCTTCAAGTAGGTCTCAGACAACAAGATTGTCTTGAGTTGATGCAGAGGTTAGCACAGTCAGCCCTGTTTTGATCTCCTATGACTCTGACCGTGCATTACTCTGCAGCACCTTTTATTGCACTCACATTAGACATTACATACCTTATGGTAGGTTCCTCAAGGCTCTTGAAATAGTACCTGGGTTTTTAAGCAAGAAAACAGTTGCTATTTGTCTTTAGATACTCTCCTATGAAAAATCAACTTTTACCTACTTATGGACATTTCTTTCAAATTGAGCAACTATGTGATGGCTTTTGGGCCCATTTACATTTTCAAAGTATCAAAACCACCCACATTTAAGTGTTTTAGTTAGGTTATATCCTATCTGGACTAAAACAGTCTAGAACATGTCACAAATTACTATCTGGTCCATAATATTCTTGCATGGATATCTTCTGCTTCCACATGGTGGTGGTGAACTATCCCTTGGCCATAGTATGGTAGATTCAGGATTGTTAGTTCTTAACTGCTCCTTACTTTATAGATAAACTAGAGGCCTGGTGCATGAAATTCATGCATGGGTAAGGTTCCTACGTCTGGCTGATCTGTGGGGTGAATAGCAGGGTAATATCCCTCCGCCCCCCACCCCTAGCACCTGCCTTGGCTGGCCTGGGAGCAGCTCCCTGGTGGTCACTGCACATCATAGTAACTAGTCATTCCACCTGTCATTCCAACATTCAGTTGATTTGCACATTAGGCTTTTATTTTATATAAGATATGATTTGGTTCTTTGATGGCTCTGTATGATACTCATCACTGAATTGAGAATAGAATAACTATGCATATCCACCCCTGAGGAATTTCTGCATGAGTATATACGAGTTCTGGTACCTTATTATAGTGGGGTGCACTGGAGACTGTGCATATGGTCATTACCAAGGTTACTCACTTGTCCACATCTCCTGCTGAATGGATCTGGATTATGGATAATGGCCACATTCACTGGCCCTCTCAGTGGGGAGATATTTCTCATTAAGACCAAATTGGTTTGGCAGAGGCACCTATGGAAAGATATTATGCTTATTGGAAAGGGTCATTATTCGAATCTATTATGATGATAATCACCAGAAACACTCATTTTCCTGCCAATGTCTTGTACATGATACCATGACTCAAGATGTCTTATACCCAGTCCTGACCCTTGTCTCCCAGTACAGGCAAACAGTGATAATTACTAAGGAATCCTATTACTTATTATGCAAACACCTTTTCTTTTGTACCAGCTGCTAGTAATATGGGCCCTTTGAGAGTCCCTTTTATGTGACTGCATCAGTGAGGTGTTGTTAGCCTGTGGGCTATATGAGAATCTTTTATACTGACCCTAGAGGATTTTTACTCTGGGTTTGACTTTTGTTGTTGTTGTTTGCTTGTTGTTAAGGCAGCCTACTCTGCCATTAGAGACATGACATTTCATCTCATGGTAACCCATGGGGCCCTCTTTTCCATCTGAAGTGACTAGAGCACTAATTCAAGTGATGCTTCTGCCCAATCTTAAGTATAAAAAAGGACATTAAGTGGAATTTCTACCTAGCTTTCTACCTCCAGGTAATCAGCATCACTGATATGCAAGTGGCCATTCAGGAGCTACTGTGCTACCTTCCAGCTCCATGTCTTTCTCTTTTTGTATGTTTTATCTTGCCCATGCAGTACAAGTTCTTTATGGCTTAGTTTCTGTAGCCATTCATCTGGGAAGGATTTGGGTCAAAGAGTGTGGAAGATTGAACTTTTGTTTTCATGATCCGGTTATTGACCCCCATCAGTATCTACAGTTATGATAACTTGTAGGTAGGAATTCAGATTTTTAAATCCTATATAATAAAAGGCTAATATGAAAATAGACTGAATGATGGAACAACCAGTCATTATGATGTGCACTGACCACCAAGGAGCATCTGTAGGAGCTTCCCCTGGTGGTCAGTGCACCCTCATGACTGGTGAATGCAGCAGTGATAGCAGGAGCCTCTCCTGCCTTCTTGAAAGCACTAAAGATGTCCCACCACCCTCTTAGGCCTGCTCCCTGGGGACTTAAGCTGGCAACTGGACATCCCCTGAAGGCTCTAGAATATGAATGGGGACAGGCTGAGCTGAGGGATCCTCCCCTCCCCAACCCAGTGCATGAATTTCATGCATTGAGCCTCTAGTTGAGGTATAATTGACCTACACTACTGTATTAGTTTCAGATGTACAACATAGGGAGTCAACATTTGTATACATTGCAAAATGGTTACTACCATAAGTCTAGTTACCATCTGTCAACTTATAAAAATCAATACAATATTATTGAGTGTATTTTTCATATTTTACATTATGAGATTTATTTTATACTATACTATGAGATTTATTTTATAACTATAAAATATAAATTTATGTACTACTTAGTTCCCTTCACCCATTCTCTCTAACCCAAACCCCTCACCTCAGGCAACTACCAATCTGTTCTTTGTATCTATGATTCTGGGTTTTGTTTAGTTCAGTTATTTGTTTTGTGTTTTAGATTCCAAATATTAATGAAGTCATGCAGAATTTGTCTTTTTCTGTCTGACTTATTACACTTAACATAATACCCTTAAGGTCCATTCATGTTGTCACAAATGTCAAGACATTCTTCCCTTAAGGATGTCTCTACACTTTCATTTTACACTCTATTGAAAGTTTCCTTTCTTGCTTTTGAAAATGAATTTGTATATACTTATTTTTTCTACTATTATTCAATTTTCTAATATTTTTACGAGTTAGTAAAGGGAAAAATCTTATCATGTGCTCAATCTACCATCATAAACTGACAGGAAGCCTAATTACCTCTTTCAAATTCAATTCTACTTTTTTTTTATTGTGTAGATCAATTTACCTCCCCATTCCCTGCTCAGTTCTGAGTCCATTTATATATGCAAAGACTCATTGATGTGCTCTGCTAAACAGTAGATTATATATTCCAACTCTCCTCTTTGGCAATCTGGAATAATTTTCAGAAGCTTTGAAATTTCATCTTTCCCTTTTTCTCACCTGTTAATCTCAATGAGAAGAAGAGGCATATATAAAGATTTATACCCTCTCTGATATTAAGTCTTCTTTTTTTGAAAGGCAGGTGTGATTGTTTTAAGTAATACCTTTTCTCTATTACAATTATAAGTAACAGTTATGAGTACTTATGCACCAAGAATTATATTAAGTAGATACCAACATTAGTTCACTTAAATCTTATAGCACTTTGAGTGGAGATGTTTCATCTATAGGTGTGAAACTGGAACTAAAGAAGTTTAACTATTTGCATATGGTTTCCTTACTGTTGAAGGTCAGAGATGGAATTCAAACTCATGCTTTTATGACCTTAGAATAACCTTTTTTTTGGGGGGGGGGGGTAAAGACCTGATAGCAAATATTTCAGGCTTTGATGGCCATATATGGTCTCTGTCACATATTCTCTCTCTTTTTCAAAATAACCCTTTTAAGATGTGAAAACTATTCTTAGCTGTTGGGCTATAAATAATGGCATGGGCCATATTTTAACTACAGGCCATAGTTTGTCAGCCACTGCTTTAGAGCATCTGTCTTCAATCACTGTAGCCAGCAGTAGGTGGCCAGATGGGAACACAATTCCATCTTCTTTTGCCCACACCAGCACCGTGAACACCAGGCACAGTGCAGCAAGCAATGATTTCAAGGCAGGCAAAGCCGGTGCTCTTCAAATAACTAGAATGTTCCAGCTGGTTTTCTATCCTGCTTACTAAAAAGGGAATTAGGTCAATAGGCTTTAGGATAGGAACTTTTGTTTGCTTTTTCTTCATCTCCCATTGGTCACATTGGGTATTCAGGGCCCCAGGTGAAGAGGCAGTGAGGTGTTGTCACTTTTCTCCTCCAAGACTTTAGGCAACAACTTTGCTTTCTCAGAGACATTGATTGTAAGCCTATTTGGCAAGAAGAAGGGAATGGAAAGGGTAATAATTAGAGTCACTTCCTCATTATCCTCCATCAGTAGAGACCATTTGGTAGAGAGGCTGGGGCTTAGAGATGGTGAAGGTCTAATGTAAGAAAGATAGACAATGGGATGAATTTAGTAGTCCTTAAGGGCTTGGTGTAGTGTGAATAAACAGGAAGACTGATCCTGAGAGGGCCAGCTAGGATGAACGAGAGGATGATGATGCCACTAAATAATAGAAAACATGCAGGGAACCAGGTTTGGAAGAGGAGGTGTCAATCGCTGAACTGAATGAGTTAAGTTTAAGGCTACTGCAGTTTTCACTTGGAAATGCCAGGCCAGCAATTTGAAGCATAGGTTCAGAATGAATGAAAAGGCCAGACTAAAGTGTTTTGAATTTGGCCCAGGACAACTTGGACCTATTGGAAAATTTTGTGGAGAGGTGTGTCTTCTCAAAAGCTCTGTTTAGAATTACTATTTTGGAGGAGGAAGAGGTAACATTTCCAATGATCCTGGCTATAACATGATGAGGGTGGGAGCTATGATGGGGCATTAAAGTGAGAAAGTGACATAGAGATACTTTGCAAAATATATTTTTCAAACACTTAGGAAAAAAGTAGAGATGGTTTTCTTTTAAAGAGAGAATTTTGCCCAATATTTTATTTTGAAAAATCTAATCCAATTTGAAAAATACAACAAAAATACAACACATTCTCTGCATATAGATTCACCACTCTTTAACATCTTTCACCATATTTGCTTTCTTTCTCTTTCGCCTTTTAGAAAAAGTACAATCTTCATAATAGAATGATCATACTTAACACATCTAACAAATATACCACAGTTTTATCTAATATATAACCCATATCCAATTTTCCCCTATTGTCCTAACAATCAATGTCTTTTATACCGGTTTTTTTCATTTTAAAATCAATGGTCTAGCATTGCATTTATCATGTATTTATTCTTTAACTTAGAACAGTTTCCCTTCCTTGTTTGGTCTTTTATGACATTGACCTTCAGAGAATCTAGCCTACTAGTTGTGAAGAATGCCTGATGATTTAGATTTCTCTGAATAGGTTGTCATGGGTGAATTCAAATGAGCAGGTTTTGGCTGGCATAATGTACAGGTGGTCTCATCCCAGTGAGACCATAGCAGGAGGCACATAAAGCCAGTTTGAACTGCTGTTAGGTTGGATTCCTTGGTCAAGTGGTGTCTGTCAGATTTCAGCTGGCCAACCCTGATTGGGGCTGATTGGGGTTGGGTGGGCTGAAAGGAGGGGACTCAGGAGATTGGTTGGCTTGGGGAGGTGCTGTGGGAGGTTGGTCAGGGGGCCCCGAGAGGGTCAGTTGGCCAGCTGCAGTGCATATCATAGCCACTGGTCTTTCCAGGCATTCTAGTCACTTGGGTTTTATATATATAGATTTCTGTTATTTCTTACATAAAAGTCAGTATATTGTAGAAGTCTTGCATATCTTGCAATTTTTTTTAAATTTAGAACACATCAATCAGTTAGTGTCAGTTTATAGTCATCTTCCTCATTCATTCTTTTAGCTCTATTATCCATTTATCTTCCATATGGTGGTATTATCCACCACTTGTGTGGTGGTGTTCATTATTTAATGAGACTCTGGTGGATGAACATTTATATCATTTCCAATAATTTTTGTTACAAATGGTACAACAATAACAACAACAACAACAAAAACCCTCACCTTATAATTGTTTTCATTTTGTAATGGTTGGAAGAGTATCTTTAGAGTAAACTTTTGAAAATCAGACTTCTGAATCAAAGGGCAAATGTTTTGTAACTCTATTAGCTATTGTCCAATTCCTTCAATGGGAGTTGTACCATTTTTTTTCATTCCTATTAGCAGTGTATGGGAGTGGCTTTCCCCCTACTGCTTCAACAACAGAGTGGCTGTCAAGGTTTTGAATTTTTGCTAATTTCTTAGGTGAGAAAATAGCTTAGTTTTAATTTAATTTCTTCATTATGAGTGAAATGAAACATTAAAAATAAATCCTCACCTGAGGACATCTGAGGACATGTTCATTGGTTTGTAGGGAAAAGGAAAGGGGGGGGGGGGAGTCATCGATCTGTTGCCTCCCATAGGCACTAGGACCAGAGATCAAACCCAAAACCTAGGCATGTGCCCTGACCAAGAATTGAACCTGTGACCTTTTGGTCCCTGGGACAACAATCTAACCAACTCAGTCACAATGGTCAGGGATCTGTCAAGTTTTAAAATATTTATTCTCAATATAAATCTATTAGCCATATTAGCCCTTTTTCTGTTATCCATGTTGTAATTTTTGTCTCCTTATTTATTAGTTGATTTTAAACTTTACCTATGGTGTTTTTCTTATATGAAAGTTTTTAAAATGCAGTTATATAATCAATTTATTGTAGCTGGGTCTCCAATGGTAGTTAGAAAGCCTTTCCTTGTGTCTAGTTAGTATCTGTAGAATTTCATCTTTACATTTAGATCATTTGTGCATTTGAAGTTTATTTTACCAATAATATAAAAGAGCAGCCAATTTTATCCATTTTCTCAAAGGTACTTTAGCTATTCTAATGCCATTTGTTAAAAAGTCCATGTGTTTCTCCCCCCCCCCCCCAGAAATTTGAAACATCAACCTTATAACATATTAAACTCCCATATGCACTTAGGCTATCTTTATATTTCAGAACATAGGCCTGAATTTTTCTTTTGTGATGTTAGAATCATAACCTTTTCTTCTTATCCTTTCCATTTGCTTGATATAGCTTGTCAATTTATATTTCCCATTTTGAATCACTTCATTTTATATATATCTTTTGTATTTATTCTATAACTGGGTTTTGCTTTTTGAGCCAACTTGAAATTTTCTATTTTAAAATAGATAAGTACATTTACAAATATTAGTGTTTGGCCCCACTTTGTTACATGTTTTGTAATATTTACTCTAAGTATTATGTTGTGTGCTCCTTTCTCTATATTATCTGTTCTTTGCTTATTTTTTCATATTTCTTTCATAATTCAATATTTGTATGGTTGTTCCAGTACTTTATACTTTGTATGGCATCATAATCCCCTTTTTTCCTTACTTAGGCATTTACTATTTGGTCATCAAGCTCAAGTGTAACTTCTGGCATTTCTATAAATAGAGATTAGGAAGGTTTACCAGAATTTCATTGGTTCAAGAGCACATGCTTCTTGGGATATGAAATTCCAATTCTTTACTACATGGCTCCTGAGACAGGAGAGAGGTTGAAGTGCATTCTGAGATGGTGAGTCTCTTGTTTCTCTAAGACCATTATCTCTCCCCCTCCCCCCTTCGCTCCTTCTCTTCCTTTACCACTAAGCCTCCAAAGGGTCCTTTTTCTCTCCCTCAGAAGTAGGCCTGAATTGCCTTTGGCTCCTTGCAATTCCTGGTCTTTTCCAATTGATTCCAGTGGAGCCAGTGCTCAGATCCAATGAGTCTCTAACACATTCTCATCATTTTCCTACCCTATAAGGTATTTTCTCTTCCTGATCCCTGCACCCCTTGGTCCCCCACCCACCACCCTTGCTTTTATTTCCACTCTGGCATGCATTATCCAGATGACTCTGCTGTTTTGGTTTATTTCCTGACTTGTGCACATTTCAAATTTTGGAGTATTTTTATCTTCTTATGCTGAAGTCTTTGATTATGAGTGGTTTTACTTACTCTTGTCTTGGTTTTTAATGTTTTTAGGATGTATGAATTGATTTGGATTTAACTAGATACTATAATCCTACTAGAACTTGGAGCCCCTGTAAGTTTTTAAATATGAAATAAATGTTAGAGAATATTTAATCCAAACTCGGCTACTTACAAATGAGAAAATTCTAGTGGCAGCAGTCTTTCCAGGGCCACATAAGAGGTAGATTGAAGAATACTACTATACTTCTCCATTCTTTAACAACAAAATACTCTTTCAAAACAGATACATTGCACTATGGGGAGAAATCCTCAAAGTTAGAAGTCTCAGGGGTTTCTTACACACTTATTCATATCCTAAGAAGTAACACAGAATAGCAATTATTGTCCTGAATTGCTAAAATTCCAACAGACATCCAAGGAAATATCTCTGTCACGGAGACATTCATCTCCATTTTATTTCTGGTTGTGCATACAGAAAGTGTTGAGTTTCTTAGGAATCTGATCTGAGCTAGCATTTTGTTTGTATAGGGAGTTAAGAGAAAGAAAATAAGAACACGGAACTTGCTCCTCTCTCTTCTCCTCAGAAATCCTCAGGGGTTGTTTTATCACCAGTTTTCCGCTTGCTTCTTATTCCTCTAACAAAGAAATATTGGGAGAAGAACAAGAGTCAAGGCCCAAAGCAATGGCTGAGGTTCACTCATTTGGTCAAACAACACAAATGGTGAACATGTGCTATGCTAGACACTTTGCTGGTTCTTGGTGGAAATAGTGAGAAATAAAGCATAATCAATGCCCACAAAGAGTTTACCATCTAATGGAGCACTTTTGCACTTACAACCAATGTGGTAAGTGCTGTGAGATATATAAAGAACTAAAAGTGGGTGCCTTGCTACTGAGGTGTCATTTGAGTTGAGTTTTAAAGAACTAATAGGAGTTTTAAAGAAAGAACAGAGAAAATGCAGTCAAGGGTGTAACATATTCAGTGAATTGAAAGCAAATTAGAAATGGCTGGAAGATCAGGTTTGGCCATGTACCAGAGGCTAGATCTTAAAAGTCCAGTGTAGTTCAGATTTTAACTTGAAAGCAATAGGAAATGGTAAAGTGTCTTAAAGTAGGTCAATGACAGAATGAATTTTGTATTTTAGAATGCAGGGTGGATTAGAAGGGGCATGCCTGGAAGCAGGGGAATGAATCAGGAGGCTACTGTCATAACTGAAAGATAATGAAGACTTATACCTTGATGATTTCCTAATTTTTTTCTTCACTCTTATGTACAATCACTGACTGCTAGAAGTTTATCAGACATCTCAACTCAACTTGCCCAAACCAAACTCATCATTTCCTCCCTTCTTCCTTAATATACATTCCTTAAGCTAGTCATTCAAGTCAGATATCAGGTGTTTTCTTCTTCACTCCATATATATAACAGTCACCTACTCTTTAAAATTCAAATACTTAAATATCTCCTTTCTTACTCCCAATTGCCACTATTTTTGGTCAGAATATGAGAGTAATGTAGAGTAAAAAAGCAACAGTGGGGTCAGTGAATTAGAGGTACCAATGAGGTCATAGAAATTCAGGAATGGGAGTACTACAGTGTGTTAGGAAGGTAGGAGATTGTGGTCAGTGAATGTGATGTTTGAAGGTTTTATGAGGTGCAGTTTTGTTGAGGCTAAGGTCTTGGGATAGCCATGTGAATGAGGACTAAGAAGAGGGCAGGGATTTTTTTATTATTAGAGATAAGGAGCTTAAGAAACTGAAAGGCCAGTGTATTAGATGCATAATCAATGTGAATATTAAGTCCCCAAGGAAAATGACAGTAGTAGCAGTAGTAGTTATAGTCATACTATTAGAGAGATATCCAGGCACTGAAGTCATCAATAAATGAAGAGAAGAACCTAGGAGTCATACTCATCCCTAGATGCAAAATGTACTAAAGCTGCCTATAGAAATATAATAACACCAAGATAGCCCCAATGACTTAATCAGTGTCTAACTGCAGAGAAACTTCTGCTTGTGAATCAAATCTGCCCTTCTTGACTTTCCCATTATTCTGGGACCTTCAACTCTTGTAGGTAACTAGACCCAACTCTGTTTTTCTAGTTAAAAACTTCTAAATGAGAGGGACTGTAGGCAATAGATGTAGGTGTATTCTGGGTCATCTGAGAATTTCCCTGAACTAAATTTATTCTATTTTCTGTCTTCTCCCAAGAATCTAGACAGCTATTTGGAGGTCCCAAAGGTCAGTAGAATTTTTCTTCTGCCTCTCACTCTGTTGTGGTCATTGAATCACAAGAAAATACTCTGAAACATTCTTATCTCTTGGAGGCCTTTCCATTTCTTCGTGCTCTATTTCAACCTTCAAACATGTGTGCTTTACTCCTATATCTCCACTGCGCTGCCCCCCCCTCCCCCAATCTAAGAAGGCTGAATTGAGTCCTAGCAACTCTTAGGTGTGTGTGTGTGTGTGTGTGTGGCAGTAGGGGTAATAGTTGATGGTGGGATTTGAGTTGGAAAGTCAGGAGACTAAGTGACATAAAATAATTTATGGAGAGGCTATAGTGGGAAGGATACCAGGCAACATTGTAAGCTGACTGGAGGTGGGAGAAAATGGCACATACCAAAATAATAAAATATTAATAAAGACCTTCATTTACTTTATGAGGTAGCCTGCTATTTACTCCTATGGGAGTAATTATTGAAACTGTGAATTTCTAAAGAAGAAAATGCAGATATATATGGAAGGGCTGAGAACTGAAGTATAAACCTTGAGAAAATCCCACATTAGGGATGAGAAGGAGGAGCATTAGTCAAAGAGTGTAAAGGAGAACCAAGGTATTGTTTCTGAAGTCAGCAGACTAGGAAAAGAATTTTGAGACACAAAGATAGTGCCAATAGTGCCAAAGGATGATGAGGGGGTCTTGGGACTTGGTGCCTGGAAGCCATTGGTGGCCTGGGCAGGAACAACTCTAGCAGAGTGGATGCTTGGCAGTAGAGAGTCAGATAGTGGATAAAGTAGATATAGGGTCAGTGATTGCACAAAAGGTTGAGGAACTTGTCAATGTATAAAAGATGAAATGAGGTGATGTTAAAGAAATACATTAATCAGATGAAAGAGGTTTTTTATTGTTTTTTGTTTTTTTAATTAAAGATAAGGAAAACCTGTGCCTATTTGTGTTTCATTCTCTTTATCTGGGAATCAGGGGAAGTGTTAAGGAAAGGTGTAGTTTTGCAATAGAAGGAAATGCCAAAGTGTTCACCCTTACCTCCTCTATATCCTTGCTAAGGAGGATGTGAAAACACAGGGAGTTGAGCATGCTATCATTACCCAGATTTTCCAGGGGCTATCACTTGAAAACAAATGCTAGCTTTCTAAAATTAACTTCTTTTTTTAATTCTGAACTTCAGCATCTTAAGGGCAATTTTTATGGACTGCATGTTTGTGTCCCTCTCTCCCCCACCAATTCTTATGTTGAAACTCTAACCCCTGATGTGTAGATGGGACCTTTGGGGGATGATTAGGTCATGAGGGGGAGCCTCCATGATGGAATTAGTGCCTTATAGGAAGAGGCTCAAGAGCTAGTCAGCTCTCTCCGTGTCTTTCTGTCCCCCGTGTGAGGAGACAGTGATAAGGTAGCCATCCACAAGTCAGAAAAAGGGCCCTCATCAAGAACAGAATTTTTCAGCACCATGATCCTGGACTCTCAGCCTGCAGAACTGTGGGAAATTAATGTTTGTTGTCTAAACCACCCAGTCTATGGTGTTCTGTTACAGCAGCCAGAATGGACTAAGATAGAAAGGCATGTTCTACCTGCTCTGCAGCCTCAGACAGTGAGGCTGCTGTTTCCCCCTACCCCTTCAACACGAGTCTTTAAACTGTCTACCCCAGTGTTCCCAGATTATGATCAGTTTTTTGTTGACAGGCTGCACTGAGTGTTGGCTCATTCATGGGGAAACGGTTGTTTCCTGTTCTCCAGCCATGACAAATTGCTGACTGTTGGCATCACTGATGAAATAAGTAAGGTCTCTGCCATCAGAGCTTCTATTACTTTTTAATATGAGTTACTTTAATAGAAAGACTTAAATGCTTCTTTCTATTGCTTTGCCTCAGCACTTCTGGGGTCATAAATTCTTCCCCCTCTTGTCTGCTATTACAGGCATATCAATTCTTTCTAGTTCTGTGAGCACTAAAATAGAAAGAAAACAAGGTTGTGGCTTTATGCATTTTTAATTTAACTAAATCCTATCTTTTAAGTTGAGGGAAACCATGCTTGTGTCAGAATGGTGTGGCCACCAGGGGAGCCTTTGGAGAGTTGGGGTCAATGGAAGCTTTGTAGGCAATTGCCTCCAGCCTTATCTTCTGAGGAACCCAGCTGATTTTGTGTGTTCTCCTTATGAATTCCAATCAGGTTGTAAATCTTCTCTGCTCTTCCTCTTGCTCTCTATCTTCTTGATAATATATAGAAACTGACTGGGATGGGAGAATTTGGGCTCTCAGCTCTGGAGGATTATTCATGCATTATTTGTTTTATCCCCAGGGCTCCAGCATTAAGTGTTCAGCTGATAGGCTGACAATGAAGAGAAGGGTTCCTCCATTCTTAAAAGTCTCTCTTAAAAGCAATTCCCTTCCCTGCTTAGTTCCAGGGTCTGTAAGGCTGTTATTGAGGAAGTCCTTCCTTACCTCTAGTTCACATTCCACTCTTTTTTTTTATATAACATATTTTTATTATTTCTTTTCCATTGAGGTTTGTGGGAATTGTTTGTTTTTAAATATATATATATATTTTATTGATTTTTTTACAGAGAGGAAGGGAAAGGGATAGAGAGCTAGAAACGTCGATGATAGAGAAACATCGACCAGCTGCCTCCTGCACACCCCCTACCGGGGATGTGCTTGCAACCAAGGTACATGCCCTTGACAGGAATTGAACCTGGGGCCTTTCAGTCTGCAGACTGACACTCTATCCACTGAGCCAAACTGGTTTCTGTGACATTCCACTCTTTGGAGTGAGCTTATTTCCTAGAAGTGGAAAAAAAGTACAAGTTGGCAGAAGGCTCAAGAAGGAATGAAATAAATGTCCCTTTAGGCATTGCCCAGAGGCATGATTAATATCACTGCTCATCAGTATAAAATATATTCAATTATGAGGGATTAAGAGGCTTGGGAAAGCAAAATGCTAAAGCAGATGAAATATGAGATATCAGCGGAAAACAGTGCCACAGGACAACAGAGGCTGAGGCTGCCTTCAGGATGGAAGTGCGGGTCAGATGATGCTAGGGAAGTGAAGCTATGCACTCTATTAAGGATAATTGTTTCCCAAATTATGGTTCATCGAGAGGTTTATACTGTTAGGAAGTTATGTAGCTAAAGAGGTACAATCTGCTTACTCTGGCTACATTCACCATGAAGAAGAAAGTGTAAGATTTTTGTTTTCCTTATAGCAGTGTTTGCTGAAATAAATCACTCAAAGGAGCTCCAATATGGGCTATTCATTGAGATGCTTCACAAGGGGGAACCACTTGAATATTCTCCAAGATCCTCCCCTGTGGAGTTATACAGCTTAGGCAGAGAGGAGACTGGGTTAAGCATGCTGGGTCTTTGCAGTAGGGGGTGAAGTAGGGCACTGAGTGGGTGGATGACAACCTGCCAAGCAAAAGGCAGAGAATCAGAAGGATGGAAAGAACCATGCTTCAGAATACAAAGTAGTAACCCCAGAACCAGGATCAGAAGTCCTACAGGCATGGGGTGGTAGACCAGCAACCAATCCATTAGCTGAATAAGTATATGTGGCACATTCTATGAGCCCAGCATTGTTACTCATGATGCTTTAGGGGTGAGGAGAAAAGCTAGGCTGAACCCAAAGTTCCTAGGCTGGAGAATGTAGGAACTGGGAGAAGACTAACACTGGAGAAGCAGGGATGGAGGCTCTTAATCTTTCCATAAGGCAAGGAGCACTTTTAGATGATGCCAGAGCTGCATTTCCAGAAATAGAATAAGATACTCCAATATAATAGCAAGTTGTTGGCCAGTGGTGTTGTGTTTAAGAAAAAGGCCTTTAGAGTTAGGAGGATCTGGGTTTGAACTCTGCTTCTTATACTAACTGGTTATATGGCTTGAATGAGTTGCTTAACCTTCCTCTGCTCTTTGTTTTTACTCATAGAAAGGGAATGATAATTGCACCTCTCTCATAAAGTTGTGGTGAGAGTGATGTCCAGTGATGAATGAAGCTCCTGATACACTGTCTGGCACATGGCACCACCCAATTCATTTTTTTTTTTTACAAATATTATAATCATATGAGAAATGTGAGCAGAGAATAAGAGAAATGGGAATTCAATGAGGTGATAGGAGCAAATGGCAGGGGATTTGAAAAATCTTTCAAGCACATTTATCTGGCTTGGGTCTGTTTGACTTAAACCAGGAATATCGTATTTCTCTGGCTGGAGGAGTTTTCTGGAAAAATAAAAATTGAGAAACCAAATCTGAGGGTTTTACCTTATGTGTTGGGATGGCTTGAGTAGGGTTCTTGGTCAATGAGCAGGGGTGAGAATAGGTCCAGAGACAGTGGTTTAAGTAGCACTAGCAGGGCAATCTGGTACTTGTCCCCATGGTTGTGTGGAAAAGGTTCTGATAGGCATCTAACTGGCCTTTCTGTTCCCTAAACAGAAGTATTCTATTTTGGCTGCTTTACAGAGGAAAGGCTTAAAGCAGCTTTGCAAATAATGTTCAAATGTACCTGTCTTCCCTCCTTACTTAGAAAGGACTCAGACTGCAAAATGAGAGTTACACTTATTCATCCCAGGAGAATGGAAAGGTAGCTTTTCTTGCAAATCTGGACTCTCAACTTCTTCTGAACAAAGGCACTATGAGGGTATCACTTGTATCAGTTTGTAATCCATTAATTTGTTCATTCATTGACAAAACTGCATTAAGCTTCCTTCTATGAAAAGCACTCTGGTAAACTTTGGGATTGAGCAAAGCAGCCTTAAAGAAACTCATAAGGGAATAAGCCAGGTTAACAAACATCTGTAACCAAAGGAGAAAAGAGCAATAATAGAAGTAGGTGACGAACTGATCCCCTCTGCTCCTGAGATGTGCAGTCAAACTGCAGAGCAGGAATGGTAAAAAGAAATTGCAAAATGGAGCCAGTGAACTCCATTCTCTCTGAGATTTGGCATGATATGGTCACATGATGACTAATAAGCACATCTAAGGAAGTAGAACAAAATGTGTAAAAGATAAATCACTAAGGTAGTAAACATATAACATCTTTCCTGATCTCAGAGTCTCCAGATCATTTAAACATCCAGATCTAGTACCAGAATTCAGAACAGTTCCTTTCCAGATTTGCGTCACCTGGGCAGAGGTAATGTTGGAACCAGAAAGGAAGTGAGAGATGTCCCCAATCTCATTTACATTCTGAGCCACTTCACCTAGATTCTAAATTCCTTAATTACTGGATCACTAGAGGCTAGCCCTTCCCTTGAAAACTAGTGGACCCAATAACACTAGTTAAAGTGAGAGGTTAGGGAGAGGTAAGGGATCAACCGAAGGACTTGTATGCATGCATATAAGCAAAACCAATGGACACAAAACACTGGAGGGTGAGAGCATGAATGGGAGTGGGGTGGGGGTGGGGCAAAGGTAAGATGTGTTCACATGTGGGTTCTGTGCCTTAAAAAATGTAAAAAAAAATAATAATAAAGTGGAGCAGTCTGTCACAGGAGCTAAGAAATGGCAGCAGCAGCAGCAGCAACAACAGAATTCTTTCATCTTCTCCAGGAGAGGAAATTACACATACCCTTTAAAGCTATGCTACACTGGGTTAGGGTAACAACATAGCAAACTAATATAGGCAACAAAAAGCTCAAGCCAGAAAGTTTAAATAGGTACCCTACTAAATAGGGGTGTTTAAATATCTGTTGAATAGATTAATGAATTGCATATACACACATCATGTTCTTCCATCCCAATATTTGATTCAGTTTCCATGTCTAGAGGCCAGATGCACACAGAGAGGTTTTCCAAATTGTCAG
Source organism: Vespertilio murinus (assembly GCA_963924515.1). Taxonomy (NCBI): domain Eukaryota; kingdom Metazoa; phylum Chordata; class Mammalia; order Chiroptera; family Vespertilionidae; genus Vespertilio; species Vespertilio murinus. The sequence goes on from OZ004709.1 coordinate 98,879,725, forward strand.
TCTTGATCTTTTCTTAACTGCTCCCAGGGGCTCTGCAAGTGATTCTGGTAGTTGGCATGAGCAACATGGCACTGTGCCCTGAGAGGACCAATGTACAACTTATATTGGCCTTAGGTCCAGGTACCCACTATGCAGAGCCTACCATCCAGATGGTATAGGCTCAGATTCCAGTTCACTTAGAAAGACCAGGTCCTGCCAACTCCATCTCCAAGGGGACAGTATGTACAGAACCCACATGCCAAACTACCCAGGTCATTGCCAACCAAAAGATGGTGAGTGGTCCTGTGCTGTTAGCCCCACCTAAAACAGACAGCAGATGGGAAACTGGGGCAGGGGGTGGAGAACAGCTGGATGATGTTTGCTGCATAATAGCTCTTGAGGGATTTGAAAATCATTGTTTAATTTTCCTTCCCGCCTTCTCATGTAGACAAATGTCCTATATCAGGAGTGTGGAAATCAGAATGTTTCATGGTTGAAGTTCATCTTCACGGCTCTCAGCTTTGTTCTTCCTGACTGCTTCCCCTTCCCCACTCCCCCACCCCCCCGCACACACTCACTCAAGACTGTACACACAGAGACATACACATGTTCGCCTCCATCCACAGGGCAGTTCTGCTGACTGGGCCTTAAAACCTTAAAGCCTTGTTTCATTTATTATGTATTTAAGGTCTTGCCAGGGAGCCAGGGTACCTCCCTGAAGTCTCTTTTAAAAATTAAATCTGGCTCTTTGGGTTGCAGAAAATGGAATTAGAGATACAGTGATTCTAGATATTTATGTCCCTCCGTCATTTGCTCAGTTGATCTTCCATAGCTGTGGTCTGTTAGGAATTATTTATTTTTTTTTAAAGCAGAACTACACATAGTAATAGGAGTTTTTTTCTCTTTTTCTTTCCCTGGCTGTTAATAGCTGCTTGGGGGGAGGGAGCTCTGCCATAGGAGAGAGTCTCAGGGGCCAGGAACTGTTGCCCAGGAGCTGGGGGCTAGGCCTGCCAGGAGGGAGATGGGCGCCTGAAAAAGCTGGAGCTGGATTATGGTCCCCAAACTTCATCCAGAGGAGAGAAGAGTGGTTCTGCTGACACCCCTATACAGGTAAGTGAAAAACCCACTTCTGCTTTCTTTAGCTCCCGATTTGAAGGCCAGTGTTCTCTGGTCTAGGCAATCCATTAACCTCTTCGGAAACTTGGGGGACTCCTGATACTCTCAAGATGATGTCCTGGATCAGTCCTTTTTATAGGCAGAAGGGGCAGGTCCTTACCTGAGTGTGGGCTAACTGTCCTGCAGGCCCTAGAGATACTAGCCTGCACCCAGGTATTGCCCTGTCCCTCCTGGCCTCAGCCATGAGCAGCTAGCCTTTGGCTTCAATCCTGAGTGTCCTCTAGGTGCACAAAAGCTCAGAGGCTACGTATCTATTTGCCTTTGACTCCCACTGACAGTGTCCCAGGGATCTTGGGATGGGAGGGGGAGTGTTTGCATAGGTGTTTCTTGAAGTCTCTTTTGTAATAACGCCTCAGTCCGGGGAGGGATTTATTCTTCCTCACCAGAGAAAAGAGAAGGTGAGAGGACAAGATGTTTCTTCTCTTTAAATCTGTGCCCTTTCCATTGAGAGGCACTCAGTCCAGCTCTATGCAATGTGGCATCCCTCCCCCTGCCCCCAGGCTAACTCATCTGGTTCTGGGAGCTCAGCATAAAAATTAAAGCTGCCTCAGAGGCAGCCTGACCCTGATGCATCAAACTCTGGAGTGAGGCCAAACCTCCACTTAACATGACAATCCCGCACAAAGTGGCACAATGACAAGTTAAATATATATAGATGGATATAGATATAATATGAAAATATGTATTTTCCCCACTTTCACCATCAGATGCAGGCGTGTTAAAGGTATTAACAGTTGGTGTTCCTCTACAGAGGGATTCTCTAGTTGTATGCTTTGGAACCCAGACAGGAAGCGTGAATCATGCTGCAATGCAAAATTAATCCAGACAAAATGAAACAATGTAGCTGAGGTATCCGGGATGAAAGGACAGAAGATCGATGCTGTCTCCTGCCCAAGTCTTCTGCACATCTGTGGGGGAGGAGAGGCTGTGTTTGAAGAGAGGCTTGCTGTGGGGCCCAAGGGCTACCTACCGAGCACAGTGAGTTGGCACATCCTTTCATTCTGAGGGGCAGACCTTGGGAGGAAATTTCTGTGCAGTGGTCCAGCCTCCTAAAGGCTGTCCCTTACTATCTGAGGCATGTGTACATAGAAGGCACAGATGTGGCTCCCACCCTCCTCCTCCCTCAGGGCATGCTCCAGATGTGTAATTGAGGGCAACTTAGAGATCTGCTGTACCTGTCCCCAGCAGAGCCCCTCCTCTGCTGGGGGAATGGAAATTTCCCAGACTAGATTCTTTCTTTGGGGGTGGGAAAGACAGAAACAGCTTTGCCCTTGTTTTCAGATTTTAATTTCCTAGAATCTGCCCCAAGGGTAATTTCTAAATCTTTTTTTGTTGTTGTTTTCCTTCTAAAATTACCTTTCAGTTCAGACAGGAGAGAAAACATTTTTGCTGCTATTGTTTAAGAACAGAAACTATTTTTCTACTCTTAAAATGTAGTGTTTCACTGCAAACTACTTGCACTGGCTTTTTGCAGTGTGATGTGAAATTCTGGGTACTGACAGACTCATGGATCAAATTTCTGGAGTCAAAGAGTAATTTGGTAACACGCTCTAGTGTTACAACCACACTACAACTTTCTCTATCAGCTCCATCATTTACTTCTCTCTCTCCCTCTATTTTTTATTTTTAGGGTTCTGACGTCTGCCTTTTCAAAAACTTTTAAATTGAGATACAGCAATAAAGTGTACACTAATCTTACCTGTTTAGCTCAGTAAATGCTTCCAGGTAAATATGCCCACCCAAGTTGTAGAACCGCCCATGCCCTTCCCCCTTCCTCACTCAGGCATGACCCCATCTTTCATGTCTATCTCAATAGGTGAGATTTATCTTTTCTAGACTTTCAAATGAATGAAATCATTCAGTATGTATTTGGCTTATTTTATTCAACATTGTGTTTTTAAGATTCATCCATGTTGTTTCATGTGTCAATAGGTTTTTTATTTTTTAACTAGAGTTCCGATGCACAAAATTCATGCAAGGGGTTTGGCCCTAGCAGCCCCTGCTGCCTCTGCCCTCACAGCCCCGGCTTTGTCCAGAAGGTTGTCTGGATGGTCGTGTGGACTGTTGTTCAGCTGCTTGGTCTAATTAGCATATTAGCTCTTTATTATATAGGATGCTCTATCATAATCCATTAGAGTGTTAGCATAAGGAAACATTCAAACCTATAGAGAATTTTGTGAGTTTATTTGAGCCAGACTGTCAACAATTGCTGGGAAGGAGAATCTCAAAATATTAGGATAATGCTCCAGAGAATGATGGTTTTTCACCTATTTTTATAAATTAGCATCAAAGAAGGAGATGTAAGTGGGTTTCATGAAATCCATTGGTGATAGATTAGGAAGGTGGGAAAAAGCAAAGTGGAGAAACTCTGGGATTGGATAAAAAGTAAAATGATAGACACATGCTTTTTTTTACATATGTAGGCATAGTTAACAGTTAACAGTTAACAATAACAATAACAATAACAATAACAATAACAATAACAATAAGGAAATTTGTGGTCTGCACCCTGACACCATTTGTTGTGCCCTGAGGAGTCCGGAAAAAGGGAAATTACAAGTTACTCTGACATTCCACAGGTATGTTTTCTTAGATGTAAAAAGACAATAAGCTCAGTAAAGATCAAAGTTGATATTTGTCAGGTAAGATACTGACCAAGGGTTTGACTACCTGCTATAAAGTGCTCTTTAATTAAAAGGTTTTTACTTCAGACCACCCTTTGTGGTTACTTTAGGTCTGTGATTTTGCCCTGAGTTAGTTAGATTAGCATGTGGCCCCTTTTTGTCCACAATAGGAATATGCAGAATTTATTCCTCCATCAATGAATATTTGGGTTGTTTCTAGTTTGGACTACAATGAATAAAGCTGCTCTAAATATTCTTTTACTTTTTTTGTGGACATATACTCTCATTTTTTTGGGGGGGGGGTGGGTACTTAAAAGTGAAATTGCTGATTCATAGGATATGTATATGCAGATACTTCTGAACCCTATGTTTCAAAGTGGTGGTAACAATTATCACTTCTACCAGCAATGCATAAAAGTTTTAGTAATTTCATATCCTCTTCAACACTTGTTTCTCTCTCTCTCTCTCTCTCTCTCTCTCTCTCTCTCTCAACATATAGATGTTTAGGTATGAAGTTGCTGCATGCTTGCTTACTTGGAGCTCTTTTCCCCTTAACCACACATTAAATTCTTCAAACCATATGCAGGGATTAGGGTTACAAGCCCTCTGGGATGTATTAACGTTAAAATTGAAAATCCCATGTCCCAGGAACCCTCTTAGTCCCAGGCAAACTGGGATGGTTGGTCACCTTAAATGAAAAGAAAGAGGCTTTGGAAAGAGACTGACCTGATTTGAATCCTAGTTCCACTAGCTGTGTGAAATCAGTTAAGGGAAAATGATGGTTAGGTACCATATTTTTCGGACCATAAGACGCACTTTTTCTTCACCAAATAGTGGGAGGAAAAGTGCCTGCGTCTTATGGTCCGAGTTGCAGAGCGGCAGCGGGTCCCCCGGGACCTTCCGTGTCCCTGGGAACTGCATCATCAATGTGGCATTAGCAATGCCTTAGATGGAAGTGAAGACTGTATTTTATACGAAGACAGCGAAGAAAGTGATGTCAGTGATTGTGACCAAATGAGCTTCATGAATTCTGACTCTAGCGAAGAAGAGTTCTTGGGGTTTTCAGAAGACTAGAGTACTCAAACCTTTGTCTTTATGTGTTAATGACAGTGATAATGGTTCTCAATGCCACTGTTGACTGCTGTTCAGTTTATATGGTTCAAATATTATTCTGTTATACTTTATTAAATATTTTATCACACTATTTGGTTCAGAATATTTTTTTTCCTATTTTTCTCCTCTAAAAACCAGGTGCGTCTTATGGTCGGGTGCGTCTTATGGTGCGAAAAATACGGTATGTGACAGAGAAAACATAGTAAAATACTAATGGTGCAATCTAGGTGTATTAACTGTATTTACATGTATTAATTGTAAGATTCTTTCAACTTTACTATATGTTTGGAAATAATAAAATGCTGTGGAAAAGATAAAATAGTATTGTGCTTAACTCTAGAGAATCAGAGCTCAAAACTCAGAGAAAATGACTTATTTTATTCCTAGAACAAATGACCTGTCATTATGATCTTCACATTGAAGCTGCCCCACTAGTTTCTCTGTTTTCTGAAAGTGTTTCAGAAAAAGAGAGATAAAGGGGCAAGCAGCAAAAGTAAGGAGGCAAAGAAACATGTCCCAAATGAAAGAAAAAAAAAAAAAAACAGAACTCAAAAAAAAAAAAAACTAAATAAAATGGAGATGAGCAGTCTTCTAGATTCAGAGTTAAAAAACACTGGTTATAAGGATGTTCAATGAACTTAGGGAAAGAGTAGATGAGTTTAGTGAGAACTTCAACAAAGAGAGATGAAACATAAATATGGGGAGAGAAAATATAAGAAATAACCAGTCAAAAATGAAGAATACACTAACTGAAATGAAGAATCATTTAGTAGATGAACATGACAATCAAATCAGTGATTTTGAATATAAGGAAGCAAAAACACCTAGTCAGAACAGCAAAAAGAAAAAAGAATTTAAAAAAAATGAGGATAGTATAAGGTGTCTTTGGGACAACATCAAATGTAACAATATTCACATCATTGGTGTGCTGGAAGAAGAGAGAGAGAGCCATAAATTGAAAACCTATTTGAAAAAATGACAGAATACTTCCCTAATGTGGTGAAAGAGACATATAAGTTCAGGAAGTGCAGAGTCCCAAACAAGATGAACTCAAAGAAGCCCACACCAAGACACATCATAATTAAATTGCCAAAGGTTAAGGACAAAGAAAAAATTGTAAAAGTAACAAGAGAAAAGCAGATGATTACCCCCAACTGGTAAGACTGTCAGCTGATTTCTCAACAGAAACATTTCAGGCCAGAAGGGATTGGCAAGAAATAGTTAAAGTGGTGAATAGCAAGGACCTACTAGTACAACCAAGATTACTCTACCCAGCAAATCTATCTATTAGATTCAAAGGACAAATCAAAGAGCTTCCCAGATAAGCAAAAGCTAAAGGAGTACATCATCACCAAACCAGTATTGCATGAAATGGTAAAGGGTATTCTTTTAAAAAAAGAAGGGTAAAAAAGATTAAAAAAATATGAACAGTATCATGGCAATAAATACACAACTATCAACAATTACATCTAAAAATAATAAACAAACAAGCAGAACAGAAACAGACTCATAGTTACAAAGAACATTTTGAGGGTTGCAAGATGGGTGAAGGGATTGAGAAAAAGATGAAGGGATTCAGAAGTATAAATTGATTATTACAGAATAGTCATGGGGATATAAAGTATAGAATAGGGAGTATAGTCAGTAATATTATAATGTATGTATGTCAGATGGGTATGCTATTTATTGGGATGATCACTTAGTAAATAATGTCTAATCACTGGGCTATACACCTGAAATCAATATAATAATGTACAGTGTGACTAAACAATAGAAAAAAATGGAGAGAACTAGTCTTTAAATTCCAGCAGTCACATTGCTTTGTTCAGAGTCTTCTTGTGAGTAGAGTAGAAAGCTTAGTGTCACCTTTCCCCAGGACCTTGCACTGGCCTCAGGTAGAGCAGGGTAGACCATTATCCATGACCTGATACCTTCTTGAATCATATTCTCCAGTCTCTCTGCTTCTAACTTTGCTGTCATCCCTGGCAAAGCTGACTTACTTTTATCCTCTTTCAAAGCCATCTCTTGTTCCCATGGCAACTTACTGGGGGGTCTTCTATTACCATGGGAACATGGCTGCTGGGTTTAAATACACCTTATCATCACAGCATTAAAAAATATAGGGAGAGAGGGAGACTGGTTGTCAAGGAAACAGAATTCAGGGCTTCTCCAAGAGAGATAGGCTAGGAAAAGGAAGTGCTACTCAGCATTTAGAATGAAAGCCACACCCAGTCCTGATCCTGCTGGGATAGCGATGCACTCACTGTGCAGATTCTATGATGTGTGTGTGTGTGTGTGTGTGTGTGTGTGTGTGTGTGTGTGTAATTATCTTTCTATCTTGATCATCTGAAGAACCTCATAGGAAGGCACCTTGGAGATTTCAGATGTCTCAGAGAAAGCTCTTATATTTCAGCCTGAGAGTATGGAAGTAACTCTCTCTCTCTCTCTCTCTCTCTCTCTCTCTCTCTCACACACACACACACACACACACACACACACACACACACACTGAGCAGGTCACTGTGAGGTACCTTTCTTGTCATTAAGAGGCAACAATTCCATGGTGAGCAACCCAGGAAAACCCAATCTAAAGAGAGACCCAAGATATAGAACAAAAGGACACAGAAAGGGTTTAAATGATGGGCAATATGATTCTCATCTATAAAAACAATGTATCTGTAAAAGGCCAGTTCTATTTCTTCTAGGTCATCTATTCTTTTTTGAGGCAAATGGGACACTTGGTCAGTCAGTCACCCTATCTGAGAAGTAGGTGATGAGTATTGAGGCATAGACTTTCCTAATCACAGTGAGAGCTGCTGAGCAGAAAAAGGCATTCTGCCCTCCCCATAGAGAAGGAAGAAAAGACACAGCAGACTCCTAGGCTTCTAAGAACCCAAAGAACCCAGCACTGTGTATAGAGAAGCTTGGTCAGTATCCCTGCATACACACTGGAAGAAACAAAGATTCAGAAAAACCAACAAAACAAATACCACCTAATTAACTTCTATGCCATTACTCCCAAGTGACCAGGCCCTTATGCACACCCAGGAATTTATCTCTAGCAGCTTGGTGCCAGGAAGAAATATGAACAAACATTTCCCAGATACCGCCAACAGTGTTTCTCCCTATTCAGCAGCTTCCAGGTTCCCAGGGTCCTCAGGCTGTCATTGGTTGCTCAGAGACATTGTGGTGACATCCTGCCCAGCTGACTCCCTTTTCCTGGCCCAAAACCATAGCCCCAGCCCTCTCATCATGTCAAAGTTTACCTCTTCTCCAACAAGCATGGGATAGAGAAAAGAGAAAGGATTCTTGTCTTAGAAAATTCTAGGCTTGAATGGAAGCCAAGCCACTTTCTATATTTGTGACCTTGGAGGAATCTCTTATTTAAGTTAGTATTTCTAAAATAAGTTCATAAGATGATTCTAATGATTTAATGACATCATGAACATAAAAGTGCCCAGCTCACTATGGGAACTATGCACTGACAAGAATTGATTAACTTCTGGGACCACGTTCCCTATCTAACAAGAAGCCTTGGACTATAAGGGTGACTGAGAGGTGCTAGTCCAGGGCAGAGCCAGGATGTGGGCATTTCTACTTGTGAGCTAATGGAGGCAGAGCTCACACCCTGAGGGCCCAGCACTGTGCTAGGTTCCTATTAAGTTCAACAATGACTACTGAATGATATGCTGGGTGCTGTTGACTGGGACTTATGGTGCCCTTCACATTGCTCCACGGGGGTGAGTGGTAGTGTTTCCACTGTGAACAAAAAGAGCCACATGCTAACTTGATGAGCTCAGGGAAGGCCTGCGTGGCAATCTTGCAAACTCAGAGACCTAAAGTAACCACAAAGGATGGTTTGAAAATTAAATATCTTACTACCAACAGGTTATAGTGGGCAGTCATTTTCTAGGCCAATGATTTCCCAGACAAAGATCCACTTTGATCTTTACTGAGCCCATTTGCCTTCAGGTCTCTAAGATAACCTATCTGTGAGATGTCTGAGTAACTTGTAGCTTCCTCTTTAATCCGACCCCTGAGGGTACAACAAATGGCCCTGAGACATTCCCTCATTGTTATTGTTATCAAGTTAATTGTCAACTGTTAATTGTGTTGGAGTGTCCTGTATCCATCTCTGTAAAAGAAGCTCATGTCCATCATTTCACTTTTTACCCTATCCCAGAGGTTTCCCACCAGCTTGCTTTCCTCCTTACTCCATCACCAATGAATTTCATGTAACCCACCTATGTCCCTCCTTTGATTGCAATGTATAAATACAGACACGTAACCGACCATTCTCCGGAGCATTATCTCAATCCGTTGAGGTTCTGTTTCCCGGCAATTGTTGACAGTTTGGCTCAAATAAACTCACAAAAATTCTTTACAGGTTTCAATGTTTTTTTTTTTTTTGTTTTTTTTTTTTTAACACTATCATACCCACGAGGAAAGCCCTTCAGCAGTGAGTGTCACAGTGCCCAGGTTCAACCTGAGATGAGGCAGTGTGTGGAGCAGCAGCGGGAAGGGGCACAGGGGCTATGACTTGTGATTCTCCTCTTTGACTGACATGATTCATCATCTGGCTGCCAGGAGGGGACCTCTCTGCAGCTCTGACTCCATTGTCTTCAACTCACTCTCCACCCTGGCCACTGCTCTATTTTCTCCTCTTAACACTTGTCCACTTGGCAGGCCAGCCTAGTAATAGCTTCAAGAAAGACAGATTATCAATCTCCCTTTAGAAAGGACCAATTATTCATAGCCTCCCCTAGAATTTTCAGAAAGAAAAAAATGGCAAGAGGAGTGCTACCTCTTGTTGTCATGGAACCAAGGTCACGGCGGGCTGCATTCAAGCAAGGGCAGGATGGGGATGGAATGGCAATGAAGCAGAAGTTGAGTGCAAGATGAAGGCAACAGGGTGCAGGGGTGGGATCAGGAAATCACTAAGCCTCAGGCTCTGAACCAGGCTGTGTGTACCACCAGAGGCATGTGGCAGTGTGCCTGGGATAAACCACAAGGTGCACACAAATTGTACTCTCTAGTAAGTAAATGAAATCCTCAGTTTGTATAATAAGATGAACAAAGATATATTTTGATGCAAAGTGTAATTTTTGCATGAACTATTAAGAAAATTACTTTTCTTGCTACTCAGTCCTCTGGTCATGCTCCCAGAGCCTTTGAGGTATGACTTTGTTCTCTTTTGCCATGAGGCTATGTCACTCAATCATCTACCTTCCATTCATTCATTCATTCATTCATTCAACAAATTGAGTGACAACTAGGAGTCAGGCACAAGGGACGCAGTAGGGAGTAAAACACACATGAACCTTGATTTTATAAAGCTTATACTCTAGGGGAAACCTTTGAAAGTATTAATGAGCCAAAATTCTGCCATTTGTAGTTGAAGATGGAAATGGTGAGCTTCCTTCTGTCACCAAATCTGAAAGCAGAGATTAGATAAGCAGCAGTTGCTTGTTTAATGAATGGCTGAGTGAGGAATGGTGTGGCTGACATCTAAGGTGCTTCCCAATCCCTGACTCTCTTCCCTGTGACCTCAGGACATGAGAGAGAGATACCTTTGTTTCTGGAGGGGGTTCTGGAGCTCCTCTTTGTCTCTTTTAGAGTCTCATGTTTTGATGCCTTGAAGTCAAACTAAGCTTCCTCCTGAAAGCTGAGTGGTCCAATTTCCAAGTCTTTCCCTCATTCTGGTCTTCCTTGACCAGCCAGGCACTGAAAATCCTATGAGCCAAGAATATAGGGGGCGGGGGAGGGGTGGTAGGGGGAGAGGAAGGTCTGTCTGTTGAAAATAAAAAGGAAAAAGTAAACATTTCTCTTCTGGTCCTGTATTGGTTGCTGTCTATGTTTGCTTCAAACATGGTGGAAGAACCACCAAGGGCAGGTGGTTCCTCATCAGAAATGTATAGAAATCAAGCACTGAAAGTCAGCATACAAAATGGCCTAGCCCAGAAACATTGAAGGAGAGAGATATTGTGCCTATGTGCTCTTTCCTCCAGCCGGGGCCACAGTGACTCTGTGCCTGGGCACAGCCAGTAGAAAAGGCAAGAAGGAAGGACCTGAGCACTTGGGAAATTGAGTTGGGCATGAGACCGGAAGGCTCCAGATGGTCCAGGCCCTGTGGGATGACCATTCCTATTGGTTCCCTTGGAGGTGTGTGTGTGTGTGTGTGTGTGTGTGTGTGTGTGTGTGTGTGTGTGTGTTGCATTCACAGAGCAATCAATTTAGGCACATTCACATACATTACACATTTAACTTTCACAACTCATTTATAGGAGGTGGCATTGTTATTTTAGAGTCAATAAAACTGAATTTTAGAAAGTGAAGAAAATCTCTGAGTCTAGGTCTGGGGCACCATGATGCCTCTCCTCTTTAGCTTCCACACAGTATGGCTTCAAAGAGATTCCCAGCTCCTTCCAGGTGGGAGAGGTGCCTGCTCTTACAAGTTCCACTGCCTGAGTGACTCACCATCAGACTCCACTGAAAACAGCTGCAGGCTCTAAGTGCTCAAGGTCCTGCTGTGTCCAGGAAATGAGATCAAGCTCATCCTACACCTTAAGTAAAAGCTGCTGCCCTTCAAGCAGTGAGCTCCCTACACTGTGGAGCTGCTTCCCAGGCTACTGTGTGAACACTGTCCACATTAAAGGATGGGGCAGGGCCAGAACCAGCTCCCCCAACCATGACTTAGCAGAGAAGCACCCTCTTCCCAGCCCCGGCCCCAGCTCTGAGCACCACTGGCTTGGAAGTCTGCTCAGCACCAGGGAGATATTCCTCACTCTTGGCCTTTCCAGGTGATCTATCACCCAGAAACAGGATGTTTAACACAGAAATGAGTCTTGGGAGAGTTGGAGGAATAAACTTGTCTCTATGGCTCCATGTCTCATTCTGGCTACAGGGGAGGGAAGTGCAGCAGGGAAAAGTGGGGCTCCAAGGGGGCAGCTGAGTGAATGTGGCAGGCTCTGCAGAGAAATTGGCAGCATGTGCTTATGGGCTGAGGAGCTGAAGCCCTGGGAAGGTGTGGTGAGCTGCCCTCATACCTGGAAGCCCAACAATCCTTCTACATTTCTGGTGAAATCCCTGCCACTAGTGACACAATGTTTCAGAAGCCCTATCCCCATCCAGGGCATGTCAGCACCACGGACACGGAGCAAAGACCTCAGAGCCCTGGGAGTCCTATGTTCCCACCCATGTGTCGCTCTGGCTCAGAAGCCAGACAGAAAAAGAGTGCCACTGGCACTGGGCCCTGGGTAAGCTTTGAGGCCACAAGTTAAGAGGAGAATACCGTGTTTCCCCAAAAATAAGACATCCTCCGAAAATAAGACCTACTTACAGGTTTCCTTCTGAGTGAAATATAAGGCATCCCCCCAAAAATAAGGCCCCCAGGCTCTGTCTCAGAATGAAAATTAATTTACCCTAAACTGGTGGCTAGGGCCGCCCTGACTGGCATCTAGCAACCAGTGACATTACGCGGAGTCCTGATGTCACTGCTATGTGAATGGAGAGAAATCCGGTGGAAACTTTGTGAAACCTAAACTGCACGAAGTTGTGACTTGAGTGAAGAATTCATGGGAGAAAATCACTGACAGTTGCATTGCAAATGCACTGCAAGCAGGCTACCTTGACAAGAAGTACTCACTTAAAGACAGTGCTATTGCTAAACATGAGAGATTTGGTCCACTGATTCTGAAAGAAATGGAGTCACAAGAAATTCCCCAGGAAATTCAGGAATTGGATTGTTATGATGATGTTCCAGAAGATGATGACATGATTTTTATTGAATAAATGAGTAAATTCTTGATACTGTAGGATTCATAGTTTGTCTGGTTTGTGTTGACAACTATCATACTACCGTACTGTATACAGGTAATAAATTTCCTTTATTTTCATTTAACAATAAATGTGTATTGTATTCTTCTTCATGGAAAAATAAGATGTCCCCTGAAAATAAGACCTAGCACATCTTTGGGAGCAAAAATTAATATAAGACACTGTCTTATTTTCAGGGAAACAGGATATAGTTGTTCAGGACAAAAACAAACCAAATTTCATCACTGTGAGAACTAGGAGATTGCAAAGGGTTACATGTTCTTCCTGGATTTTGTGGACCCAACACTTGCCTCAGATTCTCTCAAGTCCATTGCCACCCAATTCTATTGAGGAGGGTTCTCTTTATCCTGCCACCTTTCACAACGAACAGAATCACCCTGTTCCTGCCAATTAAGTAACCGTTTCTTTTTTTTCTTCATTTCCAACAGTGCAGATGGACAGGGGTGAGGGTGAGGCACCTCACTCGAGGTACTGGCCTCTGGCATGGAAGATAATGGGCACCGAAAAGCTCAGTAATCAAAATAAATATTTTAACAAAATGTTTTTAAAAATTAAAACCAATGCAAAATAATTATTCATGAATTAAATATTCAAATTTTAAATAAAGAAAGGATTAGTGTTAAACATTTTCCCCTCACTTCAGGCTTCACTACGGCTCAGCACAGCACTGGAAATGGATACCACTCAGTGTGCTTGGCACTGGTGCGGGGGCGGAGAGGCAGGGGGAGAGACGCAGTCCAGTGAAAAGCAGCACAAACATGACCTGGACACCTTCCGCTAGTGGAGCGTCTCATCTTAGTGAAGCAGGAAAACAATGGGTAAAGCATCACAGGTTGACAGCTGTGACGGGTGAGACAAGCAGAGTTTGGTGGAAGTGGCTTGGGGAGGATAGTCAGACAAGCTTCTCTGGGGATCTGATGCTTCTGCCACAACCGGAAGAGTGGGAAAGAGCCTGTGGTTCTGGGCTACTCTGTGTCCTTTGAAATTTAATATCTTGAAGCCCTAACCTCTGGTATCCCAGAATGCCACTTTATTTGAAAATAGGGTTGTTGCAGATGTAATTAGTTAAGGTCAGGTGAGGTCATCCTAGAGTTCCCTTAATCCAGTATGACAGGGTTCCTTATAAAGAGGAAGATTTGAACACAGACATGCACACATAGAGAACACCACGTGAAGAGAAAGACAGAGATCAGGGGATGCTTTTACAAACTAAGAAACAAAAAGATTGCCAGCAAACCACAGGAGCCAGGAGAGAGGCCTGGAACAGATCTTCCCTGGTGCCATTGGAGGGAGCCTGCCCCTACTGATGCCTTGACTTAAGACTCCTAACCTCCAGAAAGCAAGACTATATATTTCCGTTCTTTAAGTCACCCAGTCTGTGGAACTTGGTTACCGCAGCCCCAGGGAACCAATACATTAGCCAAATAGCAATGGCAACAGATATCTGGGGAAAGTGGATAATGTGAAAAGGCCTGAGGTAAATGAGGGCTCAACATATTAGGGAAGAAGGTGATTGTGCCCGGCACTGAGAGGGAGCTCATTAGGTAGGCAGGAGCCAGGTCATGTAGGACTTTCTGGCTTAAGTCTGCATTTTATTCCTTGTATGAGGAGACCCTCTGCCTTTCCTATTACCCCTCATTTCACAACAATACCATTGAATTCAAGGCTTTTACAACACCACTGAGCTAAAACATTCAGCTGTGTTTTGGTGTCAGCATAGGGTCTGGTGAGGTCATAGAAAGCAGAAAAGAAAATGAGAATTTAAAGAACCTCATTAAGTGCCTTCTGAATCATCAGGGGGTTTGTTTGACAAGACCAGCCTTTGCCAACTTAGCAAGTAACTTGGTAACTACTGTCAATGATCAAGACATTTGGCCACTGATACCATTGAGGTAAACCTTTCAGATGAGAATCTGGGAGTGGGGAACCAGGAAGTAGAGAAAAAAGGTTGACATTGATAAAATCCCTAATGGAAAGTGGGTAAGAGGGCAAAAGAAAAATTGGAAATCTGATAAACTGGATTTTCTTCCTCCTTACCCTCTCTTTCACACAAATCAAGCTGAATGGGAGACGGGAGTTGGCAGGAGAGTTTTCCCTGTCACATCAGCCACCAGGGAAGCTCTCCAGCCTCCTGCCCACTGGAATCCCATCCTCAAATGCAGTCCCAGAGTTTGTCCGGAGGCTCTGATGGGAGGCACTCCCCAGGTTGCAGAGGTAGCAGGTGTATTCTTCAGGTACAAGGACAGCATACTTTTCAAGCATGGTGGTCAAATCGCTCCTAGGGCAACATAGCCTTAAAGCTAGAGCCACACATGTCAACTTATCAGCAATCTTTGTCATTGGCAGGTAGGTGACACCAATCAAGACATGATTCTAATGTCCAAAGTAAGCTTATTTTTAGGTATTTTTTCTTGTACCTGCATCACCTATTGTTAGGGTTCTTTCTTGTCACTGATAAAACTGTAGGAACCGAGAGAAACATCCAAGAGTGATAATTCATGTGAGCTCATCTCTCTTAGCACAAGGATCCTGATGGAAGATGGGAAGTGAATTAGAGGTAAGAGATCAGCAATATGAGTCTCATGGGCTGGATGGAACCATGAGAGGATCCTTCATTCAGTTCCCAAAGTGTGTCAGGTGGAGCAGCATCAGACAGAAGAATATGGATGTGAAATAACACTATGGGTTCAGGAAGGTAGTCTCTTCTATCTCTACAATCAAACAGATCTTTTCCCCCAGCTCTTCTGTAGCAGACTACTTCCTGGGATCCTAGAACCACTGCATTTATTTCTTCTCAGCATGGATTGCAGATCTCCAGCCTGGATGCCCTGCCCTGCTTCTCTCTGAACTTGGAGTCCAGGGAGCTGTGCCCTTGGGGAGCCCCAGGAGTTGCAGGAGGTGTGTGAGCACAGTTGGGTGTGGACAGCAGCAGCCTTTTCTAATCTGCACGCTGAGGAACCTGAGACAGTGGATTTAAAACCTCCAGTGAAATTACCTTGTCTATTTACTAGTAAACCGGTGAAAGAGGAAAAGAACTGTAGATTTTCCTTAAGAAACAACCATTATTGCTTCTTTTTTCTCTTCTCCCCAGTAAACAGTGCCCCAAATTGGAAGTGTCACATGTAATTTATTGTTCCACTTTAAATGTTTCTTGTAACTGTGAAGATTATACTTGGATCAGATGCCATTGTACTGAACTCCAGTTGGGCTCTAAATTCTTTAGCAACGGTGTAATTTTGCAAGAACGAATGCATTGTTAGAAATCACATTTCTAGATCCTAGCCTGGAGTTCACATTTGGTTTTTAGCTCCACAACTAACTAACAATGTGATCTTAGGTAAGTCACTTAAACTCTTTGATTCTGAGTTTATCTATAGTAAACCAGGGACATTAGGAGTAGCTGTCCTAATTCCTTATAGCAGTGATTGTCACCTTTCTTCTCCTCCTCCTCCTCCTCCTCCTCCTCCTCCTCCTCCTTCTTCTTCTTCTTCTTCTTCTTCTTCTTCTTCTTCTTCTTCTTCTTTTTCTTCTTCTTCTTCTTCTTCTTCTTCACCTCATGTCACATCTAAACTAATTATAAAATTTTATATATAGCACACCAAAACATACTTTTTTCCAATCTGGAAAAAAATAGGTAAATTTTGATTAACCCACACTGGACAGCTATCGTGTTGGCACACCAATTGAAAATTGCTGCCTTATAGGTTTAATGGGAACCAACAAAATTACTTTGTGAAAGTATACTGTGAACTTTAAAACCCCATATAAAGGTAAATAACTGAAGCAATCCTGAGAAAGAATAAAGTTGGAGGGATCATAATGCCAGATATCAAGCTATATTACAAAGCCACTGTGCTCAAAACTGCCTGGTACTGGCACAAAAACAGACATACAGATAAACTAGAGGCTCTGTGCATGAATTCATGCATGGGTGGGGTCCCTCGGCCTGGTTGGTGATTGAGGCCTATTTGCGGGCCAGCCAGTAGGGGGAAGGGACAGTGGGAGGTTGGCCAGAGGAGGGGTAGGGAGGAAAAGGGTTTGCAGGAGGTTGGCTGTTGGGCCCCCCTGATCAGGGCTAATGGGGGTGAGGGTAGTCAGCCGGGGGGGGGGTCTTTGGAGGTTGGCTGTGGAGTACACTGACCACTAGGGAGAAGCTCTTGCATTGAGCCTCTGCTCCATGGTGGTAAGTGCATGCCATAGCAACTGGTTGACTAGTCATTCTGGTTGTTCTGGTAATTTGGTCTTAACTGTCACTTAGGCTTTTGTACATATAGATGGACTAGAACAGAGAACCTAGAAATCAACCCAAGCTATTAGGCTCAATTAATATTTGACAAAGAAAAGCAAGAGCATACAATGGAGTCAAGATAGTCTCTTCAATAAATGTTGTTGGGAAAATTGGACAGATACATGTAAAAAGATGAATCTAGACCACCAACTTACACCATACACAAAAATAAACTCAAAATGGATAGGATAAAGGACTTAAACATAAGATGGGAAACCATAAAAATCTTAGAAGAATTCATAGGCGGAGAAATATCAGACATGTGTCATAGCAATATCTTTATTGATACAGCTCCTAAGAAAATGGAAACTAAGGATAAAATAAACAAATGAGACTACATTAAAATAAAAAGCTTTTGCACAGCAAAAGAAACCATCAACAAAACAAGAGAGCCCAATGCATGGGAGAACATCTTTGCCAATGTTATCTCCAATAAGAATTTAATCTCCAAAACTTACAGGGAACTCATACAACTTAACAATCCAATAAACAATCCAATAAACATATGGGCAAAGAACCTAAATAGACACTTTTTGAAGGACATAAATGTTAGTTTATTCTTGATGGAACATTGATAACAATTGGAGAAGCTACTGTGGGCTCTCTGCTATGTGGGGTGGTGGTTTGAAAGGCAATCTGCTTTGGCTAATTAATCTGCCTTTTTGTTTTCCAGCATTAGATATGCCACACTCCACTTTAACCTTGCCTTGTCTTACCTAGTTAACAGGAAAAGCAGTGCTAGCCTGCCCTCCTTTCAACTTTTGCATCATTTCGCTTTTTTACTTTTTCCCATATGACAGGTAGAGCTTTGTAATTTTGGTGGTTATCTGGTTTATTGAAGTTCTACAAAGAAGAGGACTCAAGCAATACATTCAGTGCCAAGTTAGATGTATAAGGAAGCCTGTTTCTTTAGAAAGCACCCCAGTGTCCATGAGTGTTCCCTATGCAGATGAAGATGCTGGGAGCTCACAGAAGGGAGATGAGGCCATGGGCAGACTTGGAGGCACAGATTGCATCAGTGGACGCCTTCATCTCCCCGTATAAGAATATCCTGATGCTTATTATTCAGTTGTTGTTCAGGCTGTTGTTCAGTGATGATAAGAGAAGCAGCACTAGGTTGGGAGGGGCCTGTGAAATGTAATGAGAGAAAAAAAAATGTATCTTATAACACCAAGTAACAGGTACTTTTAACTTAGGTCAGACACACCAGAGTCTGCTCCTGTATAAGATGCCAGCATGCCAGCCATGCCATGAATCTTTAAGTTAAAATTTTTACCCTCATGCACCTCTAGTGGGAGTAGACTAGGGGAGGCATTCTAGAATGCAATCAGGCGTGATTTCATCAAATTAGGTATACACATACCCTCTGACCCAAGAATTCCAGTGCCAGCATACAAAGGGACATGTATACTCACAACCAATGATTTATGGTGAAGGTGAGAAGTTAAATGCAACCTGACCATCCATTCCTAGGAGAATGGAGAGGTACAATGTGGTGGAAATATACCATGGAAGCCTCTGCAGCAGTTAGCAGGCATTGGTTAGATGTAAACATAACATAAGTGATTCTTAAAGCAGAGCTTGTGAAAAGGTAAGAAATGAGATCAATAGCACAACATTTATACAAATTAAAAATGCATGCCTACAAAACAATACCAATTTGCATTAATACATACAAATAAACAGATAAACATTGAACCATTAGAATGATTGACTGTGGGCATGGATATGGGGAGATGGCTCTGAGAATAAAAGATAATGAAAAATACAAAAAACATGTGAGAATCCTTAAATGGAAAAATATAAAAAGTATTTTTTATTAAATCCTCTGCCCCTGAGGTCCAAAATAAATAAATTAATAAAAATATGAAATATCCTAAGCTTTTTAGTTAGTTTGGGTTCTATAGTCTGTGCATTCCTCAATGAACCAATGGGATATACACTAAAAGAAGAGGGTGTTTTATTGAATTTGATAAAACAAAAGAACAACAACTCTTTCTGCATGATCTCTCAACTGGGTCTTACATAAATCCCTTTTGGTTCTCATGGCTGCTCAACAATTCTTATATTTTTCTCTTGGATACTCCAACTCGTGTCCCTCATGGCATCCTTTCTTAAAATTCTCTCTCTAAGCCTCCAGCCTCAGTTATGTCTTCTCCCTTATTCTCATCACATGAGCTCACCAACAATTTCCTGGCGATCAACATCACAGGTCCCATTTAGGACTCTTAATTACAAACAACAGAAGCCAGCCTTGCTATCTTTAGCAAAACAAGGGGCTTATGAGGGTATGGAATCCACAGTAGGCTTATTCCCCTTATTGAGAAATAAGCAGGACTCAAAGGGGATCTGAGGCTGGGCTTGAAAAGTGCGACTGGGTACCCCTGTGGCTGCTTCCTCTGATGCTCCTGCTACCACCACAGGACACTGCTGCTGTACGGCCACCGACTGGCCATGAGTTACCATGATAGCCAGCCTGCAAAATGGCCGTGATGATCTTGACCCCCTTCTCACACCCCTGGTAGTCCCGTCTGCACTGGGCAGGACTTCCCTGTGTATCTAATGGATCTTGTGGAGGTGACAGTGTGTGATGGCTGAGGATAGGTTATAAAAGACATGGCACTTCTTGCCTTTATCTTTCTTAGATGATTTGTTCTGGGGAAAAACCAGCTGCCATGCCATAAGGTCTCTCAAGAAGCCCTATAGAAAGATCCTTATGGAGAAGAACTGAGGCCTCCTACCAACAGCCTGTGATGAACTGTGGTTCCTGCTAATAGTCTTTTGTGTGAACCAACCATCCTCCAAGTAAGTCCTTACCCTTAGGTGTCTGCAGGCCCACTCAGAATCTTGACTGAAATCTCATGAGATATCTTAAGCCAGAACCACTTAGATGAATTCCTATCCAATTAGCAACTGAGAGAACAACAACAACTATTGGCTGTTTCAAGCCACTGAGTTTTGAGGTGATTTTCTATACAACAATAGGTAATTAATATAACTCTTCTTCACTTTTGGGTCACACTCACTGCATTGAAAGACCATCTGCTTGACTGAGTGTGAGTCTGGGTGATACCGTGGCTTCCAGAGGCTAGAGACATAGAGTGAGATGGAGAGAGGCTATTTCCCCTGCACATGAAGGGCAGCCCCTAACTAGAAACATCACTGGTTTGGGCAGTCAAGATGAAGTAATACCTATTACCCCGCTGTATCTGAATTCTGGCAGCGTCTCTATTCTCCCAATCAGAATCTGCCAGAACCACCCTTCTCCCTCTTCCCTTCTTTTTTCTTTCTTATATTCAAAGATACCCTTGAATTCTTCTTGGGCCTTGCTCCCATTTCCCCCACTGGCCTCCTTTCTGGATTACATGTTGAATGTTTACTTTGTATAAAGGATGTTCTCTTTGTGGGTGAGCATCCTGCTCTAGATTTTCTTCCCCAAGTATGAACAGTCTCCTTGGACCTGAGACTCTTTGCATAACTTTTCAGTGTTTCCTAGTGAACCCCTTAGCACAGACACCAGGGTAGGAAAGTGTGGGGGTAGCAAGTGGGTCATGCCTGAATGACTACAAAGCCAATGTGCATTTGCTCCAGGGAGATAGACAGTGGTCATGGTCAGCTGACTGCATACCTAACACAGGTGCCATGATCACCCCCATCATTCCAAGTGACTGTAGAGAAAGAATTCTGAAGTGTGGGTGGGTATCCATTAGATACCGGATCCCCCTCTTTATACCACCAGCTAGGCTATCACTGGATGGCAAACTTGTTGATGGAAGAACTGTGCCTTGTTGCCAATTACGTCCTAGAATAATGCCTCAAACCTAAAACATAATCAACACATACATGTTGAAGAAATAATCGAATAAGCAAATATATGTATGGAATGCATGAAAGATGGATGCATGATTGGGGTGGGTTTCTCCAAACAAGCCCTTGAGAGAGAGTGAGAATAAGACCTGTGGTGTGGAGTTTCTTCCTTTTCCGTGTCCCGCACGGAAAGCAACAGGTTCCTGAGTGGAGGAGCTGGGGATTAAGAAATTAGAGAAAGAAAGAGACAAGAGACAGAAATAGATTCAAGCTGGGTGCCGGGTGGCTTCCTGTCCTCTGATAGAGAGACAGTGACACTCACCTCAGACAACACAGCATATTTATTGGTTTCCAAAAGGGATTTTATGATCAAAAGGATTTTCGGGTGTGCCCAAATCCTATTCATCAGGATCTGGATAAGCTCCTTATTTTTTGATACAAGATTTAGCATAACAAGACCTGGATGGGTCAAGGTTCTTTTTGTTCCTCATTCCAAGCACATGGATAAAGATAAGAAATCAGTACTGATCACATGATTCTGCCAGTGCCCTTGGGCTCAGCTGATTAAGAGTATTCACGTGCCTTCCCAGATGGCTCTCTACAAAGACCCAATAGGGAAAATAAATTCTATGACAACAGAAGATGCCTAGAAGAAGAGCTGAGGAAGGTGAGTCCAGGGCCAGAAGTTGCTGAGATTAGAGGATTTATAATTCTTCATAGCAACCAAGAATTGATGCAGACCCTTCACCAGAGCCTCACTATATGACTGAGACAAGGTTGGGCAACAAAGAAGGAATGGGTGAAGACAGTGAGTTAATCTGCCTTCCAGGTACCTCTAATTCACTTTCCCCTTTTGGTTCACTATAGGGTGCTTCCTACTCCTTGCAGCACAGACCATCTCTAACCTGTACCTGTCAGGAGCACAGGCTCAGGTACTGGTCTCCTGATTCTGAAGGTTGTGACTGAGACTTAACTTACTTCCTAAGTTCTATCCCCCAGTGCTGGTTCCCATCTGAACTCTGACTCTTCCCTGGGGTTGACTCCAGGATTACCTTATTCAGAGAAGATGTTCTACCTACAGGAGAATGGTCTTTCAGGCACCAGCACAAGGCAATTCTGTAGTTGTGGCATTCCTAAGAATGAGTAGCATTTTGGAGCTCTGGGTCTTTTTGTGAGGCTGGAGGGTGACAGGGCCAGAAAGGACTTGAGCCTAGAGGTGGAAGGTGGAACTGGGCATGATCTTAACTTTCCATTTCTGTTTTCTTTATCTATTATTCTTTCTCTCTCATATTTTTATTTGAAGTGGGGGCACATTCCACAGGTATTAACACTATTAGGGTAGGGGCTCCACCAGCTATATCAGACAGAGGTAGGTGTGATATGGTAGTGTTTATAGAGGCACATTTATAATAAAATAAAATCTGTGACAATACTATCAATCTTTCTCCCCTCACTCAATTCCTTACATCTTCTTCCTTACTACCCATTCCTTAATCTTATTGTCTGGACTTCTCTCCTTACCATCAGGAATGCCATCCAATGTCTACCCCCCTGCAGAATACCTTTTCTCAGCTCCTTACTCTTCTTCTTTCTGCAGTGCTGATATGGTGGATCTTGCTTTCCTGTGGTTTCTGTGGCAGTGTGTTCTCCTCCAGAATGTCTGACCACCCCTTCTGGGCTCCCTTCAACTTATTTTATTGTCATTTTGCCTTTTAAATGCAAAATGCTCTGAAGTTTGGTTTTCTGCCATCTTGTACTCTCAGAACCACCCACAACTACTGTTTTATTTATCACTCTAAGTCTGATTATCCAGTGGGAATCAAACATGGATACGTTTGGGAAACACCAAGTCATTCAGTGTGGCTAGAACATTGAGAAGGAGAATGAGGAGGAGGGGGGGGAGGACAAAGAAGAGAAGGAGGAGGACAACGACAACAAAAAAAGAGGAGGAACAATGAGATGTAGAGCAAGAGAATAAGTAGATAGCAAGAGGTGAGGAAGGGCCATGCACGCCAGAGCTCAGATACCATTAACAGAATTCACTCTCCCTGCAAGCAGGAAGTATTTTAATACAGGGAGTTAGGTGCTACAAAATTATTGGTAGGACTGACAGTCAAATCTTAGAAGCACTCAGCTGCTGGCATGATCCAGAAAGCTGCCTCAATCAGAAAACACCTCCCAAATTAGGAAGCTGCTGGCTGCAGAATGGCCGTACCTCTGCCTCTCTTCCCCAAAGTGGATGCTCTGAGCCCAGCCTCTCTTCCTTTTTGACTCCGTTCTGAAACAAGGCTCATGTATGCCGTACTGATTTTTGGATTCTAAGTTGTTTCCAGAGCTCCACCTGAAGAAATCCTGGTAAGTTTATGACTGTATTTCCAACATCTGCTTTCTATATTATACCATTTGGGATAAATGCTGAGCAAGCCAGTCTACGGTCTCTACTTGCAGTATGCTTTAGGCATGGTATTACAACTGGCAGGGATCCAAATTTATCTGACTGACTCAAAACACCATTGACTTGTAATGAATGCCAAGAAAGGGCAGGAGTCAGGTTGGCTTCAGAGGCAGGTGGCCCTGGAACTCCCTCTCCTCTATCCACTCCCTATGCTTTTCTCAATGTCAATTCCATCCTCCCCACTGGAGGCTCATCTTCTCCAGGAGCCTGGAGATATGGCCTTACTCCTCCCAGGCACACACCTTTTTCTCTTCACTACTTCAGAGAAAGAGACTAGCTCTTCTTGGTTTTAGTTTTAAACATACTGAGAAAAGACTGATTTGTCCAGTTTGAACCACATGCCCCTGGGTGTAGTGAAAGTAAGATTCTGATTGGAAGCCCCTTTGCAAACCTCCTGTTGGAGATGAGTGAGAAGCAGGTAGCCAAAGAGGGGCTGGTAATGGGGCCATAACCACTGGAGAATGACCCGGGGCCAGGAGGCTGCCACAATTTGTGTCCACTACACTGTGATGCTTATTGTGTTTTAAGTCCTGAATGTGATATAGAATTGTCACAAAAGCAGTAAAATGGCATAATGAAATAATTTTTTTCATTGTCCACAGGTCTAAGTGAGATAATGAATCTAGAGTATGTAGTTTAGTACATGATAAACAGAAGGTGCTCATCTTGGTTTGGATTCCCCTAGAAGTTGACTCTGAAACAAAGATTCAAGTGCAAGTCACTTACCTGGGAAGTGCGGGGATCCCAGTAGTGGAGTAGAGAAGGGAAAGCAGGCAGTAAAGACTGCCTTGTCAATCTACTACCACAGTGGTTACCTGGAGATGACACCCCTGAGTATACTCTTGGGGGCCCTACAAAACACATGTGTCAGAATTATCCCACCTGAGGGTCAAAAAAGTTCAGGCATTTGTATAGCAACTCTGGAGAGTTGCTGTAGGCTGCTCTGCTCCTGGGAGTTATTCCTCAGCCCTGCTAGTCTGCTGTGCATGTGGGCAGGGAAGCCTTCCATGGGTCCACAGGTAGTCTCAGTGCTAAATACATGTGAGCTCCTCTCCAGCGCCCTGTCTCCCTTCCATTAATTTAAAATTTCCTTGAATGTAGGAACCAACTCTTATGTATTCTCCATTCTTCCATGTAACCTAGCAGAATATTTCACATGTGTTAGGTTTGAAAGGAAACAGGAAACAGAACAAGGAATTTTAAAGTACAGTTTATTCCCCGGTAATGGGCGGAAGCCATAACGGGGGTAAAGATCAGAGTTGGGGGGAGAGGGGACAGGAAATCGGACCCAGTCGGGCTGATGGCGGTCAACATCCAACAGCAGCACTTGTCTTGCTTGGGGTCGGGGTTGGGCCCAGGGTGGAATAGGAAGGGATGGGCCCCAAGGACACTCTGGCCCATCCTGATTGGTGGTTCACTGTCTTGGAGATGTCTCTGTGGCAGGTGCCAGTCATGTGTTAGCTCCACCCACTAGTTTGGGAGGGGTGGGGAACCTTACACCGGTCATGTGTTAAACTCCGCCCACCAGTTTGGGAGGGGGAGATAACCTTTCAACATGTAGCTTTGTCTAATTACAATTATTCTTTGCTTAATTAATTACATTTCAGGGCATCTTTTTCCTAATGATCTATTAATATTGCCTCTGTGTACCTTTGGTTTTCTGGGGCAAAATGAATTTCATGCCATTATATTTTTATACATGAAGTATATAATTGAACATGATTTGATTTTAAATTATTGTAATACTTCTCATTTAATTGCATCCATAAATAAATAATAAAGTCTCTATGAGACTAGAGGTCCTATATATATATATATATATATATATATATATATATATATATCAACCTTATCACTACACAAAGTTATCTCTAAATTGGGGGAATTTGTAGATTCCTGGTGTGTAGATTCTTATTAGCTTCCTTGCCTAAATCAGCCTAGCCATCTGCCAGTGATAATAACCTGCCCCCTGTGTACTTAGCCTTATCCAATCTTTGAAGCAATGAGAACTAGACTACACTGTATTGAGAACTCCCTTCCCCTACGGCAGTGGCCGGCAAACTCATTAGTCCACAGAGCCAATATCAACAGTACTATTGAAATTTCTTTTGAGAGCCGAAAACTGACTTCTGTGCATGGGCCACTAAGTTTCAATTGCACTGTATGTGCGTGCCTACACATGGTATTTTGTGGAAGAGCCACACTCAAGGGGCCAACGAGCCGCATGTGGCTCTTGAGCCACAGTTTGCTGACCACTGCCCTAAGGGAAAGGGGAATATTAAATTTTCTAGGTCAGAATACCTGGCTTCAAAAAATTATTAGAGCTTCAGGCACTAGATAAGTAAACAGCTCTAGCTCCTCCTTCCCACATCACTATGGGTAAAGCCAGTTTTCTTCCAGAACCCTTGCCTTGAAGATGGGTTCTGATCCCAGATCAGTTATCCTGGACCCTAATTCTAGTCACTTAATTTGAGGGACTTCTCTCCCCCTTAGTTGCCATGTTCTACTTTTGAGAGCCCAACAGCTACCCTAACTCAGACAGAATCCATGTCACCATAACTACCTCCCCCAGGAATGGTCCCTGCCTAGCAGGCACTGGCACTGTGCTTACCCGTTCTCTTACAGGTAGGGACTGACCCCTTAGAAACTGATGATGGAGTTTACCACATCCTGTTATTTTGTGTGGTCATGGCTGTTCCTGATCAGTCCACTCAGCCCTCAACTCTTGTCAGATTTTCCTAAATTCTCATTCCCCATACCTCCCATCCTCCTAGTATTGGTCTTCCAGCATGCTTGGAGCTGAAGGTCCACCAGTTAAGACTTTTTCTTTAGGACATTGTTAGAGTGCCTGTTTTGTTAACATTTCCTATATTTCAGACTCCAGCTTTTCTGACCCCTATACCACTGGTTAGGGATAATTCCATCTTTCTGCCTCCTTGTAAATGGGAAAACCCGAGTTAGGACTTGAAAATGAGCATCTGGGAGTGGGTTGTTAAGAGTGTCTGACATGAATGCCTTGTTTACACCATGGGGTATCCCGACCAGTGTTCAGCTCCAGATGCCTCTACTGTGCCCCTATTGCTTCCCTGCCATAATTCCTACAGAGTGCCATCTCCATTTGAGGTTGATGGCAACTAGGGATGGAGAAGTTTCTCTGTGTCCTGGGATTCTGTGCCTTTCTTCACACCTCTTCCCTTGAAGCTTGTTCCTCTCTCCATTCCTCCCTCTTTCCATCCCTCTCTTCCTTTCTTCCCTTTTGAATGCTTTCATTTTCATGATCTTAGTACCTGTTGTATATTCCGTTTGAATTTCCTATTCTATCTCTGAGCTACAATACATTTATTATTATTTCCAAAGGAGTTAGATTACTTTGGTGCTTTCCTTTTTTTCCCAAAGGATAAATGTATCTTTTGAAAAGCTTCCTAAGAATCACATGACATCCATCAAGGCCCAGAAAATGATTCCTTATGTTGATTCTTTGCAAAGTCACCATCACAGTCTCCAGAGCTTTGGTCAATAAATAACTAACTTAGGAGATCTAGATATCCATCTATGGATATCCATCAAATTGTCTACTTGATCTTGAAATGGTCCCACCAGTATCTTACTTGGAACCCAAGAAGGAAGAAGGGAGGAAGAACCATGCAATTTTCATTTAAATTGACAATATTTTCCCTAGAAACCCAGAGGCCTCTCTGCTGGGCTCCTGCTGTTTGCTTCCTTTTATACATCCTATTTGAGGATGGCATGATTATTCCCTAAGCATATTACTCTAGCTCTTTCAGCAGATTCTCTCTTCTAAGAATGTCACAAATGAATTACCATGCAGTGCTGGCATGAGGCCTCAGCCAGCAGGAGCTAATTATTTTAAAATTTCCAAGCAAATCAGATCAACATTTTACAAATTATTGGCCAAGATCTTCAGAAAGTTGTGCGGCATTCCTGTGCTGCAGTGTGTGTTTTTTACCTAAATGTGTATATCCTGAGGTTTTATTAGGACGCCAGCTCACACCCATTTGCAGGAATCTAATTGGGTAATTTCACTTATCAAAACTGAAAATGGATGTTAGGTCAGATCAGATCATTACACTTCTTAATAAGGCAGCACAGATGCCCCTTTGCCAGATGGATTAAGACACACCTATTTGTGACAACTTAATTACACTTGCCTAGAGTCAGGCTGTGTGTCAAGGAGGACATATGTTCTGGTGGCTGGATTAATGTATGCCACCCAAACCTGGTGTCTCCACTAAGAAGGAGAGTGCTGAATGGGACATGTGAGGATGTATGTCATGGCTAGGATGATACATCAGCAATCAGAAAATGGGGAGACTTTGCACATCTGATAAAATTCTTAACAAAATGGTCTGTGTATGGATGGAACAGACTCTGCCTTCATTAGTTAGTGCATCCAATTGTTATTCAAAAGTATTAGCCTTAGGAAAAGAGTGAGCACAAGAACAAGGGACCCTGGGACCAGTGTTATTGTTTATGTTCCTGTGAACTCTCAGGATGTCTGGAGGTGGTGCTGTCCCAGATCGACTGCGGCTTTCAAGCAGCCAGACCTTTGAAACAGTATTTAGACAGTAACTCCAGGATTGCATGCCTCTTTCCATCAGGTGTTTCTCCTGCTATCTAATCCAAATGCTTTCTGGTAAAGTTTCACACTTTTTCTTCTTATTAGGTTATCAAGAGAGATAGAGGTCCCTCTGCCACCAGTATCCACACCCACTGGAATTTGTCCCCACTAGGAAGTGCAGGATCATTTAAGTGTTGAGGACCCAAACAGAAAAACGTTTTTAAAAGCTCCTAGTGAAAGTGCTTAGGAAATTATAGTCTATACTTTTGTAGAAACAGTGCCATGTACTTTGATTTTGTGGATTTTATAAGAGGGTCTGAGGTACATTACTGTGAATGTTTTGCAGAATTCTCACTGTAGGACAGTCTGAATTTGTTCTGATTTCCAGGCATACATCTCTGAATATGGACTACCATATTGACAGGGAAATCTACTCCTGTTAATGGAGATACTAATTTACATTAATTTTAGTTATTTCCTGGCCTATGAATAAAATGAATCATATTAATACTAAAACTTAAAATTTTCAGTCACCGTATATTTGTATCTAAAATGCATGAATCGATTTATAGTTTCATGCCCCTAAGTGTCTCCAGGAATTTTCCCGAGGTTGCCTTAAATGCATCAGGAATTAGTCTTGGACCTCCCTTGTGGTTAAGCTAACCACTCAGAGCCCCTGACTTGTTGGTGAGAGCAGTGGCTGTTCTCATTGTCCACACAATGGCTTCTTGTTTCAGATCCTTGTGACCTTAATGCTATAAAGCTGCAAGTTCATCACTGCTACCTTAGAGCAGGTCACCTCTGAGTCACCCTGGGAAATAACAATTTTGGTGTTTTGTTTTATTTTTTTAAGAAAGAGGGGAATATTACTTCTCTCTACATTAAAAAAAAATTGGTTTTAGAGATATAAGAGAGAGAGAGAGAGAGAGAGAGAGAGAGAGAGAGAGAGAGAGAGAGAGAGAGAAATAGATCAATTGCCTCCTGCACACCCCTAACTGGGGCTGAAGCTGTAACCCTGGCATATGCCCTTACTGTGGCCTTCTGGTTCATGAGTTGATATTCAACCACTGAGCCACACTAGCCAGGCTACATTTTCTTTTACACCGAGGACTCCAGTGGTGGGAGGCAGGCTCCAGGCTGTTGTTTGGGGCCCCATTGTTAAGAGTTTCTTGGCTGGACCCCTTTACTCTGCCTTGAGCCCTTTCACTGCTATGCAGCCCAGGGGTGCCTACCATGTTGGGCTGGGTTGACTATCTGTGCTCCACCTTTGGGTGGCCCTGCAGGGAATTCACAGAAGGCAGAGGATGCTCTTGGTGTTCACAAGGCCATGGTAGCGCCATAGTCAATAGGAGGCAGACTGTTATACTCAATGGGGAGGGAGCTGCAATTCAGATCAACAGCATGTCCCAGCTGGGTGGCTCAGATCCCAAAATGCTACCAACTTCTGTGAATCAGTCCTTTCAGTTCACACACACTGGCCCTTTTCTCCAGGAGGGCACACACTGAACCTCGGCGTGTGGGCTGGGCTGGGTTCCCACACAGCTGCAAGATGCATCTGGAGCCACCAGCTCCCTTCCTTCCTCAGTCCTGGCCCCGGCCCCACCTTCATTCTCCCTCCTGTGGAGGAACCCCCAGTGTGTGGGATGTCTGATCATCTATGACCTACAATAGATAAGGTTCCAGTTGTTCCCCCATAGGTTGAGAGCTGCTGCTGTAGAGCCTAAGACCACCGGAAAACACAGATGTTTACATTACAATTCATAACAGTAGCAAAATTACAGTTATGAAGTAGCAACAAAAATAATTTTATGGTTGGGGCAGGGGAGGAAGTGTATTACACAACATGAGGAAGTGTATTAAAGGGTCACGGCATTAGGAAGGTTGAGAACCATTGGAATAGAATGATAGGAGCAAGATTGAGAGGAAAGAGCATTAATTACATTCATATGCCTGACATGCTGAGCCTCATCTCTGCTCCCATAGCATCCTCACAGACCAAGGTTTTCTATTATCTTCCATCACCTTATAGAAAGAATTTGGTGTTTCTGCAGGCTGCCTTTCAGGTTTAAGGTTACTACTGTTATTATTTTTGTTAATCCTCACCTGAGGATCTTTTTCCATTGATTTTTTGTTTTTTGTTTTTTGTTTTTGAGAGAGAGTGGAAGGGACAGGGAGAGACAGAGAGAGAAACATTGATGTGAGGGAGTCACATCAACTGGTTGTCTCCCATACACACTCAACCAGGGTTGAAGTACCTACAACTGAGGTATGTGCCCTTGACTGGAATTGACCCCAGGACCCTTCAGTCCACGGGCTTATGTTCTATACACTGAGCCAAACTGACTGGGCTTACAGTTATTTTTTAAGGGACACAGAGTGATGCAAATAATATATTTTTGATATTTTTAAACTTTTTAAATTTTTTTAAAATGTATTTTATTGATTTTTTACAGAGAGGAAGGGAGGAGAGAGATAGAGAGCTAGAAATGTCGATGAGAGAGAAACATCGACCAGCTGCCTCTTGCACACCCCCTACGGGGGATGTGCCCACAACCAATGTACATGCCCTTGACTGGAATCGAACCTGGGACCTTTCAGTCCACAGACCGATGCTCTACCACTGAGCCAAACCGTTTTCGGCTAAACTTTTTAAATTTTTAAAGCAACTTTTTTGAGTTATAATTGACATATATTTTTAAGTTACACACATTTAAAGTGTCCAATTTGATAACGTTTGACATATGTGTATTTCCATGAAACCATAGCCGCAAATGAAGATAATGAACATATCTATCACCCCTAAAAGTTACTTCTGTGCCACTTTAAACTCCTTTTTATTGTCTGACTTCTTTCATGAAGCATGGTTATTTTAAAATTCATCTGTCATTGCATGTGTTAAGAATTCATTCCTTTCTATAGCAGAGTAATATTCCAATGTACATATATACCATGCCTTATTTATTCAGTTACATTTTGAAGGATATTTGGGTTGTTTCCAGTTCCAGGTTATTACAAATAAAACTATTATGAATATTAATGTACAAGTCTTTGTATGGATCCATGTTTTCATTTAAATTGGGTAAATATTTATGAGTGGGATGGCTGGGTCATAAAACACAAAACACTGCAAAACTGTTTTTCTAAAGTGATTATACCAGTTTACAACCCTACAAGTAATGATAGAGAGTTTCAATTACCATGCATCTTTACTTTACCAACACTTGGTATTGTCAGTCTTTTTAATATTAGTCATCCTAATAGGCAGATAGTTGTTCTGACTTTTATTTGCATTTTTCTAAAGCCATATTTGAAGTGTACAAAAAAGATGACAAGCATCTTTTCACATTAATATTTGATATCTATATGTGTTTTTTAATGAACTGTCTTTTCAACTCTTTTGTCATTTATTTGTTTATTAGTTTTGAGAGATCTTTGTGTATTCTGGATACAAATCCTTTATCAGATACCAGAGGCCTGCTGCACAACATTTGTGCACTGGGAGAGGAGGCGCAGGGGCTCTCAGCCTGGCCTGCACCCTTTGCAGTCTGGGAGCCCTCAGGGGATGTCCAACTGACAGCAGTTGGACATTCTTAGCCCTTCTGCGAGGCAGAGGTGGGCTGCTGTGCTCACCAGGCATCAGCCTGGCTTGTGGCTGAGCGCAGCTCCCTCTGTGGGAGTGCACTGACCACCCAGGGGCAACTCCTGCATTGAGCATCTGCTTCCTGGTGGTCAGTGCGTATCATAGTGACAAGTTGTTTTGCTGTTCAGTCAATTTGCATATTACCCTTTTATTATATAGGATGTGTTTTACAAATTTTTTTTATCTCAGTCTGTGATTTATCCTTTTAGTATCTTAACAGTGTCTCTTGTAAAACAGAAGTTTAGAAATTTTGATGGAGTCTAATTTGTCATTTTTTTTTTACCTATTTTGGATCCTGCTTTTGACGTCATAGTTAAGAAATCTTTGCTTAAATCAAGACTATAAATGATTTTACCTATATTTTCTTTTTTAAATACTGTAGTTTCAGGTTTTATATTGAGATCTATGATCCATTTTGAGTTGATTTTACATGGTGGAAAGTATAGAATTAAGTTCTTTTGGGGTGTGTGGGATATATAGGCATACAATTATTTCAGCACCTTTTGTTAAAAATATATCTTTTTCCCTTTGAATTGTCTTTGCACCTTTGTCAAAAATTAGTTGTCTGTATACAGTGTGTCTGTTTTTTGGTTGTTCTATTCATTTTCATTGATCTGTTTATCTTAGCACCAATACCAAACTGCCTTAAAATCAGATAATGTTAGTTTTCACACTTTGTTTCTCTTTTTCAAATATTATTTTGGCTATTCTAGGTCCCTCCCATTTTCATAAGAATTTTAGAATCAGCTTGTTGGGAATTATAAGGATTGCATGAATCTGTAGATCAATTTAGAGAGAACTAACATCAGAGCAATATTGAGTTGTTTGACTAACAAACATAGTATTATCTATCCATATACTTATGTGTTTAATTTCTCTCAACAATTTATTATAGTTTTCAATGTACAGATGTTGCATATTTTTTGTTAGATTTTTCTCTGAGTATTTTACACTTTTATGCTATGGTAAATGGTATCTTATAAAAATTTCAATGAATTCTAGTAGCTTGATGGGGGGCATTTTCTATGGTGTTCTGTATAGATATCATATTATCTGCCAAAAACAAAACAAAACAACCCACATAGTATTACCTCCATTTTCTCAGTATGAGTACATTTTATTTACTTTTCTTTATTTATTGCAATAGCTAAAACTTCCAGTACAATGTTTCATAGAAGTGGTAAGAGTGACTATTCTTGCCTTGTTCCTGACTTACAGAGAGTAAGAATTTAGCCTTTCAGCATTAAGTAAGATGTTAGCTGTTAGTTTTTAATAATGTCATTATGGGTTAAAGAAGTTCTCTTTTATTTCAAGTTTGCTACGACTTTAAAAAAAATCACTAATAGATGTTGGATTTTGTTAATTGCTACATCTATTTAAATGATCACATAGGGAGGGGTTTTTCTTTATTTGTTAATATAGTAATTATTTTTATTTTAAATGTTAAACCAACCTTGCATTCCAAGGACAAACCTCACTTGGTCATGACTCATTATCATTTTATATCTTGTATTTGGTTTGCTAATTTGTTGGCAAATTTTGAATCTATGTTTGTGAGGAACATATATAATAAAAAGGTAATATGCTAATTAGACCAGATGTATTCCGGTTGCCATTCTAGACGTCCTTCCTAATGAAGCTGGGACCAGAGGGAAGTCAGCTGGGTCCTGGGTATCTGGGACAGCTGGAGGAGAGAAGCAGCCTAGGTCTCAGATGCCGGAGGGAAGCCAATGCCAGCAGCCAGGGGAAGGAAGGCCTAGTCTTGCATAAATTTTCATGCATTGGGCCTCTAGTTGTTCTATAATTTCCATTTATTCTAATATCTTTGTCTGATTTAGTTATCAGGTACTGTTGACTTCATAGAATGAATTGGAAAGT
Organism: Vespertilio murinus; assembly: GCA_963924515.1. Classification (NCBI taxonomy): domain Eukaryota; kingdom Metazoa; phylum Chordata; class Mammalia; order Chiroptera; family Vespertilionidae; genus Vespertilio; species Vespertilio murinus. The sequence continues at coordinate 98,913,100 of OZ004709.1, forward strand.
GTTCCTGTCTTTTTAATTTTCCAAAAATGTTTGGTATAATTCATAGATGAAACCATCTGGACCTGCAGTTTTCTCAATTAAAATGTTTTTTTTTTTAATTGAAAATTTACTTATTTAATAAATATAGGGTTATTTCTTCTTGAGTGAGCTTTGATAATTTGTATCTTTGAAGGAAATTGTTTAGTTCGTGGCAGTTGTTGAATTTATTGGCATAGAGTTGTTTATAATTTTCTCTTAATTTTTTTAACATTTGTAAATTTTTATTGAATCTATTTCTTGCATTTCTGATATTATTCATTTGGTTCTTGTCATTTCCCCCCACATCAGTTTGACTAGAGGTATAATTGATTTTCTCTATTATTTTCCTGTTTTCTCATTCATTGATTTCCACTCTGATGTTATTTATTTCCTTTCTTATGTTTATTATAGGTTTTGTTTGTTCTTTTTTTTATTCAGTTTCTTAAGATGAAAGCTGAATCAACTGGTTTGAATTCTTTCTACTTTTTGTGGTATAAATCTTACCCAAGCATGACTGAGCTGTGTTCCAAGCATGATTGAACTGGTTTCCACCAATTTTAATATGTTGTATGATTTTTCATTTAGTTCAAAAACAATTTTAGTTTTTCTTTCTTGACTCAGTACATATTTAGTTTTAAAATATTAGGTATTTTCCCAAAATTATTTTTGTTATTTGATTTCAAATTTAAATATATTATGGATAAAGAACATATTTTGTATGATTTGAATTCTTTTATATTTATTAGGATTTGTTTAATGATTAAGATTATGATCTATTTTGATAAATGTTCTATATTTATATGAAGAGATTGTGTGTTCTGTTCTTGTTGAATGTAATGTTTTATAAATGTCAATTAGATCAAATTGGTTGATTGTGCTGTTCAAATATTGTATACTTTTGCATGTTATATTTATTATTTTGAGGTAAGCATTTAAATCTCTATAATTATAAATTGGTCTATAGGTTCTTACTGTTTAATCAGCTTTTGCTTTATATATTAGGAAACTATTACTGGGTGCATAAGCATTTGGGATCATTTTGTCCTCCTCATGAATTGATTATCTTTTTTTTTGTCCTTGACAGAATTTTTTGCTCTGACTTTTAGTTTTCTAATTTCAGTATAATAACAACAACTTTCCTTTGATTAGTATAAGCATTGATAGCAATAATTAGTATTGATTAGAAAAATACTTTTTATACCTTAAAAATCCCTTTGTTTTTTTATAGTTAAAGTGTGTTCTGACAATATATATTTGGGCCTTAATTTTGTATCTACTCTGACAATCTCTGCCTTTGAATTAAGTGTTTATCCAGGGATTGGCAAACTTTTTTCTATAAAGGACCAAATAGTCAATATTTTAGGCTTTGTGGGCCATGTGTGTATGATCTTTGCTGCTTTTGCTTCTGTGGCTGCATCTTCCTTCTCTCTTTTTAAATGACTAAAAATATCAGGACCATGCTTAGCTCCAGAGCCCTACACAATCAGGCTGTAGGCCAGATTTGGCCCATGGATCATAGTGTGCTGATAAGTCATATTCAATGTGATTGTTAGGTCTTGTTAGATTAAAAATCTATTACCCTGCTATTTTTCTTTCTCCTTTTGCCATCTTTGTTATCTCCTTTCTCCCCATTTTATGCCTTCTTTTGGATAGAGTATTTTTTGTAATTCCATTTGTTTCATTTTAGGCTTATTAGGTGTATGTCATTGTTTTGTTATTTTAGTGCTTGCTTTAGGGTTCATAATATGTATCTTTAGTGTATCACAGTCTACCTTCAAGTGATATAATAAACATCACATAATATAAGAATCTTAAAGTAATTTACTTAAATTTCTTTCCTGTCGTTCTTTGGACTACATTGTCATACATCTTACTTTTATATATGTTCTAAATTTTACAACATTGTTATGATTTTTATTTAAACAGTTAATTATCTTTAAAGAGATGTAAGTGATTAGGAAGAAATTTTGTGTATTTACCTTTGTAGCTACCATTTTTTGTGCTCTTCTTCCTTTCCTATGGATCAAGATTTGTGTCTGGCAACATTTTTCCTAACTTCCTTTAACATCGCTTACAGTATGTACTTGGTAATGATAAAATCTTCTAGCTTTGAATTTCTGAAAAAAATATTTATTTTTATCTTTGTATATGAAAAATGCTTTCAGTGGGTGAAGAATACTAAGCAGCAGTTATGTTCTTTTGCTGTTTTAAAGATGTTGTTCTACTTTCTTCTTACTTGTGTTGATTCTGATGAAAAAATATTGTTATCCTTATTTTTATTTTTACATTTTGTATGTAAGGTATCTCCTCAACCCCCAGCTCCAGATTATTTTTAAGACTTTCTCTTTAGCACTGATTTTGAGCAACTTGATTGCAATGTGCCTTGATGTATTTTTCTTTATGTTTGTTATGCTTGGGGTTTACTGAGATTCTTGTATTTGTGGGTTTAAAGTTTTAATCAACTTTGGGGAAAAAGGGCTATTATTTTCCCAAAATTTTTGTCTTTTGTCTCCCTACTTTAGGGTCTTCAGTAAAATGTATAATAAACTATTTAAAATGGTTTCATAGATAATTTTATAGAATTTTTTTCTCTATGTGTTTCATTTGGATAGTATCTATTTTTATATCTTTATGTTTATTATTTTTTCATCTTGCGATTTTTAATACACTGTTAATCCCATATAGTATAATTTTAACTTCAGATATCATTGCTTTTCTCTGTAGAAGGTTTACTTAGGTCTTTTTAATATCTCTCATGTCACTACTTAACTTTTTGAACATGTGGACATTACAAGAACTATTTTAATGTTCTTTTTGCTAGTTTATCATCTGTGTCTATTCTGGATGGTTTCAATCGATTGATGTTTCTCCTCATTAAAGGTCATATTGTTCTACATCTTGTAGACATCTTGTAATGTCTATTAGCTTTTGCCAGATATTGTAAGTTGTACTTTGTTGAGTGCTGGCTGGATATTTATTTAATGTATTCTTATAAATATTCCTGATCTTTTATTCTGGAATGAAATTTAGTTACTTTAAAATACTTTGTTGCATTTAAGATTTATTAGGATTACCACCAGAACTGTATTTAGTCTAGAATTAATTTTGCTAATTCTGGCATTTCTTATTTCATCTTTGCCAGAAGGAGAAGTCTTTTTGACAGGTTTTTAATTTTAGGGAAACTGTTGAAGGCCTGGAGGAAAATTGTACCACCTATTGTGCCAGCATTCATGAGTCAACTCTAAGTTAATATTCTACTCTTCTTTTTCTCTAGATAAATTTGCCCTCTAATATTTTCCTTCTCTAACAAATAGATAAGATCCAGAAATAACCTAATCCTCACTCTTTTACAGATTTTTGCCTTCTCCTTTCTTTTAATTTGTATGCAGGATTTATATACTTTTTAAAATTTGTTTGTTTTAATGATGCTGGGCAAGGGGTGGACTTGAGCAGTATTATAAGTGGACACGTTTTGAGAGATCCCATGTCCATCCGTTGCAGTTATTGTTGTGTAACATACTGCTTCAAAACGAAATGGTTTTTAAAACTATGTTATTATATTCATGGATTATTCAAGTCAGGAATTCACACAAACACACAGTGGTGTTGGATTATCTCTCTTTCATGATGTCTGGCACCTGAGCCTGAAGTCTCATGACTGACTGTGACTCAGTGGCGGAGGCTGGAGTCACCTGGAGACATCTTCACGGATATATTTAACAGTTGGTACTGGCTGTCATCTGTAACTTCATACTGAGCTGTCAATCAAAGCATCTACAGATGGTCTCTCCCTGTGGTCTGGGCTTCCTCATGGTGGCCTCAGAGTAACTGGGCTTCTTATATCACATTCCAGTTTAGAGGACAAAATGGACCACCTTTTATGATCTAGACTCAGAAGACACACATCATTGTTTCTATTTTACCATATTGGCTAAAACTGTCACAAGCTCACTTAGATCCAAGGGGAGGAAATTAGGCTCCATCTCTTAATAGCATAATAGCAAGGTTACACTATAGAGGTGAGATATTGTTGTGGCTATATTTGAAAAATGTAATCTGTCACAGTTTTCCTCTGGTCACCAAAAAAATTCACATTCGCTTTCATATGCATCCCCCAATGTCTTCGAAGTTTCATCTCCTGTGGCATCAGTTCAAAGTCTAAAATCAGGTCCAGGTGACAATGGGGATCCTCTGTTGCAATTCTTCTAGTATAGTTCATCTTGCTCTAAAGATCTATGGACTAAAGAGACCAATTACCTGTCCCCTCCTCCCCACTCATGCAGATGAGACAAGCATAAGATAATTGCAATAGTTCTTCCATTTGAAAAGAAGAAAAATGAAAGGCACACAGAGTCATTGGTCCACCAGCAGTTCAAAAATCCAGCCAAGCACACACTGTCAGTTCCTTAGTTAGTCCTGCTCCTTGGAGTCATCCTCCAGGACTCCTGCTTTGCCTTCTGGGCGAGGCTCCCAGTTCTTTTCTACACAGTCTTCCATGTTTGCAACCAAATAGCCTCTCAGCCTGCTAGGTGCCCATAAAGTTTAAGGATTCAAAGGCTTCTGTTCATTTTGTACATTCTTTGTCTCTTTCTACTTCTATAATTCTTTTAAAAAATTGAGTGTTTCTTATATGTTTTCATATTTCATCAGTTAAACTTTACACTCACAAATCTCTTTCACATAAGCCTCTTTTTATCTTGTGTCTGGAAGCTGCTCTGAGACAACATCCTTAAGAGTATTAGGAACTCTGATGTTTAACAGAGATCTGTAAGGAATGCCCTTAAGATACTTGGAAGTTCTTTGTCTATTTGATAGTGTCTATGATACATCAGTTTTTATCTCTCTAGAGTCCTTGGAAAAGTTTCACAGTCACAGCCCTGACTTCGTACTTACCCTGAGATGTTTTTATATGTTAGCACCCTGAGACTATTTCTGTTTCTGAGAATGTTCTGTGAATGAATGGAGAAGATAAATAATTTTTCTCTCAAATTTAACAAGTCCTGGATTCTTTATATTTTCTCTAATTTTTCTTTAACACTGAATGGTTCCTTTTATATTGAGAAGGCTAAAAAGTGCTAATTCCAATGTAACCCTGATATTTGGGGGCTAGTTATCTGAATCCATGCCAGCAAGCTCAGTATACATTCTTGATAACCTATAATTTAAGTCACCACCTCCTTCCCAGATACTGGTCTTGCAGAACCTGTTACTGTGAACAGTGCAATGCCCTGGAGGGAGGGTTATTAATGCTGGCGCCAGGCCAGACAATCAGATATGGCCTGGAGACTCCCAACACCTGGGGCCTTCTTGCAAGGCTCGCAAAAAGGACTGGAAGCAGAATCCATGTTTGTGGGAGAAGGACCACAGGGAGATAGATATAAGGGAGGGCCCCATGCATGTTACTTCACTCGGATTTGGAAAGTTATTTCCTGAGTCTGCCAGTGTATTAAACAGTGTCCCTCCTCTTCTTTAAAAACATTGCTTGGTTTTTCTTTGGTCTTCTGCAACAATATGGCTAAAGTAACTCGGTTGGCACTTTGACATTCAAATCTCTTTAGCCAAATCTAGGTTTGGTTTTTCTTTTCCTTGTCATTGCAAAAACAATTGCATTGCAAAACACAAACAAAAAATAACCAATATTATAAACTTTCTGCTGCTATATAGCAAGCCATCTTTTTGTTTTCCAGTCTTGTCCTTTTTCTCAACAGCTCATCAAGGCTGTTTCATCCCTCCATAGTAAAGCAGTCGCAGTTCTGCCCAGATTCAAGGAGAGGAAAGTGGCGAGGTTTTAAAGATGACAAAGCAAGGTCACATAGCAGAAGAGCAATGGAGGCTGCAGCCGCCTTTGGAAATACAGCCTGCCACTTCATCTGTAACAGTTTCAGTGCTGTGAGTTCACCTCAGATACAAAATGCTCACAAGAAGATACCATCGTACAGTAGGATTGGTGATTTGGGAGCAGAAATCACATGACTGAGTATGTCCCTCCCTCATCTTCTAAGAATGCTGTTTATTATAAAATAGAGTAGTTATGAAGCTGGCAGAGGAGGAACACTGAAAGAAAATGGCAAAAGATAGAACTACTGTAAGGCACTGTAAAGTACTCTAAAGTTGCCAAGATAAAGTAGGCTAGAACAGCCTTTGTTTTTCTTTATTAGTCTCTACCTCAAGAAGTCTGGGCTAATAAATGAAAGATCCTACATTATCAAACAGTCCAGTGAAATCTTTTATCATCTTACATATTCACCTGCTCCACTTTCATATTTCAAGGCTTACAAACAATATTTCATGAGCATCTGCTTTGTGCTTGGTTTTGCGGCTATGAAAATTATGGTTCTTGGCATAAATTAGCTCAGAATGATGGGCAGAGATAAACCTGTTAATAAATAATTTAAAAATACATGGATAATTTGAAAGGAAGATGTTATAAAAGGCAGCAAAGGGCAGGGAGGGAAGCCAAAAAAGATTTAATTGTAGGGTAGGTGGCCAGAGTATTGTTGATATATAAGATAATTCATAAAAAATAAAAATTAATTTTAACAGTATTCTTTGAAAGAATAAGTGCAAAGGCAGAGAGAGAGTTGTGAAAGGGCTCAGCTTGTTTGGAAAAGAATGAAATATTCAGTCTCTCTGGACCATAGGGATCCTAAGGAAGAGTGAGAATGAGGCTGGAGAAGGTTGGATAGGACCTTGTACACTACTTTATTTCATTTGGTGTTTATTTTATAGGAATTGAGAGACCAGCAAGGATCCTTAAGTAGAAAGTGACCAGAAAGACAACACTGATGGTGAAATAAGAGTAGAGGAAAAGACTTGGGAGTGAAAAAATGCTTAGGGAGTTGTAATTGTTCAGGAGAAAAGCAAGCCCTATACAAAGAGTGACAGGAGGGTTTCAGGGAAGGGGTCATCTTCAGAGCGTGTCATGAAGCATTTGAAGACTGAATAAATGTGAGGGGCAAAATTATCCAGATTTCTAGTTTGAAAGCTCATTTAACAGTGACAGCATTCATTGAAACAGAGGAGAGAGAGAGAAGAAGAAGAAGAAGAAGAAGAAGAAGAAGAAGAAGAAGAAGAAGAAGAAGAAGAAGAAGAAGAAGAAAGGAAGAGAGAGAGACTCAGGAGAAAAAACAGTCACTTTTAATATGAACTTGAGAGCTCAAGTTGGACTTTGAGATATGAGTACAAGTTTTTACTAAAAATAAAAGTACCATAATAACCAGAGCAATGGTAACACAAAAAAAAATGGAGAGAGAGGAGAGAAAGAGGAGAGAAAGACAGAGAGAGAGAGAGAGAGAGAGAGAGAGAGAAGGAGGGAGAGAGAAGTTTGTAGGAGTATAGGGTAGAGAAATGAAGTTGAATTGTGTTCCTGTTAAGTATTTGGTGCCTTTGAAATATTCAGAAAGAGATGTCCTAGAAGTAGATGGAAATATCGCTGCAGGATTTGGAACAAGTTGATACTGAAAGGAAAGTTTAAATCATGGGTATTCTCATGTTTTAAATTATGCAAGTTTGGGAACTTGGTATTAGTTATTGTGCTAAAGAAGAGCATGGCAACTATTTACAAGTCTTTGCTTAGTTTTAAAGTCTGGAACCTTTAACCATTTTAAAACTTCCAATATCTCTTCCTGGAGAACACTCAGAGAGGCTTGGGGACCAGCCAGTTATGAGTCAATAGAAGATTGATGGATTGAAGCCCAGACCTCTGGTGACTGTGCCTGACTCCACCACTGATGTACTAGTATTACTTAGTAAAAGTACCTGCACTCACTTCCTAAGGGAAGAGATGGTTCATGTGGGAGATACATGCACATTAAGGATTACAAAAAGATTCCAGTAATAAAAGGAGAAAATAATGTATTAGAATCCTTACGATAAAAATAATAACTACCATTGAGCACAAAATGTACCTATTAGTTTACCGGCAGCCAAAGAAAGGAGATAAACATGATAGCTTTATTATTATCCCTTGAGTTTCCCCTTTAATTAAATGTTTGGGAAGCATTTTTATCAGGAAGGACAATCTATTTCTTTAGTATTTATTTCAAGGAGGAACTTGAGGGATAATAATATGAACAGCATCTTAGAAACCTACCATATAAAAGACCAAATATTATTTTTTTTACCTTGTTCTCTGATTGAAACTAATTTCATAATATTGCCAATGTGGTATAATTTATTGCTATAAAATCATTTCGTTTGCCTCATATACAGAAAGGCCAATCCAATGATAGCAAAGGGAAAGTTTAGTTCAGGGGCAGTGATCCTTGGAGAACAATACAGATTATTAGATAAAAATAAAATTCCAGAAAAAGGACAGAAAAAAGTAGTTTCAGATTGTGTTTAGGTGGAAGCTAAGAAAAATATGAGACAACAGCCCCTTTTCCATTCAGAAAGCAAGATCAATGACCCCAACCTTATCTGTGGGTTGAGTCTTATAATTTTGTAGGAAAAAAGGAAATGTAGCGGAGGACTGAGAAGGTGGGGCAGTTCTGTACCGTGCTGCCTTCCACTGGTTAAGACCTCCAAGAGCAAAGGCCTACCGAGGTGAGGATGCCCCTACTGTCACCTATAGAGAGGCAGCACTGAGCTGGCCAATATTTGTGGTGGTGCTGCTTGTCCTGGCTCAGGGGAAGCGTTCCACTAAGTCTGAAAGACTAAGACATCGCGGGGTCTCTCCGCCACCGCCCACAACCGGCTCGGCCCTGCCTTAGCGTGTGCCAGCAGGACTCTCCGCCACCGCCCGCGGCCTGCTCTGCCAGGCCTTCGCGCCCGCGCTGTGCTGGGGCTGCGCCTTCCATTGGCAGACCCGGAGAATCCTCTCTCCGCTGCCACATGGCCAGGCCAAAGCATCAGACACTACCACCACGCGGATTTTAAAACTACAGGGGAAATTGAGCCACAGGAGCTACCATCGCTGCAGCCCCCACCGCCGCCCCCAAGAATGGGAATCCACCGAAATCAGAGCTCACTACGTACAGGGCTCATAGAGAGTGTGGCTTCAGAAATTAGCCTCTGCATCCACAGCAGCTCCACATCCGCAACAAAGAGGACACCATTGAGGGCGGACTCTCCCCATGCAGCCATCACAGCCCACCCACAATCTTCCCAGCACACCCACCATGCTGGGAGGGAGATGGAGCGCGCTGGTGAGGAAATGGCACAGTGCCTTCCATTAGCCACCCAGGCGAGCCCATCCTCCAATGCCACATGGCCAAGCCGAAGCTCTCACCACCACTGCCATGTGAACTTTAAAACTACAGTGGTAATTGAACCACAGGAGCGACCGTCAATGTTGCACCTGGCACTGCCACCCGCCACTGCCGCCGAGAATAAAGGAAATCCACCGAGAACAGAGCTCACCATGCCTTGGGCTCAGGGAGTGGGCGACCTCAGAACTTAGCCTCCATGTCTGCAGCTGCTCCTCTCCCACACCGAACGAGACACCTTTGAAGGTGGTCCCCCCGCCTGCAACCATCTCAGCCCAACTGCAGCTGTCCCAGCCTGCCCGCCATGCTAGCAAGGAGCTAGCGCGGCGCCTCCAATATGCGACCCCAACACCCTAGAGGGGCCGTGTGCCCCGGGTGAGCCGTACCCCCCAAAGGGGAAGGGTGTCCCGGGTAAGCCGTGTGTCCCAGGGGGCCGAGTGCCCTGGGTGAGCCGTGTGTCCCAGGGGGCCGAGCGCCCCGGGTGAGCCGTGTGTCCCAGGGGGCCGAGTGCCCCGGGTGAGCCGAGTGTCCCAGGGGGCCGAGTGCCCCTGGTGAGCCGAGTGTCCCAGGGGGCCGAGTGCCCCGGGTGAGCCGTACCCCCCAAAGGGGAAGGGTTTCCCGGGTGAGCCGTGTGTCCCAGGGGTGAGCCGTGTGTCCCAGAATGAGGAGCAGATTCTATTCATGGGGTCCTGAGATGGTCACCATAAAACAAGCAGATTGTCAAATGACAGCGGGGAGGGGAAGGAGACCTGGGGGGAGATAGGAGAACAACCAAGGGACTGGTATGCATGAACATAAGTACAACCAATGAACACAGAACTCTGGGGAGGGAGGGCATAAATGGGAGGTGGGGGGGGGCAATGGTAAGCTATGTACACAGATAATACCTTAATAAAATAAAATTAAAAAAATAAAAAATAAAACGAGAAAAAAAAAAAGGAAATGTAGTGAGAAGATTAATTGCTTGATACAGAAACAAGGAAAGGGCGTTTCCAGCAAGACTTTATCAATCAAAAGTCTCTATGGACCAAGTGTCCTGACCTGCTTGAAAGCACCATGCGAAGCCACAGGCATGTGCCAGCCACTCCTGAATTTTCATCCAGTGCCTAGGTCCTTAATCAAAGTGAAGGAGACCTGGCTAAGGAGAACATGTGTCAAATACGTCCTATCTCCTGTACCAAACTCAACTGATGGCTGCCTCAGCACTGTGTTGAGAAGGTTTCTGAGGCCCCATCTGAGAACAATAGGAAGAGCATCATTATTAAGTAGGAATATCTTCCAGAAATGTGGGATCAAAGTAATTAATAAAATTGATTATCATATATTAATGGACATAAACATTATTACTTTATATAATTAATATTAACATATTTGTCATCCTTGATGTTGGCATAATAGCAAAGGGGTGTTAGCAACAATTGCATCACATGCAATTTCTAGTTAGTACTCTTAATTGTGTCCTCAAAATTCTTGTGTTGAAGCCCCAATCTCCACTGTGACTATACTTGGACCTTTAAGAAAGTAATTAGCTCTAGCTGGTTTGGCTCCATGGATAGAGCATTGGCTGCGGACTGAAGGGTCTTGGGTTCAATTCTGTTCATGGGCACATGTCCAGGTTGTGGGCTGGATACCTGTTGTGGGGCATACAGGAGGCAGCTGATCAATGATTCTCTCTCATCTCTGATGTTTCTATCTCCCTTTCATTTCCTCTCTAAAATAAATAAAAAATATTTTTAAAAAGAAAGTAATTAAGGTAAAAAAAAGTCATAAGTATAATCCTAATCTAATATGATTGGTGTCCTTATAAAATGAAGGAGAAATACCAGAGCTCACTCTCCATGCAGAGGAAAGGCTGTGTGAGGACACAGCAAGAAGGTGGCAGTCTGCAAGCTGGGAAGAGAAGCGCATGAAAAACCAACTCTGGCAACTTGATGTTGCTTGGGACTTCCAGCCTCCAGAATTGTGAGAAATAGATTTGTTGTTTAAGCCTCCCCGTCTGTGGTATTCTGTTGTGGGAGCCTGAGGAGACAAATGCAGTACTGAGTCAAGCATTCAGGGATGATTTACAAATACAGAGAAAAGCAGAAAAGTAGAGTTTTAACTAACCCCAGAGTCCCTCCTCTCTAACTCCATCCATACCTTTTGAGCCAGATGAAAGCCATTGAATGAGCTGATTGCTATTAATTTACCTGCTGGCTGTAATCCTAGTGTGTTACCCGAAGGAACCATCTGTTGCTTCAGTGTACACATTTCTGGGTGATAAGACTTAAAATATAGAAATATAGGTTTTACAAACTCAAACCCTCTCAGTGTCCAGGCAGAAAAAGTAAATGAGAGAAGCCAAACACAGTGTGGCAAGGAGACTCAGTGAGGACTGTGGGGACCTGGGCAGTGAAGGTCATAGCCTAAACCCATTTAAAGCTACATTTTGAAAAATACGTTGTGTGTGTTTGGAGAGAGAAGGAGAGAGAAGGAGAGAGAAGGAGAGAGAGAGAGAGAGAGAGAGAGAGAGAGAGAGAGAGAGAGGGAGAGAGAGAGAGAGAGAGAGAGAGAGACCTGCGCACAGTTCTGTAACTGAATTAAGTCAGCTGGGAACCACTTTGCTGTCTGAATGTAGGAAGCAGTGGCTGGTGTGGCCCGAGACCAATGTCTCCCAGTGCATACTCTGCGATTGGAGTGAGGTGAGTGCTGCAGGTGCAGGCTCTCTATGGGGCTGATGAAGAGGAACACCACCCAGCTAATCACCAAATGAAAAGCAGACAAAGGTGATATTTACCTGTGAGCATTAAGGGGGTCAAACCATTGTCTTCTTGGGGGAGGTCAGCAGGTTTTCAGAGTGTTCACAGGCAGAGCCAAGATCGTACCAAGAAAGCTACTTTGTATTTGTTCTGAAGCTTGACCAGATTTTCAATGGAGATTTCAAGCATTATATCATGAGACTGAGATGGTGTTGACTTGGAAGATTTTGGGTTTCTGATTTTATATTAATATTCCTGCTGAAAATACATAATGTTGGCCAGGACTTGGTCTCTCTGGGCCCACCAGGATGAGCTGGCTGTAGAACTCTGCAAGTAATGAGATGAATTGCTCTGTTGAATGGGATATTCAATCATGTCCATCTGGATGCTGAAGAGCCTCTGCCGAATATGACTATTTGGATTTAGCACAATTGATATTGAGCTGTTCTTTCTGAGAGTAATTGGCCACCTGGTTCATGGCCATCCCTCTAATGTCAGGAAGACTGTGTCATCAGTGCATTAAAAGCTACTTGTCTTCCAGTCTGGCAGCCAGCATTCTGAGTACCTAAGAGCTGAATTACATTCTGTGGGTGTTGGTAACAAAACAGGAAATCCAGGACCAGGCCCTGCTCTGGGTCATCTAAGGTTAAAATTTGCTCACTTAGAGTCCCCTTCCTACTCAGTCATTTAACTTAGCCCTGTGACCTTTGGGGAAGTGACACCCATCTCTTTTTCCTGTGTGAACCAGGAAGGAAACCTGTCAGCTGTGAGGGAAATATATCCATTAAATGTACACAAGCTGCCAGACTGAATCATGAAACCAAATGTGCTTCTGAACTTGGCGTTATTTTAAAGTCTGAACTTCAGAATTGCATCAGATAAAAGTTTGTTTAATTCTCAATTAGGAGTTGTTTTTCTGCAGTGTCAGTGGCATGGGACTTTTATGAGCTCTGCTATTGATTGAAATGATGCCCTCATTGGGTGTTGATTAAGTGATCTTTTGATTCCCTCCCCATTAACATGCTAATGGATAGGGGTACAGTCCCTCTCAAAGGCCACTGTTATTCCAAGGATGGATGTGTCGAACCTCTCACAGTTCTCCCAAGAGGGTGGGGAGGAGGGATGTCTGGGACTCTTCAACGGCTTCATTAGCATATTGTAGCTCAACTCCCAAGGGCGATAAATTTAAAGAACATGGAACATAATTAGGCAGATTTTAAAAAGGTTACAAATGGTGGGCGGATTCTGAGGATGTCTGGATCTCCATGTCAAGGGCATCTAAGTCAGCCCTGAGAACAGCTGGAGCCCAAAGGCCAGCTCCTCTGTGTGCACTGAAGATATTTTTAGCTTCCCACACTCACTCTTCTTAATATTCTCCTGCTTCTCTATCTCACAAAGGGGGAAGGCTGCAAGCATAGAATTTGGAGATTTTGGTCTTCAGATGTTCTGATGTTATTTTCTTTTCCAGATCCTTCCAGGGATAAGTAGAAACAGAAATTGATGCAGAAGCCATAGCTGCTGTACTTGAAGCCCTTATGTATGGGTACCAGGGGAGGTGAGGACACTCCTTTATGGTGTGACATCTGCTCATTGGAATTGCTCATTTTAAAGTGGGATTCGCTGAGATGATATGCATTTAAGTGCCTGCCATAGTGGTAACATTTTATTGTTCTCTTTTCTTCCTTTTCTTCTTCCCCATGTGAAATAGCCTAATTGAGACTCTGGAATCAAGGTTTTGGTGAAGGTGACAGGAATTTTGGGAGGGTAAACATTCATTACTATTCACCATTCATTTACTCAAAAGAATTTATTGAACAGGCATAGCATTCTGGGCATTGAGTTAGATGGGATTCAAAGTGATAAAAGAATAAGATCTAGACCCTTTCTGTAGTCTAGGAGTTTAAACTTGTGTGTGTGTGTGTGTGTGTGTGTGTGTGTGTGTGTGTACATGCACATGCACAAGAGAGATTGTATAAGCTGTTGTCTCATCAAGGTAACAAGTATTCAGATAACAAGGTAACAAATGTTCATTTATATCTTCTGTCCATGTAGATCAAAAGAGAACCAGAGATTCCTAGGTTGAGAGAACAATTGCTTTTCATAGGAGCTCCAGTCACTGATACAGGTCTTACTTCTGAGGAGCTGTGCGATCTTGGACAAGTCACTGCACCCCATGAGCTGCTGGTAAGATGCAGTAAGCTGGCAGCAGGAGATAAGTAGGGGAGAGCATGTCCTGCACACATGTGCTTTTATTGTTCATTTTGTAGGTTGGATAAAACAAGATGATGGGTAGAATTCTGCCCCAAGTTGTGAGCTATGAACGCTGGATGAGATGGCTTCAAGCTTCTTATAGCTCCACCATTCAAGAATTCAAGGACACTAAACCTCCTGCCATTCTGTCCTTATGCTCTTCCTAGCAGGGTTAGTCTGACATAGGCAATAATTTCATGTGCCAAGCAACATAACAACACAAACCATAGGAAAGAGAGGGTGTTCTCCCCCCACCCCCACCCCCATGACAATGAGTCACAGTCTATTTAAGAAAGTATTTAGGAAGATATCAAGTTATAAAGACAGAATAAACCTCTGATGGGATCCACCCTGGATTTAATTCCAGGATGGATCTAATCCAGAGCAGTCCTACTTTTCCCATCTCTGCAAAAATGGTCATGGGCCCTCATCCCTGGTGATTTATCTTCTGCTGTCTATTTGGCAACCAATTTGTGAACCTTGCACTGGACACATTGATGTGGGAGACAGATGTGGGTGCTGACCACCTGGAGAGGCTCCATTTCTTACCTGCATCAGCTCTCTCCAAGGCCACACTTAGGTTATCTTCTTCCCTGACTTTGGAGTGTCAAGACTTCTAAGGGCCTTTGAGTAGGAGTCTTCCCTGGAAGCTTGGCCTCATGGCAGGTACTGCCCTCCTGATTTTTGACAACAGTGTGATATGAAGGTCACAGTCTGAAGATGGCAGAGATTTCCTCATGTTCCCCAAAGCTCTATTCACATCCTCATGGCTCAAGAAATATAGTCCATACAAGACAACATTTGAGGATGCCCAGTAGAGAGATTAAGTGGGGGGCTGAATCTGTACAATCTGTGCATTCACATGAGGTCTGCTAGCAAGGAGTGCCTTTTTCTAATTTTCACAAGGGAGCCTTTTAGGATAGCCCTCTCTCACTTGCTCTCAGTAAGTGAGAATAGAATAAATTGTTAGTAGAGAACCCAGGAACACCACTCTAAACTTTGTATTCCATACCTTTTTACCAGGCCCAAACTGGACAGGGAGCAGGAAGGAACTGAAAGGTCCACCAAAGCAGTGTGGATGATCAGGTAGCAGGGGACAAGGCTTACTCACTGGCCCCCTGCAGAGCTGTCCTAGCCCTTATCCAAGACAGGGCAGTACTATGACATAGACACTCTAATAGATACATAGGCATGTACACACACACACACACACACACACACACACACACACACACACACACTGATAGACACATCAACACACTCAGAAAACACTCAGACACATACTCTCTGAGGCAGACACTGAGAAGCACCACACAGATCTTTCATTAGTGACAAAGGATTTATTTCTCCAGCTGCTAGGGGTGCTACCAGAAGACATCTCTCAGCCACTAGCCCTTGGTGGAAGGCCTTTCCAAGGTCACATTTCCTTCCAGGGGAAGCTTGAATCCAATGACTTAAGCTTGGGACAACATCAAGGGCCATCTCAGCTCTAAGGTAATGGCTGTGAAAGTGTTACATAATCCTCATTCCATAAGCCCAGACTTGTTGACCTTGTTTTCCAAATGCCTTCATTCATTTATTGTCCTCTAGGCACTCTTCCCTCTTCCTCTTCAGCCTGTGTATGCCATCATAGCCTCAAGGCCCAGCAAAGCACCAGGCACTCAGTAGGTGCACATTAATTACAAGATGAATGCTTGAATGAATGGAGAAACTGGATGACTAAGCACCATGCCTGAACTGGATAGGAGGTTAGAATAAGTCACCTCAAGGTCCCTCCAAACCCAGACTATGATCCAACGATTTTGAGAATTAATGGGAACTTTCTCCTAGAAAAGGAGGAAAATCTCCCCTCCACAAACATTCACTTACTTCCTTGCCTCAACTTGCCTCTCTTTTGCCCTTTCCTACTCATTCCTTCTTTCTACCCTGACCCTCAACCCACATATCCTGTGAATCTCTGGTCCTGTTGACTGCACTCACACACATCTCATGACTCTATCTGTTCCCAGTCTTTCTGTTCCCATTTTCCTTGTTCAATTCCTCCATAACAATCTCTGAGGATCTGGGCCTCCAGGCTGCCCTGTCCCTACCCATTCCCCACACTGCAGCAGAACCTTCTCTCTAAAGGCAACACTACCTATCCTCCTCTCCTGCTCAACCCTTCTCCTTCCTGAACACCACACACATAACCCTTCAAGACCTTTCCAGTTTCCACTTACCAATACCCGGCATTTACCCATTCTCCAGTTTCCACATTTCCACCGTGATTTTCAGCATCTCCACCCTTTTCCACTTAAGGTCCCTGTGTCCCAAAGGCCCTCTCTTAACTTCCTTGCCCACCTAGTTATTTCTTCTCCAAGATTCTGATCAGCATAGTCTCACCCAAACTCCAGGACAGACTCAGCTGCTCCACTTCTGTGCTTTCCGAACATGAACATGCACTGCCTCCTTCTAGCATACCACTCTACTCTGCTGAATTCTAAAAATGGGTTCTCTCATATCCCCTGAAGGGACAGTGTCTAATTTCTCTGTGTTCCTAAGCACCTGGCACAGTGTCTGGCATACAATAGATTCTCAATAAATGTGGGAATAAATGAATGAATGTTGTATGAATGCTTCTCCCTCATTACCACTGTTTGCAGTTCCTCAGTGCGGGACAGAACCTCATCAGTGGGATGGAGTCCTACAAAGTACTATGGGAGAGTATGTGAAAACCACTGTGCTACCCTGATTTTTTTCTCAGTGATGGGAAAAAAAGAATACCTAAGAGAATCTCATTTCCCTTGACTTATTTTTTCCCCTTACCTCTGAAGAGTGACCTTGGTAACTGCTTCCCTTACTGGTCTATTTTCTTTGGCTAGAGTTGTAGAGAGAGGGCATCCAGGCAATAGCCCATTGGAATTCCCACATTCCTCACCCTTCCCTTTCTGCTCACTCCCCTCTTCTATTTCTGGACCAGTTGTTGAGTACTCAACTTTTGGCTTGCATGTCAATAATTCTGTCATCTGAATTTCTTTCTGATGAAAGAATTTTTTTCCTGATGACTGTAGATCATTTCAAATACTTTTTGAGCACAATTTGCAGTGCCCAGCAGGGAGAACATCACTGAATCATTATGCAGCATATCCCCACCCTAGGCTTTCTGTGGAAGGCCAAGTAAGCTTTCATTTCAGAAGCCACAAAACTTACAAGATGTTTAGGTAGAACATACTCTACCCTGGTTTGCAGATGTCCACTCTCAGAGGAACCCAGATGGCCTGGAACCCTGGCCTGACTCAGAGGGATGGATGGAAGCGCAAGAACTTGTCTAGTCCATCATCCATTCCTAACCTTCCTCACTGTCCCATTCAACGTTTTTTTTTTTTACCCTTTATATTCTATTAATTGAAATTTTACCTGTTCCTAAACTATATTCTTCATGCTGCAAGTGCTGTGTCTTCATATTTTCTTTTAAAAGCCACATAGGGCAGAACCTATCGTAAATAAAATCATGTGCTGGGAATTTAGATTCATGAGTTTCCCATTTCCATTCTTTCTGAGTCATGCTCTGTGAACTACTGTTACCCAAGACCATTTATTTTTTGGAAGAATTAATTTGCTCCCATGTATTACTGATTTAATACTCAGCAATCACTCCTAGCATCATTTGTTTTTTGAAGAAGGGAGCAGAGGGTTAAAGAGCATGCTTACCTCAAAGGCTTCCATCCCTAGCAGTGGAACTGTAGACACTGACTTGCCTGAGATAATTTGGAGCAAAGTGGACTTGTATGAACTGTACCTAGACCACCAAATCAAGATCTTAAAATGTCAGAGCAAGCAGAGAAAGTTGAGATTTCCTACTTCCTCGTTTTCTTTTTGCAAATGATGAAACTGGGGCCCAAAGAAGCATTCACATTGTCACTGGTGAAGTCAGTATTAAAATTCAGTCTGCTGTTTCCTACTCCAGCTCTCTTTCCCTTATAATAATTAAGTTTTCCTGAGCACATTCTATAAGCAAAGTATCATTTTAAGCTCTTTACAAGGATGTATGAATTTATTCAACCTTGACAGTCTAGAGAGAGAGAGAGATGCTATTATTATCCCCATTTGCAGAAGAGGCAACTGAGTCCCTGAGAGGCTAAGTTAATCTCCCAAGGACACAAGCTAGGAGATGGCAGGGCTTCTGCTCTCACCCACTGCACTGTACTCACACAGCCTCCTCAACTGTATTTTAGGAATGCCTTTGAAGCCCTATTGTGGTATCAATTATCCACTACTTTTCATTCTTTTTTAGGCATTTGTGCCTTCTCACTACTAAAAATACATTCCACATTACCCACCTCACCCCTGCATTAAAGACCACCAGACCTCATAGAAAACCCTCATTCCACTGTTCACTGACAGAGCTGCCTGCCTGCACCTCTCTCCTGTGGTTGGTTGTCATCAGGGCTGTTATTAAAGGCAGAAATAGGATCCTGAGCTCTTTAGTCCTCCTGGAGACTTCTCACCCAGGGAGTTCCCACATGTCTGTAATACCATAGTGCTCCCCTACTCCCATCTCACTCCCTTCCCTGAGTCCCCACCTGCCCCAGGCAGGAGACACAGCTTCTCTTTGTGAAACCCTCATTCCCCAAATCTTAATCATGAGACTCATGAGAAATAAAATCTTTCTCTGGTTGGGTCAAGAACTATTCTCTCCCATCTGCCACTGCCTTTCCCAAAGGGACAAACGATTTTGGCTATAAATGTTTAGCATAGCATCTTCCCAGTAGTGAGGTGGGGCCTTCACATGCTATACCTTCTCACCCTGCCCCCATCTTCATTTCGTCCTTCCGCTCTGAGAACCCCTCCCACACACTTGGCATTTCAGCTCAGCTGTATTTATGTGTCTGTGTATGTTTGTGTATGTGTATATATTTCTGAGTGTGTATGGCCAGGGTGGAGACCTGTAGGTGGAATGGAGTTGGGCCATCCTTGGGAACTTGATTTAAAATACACTAAATTCCCAGGTGCAAAATGGTGCTGGTTCCAGGTCCAAATAGGCCCACTGCCTCTCTTCCCACTTCCAGAATAGTAAGAGCCTGGGTGTGGTCCAAGCCTCAAGAAGGAGGAGTGATGGGCCACAGTCCAGGGATATAATCTATACAAAAAGCACATATTGGCTTATGTCTTTCAGAAATGGGATCCAGAGAGGCAGAAAGGACTTGTTTGTCAAGTTATTTTTTTTCCACTATGCAGACTTGCAGCATTTATAAAGTGTCACTTTGGTGCTAGGATCTATTCTAGGTATGACAAATATACATAAGGGAAAGGGGTCACAAAATTAATCATATTACAATTCAGATGTGAGGGAAAATGAGCTCTGTTATCTACAGCTGATCTGGTCTACTTCCCCGGAGAAAGTGGGGAAGGGGGGGGGGGGGAAGTAGCCAAGTATGCAATCTGGTTTAGAGCTTGAGCTCAGCCAGTAGTAATGCAATAGTCCTTTTAGGAAATGCCAGTCCAGACAAAGGGTGCTCAGGCTCTCCTTTTGTTCATTTGCCTTGCTCCTTTCCTTCAGATAAAAGAGGGAAGGAGGGGAAACCTATGCAGCCTCAGGGCACAGGGGAAGTTTCAGGATTCTCCCCATCATTTGGTCTCCAGAACCACGCCCTTCTCCTCCTGGCTGGGCTTTGTTCTGCTGATATACTTAGCGGTGTCTGTGCTTATGTAACCTACAATCTATCTCTTTCTTTGGATTGGGTCAGAGCCCATGTCTCCAGCCTCCCTTGGCCAACTCACCACATCTAGGCTCTGCTGAGGCTATGGATTCCCATAGCCTTGAGAGTCTACCCACAGCCTTCTCCCATGTCTGTACTGATCTGATCCACAGAGGACCCCTGGCTACTTCTGAGCCTTTTCCTCTCCACCCTGTGGTCATATCCAGCAGGCAAGGTAGCTTTCATATCCATAGTGTCCAATGTCAGTAAGCTCTTAAAGGACCAGGATAGTGTCTATTTGTCTTTTTATCAGCAGATCTAATTCAGTACTATGCATACAGTAAGAGCTCAATAAATGTTTATTGAATGAATGAATAAATAAAGCATATTTGGCTGAGACACCGCAAGATGAGGGCCACACAGCATCCTTTAAATAAAATTCCCATCTCAGAGGGAGATGACAGCTTTTTCTAGAACAATTGAACAAGGAGTTGACTATAAAAATAGATAATTTTCCTTAAAAAAGTACTATGAGTCAGGCATTATGCCAAGAGCTTACAAACACATTTCCTCAATTAAACTCCACAACAGTCATTTGAGGTAAATGGGTGCCTTTCTACCATTGTCAGCATTACTTTATACAAGATGAACCAGGCATAGAGATATTAAGTAACTTGCCCAAGGTCACACGACTTGAAGTGGCAGAGCTTGGCATTGAGCTCTCCTCTCAGTCTAAAAGCCTCATAGGAGCCTTGGTAGAGGTGGTCCCAGGAATTCAGGAACTCTTGGCACTTCAGGAAATCCCGGTCAATGAATCCCAAGAAGCAGCAAGAGCCCAAGACCCAGTTTAGAAAGTAGAGACAAGTATAAATACAAGGAGGAACTTATGTAAAAATTTAGTTCCCTGAGGAAGGTCAAATAATTAATGTGTTCCATCAATTTCTGTCCCATGAGCCAGGCCTGGCCTGTATGCCTGTGTGTGTGTGTGTCCCTTTAAGTACAGCAGACTGGGAGCGCAGGATAATGGGTCCTTGAACATGGCTAATGCAGGATGGAAAAGCATTTTCTACTCTGGGGCTGGCGATGTAATTTTATACTAAATTTACTGTGGTTTATGTAATTCTTTTCATTCACACCAGAAGGAGTTTCTTGCTGCTTCCCTTTACAGAGAGTTAGACACCGTATATCTTTGCAAAGTGGATTTTTAAAAATAAAACAGAAGAGAAAAAATTAAACCAGAGACGCTCCCGACTTTCTTGCCTTCTGCCTGGACCAGCTTTCTGTGCTTCTTCCTTCCCAAATCGAGGTGGTAAATGTTACTGCAGTAGTGCTGGCTCTGAAAAGCCCAGGCCTTCCAAGAAAGTGCCTTCAGGGAGGAATTCTGCCGCTCTCTTTCCTCGGGGGGTTGGCTAGAAGGATCAGAGTTATGGGGAGAGAGAGAAAGAGACAGAGACAGAGATAGAGAAAGATATGAGAGAATTGCCCCATCCCTGACTTTAAGAAGAATAGGGCCAAATGACCAAAAGTCCAAACCTTTGTCTCTATGAATCCCTCCTCTTTTCCCACTCTCTGTCTCCTGAGCCACCGCTGATCCCTTCAAAGACCCTTGGTTGGCAGTCAGTCTCCAAAGTATCCAAGTTCCCTTGTCTCCTGGAAGTATAAGTCTCCTTCTGCTCCTCCAGGAAGGCCAGCCAGAGCCGCAGAGGAAAGGGGTAGGGGCGGGTCAAGCGGGGGGGGGGGGGGGGGCAGGAAGGAGGGAGGGCATCAGAGTCCTCAGGACTGCAGTCCCCAAACTGGGAATACTGATCTTGAGTAAATTTAAAATAAAATCACCTCTCAAATATTACAAATCCCTGTTAGATCTTCCTCCTGCCTTTTCTCCAACCTCATCTCATGCCATCACTTACCACATCTAGGCACAGTAATGTCCTTTATGCTTCTTTAACAAACCAAGATCTTTCCTGCCTTTATAGCAGCTGTCCCCTTTACCCAAAGTGCTCTGCTCCACTCTTCTTATTTACTTGGCTCTTTCCCAAACTTTAGGTGGAAATATTACTAGTGCTGTCTTTTCTCAGTGAAGGCTCCCAAATCGCCCTTTCTAAAGCAGGTCCTATACCTCTCATTCTCTTTCCCTCACCTTTTTTATTTTATTTTATTTTTATTTTTTTATGTTTTCCCCTTATGTTTCTGATCTGGGCATTACCAGGGGCACTTACTGCCCAAGCCAGTGAATCAAGACCAGCAGATTCTCTCTGAGAACTCTAGCACACCAGGACAATAGCTGTGAAGATGTGACTCTAGTCTCGGGTCTTTCTCTCACCTTTTAAAGTTCCTTCATGACACTCCACAAAAAGTTATGATGTCCTTTAAATGTGACTGGCCTATTATCTGATTCCCCCACTGGAATGTTCTTCAATGGTACAGACCACCTCTCTCTTGTTTCTGCTAAATCTGTGCCTAGTACAGAGCTTATACTCAACAAACACTTACCAAATGGAAGACTGAATTCCAACTGTCTATTGCTCACATGGCTGCCTGGCTTAAAGACTGTAAGCTCCTTGAAGGCACGCTCTGTCTTTCCTCCCCATGCCCTTGGCACCTGGCACAGTGATTGGACTAGAGAAGACTTTCTACCCATTTGTGAATGAATGAAACTGTCCCCTCATTCCATGTCAGAGTTATTCTGCTTATAATGCCTGCAGATGAGTCCATCTGGTCAGCAAGAGCCTAGAAGACAGAGCAGGCCAGGCAGGTGACAAGCCACATGTGAGTGACTGAGTATCAGATGAGCTGGAAATAAAAGGACTATCAGAAACAGTCACAGCCCACAGACTATTTCCCTGGTATTTAGAATCATTGTTATACAGCTGCTCACGGTCCCTTTCTGACGCCAGCTCTAGAGAGCTGAGGAATTTGTGAGGGTGTTTTTCCATGATCATTGTTGGAAAGGGCTCTATCTAGCCCAGTTTCGAATCCTCTTAGACCCTCAACATCTCTAGTGGAAAGGAGCACTCTGTCCCAAGAGCTAGAGACTCTGGCATGACACAGCTCCAGGATTTAACCAAGTCCTGCCCAGCAGAATCCAAAATGTCCTTCCGGTGACTTTACTACTGATCGAGGTTGTCCCACTTGGGGCCACCTTCTAAGGATGGCTCTGTAGACAATGGGATAGTTATTGGGCCTTTCTGTGGCCCCAGACAACTGTTTTACACCAGTGACTTGTCCATGTTCTTTGCTCACTGCTGTTCATCCCTTCTTTCCCAGGTGGCCCCAGGACTCAACCTGCTCTCTTCTCTCCGAGAGGACTCTGCCCACTTTAGCTGGCATGCGCTTGCTCCAAACTCAATCAGTAGAGAGTGGAGACCCAGTTCCTCAAATTTCTTCTATTGTGTTAGAGACATCTTCCCCATCCCCAGGGTTAGGGATTAAAAGAGGATTTATTCTGTTTTCTTAACCAGGGTGACCAAGAAACCAAAAATAGTGAGGTTGTAGTCATGATCCCTTGCCAAGATGGTACCTGGGAGTTTCTTGAGCACCCACTTTCACTATCTTGAGGGTGGGTTTGTAACATTTCCCTTTCTTCTAACTCTTCTCTCTTAGGCTCCTAACCATGGAAGAGGTGCAATATGTGTGCCCCAGTCTCAGGTGGGCAGTCTGCTCTAAACTGAGGAGCAGGCACTCCTGGCTTTCATCTCTAATGAAAGGCCCCACTGAGGGTTGCTCCTCATAACTCCAATTCTTCTCTGAGAAGAGGTTAGCAGCTTAGTCCCCAAACTATTCTCCTAGGACATGGTCTTAAGTCTCTTCTCCTGTCCATGAGAGTTTCCTTCAGGCCACTCTCTGGCATATCATTGTCAGGAATCATGACTGGATTTGATGCTATGAAATGGCAATATGATAGCAGATTAGGCCAGCTATAGAGGAATACCCAACTCCTTCCCTCAAACAATCTCTTATCTTTCTAAGTTTCTATCATCAGCTCAGGTTGCTTTAACAAAATACCGTAGATGGTGTGGCTTAAACAACAGACATTTATTTCTCACAGTTCTGGAGGCTGGAAAGTCCAAGATTAAGGTGCCAGCCAATTCCGCTCCTGTGAAGGCCTTCTTCCTGGCTTGCAGGTGGCTGTCTTTTTGCTGTTTTTAGTTGGTGGGGATTTGGAGGGGAAGAGAGGAAAAGAGATGGAAAGTCTTCTTGTAAGGTCTTTTAAAAAAAATAATAGTATTAATATCATCTTGATGACTCTAGCTTCATGACAATAATGTACCTAATAACCTCACAAAGGCCCCATCTTCAATATCATCACATTAGAGGGTGGTTGAGGCTTTAACATATGAATTTGAGGAGGATGCAATTCAATTCATAGAGGTTTCTCCAAATGAAGCAAAGAAGAGTTTTATTATTAAGGGAGTGCCCCCCAAACCTTAATGCAACATTCAACAGAGCTAGGCTAGTATAGTAGAAGATAGAAGGTACAGGACAGAAAGAACCTAGAGCCAGCATTAGGGCTGCCCCCAAAGTCTACCTGGTGCTATGCCTTCACAGTGGTCACATTTGAGTCTCAGATCTTAGTCTCTAGTGGGAGAAATGGCAGATACAACCCTGCCCACAGCACCAGGAGAAAAACAAAGAAACAGCAGAAGAGACTGTCCAGTGTGGAATAAAATGGTCTTGGCGTCCTAACCCAGGTCTGCTCATGCCAGGTCAGAGGTCCTGGGACTTAAACCAATCAGGTGAGAAAACAGAGGAGGAGGAATGTCAGAGACACAGACCTTGGAAGCTGGCCTGGTCAAGAAGCAAGACCACACATGCATGTCTGAACACATTAATTCTTTTAAAATTTCACCCCTTTAAAACATGACTCAATTTAGTGCCCTTGAATCTGACCAATCCAAGTTGGGGATAGGCCTGAGTGACCTGTGCTGTTTCTGGAACCCCAAACTCTATATTCATGTAAAAGGGTGTTACTTGAGCTGCACACACAGATTTCATATTTGGTCATTTTTACCCACTTCACATAAATTGGCATGTTAAACATGGAATCATGCAACTCGAGATTGCTTTAGATCTTCTTGCAGCTGCATCTCACTCCTGAGTTATTCTGAGTTTATGTATTTCCCACCAAACCCCCAATTAGTTGCCCCATGAACTGCTTTCAAGTCAGCTCTTCCCCCCCTAAAATGATATAAATGACCCTTTGTATCTGTATTTGGGACTTTACATTTATTTCTACTGAAGGTTATCAGGTTGATTTTGGCCCCTGAGTCAAACCCATTAAAATGATTCCGAGTTGTACTTTGCTGTAACACATGAACTATTTCTGCCTTTACGGAGATTTTCTCTGCAGTGTCTCAAGAGCTGCTGTTCAAACTAAAAATGTCCTACTTAGCATTCATCCAGCTGCCTCCTTCACTTCTTCCAAAACAGAGCTCAAAGCGAAACTCTCCCAGGAAGGCTTCCAAGATTAAAAGGGGGCGGGAATCAAGCACTTTCCTTCTAGGGCCAGGGGGAAATTCCTGAGCTAGGGCTCTGAGCGCCTGGGGCTACTCAAGATTTCAAAGGGGAAGCTCCTTCCTTAGAAATGAAGAGTACAGAATGTGGAACCACCTAACTTTGAACATGCTGCTTCTGTGGAGTGAGGCCTGTGCCTTCGCCAGGTGCCTGCAGATGCCAGGTGCCCCAGTGGCCTGCAAGGCCCATAACCTCTTCTAGAGAGAGAAAAAAGAAGTCTACAAGAGCCATCTTTGTGAGTGCCCAACCCCCTGCCCTCTAGCTGAAGTTATAGCTGAAACCAAAGAGCAGCTGGAATATTCTGGCTTGAGAAAGGCAGTTGAGTTTGGAGGTCAAGTACTCAAAGATCTGGGCCCAAACACTGGCTCTGCCACTTGTTCATGGGTCAGCCCTAGGCAAGTGCTTCTGTAGAATGAGGCACTTTATAGGTCCTCCTTCTAAAGGATAAAAATTAAATAATGCCAGTGAAGCACCCCTCACGGGGCCTATCCCACAGGAGGTGCTCAATACATGATATGCCCATCACTGTTTATTGTCACTCTCTTCTTTGCTCATCTCTGATTAGAAACATATGGGAAGTCTCAGTTATTGGCACCAATTTCCCACTTGTGAGCATGCTGGCCACATTGTTTATTTAAAACAGAAGTTTTATTAAAAGCACTAAAGATCAATAAGCATTATGCTCTGAAAGCAGCGAATTGGTGATGTTAACGGATCTGCCTTTCAGTGTCTCTAAGTGATTGCGTGTAAGTCGCCCAGTTTCAGTTATTTACTGCTACATAAAAACAGCCTAAATTTAGTGGCTTAAACAGCAAGGATTTACTATTTCTCCCTGATTCTGCCAGCTGGCCAGGATCAGCTGGGCAGGTCTACTCCTCATGGTGTTGGCCAGGGTCACTCCTGTAGCTACCTTTGGGTGTGTGTGTGTGGGGGGGGGAGGGCGGTGGGATCGGGTGAGCTGGAGCAGCCTTGCTGGTTCCACTTCCACCTGGCGCTTCAGCTGGGCTGGCTGGGCCCTCTTGCTCTTGGTATGGCCTCTCCTTATTGAGTGGCTTAGTGTGACTGTCATCACATGGCACTGGGTTCCGGGAGGGTGAAAACAGGAGCTGCCAGGTCCCCTAAGGCCCGGACTGGGAGTCATGGCAGTATCACTTCCATTGCATTCTGTTGGTCAAAGGAAGTCAGAGGGCGAGCCTAGTTTAAGGTGAGAGAATTAGACTCTAATTCCTGATGGGAAGAGCAGCACGCCTGTCCAGAGATAGGAGGCATTTTTTTAAACAACCTGCCACACACACTTGTTCCAGTTTCTATTCCAGCCCTTTCATATGGACCATGCAAGTCAGTGCTCCCTAGAGGAGCCCCTCCACCAGCCATTGGCTGGCTGGCTGCTTCCTTCTCCCAATCTCACTGACTTTTTCCTACTCATGTTTTTTGGCCCTCCCAGCACCATTCGCTTCTTTACCATGGCTCTCCCCAGACTCTCCTTGGGATGAGAGTAAGGTCAGTTATTCCTTCCAATCATATTTCAACATTTTTTAGAGGAAATATGTTGACCTAACCACTCTTGAGACCATGGTGGAATGCCATTAGATTGAGATGAAAAATATACAGAAGATAGCACCTGTTTCTGTATATTTTTATTTTCTCTTGTGGAAAAAAATCTACATAGCTCCAGCAATGAGATGCAGGTGAAGGACCCTTCCCCTCTTCTTAAGACCTGGCCTCTGTACCCTGACCCCAGGCAGACAGATTTGCAGACAAGAAGGAAAACAATGTGTATCCTCATAGCCCAGAACCTAGCCGAGTGCTCCAGTGCCTCACCTCTGGTGTGGAGAGAGGCTAAACCCATTCCTCCTCCCAAGTAAGCTGGCTGCCACCACTCCACTGGAGTGCACATTGCCTGGCTCCTGTTTGTTTCCCACAGAAAAGGTTGCTCAATAATCCCCTGGGTCTGATGATTAAAATAATGTTCATTAATTGTTACTAATCTAAACTAATAAAAGAGAAAGATGCAAGTTGACCATACCTTTGTGATGCCCACCAGCCAATCAGGAGTGAATATGCAAATTAACTCAACAAAGATGGTGGGTTAATTTGCATACACTGGCGCAGAGTGGCTGGGGGGCAGGACGCACCACCCCAGCTGTTCCAGGCCTCTGAGCAGCATGGGAAGGTGGAAAGGAGGCTCAGGGCCAGAGCAAAGGCAGTGCCGGCCAGCCAGGGGAAGGAAGACCCATTCTTGCATGAATCTTCATGCATCAGGCCTCTAGTTAATACATAATTTTAATAATTAAAATATAATTATGATGATGATAATTAGTGAATATTAAAACAATAGTGTTTATTGAGCATTTTCTAAGTGCCAGACACTATGCAAAGTGCTTGCTATACAATATTAAAGCTCACACATTCCTAGTAGTTTGCCAAGGTGACATAGCTCACAGCCAGGAAGTGGCCAAACTTATCTTCCAACCCAGAGGCAATGCCCTCTTCATCAGACTAAACTGGGGATTCACATCCTCCAGAAGTCCTCTCACCAGAGCCAAATGCCACTCCCATGCCTGATAAAACTGGGCTGCTCAGCAGCTGCTAGCATCAGCACACCCAGGACTCTGCCTAGTCCCATAGGCAGCACATGGGGGAAGCTCTGGCCCCAGGTTCTAATGAAACACAGTAGTTTCCCTGGGAGAAGTTTTGGAGAGAGGGGTACAGCAGAGGGAGAGGGGATCATTGACAGCAGGCAGGCAGAATGCCTTAGAGACAGGGCATCAATCAGGGTTCCTCAGAGGGACAGAACCAGTAGGCTATTTTTAAAAGGGTTTGGCTCATGTGATTATGAAACCTGAGAAGTCCCATGATTTGTCATCTGCAAGTGTAGACCTAGGGAAGCCAGTGGGGTAATTCAGTCTGAGTCTGGAGTCCTATAAACCAGTGTAAATCCCAGCCTGGTGGCCAGAGAAGGTGAGCTATGTCCCAGCTCAAACAGTAAGGCAGGACGAAAGGGGCAGATTCCTCCTTCCTCCACTCTGCTCTATTCAGGCCTCAGTGGTCTGGATGGTGCCCACCCATGCTGGGGAGGGCCGTCTGCTTTACTGAGTCCACCCATTCAAATGTGGAAACATTCTCACAGACACAACCAGAAATAATGTTAATGTGGGCACCCCAAAGCCAATCAAGTAGACACACACAATTAGCCATCATATATGGGGACTCTGGGCACACTTTTCAGGAACTGCTGCCTCCTAGAGCTCCCTTTGGCTCCTCTTAGCAGCATCCTTACCTGCAGTGCAAAGAGCAGGCATTTTCCAGTGTCTACAGAGAGGCTTCAGGCATCTTCTCTCTCAGCTTCCCCGGAGCTCCCAGTTGCCTTGTCCTTAGGGCACTCCCTGGGCTGGCGCCTGAGTCTGGCTGTAAGGAAGCCATCATTTTAATTAGCCTCATCCACCATACCACATCTCACAAACACCAGAACCTTCTCTGCAACTCTGATCCTGGCTTCTCAGTCTGCTGCTATTAAAATAAATCATGTTTAGCTCAGCCACTCTGAAGTCAAACAGACATGGCTAGTTTTACATCTAATATGCATGGCAAGCTATACTTTTGCCTGGGTGCACCTTGACTCAACATTTTTCATGTTATAGTCCCTTTGTTCTTTTGGGCATCATTTAGTCTAAAATAACAAATGAATGAATGTCAACCCAGAAGGCAATCTCCCTGGGCTTCCTAGGGTTTGTGTCCCCAATCCTCTCTCTTTTTATTTCTTAACTACAAAATAATAACACAATACATAGAAATAATACATATAAAATTACTTTTAAAACAAAATGTACACCTTTTTTATCACCAAGCAAACATCCATAATAAACATCACCCAAATAAAAATGGAACAGTATCCCAGAAGCTTTCTCAGGCCTCCTCCAAATCACCTCTCTTCTGTGCCTCCAGAAAGAGTATCACTAGCCATATTTTTATGGTAATCACTTCCATATCTTTAGTTTTATCACCTAATCAAGCACCTCCTAATCCTAAAGTTTTTATAGTAAAAAATGAAATCATACTGTATACTTTTTGTGTCAAGTTTGTTTTAATCAATGTTATGTTTATGAGATTCATACACTTTATAACTGGCACTCATTTATTTTAATTGCTGTATTAATTTATTTTGTATGAAATACCACAAGTTTTTAACCATTCTCCTAGTGATGGACATTTGGGTTGTTTCTAGTTTGGGGCTATTACAAGCAACACTGTGATCACCATTGTTGAGCACATCTCTTGGTGCCCGAGCTAAACTGCTGAGTCATAAAGCAGGTGTATGGTCAGCTCTAGTAGATATGTCAAATTGTCCTCCCAAGAGGTTGTAGCAGTGCTACTCGCATGAGTACTGTAAGAAGGTCCCCTTGTGTCACTCTTTGCTAATGGTTATTTGCTTTACTTTTAGCCATGCTGGACAGTGTTCTGTATGACTATAATTTGGTTTGCTTATTTTTCCATTTTACTGATTACTAGTGAGGTTGACAACTTCTTCATATTTATTGGGCAATTGAATATTTCTTTCTGTGATATTCTTATTGATGATTCTTTGCTTGTTTTTTCATAAAGTTGTCCCTCTTTTTGTTCTTGATTTGTAATATATCTTTTTATGCCTTTGTCATTATGTGTTGTGAAATATTTTCCATATATATTTGTTGCTTTTTTTTTTACTTTCTTAATATTGTCTTTTGATGAACAGAAGTTCTTAATTTAATGTAGTACAATTAATCAGTCTTTCCTTTGTCCTTAGTGCCTTCTGTGTCTTGTTCTAGTAAGATGTCTTTTTCTATCACAGGTCATGAAAATATTTTCTTTCAGAAGCCTTAGATAGTTGACTCTTGACCAACATTGGTTTGAACTGCACAGGCACACTTATTTAAGCATTTTCCCCAAAAAATATATTTTAAACTTTCTGAAGATTTCCTTACTACTGTGAAGCAATCATATTGATTATACTAGGTTATCATAAAGTAATCATATTTTGTATCTTCATTATCAATGCAAAAATTAGTATACCAGTATGTAAGTATGAATTGCTTTTTTCACATTATCTTTCCATTTTTGATGCATTCTGTTAGTAATACATATAACATCTACAGTGCTTTGTATCATATAATGTAATATTGATGTAGATATTGAGTGACAGATGATTCATCTTGTAAACAGGTGACTTAAACTTAACAGTATGGAGAAATACAGTAACTGTAAATGTATTTTCTCTTTTTATGATTTTCATATCAACATTTTCTTTTCTTTAGCTTACTTTATTATAAAAATACAGTAATACATATAACATACAAAATAGGTATTAATCAACTCTTTATGTTCAGTAAGGCTCCTAGTCAGTAGTTAACTATTGGTAGTTAAGTTTTTAGGGACCCAAAAGTGATTTGTGGATTTTTGGGTGCTTGGGGGTTAGCACTCTTAACCCTCATGCTGTTCATGAGTTTTTATCTTTCATATGTAAGATACATCTTTTATATTCACCTGATAATGCTTTATTTATATACAGTGTGATGTAAGATCAAGTTTAAAATACTTGCCTGTATCCAATTGATTTGGAAAATTATCCTTTGAAAAATTTTTTTTGTCTTTGTCAAAAATTAAGTGCCATTCTATTTGTGGATCTGTTTTGGGGTTAGAGAGCTATTCTGTTTCATTGGTTTCTTTGATTTTACTTGAACCAATTTGTCACTAGTTTGGTTTTACTAGTATAAATCTTGCTTTATGTTCCCACCTGTTCTTTTTTCTACAGGTGTCTTGGTCTTTCCTATTTCTTAAGCATTTTGAAATCAATTTGTCAAGATTAATGCACATACACAAAAAAACCCTGTATAATTTTGATTTGGATTCCATGATTCTTCACCTAAATTTGGAAAGAACAAACATCTGTATAAAGTTGCATCTTCCAGTTCATGTGCATGGTTGACCTTCTATTTATTTATTTAGGTATCTTTTCATTTTCTTTAATAATATTCCCAGAGCATCTAAATATATAAACGGCTAATATGCAGTGTCCTTTCAGGAGTTGACCAGTAGACTAGGAGTTCAATCATTTGTTATGATGTGCGCTGATCTCCATGGGGCAGTGTGGAATGAAGAAGGCCCTGGCCAGCAGCTGGAAAGTCCTGATTGTCCCCTATCATCGGCTAGGCTTAGGTACCCTACCCATGCATGAATTTCATGCACCAGGACTCTAGTTCTACATAAAGGCCTTGCACACATTCATTAGATTTATTCCTATATACATTTCTTTTAATAACTTTGTAAATGGAATCTTTACAATTTTTTCCTAGCCACTTCCTTTTGCTAGATAGAAAGAAATTGATTTTTGTATAGCAACTTTGTATCTGTAAACTTACTTGAATCTGTAAACTGGTAAGAATTTGTAGGTTCTTTTTTTCTGCTAGGACCTTCAGTTGACATTGGCTTGGAGTGCTGTTTGCTGACTAGTTGTGTTGTTCAAATCTTCCACCCTCTATTTCAGAAGGAGAGTTTTTAATATTTCATCATTAAGTATGATATTAGTTATGGGCTTGTTGTAGTTTGACTTTTATCAAGCTAATGAATTCTCTTCTATTCCTACTTTGCTGAATGATGTTTGTTTGATTATTTTAATGACAAATGGGTATTGAATTTTATAGCCTTTTCTTTATTAAGATGATTATACAAATACTAGAGGCCCAGTGCACAAAATTCATTCATGGGGGGTGGGAGGGTGTGGTGGTGTTCCTCAGCTCAGCCTG
This sequence comes from Vespertilio murinus, assembly GCA_963924515.1. Taxonomy (NCBI): domain Eukaryota; kingdom Metazoa; phylum Chordata; class Mammalia; order Chiroptera; family Vespertilionidae; genus Vespertilio; species Vespertilio murinus. The sequence continues at coordinate 98,945,280 of OZ004709.1, forward strand.
CACCCCCTCCAATCTGGGACATCCCTCCCCCAATCCAGGACTGCTGGTTCCCAGCTGTTCGCCTGCCTGCCTTCCTGATTGCCCCTAAACACTTCTGCATGCCAGCCTGATCACCTCCTAACCAATCTGCTGCCAGCCTTATTGATGCCTAACTGCTCCCCTGCCAGCCTGTTTGCCCCTAACTGGTCCCCCCAACTGCTTTCACCTGCAGGCCTGGGTGCCCCCCAACTGCTCTTCCCTGCAGGCCTAGTCACCCCCAAATTCCCTCCTCTGCTGGTCTGGTGACCCCTAACTGCCCTTCCTTGCAGGCCTGGTCCCTCTCAACTACTGTCCCCTGCTGGCCATCTTGTGGTGGCCATCTTGTGTCCACATGGGGGCAGAATCTTTGACCATATGTGGGTAGCCATCTTATGTGTTGGAGTAATGGTCAATCTGCATATTACTCTTTTATTAGATAGGATAGAGGCCTGGTGTATGGGTGGGGGCTGACTAGTTTGCCCAGAAGTGTGTCCTGGATCAGGGTGGGGGTTCCCTTGGGCGTGGGGCCACCTGGGTGAGGGGTCTGTGGTGGTTTGCAGGTCAGGCACGCCCCCCGGTGACCCAAGCGTAGGCCCTGCTGGCAGCAGAGTGGTTAGGAGGTGATCAGCCTGGCCCTGGAATTTATTTACCTTCTATAATTGAAACTTTGTAGCCTGGAGAGGAGCCAAGCCTTCTGCTTGCTCCTTGGCTGCCACCATTTCTGTTTGGATTTGTTTACCTTCTATAATTGAAACTTTGTAGCCTTGAGTGGAGGCCTAGGGCAGCAAGGGCAGGTGGAAAGCTTGGCTTCCTCCGTTGCCTGGAAAACCCAAGCCTCCCTCCTGCTCTCTGTGGCCACAGCCATCTTGTTTGGGGTTAATTTGCATACCCACTCTGATTGGCTTGTGGGAGTGGCTTGTGGTTGTAGCAGAGGTATGATCAATTTGCATATTTCTCTTTTATTAGATAAGATTTACTTTTCTTCTGTTAATGTGAATTTGATTGAAGTTTGAATGTTAAATTAACTTTACTTTCCTGGAATAGATCCCATTTGATCAGATGCACTATCTTTTTATACATTAGCCAATATTTTGTTTAGGATTTTTTCATCTGTGCTCTGAGTGTGATTGGCCTACAGTTGTCCTTTTTTTTAATAGTGTTCTTGTCAAGTTTGGAATTAAGATTAGGTTGGCCTCATGAAACAAGCTGAGAAGCATGGCCTCTCTTTATGCTATGAAAGAATCTGAATGGGGTTAGCTTTTTTTTTTTTTCTTTCTTAAACATTTGACAGTATTCATCATTGAAACTACTTAGATCTGGGAACATTTTCTTTGGAGGAGATTTTTAAATTACATATTATATAATTATATTTTAAATTTCTTTTTCTTGCATCAATTTTGGTAAATTGTGTTTCCCCTATGAATTTTTCCATTTCATCTAATTTTCACACTTAGTGAAAGTTAGGAATAAAGCTAATCATAGTATGCCCTAACATCATCTCTTTAATGTTTTGTGATATATCAGCATTTCATGTTCATTCCTAACAATGGTACTTTCTCTTTATTTTTCTCTCTCTCTATCTTTTTATTTTAAATGAGATTTGTCAAAGATTTATCAAGTTTATAACTATTCTCAAAGAATAAGCTTTTGGCTCTATTTATCCTCTCCATTTTAATTTTGTTTCTATTTCTTTCATTCTATCCTTATCTTTATTATTTTCTTCCTCTCACTTTTTTATGTTTAAAACTCCCTCCCTTAAAAACTAAAAGGGATATATCTCTAATAGAGAGGGTAAGAACAGCCCAGTGGTAAAGATATATGTAGTGTCCCAAAAAAATGTACACAGACATTTTGAATAATATAAAAGCAATATTTATTAAAATACATTTCATTTTCAAAATTGAGCTATCATCTATTAGAGTGTATATAATTTTAGTTGGGATTAGAGGCCAATGCACAAAAATTCCAGGCAGGTTGTCTGGAAGGACTTTCAAAAGATCGTTCGGCTGTCCGGTCTAATTAGCATATTATGCCTTTATTATTATAGATATATATTCAGAAGCAGAAAGGGAACTAATGTGTATTATACATGTATTATGTACTAGTATGTGCCAGACGACTTTCATGCATACCTCATCCACCCATTTGGACAGGTATTTATGGTGAAGTAAATAAGACAAGGGACCCTGGATTCTGCTGCCCTCCACCACTCAGAACCTTGGCAGATGTGTATCCTCAGTGGGCTTTGGTTCCCTCATTAAAATAACAATTGAGCTGAGCTCATAGTGTCGCTGTGAGGATTAGAGAATATAATACATGTGCTTCATCTCAGTTGGGAGAACATAGTGCACCCTGTACTTGGTTTGGTGGGTGGGACATGAGTGGCTCGGGCAGAGAGGGAAGGGATGCAGGGGGTTTGGGGACCTAAGGGAATTAGTGCCCCAGGCAGTGCTTGGGTCCTGGCAGCTGACACTTCAGAAGTGATGAGTGGACTGTCATATTTCAAATCAAAAGTGATTTGGGTAACATTTAATAGCATTTTCCCTTTTTAAAATATCTGCTTGTCAAATAAATTATATGTGTGTCAGTCCCACAGAAGCTTCATCTAGAATTTGTACTTATTTTGTTTCTGTGATCATTGGAAATATTAGTAGCTTGAGACTGTGTACCAATTCCAATTTTGGAACTTCTACCAGTTTGTTACAATTTAATACTCCCATGCTCCTCTCTCCACCTGGGATGCAGGGCCATGGTGATGAGCAGCTGAGGCCCTGCAGTGAGAGCCGGGCACATCACCTGGCTTTGATGAACTTAAAAAAAACACACACGTTTGAATTGGTTTCAGAAATAGGAAGGAGAGGAGAGAGAGATAGAAACATCATTGTTTGATTGCCTCCTGCACGCCCCCTACTGGGGATTGAGCCCACAACCCAGGCATTGAACCATGACTTCCTGGTTCATGGGACAATGCTCATCCAACTGAGCCATATTGGCCGGGCTGGCTTTGATGAACTTTTAACAAATGGTCTCTATTTTTATTTATTTAGCCAGAAAGACCTCATGATAACAGAGAGATAATTGAAGACTAAGTCTGGGATCCTAAGAAAGAATCTAGGACAGCCTAGGATTGCAAGTTTATTAGAATTAAGGAGTGGAAAGGTTTTCTCATGGTCAGAAGCAAAATGGGATAGATGTGTAAGACCCAGGAGACTCCAGAGGCCAGAAGAGGGGACAGCGACAAAGACCAAGATGGAGTTTCCTGTCAGCCAGGGTTTGGGGAGCAGGAGGCAGTGAAGGCAGATTTAAAGAGAACAGAACAGTGTGAATATCTTGCGTACCTAAACTTGTGGAGTAAGATTCACCCCCTCACAACACTGATTCCAACATATGGTGTTATTGTGTGTAAGGAAGGAAAAAATAAATCCAGAAATGATGAATTTCAGAGAGGAGGAATACAATTTCAATTTTAAAGCAGAAGAGGTGAGAAAGGCAATCCTTTACAAGTAATTCTTTCACACGTGGTCTTGTGGCCTCAGCTTTGGGTAGTCAGGGCCCTGGATGAGCACATATTCCCCCTTGCTAGAACAAGACACTGAGCTCCAAACTACTACTGTGTGTTCAGTCTCTAGGCTCACTTGAGGAATCTTCCCCCACCCACCTGGGCTGGGCTCACCCGGGTATCTACCTAATTACACTAGGACCTAGGCGGACAAACACACCCACCACCCAGACTCTCCAGGGCAGGGGTTGAGCCTAGGGGCTCGAATAACAATGTACCAAGGAGAAACTGAAAGCCTGAAGGAGGTCAGCCTCAGAGGAGGACAGTGGAGGATGCAGAGAGGACTCACCAGAAGTAGTGAGGCTTTTGTAGGAGAGGAGAAACACACTGTGTTGGGAGAGAGGAACAGAAAGGGACCAAGGAGTTTCCTGCCTACTTGGGAAGTGCAGTGAGGACTGTGGACAGAGATGAGAACTGACCTGTGGCCTGAAAAAAACAGATAAACCATAGTTGATTTAGTAATACATGCCTTTCACTGAGCATCCCCTGGTGACCACAGAGATAGCGCCTTTGGTCCTGGGGACCACAGAGATAGCACCTTTGCTTGGAGAGGTCACCTCTATTTAATGGCCAACTGGCAAGTTGACAATTAAAAAATGACGAAGGCCGGGCTGGCTTTAATGAACTTTTAACAAATAGTCTCTATTTTTATTTATTTAACCAGAAAGACCTCATGATAACAGAGGACCCTGGATTATGCTGTGTGTTGAGAAGGGACCCTGGGCACCACTGGCTCCCCTCCAAAGCAGGGCCAGGTTTCCTGCTGGACAGAAAGAGAGAAATGATGTCATAGAAGTGGGCACCCCTTATCACAGCTGAGACTTTGTTACAACTCTGAGGGATCCAGGTGCCTCAACTGCCTGTGCTAATTTCTCCAGGTTCCTCTCCCACTTATGATCTTGTACTCGATATTTTATCAGCACCAAACTGACCATAGTTTCCCACCTATACTATGCCATTTAAAAAAATATATTTTATTGATTTTTTACAGAGAGGAAGGGAGAAGGATAGAGAGTTAGAAACATTAATGAGAGTGAAACATTGATCAACTGCCTCCTGCACACACCCTACTGGAGATGTGTCCGCAACCAAGGTACATACCCTTGACCGGAATCAAACCTGGTACCCTTCTGTCCACTGAGCCAAACCAGTTTCAGCAACACTATGCCATTTTTAATTAATTAGTTAGATCACTTTTTTTTTCTGTTCTTACTACCTGGAATTCTCTTCTCTTCTTTCTTTTCTGGTGTTTTATTTCAGCTCAGAAGTTGCCTATTTCAAGAAGTTTTTCATTTTCCTTTATAAATAGTTAAGTTTTTTGCTCTTTGAGTTCTACTCCTTTGCCTTAAATTAAATTTAAACTTATTACCCATCTATTAGCTGAGATCGCTTTGCCCTTAAAATCAAAGTGAAGTTAATTTTTCCTTGCATTCCATGATCTGTAGAAAGATAGCACCATTCACAAGATATTTTCTAATTCTTGGAGGAGAGGAGAAAAAAATTAGTTGTGATATTATCATTATTCTAGCTTTAGGCTTCAACATCCCCTTAATTTATGCTACTTATATATATGCTCATCTAGTGCATGAAATTTCCAGTTTATAGATGTTGACCCCCCACTTAGAACTCAGGTCCCTTCCAAGATCTCCAAAAGATATAAGATGTGAAGTCTTGAAAAGATCAATCTAATTTACAGGGACAGTGAATCAGTTGTCTAGGGCCAGGGGTGGAGGGGCTTGTCTGAAAAGAGTTGAAGGAGACTCTAGGACAATGAAAGTAATCTGTACATTCATTGTGATAATGGTTACCCAGACATATAAATTTATCAAAACTAAATTTTCTACTATGTATTGAACACTGCCAACTCTTCTGGATACAAAAGTTAAATGGAACAGAGGTTCACAGAAGAGTGTGGGAGACAGCCTGATAAACAGACCTTCATAGCAGGAAGACTCATCTATAATAGAGACATAGAGACCACGGGATGTTTTGTTTGCAGTGCTTAAATCTATCTAAAAAGTTAGGGAAGCCGAAACCGGTTTGGTTCAGTGGATAGAGCACTGGCCTGTGGACTGGAAAGTCCCAGGTTTGATTCCTGTCAAGGGCATGTACCTTGGTTTCCGGCACATCCCCAGTAGGGGGTGTGCAAGAGGCAGCTGATCAATGCTTCTCTCTCATTGATGTTTCTAACTCTCTATCCCTCTCTCTTCCTCTCTGTAAAATATATTTTAAAAATATATTTTAAAAATATATTTAATTTTTAAAAATTTAGGGAAATGTTACTCCCTGGAAGAGTTTATTTAAAGATAAAATCCTATCTAATAAAAGAGTAATATGCAAATTAACCATCACTCTGCTATACCCATAAGCCACACCCATAAGCCATGCCCACAAGCCAATCAGAAGAGATCATGCAAATTAACCCTACCCAAGATGGCTGTGGCCATGAAGAGCAGGAGGGAGGCTTGGGTCTCTCCGGCAACAGGCAACAGAGAAAGCCAAGCTTTCCACACACCCTGGCTGGCCAAGGCCTCCACTCCAGGCTACAAACTTTCAATTATAAAAGATAAATAAATTCCAACAGAAATGGCTATCATCATGGTGGAAGCAGGAAGGTTGGCTTTGCTCCAGGCTACAAAGCTTCAACTGTAGAGGCTAAATAAATTCCAGATACCAGGGCCTCTGCTTGGGCCGCCAGGGGGTGTGGTTGACCTGAAAACCACCACAGGCCCCTTGTCCAGGCTGCCCCATGCCTCAAGGGAACTCCCACTCTGATCCAGGACACCCTTCAGGGCAAACCAGCTGGCCTCCACCCATTCACCAGGTCTCTATCCTATCTAATAAAAGAGTAATATGCAGATTGACCATAACTCCAACACACAAGCTGGCTTCCCTGATGTGGTCAGATATCCTGCCCCCATGTGGACACAAGATGGCTATCAGGGCAGGGCAGTTGGGAAGCACCAGGCCTGCAAGGGAGGGCAGTTGCAGGGGGTCCCAGGCCTGCAGGGGAGATCAGTTGGGGGGGACCATGCCTTCAGGGGAGGGCAGTTAGGAGCAAACAGGCTGGCAGGGGAGCAGTTAGAAATCAATCAAGTTGGCAGGGGAGTGGTTAGGAGGTGATCAGGCTGGCAAGCAGTAGCAGTTAGGGGCAATCAGGAAGGTAGGCAGGCAAGCAGTTGGGAGCCAGCAGTCCTGGATTGTGAGAAGGATGTCTGACTGCCCAATTAGGCCCAGGCCTAAAGGGACAGTCGGACATCCCTCAAGGGGTCCCAGATTGGAGAGGGTGCAGGCTAGGCTGAGAGACAACTCCCCTTTCCTCGTGCACAAATTTCGTGCACTGGGCCTCTAGTCAAGAGATAATTTTGTAAATTAACTGATTGTCTAGCCACTATGTTGTATACTTGAAACTAGTATAAAATATGTTGAATATTAAAAAAAATCAACTTTATTGAGGTACAATCTGCATGTAACAAAATACATTTGTTTTAATTATATAGATTGATGAGTTTTTATATATTTGTCTGTGTAACTGAGAAGGGTAAAAGGTTATTCCAAAGTAATCCTGATATTTGGGGGGCTAGCAATCTGAATCTGTGCCAGCAATCAGCACTGAATCTGCACCAGCGCTGGCACCAGGCCAGCCCTTTAAGTATGGTCTCAAGACCCCCAACACCTGGGGCTTTTTGTAAAGCTGGTGAAAGTTCTGGAAGTATAATACATATTTGGGGGACAAAGACACCAGAAGGGTATAAAGGAAAATATCCCACCATATTGCTTTTCTCAGATTTTGGAGGCAACTCCTTTGAGACCGTGAAGTATTAAAGCTGTGTAACTCCATTTCTCTAAGCATCGCATGGGTTTCTTCCTTGTTCTACAACATAACCATTGCCACAGTCAATTTCTACAACAATTCATAGCCAATTTCTCTTTTTCCTTTCTTCTCTCCTTCCTCTCTACTCCTCTCTGGGTAGTTTTGGTGAGTCACAGAACCTTAATCTCCTCTAACCACAAGACTAAATTGTTTCTTTATTCTCAACACTTTTCACACCAAGCAATTCCCCAGTTCCTTGTGGACATCAATTGGGTTCTACTATTCAATTCAATTGTGACACTAAGTACCTGGAGTTAGCCTAGACCTCACAGGTTAAGGGCTCAGGCTCACTTTAGATATAAATTACAAGTAGTGGGTTCCTAGGTTGCCCACAACTTTTGTCTGACTTGGCTATGGATCTGGGATTCCAATGGTCCCTCCTCAGGTTTAATAGTTTGCTGTAATGGCTCACAGAACTTAAAGAAACACTTTAGTTATGTTTGCTCATTTATTATAAAGAATACAGATGGATAGCCAGATGAAGAGGTATGTGCAAGGCAAGGCCCAAAGGGTCCCAAAGGTAGGAGCTTTATTCCCTTTGGAATCTAGGGTGGTCCTCCAACCTGCACATTGATGAGTTCAGCAATTGATGAGTTCATCAGGGTTCTGGAAGCTCTCTGAACCCTGTTATTCAGGAGTTTTATGGAGGTTCCATTATGTAGGCATGATTCATTGGTCATTGGTGATTGAACTCTATCTGCAGCCTGTCTCCCCTTCCCAGAGTTTGGAGGTGGGGGTAGGGTCACGAGTTCCAATCCTATAATTACTTGGTTGGTTCCTCTGGTAACCAACTACTGTCTTGAACCTATCTAGAGACTTCAGCTATAATGTTTTCATTAACATACAAAAAGACACTCATCACTCTGGGAGGGTCTTGAGAAATCTTTTAAGGAACCAGGGACTAAGTCAAAATATTATAACAAAAGATACTCTTATCATTCAGGAAATTACCAGAGTTTTAGGAACTCTATGCCAGATCTTGCTCCTGAGATCATACCTATACTTCTGATTATGTCACAGCTGGGCACATGACCCAGGTCTGCCCCATCATAGTACCTCATCCCCCTGAGTCAAGGGGTGGGGGCATGAGACCCAAGCAGCATCAATTGATATCCTTCCCAAGAGTTTATATGCAAAGAGGAGCTCTTTCTTCCCTCCAGGGTTCCCAAGCCAGCATGACAAAAGCCTGGAGCTGTTTGTAGGCACAGAGACCCTGAAGAAAGCCTGCTCTATCAGAAAAGAAAAAAGCCAACATGTAGAGCATAGCTGAGCCCAAGCCTCCAGAAGGAAAGAATGATGATGATACATTTTGAGTCTCTAAGCCTGAGGCCTACTCCATTCTCTCTTCCCAGTTAACTCACTCAACCAAGTTTCTTCCTTCCTCTCATCTACTTTTAGCTGGCAATTTTTATTCAATTTATGGCAAGGTGGTGACATTTAATAACCCTTTCTTAGATTCTACAAATAATTCTCATTTGGTGCTCAATTGATGAGTTTTGATATATTTGTCTGTGTAACTGAGAAGGATAAAAGGTTATTCCAAAGTAACCCTGATATTTGGGGGGCTAGCAACCTAAATAGGCCAACATATATTTATTGTTATTGTAAGAAACATTCAAATCTGTAAATATTTTTTTGTGAGTTTATTTTAACCAAACTATCAACAATTGCCTGGAAGCAGACGCACTGAGACAATTTCTCTGGATAATGGCAATTTTTTAACCTAATTTTATAAATTATCATCAAAGGGGGAGATGTAAGTGGGTTACATGAAATTCATTGTTGATGGGTTAGGGAGGTGGGAAAAAGCAAAGGGGGTGGGGGAGAAGGGAGAACCTCTGAGATTAGATAAAAAGTAAAATGAAGTCACATGCTTTTTTTGCACAGATGGGTACAGAATAGTTAACTGTCAACAATTAGCATGAAAACAATGACAATGAGGGAATTTGTGGTTTCACATGGTGCATTGGTTGTACCCTGAGGACTGTGCATTTGTTGTGCCCTTCTGGAAAAAGGAAGTTACAAGTTACCCTGACATTTCAAAGGTATGTTATCATAGATGCAAAAAGACAATAGGCTCAGTAAAAATCAAAGTTCATCTTTGTCAGGGAAGATGCTGGCCTAGGCATGACTACCCACTATAAACTGCTTTTTAATTTTAAAAGTTTTCATTTCAGACCATCCTTTGTGGTTACTGTAGGCCTCTGAGTTAGCCAGGCCTCCATGTAGGCCTCCCCTGAGTTAGTCAGGTCAGCTCTGTGGCCCCTTTTCATCCACACTATTTTTTTTTTGAGAAATTAATATACATTTGTATGCCAAGGCCAAATTTTGAACTTTTCTTTCAACATCAGATATGGATTTTGGCTATGCTAAGCAATGAAACTAAGATGTAATCACTTAAGTTTGCTTTCCTTTATATCTAAAGTTGTTTGATGGACAGCATCTGGATAAAGCAATCTTTCTGGGCATGTTTTCTCAGTATTCTTATATCTCACTACTGAATCTCTATGTGATGTGGTAGCTGCTCTCACATTTCCACCAGCCTGGGAACATATGCCAATCACAGTTAACTGGGCACAGAAGGCAGGGAGATTTCAGATAGCTTTCCAACAGTGAGTTCTTCTGTCCAGTCAATTCAATCATCCATTTATTAATCAGTTGTTTTTTGAGAAGAGACCCAGAGACAGCACTGGGTGTTGGGGATACAAGTTAGACATATAGCTTCCCTCACTAAGTTTATGGTCGAGTGGACGAGGCAGACAGTGTGGCCTGTGCTGGCCTGGAGGAAGTACTGCATAGTCAGGAGAACATAAAGGAAGCACCTAATTCAATTTAATGTGCAACAGCAAATTAAAACACAAACAATGAGTGGGAGTTGGTCAGACAAATGTGCCTGAGTTGGGGGAGATGGAGGGGACAGATAACAGTTAACAGGTAAAAATTCTTGGTAGAATAAATGGAAGGTCTAAAGCTAAGGAAAACATTTAGGAAACAGAGAATCTCATTCTGGCTGAAGTTTTCAGCATGAGGGGATAGAAATAGGGCTGCTGTGGCCCATTCCTGTTCAATGAGCAGCTGTGCAGCCCTTTCTGGCACCAAGCTAGGGAAGTCTCCACCTTCTCCAGCACAAATGTCCTCCATGGGGGTGCAGGATCCCCTCCTTGCTAGTGGAGCACCACATACTAAATAAAACATCAATGCCTTTATCTAACACTGTCCAACCTATAGCCTTAACTCTCTCTCCATGCTGGAAGGTTTACTTATTCACCTATTTGAAATAGATATCGAGGACAAGAAGGTAAAAGGATGTTACATCCCTCTCACAATCTAGGACTACTGGCTTCCAACTGCTCACCTGCCTGCCAGCCTGATCACCCCCTAACTACTACCCTGCCAGCCTGATTGATTCCTAACTGCCAGCCTGTTTGCTCCTAACTGCCGTCTCCTGCAGGCCTGGTTCCCCCAAACTGCTCTCCCTGCAGGCCTGGGTCCCTCCCAATTGCCCTTCCCTGCAGGCAGGTCACCTCCAACTTCCCTCTGCCAGCTTGGTCACTTCTAACTGCCCTTTCCTGCAGCTTGATCACCTCCAACTGCCCTCCCTTGCAGGCCTGATCTCTCCCAACTGTCCTTCCCTGCTGGCCATCTTATTCTGTCCATCTTGTGTCCACATGGGAATAGGATCTTTGACCACATGGGGAAGCCATCTTATGTGTTGGAGTGGTGGTCAATCTGCATATTACTCTTTTATTAGTTAGGATAGAGGCCTTATGCATTGGTGGGGGCCAGCTGGTTTGCCCTGAAAGTTGTCCTGGATTAGGGTGGGGGTTTCCTTGGGGTGTGGGGTGGCCTGGGCGAGGGGCCTGTGGTGGTTTTCAGGTCAGCCACAGCCCCTGGCAATCCAAGCAGAGGCCTTGGTATCTGGGGTTTATTTATCTCTACAATTGAAACTTTGTAGCCTAGAGTGGAGCCAAGCCTTCTGCTTGCTCTGTGGCGGCAGCCATTTCTGTTGGGATTTATCTGTCTTCTTTAACTGAAACTTTGTAGCCTGGAGTGGAGGCCCAGGTCAGCAAGGGCAGGCAGAAAATTTGGCTTCCTCCCTTGCTGGGGAAACCCAAGCCTCCTTCCTGCTCTCTGTGGTGTAGCCAGCTAGGTTGGGTTAATTTGCATACTCGCTTCTTGATTGGCTGATGGGTGTGGCCTATGGTGTGGCTTGTGAGTGTAGTGGAGTGATGGTTAATTTGAATATTACTCTTTTCTTAGATAGAATTGTTATCAGTGATAGCTATATAGAGAGAATTCCTAAAGTCTCCAACCTTACTGTAAAAAGACAGAGAAGGGAAGCAGACTTCAGCATGTAGACCAAGTCAGGGCTGATAAATAGGGTCATAGTATGTGCCAACTGACCAAGATGGTAGTAGCTGCCAGGAATGTGTATCCAAGGCCATCTCTGGCTCAGCAGGAAAGAGCACTATGATCAATGAGTGATGTCCATTTTGGTGGCAGAGGGGTCATGCCAGCATGCATGCTATGCATTAGTCTTCCATAGACAGAAGCATCATTTTAGACATGATTTGGGAGTCTATTTTAGACATGATTTGGGAGCCTGTTACAAATGGTCAGGTCTAATTTTGTCCAAGCATGCCAAGCCCCACTTTCTCTATGTTTTACTCCCAGCAATCATTGAGTCATGGCCAGAGCCCAGCCCCAGCTGCTTTTTCCTTCAGACACTTTAGCTGGCATAAATTGAGAACTGTAAATCTACCATATAGATGGCACAGGCTAGGTGCCCAGATCAGGCTCTATGAGCAACAAGAAGAGAGGGAGTTGCTTAGTGACATGAGACAAAGGGTATCTTTGATTCATCGCCCAGCTCCAGCCCCAAGTCTATGGCCAGCAGTAACTAACGGCTGCAAATGGGCAATATAACTCCTTTAAAAATGTCATTTTGCTGTAAATGTAAATGTTTAACATTTAAACTTGAATACTGACTCCTAAATTGTGCTGGGTGGCTTTATTTCATTCTTTTTGAAAATATTTGTCCTTCCATGGTGAGAGGTTTCAACGAATGATTTACACCCTATGAGATTTTCAGGAGACTCTATTCTGCCTGATAATTCAGAGTATTAAATACACAGTGTAGCTCAATTCCTGGCCACTGTTCAGAGGTGCTATGAGCCCTGGACATAGAAGATTTCATTTTATTTCAAATTATCTTGGAGTTCAAAATATAAGATTCTGTTGTTGAAGGTCAAGAAAGGCCAAAAAAGCAGTAAAGAATATTCATTGGGAGTTCTCTCCTTTAGAACTGCTCATTGCTTAATTCTGTCTGATGTATCTGGAACTAAGAAGCTCTAGGTAAATCAACAGTATGGGGGTTGTTCTTGGGACTGATGCCTTTCCTCATAAGACACCTCTAATGAAGGTCATGCCAGTAGCAATTCTTGATCCCATGCTGATTGGCTTTTGGACAAAGTTGGACCTAGAATCACAAGGATAACTTGAGATATCTGGGCAGGCTCAGAGTCAGGTGAGGAAAATAACTGGGTCACAAGGACGACCATGCTGGAAACTGAACATTGTCACTAATAGAGAAATGTGAAAAGGGAATCTGGAAGGCTGGTCAACCTTAATTGCTCTGAATGGTTGGAGCTAATCACTCATTGTTTAGTTGAGACATTGTTAGTTAAAGCAACCTCAACCTGTTAATCATATGTAAATTCTTGCTGATTGTCTATTATTGAAATTTCCTGCCTAAAGGATATGGGCGTTTCCCATGGCCTCAATAAAAGGGATAGCAAGGCCAGAGCAGTGGTAGTCCTCCCATTAGAGGTGGACTCCTGCCTGCCCACCCTCCATTTTCCCAAATTAAATCTTTTCTATTCTCTTCATTTTGTGTGCAGCCTTCTCCAGAAACCAAACCCTGAACAGGAACCCTGAACCACGCGGTACATGGTAGGGGCTCCCACACCACTATGCATGGGGCTATGTTTCACCTTAATTTTACCCAACTTCCATTTCCTCTAGAGCATATTGCTTGTTGAACTTTTCTTTGGAGTCTTTTCTTTAAAAAACACATTTTCATTGATTTTTTTTTTAAAAAGAGAGGAGAGAATGAACATTGATGTGAGAGTGAAACTTTGATTGTCTGTCTCCTTCACATCCCTTAACAGGGATGGAGCCCACAATCTGACTAAGAATCAAACCAGCAACTTTTCAGTGCATGGGACAACACCCAACCAACTGAGCCACACTGCCAGGGCTCTTTAAAGTCTTTATTCCAGTATACACGTTTCTTTAATTAATTAAATAAGTAATGAATTGTAGATAAACCTAACTTGGTCCAGGAGATTAGGTCTCATGTTCCAGTGAAAGCATTTTATGACCTTGGACCAGTCTTAACTTTTCTGTACATGATGTGACGTCCTTCCTTCCTTCTTTCCTTCCTTCCTTTCTTCCTTCCTTCCTTTCTTCCTTCCTTCCTTCCTTTTTAAGTAATCCAACTCTTTTTTTCATGAAGCGTTTTTAAAAAAAATGTATTTCAGAGGAAGAGAGAGAGAGAGAGAGAGAGAGAGAGAGAGAGAGAGACATCAGTGCTGACAGAGAATCATTGATCGGATGCTTCCTGAACACTCCTACTGGGGATCAAGCCAACAACCCGATCATGTGCCCTTGACCAGAATTGAAGCCAGAACCCTTCAGTCCACAGGCCAACATGCTATCCACTGAGCCAAACAGGCTAGGGCTGTGATATTATTCTTGACAAATTCCTTGGAAGTAACTAGGGTAAAGATAGTTACCTTTAATTTATCAATTAGAAACCGAGGACCAGACAATTTATAGCTTTTTATAACACATTGAGTCAGTGATAAAGCCAAGATAAAAATTCTGCTTTTTGATTCCCAGTTTAATTTTTTAACTCTTCACAACATTGAATAGTTGCTCTCATGCCATGAGCCCTGATGATGTGATTATCATCAGGGCCAGCACTAGGGGAGCCTAGGGCATTTGCAAGATGCTGAAGTGGCTGTCTCTTCAAATTTTGTGCCCTGGGAGCCTTGCTTACTTCACCATTATCTCAGCCTCACTGAACCCACATGGAAGCCTGAATGAAAGGATAATGCTCAAAACAAGAATTTTGCAGTTGGGATCAAAGATTTCATTTTCTCCAGTCCTAATACCTAAATATCAGGACTAATTTGGAATAAAAAATTGGGTAGAAATTGCTTTTTAAGGAAGTCAAAAATAGCAAAGAAATATGCATTAAATACTGACTCAGGCTGAGTCCAGCTTGTTAAGTCCCCATCTTTTTTAACATTGTAGCTAATCACATTTGTTAGGAGCACTTGATCAAATCTACTCCTCTTAGAAGATGGATGGGACAGAGGACTGGGGGGTTCCTGCATGCTTGCCATCACCCAAGGTCCTTGTATTAGGACACTTTTAATCAGTGTTAGAAACCCAGCCAAAACCATCTTAGGCACACCTGGGAATTTATTGTATGAATATCAAAAAGTATTATACAAGTAAAGAAGAAAGGCACCTCAGGAACCATTGAATTAGGGACCTAAATGACCCCAGGGGTATCCCATCTCTAGTCTCAACTTCTGTCTTTGCTTTTGTGATAAAGAGATTTTTTCTGTAATGAAGAAAAATAATCACTGAGAGGTTTTTTGTTTGTTTGTTTGTTTTGTTTTGATTTTTAGATCTCCTTAGTTCATTCTATATTTTTTTCATTTTTTAAAATTAAGGTATTAAAAGTGTACATCTCTTACCAATTTCCCCCCCCCACTCCCATACATGCCCTCCCTCACCAGAGTTTTCTGAGAGTTTTTAAGCTTCACATCCTTGATCCTGCCATCAACAAAATAATAGTCTTCACCTTTTTATATCCAGTTTTAAAAATTCCAGGGAAGCATTCTGATTGGCTTAGCTTGGTCAGATGCTTATCATTATATCAATTAATAGGCTTACTAGAGTCAGGGGCATGTAGAATCAGCAAAGTTTCTGGGGCCAACTTGTCTATAAAAGCTCTCATAGAGAATGGAGATCCTTGTGAACTGGGCAATAAACCAACAGTACTCTATAGCCATATATCAAGATTAGCAACAGTGCAGGGTTCGACATTCTACTTTGTGGCAGCCCAGCAGAGTAAGACTTGCAAAGCTAATGTAGGTGAAGAGGGTTACCTATAAGAACCACTACATATTTTTAGTGTCTTATGAAAGCTTCTATATTATTCCCCTCGATACCTGTAAATCACTGGGACACTTCAAGAGGATCTGAAGCTTGCTGAGTCAAGCACACTCATCAAATGGCCATAACAACCCTTGTTCATGAACTCCAAAATACTTTATCAGAGATATAATCTAAAGCTCTGACCTTTTTCTATCGATGATGTGAAATTCAGCAATTCTCATGGGACTTTCTTGGCTCTAAAACTGAGAGTCTGCTAAGGATATCCCCTCAAGCTTTCAACCTCCCCAACAAAATGACAGAACTTGTCTTAGTGTCAGCAAAACCCCTTATTCCATAAGCTGAAGTTCTCTATCCTCCTTTCAAGGAAAATGACAACCAGAAGCTCCACAGGGCACTTCCAGTTAGATTTCTACGCTTGCTTGTCTTAGATAACTTTTCTCATTAAAACCAGAGGGTCAAAGAAAGCAGGAATGCCCTCTAAAAATCAGGCTCCTGGAGTTCAGTGGGTGGGAAGGCACAAACTTCCCTTCTGAAGAACATGTTCAATAAACCCAAAGGAGGAATAATAGAGGTAGTATAAATTGCTGGAAATAGCACAATTTTTAAGAGTTATTTAAATTTAAAAGCAGAAATGCTTGAGTAAAAGAGAAATTCACCTATAATTCCCTCACAATAGTACTGTTTTAATGTTGGCTCTTGGGGTCTTTCATGTAAATAGTGTGCATGGCATACATGTGATTCATGTAATAGTGGCATGAAGTGACTGTTCTATTATGCTGATGAGCTCCTGCTACCAAAGAGATGTTTATGGCATTATGCATAGTATTTAATGGACAGCCATCTTCAGGTTGCAACTTGATAAGGAAGTTTAGATATTTCCTTCCCCTGGGAACACCTATGGATACCACAGGAATCACAGATACATAAGCAGTGTATGGGGTAGAGAAGAGCCATCTCAGGATTAACAAATGAGATAGGCACCCAGAATTTTACAGATCACTTTGTAGAGAAACCAAGTCTTCCAAGTAAACCAGCTGGTTCTTAGAGACTCCACTTGAAAATGGTTTAAGCAGACTATAAATTTCTCTAATAAGAAATGAGGGTTCCTGTCCTAATTGGTTTGGCTCAGTGGATAGAGGATTGGCTTGTGAACTGAAGGGTCCCAGGCTCAATTCTAGTCAAGGGCATGTATCTTGGTTGCAGGCACATCCTCATTTGGGGGAGGGGGAGTGTGCAGGAGGCAGCTGATTGATGTTTCTCATGGATGTTTCTAACTCTCTATCCCTCTCCCTACCTCTCTGTAAAAAATCAATAAAATATATTTTTAAAAAAGAAAGAAATGAGGATTCCTGAAGAACCCTCAGGGAGCATGTGATATGTGGAGAAGGATCTACAGTGACATAGAAGCTGTTTAGATGGAGCCTGTTCCATTACAAACACTAATGTTTTAAAGAGTTAGAGACTTGTGGTTTTGTAGTGTGTATATATCTATCATAAGCAATTTGGTTTGGAGTCTCAATAATTCCCTTTAGAGTCTTAATAAAGTCTTTTGTTAAAGAATCCTTCTGACATTATTATATACCTAATTCAGGTGACTCTTCTTAGGGTATTAAAACCAAGTAAACTGCAGTGTGAACTCCACTCATCCTGACTTCATTCTAATATGGTGGCTACATGTTATGTTCTGCAGGGCTAAGCAGAGAGCTCAGAGGAACACTTACACTTGCTTTTGGAAATATTTACCTGAAGCTTTAAAATTCAGTTGTGCTAAAATCTCAGACACCTCAGTGCCTATATTTCTTTGCATCATTAATTTCCATCCTATACCTACTGATAAAATGTGAGAGGAGAACAGGAAAATATAAATTTGTATATAGATATAGATATGTGCATCAATATATGTATAACTATATGAATAACACCAGCTATGGAGAGAAGATCAATCAAGAATTACAATCATTTGATGTCAGAGCTGTCTCCAATCAGATATATGGAATATATGTTGAGGCTGAATGTTCAAGATGGCTTCTTCACTTCCATGACTGGTAATATATACAGTTATATAATTTATATGTATATGTGGGCATACATGTATAATCTATGTAATTTACCTAACCAATTAATGCAATTACATTTAATGTAATTTACAGAACAATTTCCATCTTCTTAGGTACTTGCACTGGGTTTTGTTTTATTTTCTTGTTGTTTTCATTGAAATAAAACCAATATTTTTCAATATTTTTCAATATTTAGCTCTCTATTTATTTAGAATTGTTCTCTAGAAACTCATTTCCTAAGGTATAAATTTGGATTTGCTAAGTAAGCCATGTGATCTGGTCAAGTTATTTTACTCCCTTTGGTCTATAGGTTAGAAGTATTGAGATTTATGATCCTTTTTAGATCTAAAATGCTTTGATGTCAGGGGAGTATCAGCAGGGCTGCCATGTTGCACAATGCTAGGACAACACTAAAAGCACAGGTTCCTTCTGGAGCTGTGCAGTGCACAGCCATACAGATATGTGCCATACCCCTGAATATGAGGCCCTTTTTTCAAAAAGTTCTCCCATGTAATGCCACATCACTGACACACTGGATTTTATTACAAATTGATAATATCACTCTTTTAGGGTAAGTTACTGATTTACTGATGTTTTTTCAGGCCCTGCCTGTTTTAGACTTTTTTTTTTCTTTTTTTTCTTTTTCTAGCTAATCATCTTCTTTCAGATAAGAATGTCTGGGGCCTTACTCATTGCCTTTCCTTCATCCTGAACACTATCCCCTCCTTCCCCACTTAAGATATACTAATGTTCTTGTGTTCTTGGAAAAGCCATAGGGACAACACAGACCTAAAGCAATGCCTCTTAAGCTTGAAGAAATTACTGGAGAGCAGTTTAAAAGACAGATTTGTGGGTTGTTAATTCTGATATTTTGAATCAATAGGTCTGGGGTATAGCTTCAGAAATTGCATTTCCCAAGCTCCCAGCTGTTGATGACACTGTCAATGATGATCATGTCTATGATGCTGCATTTTTAGTAGAAGTGGTCTAAAGACATTTTGATCAGTAATAGTAACCTTTTGAATTCAATTTCTGCTTCTTTTATTTCTTGCTGATCCCCTTCCTTAGTTGACCTTGATGTTAGCCTTGTATTTAAAATGTCTCTATGGAGTAGGAGCAGAGCATTTCCCTGCTCCTGAGGTCAATGTTGCTTAAAGATTTCAAATATGCATAATGGTATCCACCCCCTCACAACTGGAGGGATCCCTCCTGGTGGACTCACTCCAGCTCTCCAGCTGTCAGTGCTTTTGGCTAATGGCTCCTTGTTGGGGCAGTTTCCTAAGGTTCCTGTTAATCATGTAATTTAAAAAGAGTCAAAGCCCCCATGACAGCAGTTTTAAAACTATTTGCTTCTGGTTTTATTAAATTATATTTTGCAAGGGAAATGGAAGAAGCACGTCGGATGTTGAAGAAACGCCCTGGAGACAATGAGCTAGTGTCCCTGGGTGGCCCCTATTGCTTTCTCTCTCTGCTGGAGCGTCCACTCTTCCCCTCCTATGGCTGTTTATGGTCTATTCCAAATACCACCAGAGCAAATATGGATTCTACTGCTCCTGAATAAGGAAGTTTCCCAACCTAGTCTGAACCTAGGTTGGGAAACTTCCTTATTCAGGAGCAGTAGGTCTTGTGCCCACTATCTATTGCCTAGTTTGTATTCATTCCCCATTTTATTCCCTTTCTCTGTTCCAAAGAGAATCTTGATTTTATTCATATTTTCACTCTCTTCCATTCAGTCATATGTCTTAAGAAAGGCCGGCCCCATTATTAGGCCCAGTCCTGATTATTCTAAGCCAATCATAGTGGTCTTATTTGCCATATTAGGTATTGGCATAGACATTATCATATGACACAATTCTATCCAATGAGACTTGAAAGAAGTTTTGCTGGAGGGCTTCTGGGAATGATTTTCTCTCATAAGAGGGACACAGAGGAAGATATATCTCTTCTCCCTTCACATCTTGAGGTGTCTAATATGATACCTGAAATGCTGTAACTCTCTTGTGACCACAGGGGAAGCTGTTCTGAGGAGAAAGATGACATACTAAAGATGGAAGAACATCAACAAATAGAACTTAGGTCCTGGAACCACTGACTCCTACCTTGGACTTCCTTTTGGATAGGAATAATATTTTATTGCTTGTCACTTGGAATCATTGATCTCTGCCCCTTGTAACTGAAAGCTATGTGTGTTTTTGTTTTTGTTTTTAAAGAGAAAAATATTTATTAACATATAAGGAAACAAAATGAGGTTTTAAAAAGTCATATGTCCATAGGCAAGAGCTTTACAGAGTTTAGATTTCTGATTCAAATTCTAGAAGCAGAAATTGGCACAATTCATAGCATAAGTAACTCAGCTTGTTGTTCCTCGGCCATCCAGACCACGGGCCCACAAAGAGATTGGTGGTGCAGTGCCAGTCTGGGGGCTGCAGCTCCTAGATCTGCCTGGCCAGCCTTGCTCTGGAGCACCCTTCCACCCTGGCAGAGGCGTGGCCTGTAAGGGTGACTCTAGCCATCATGGACCCTGCCTGGCCCATGTAGCCTGAAGAATATTCCTCACTGATCCTAAAGGGAAGTCTGTCATTCCTTTGAAAGCTCTACAAACATTTGAAGACTTGTTGTAACTTGTTACTTTCTCTGATTGACTGAAGAAAAGCAACTGCTCCCCTTTTCTTATGAAATTCGAGCCCACATTATGCAAAGTAGAATCTGGATAAAGAGTTGAGGAGGAATCTCTGTGTTTCACATCTCTGACTTGAGTCACCAGAGTCTCCTTTCTCACTGACCTGGTTGTCGCTACCACTGAGGCCTGGGCAGGATTGTGTGGCTGCCCCTCTAATAAAGGCAGGACACATTTCGCATTACCACAGGCCCTGAGATATTGGGCTAGAACATAAAGCTCAAGGATAACAATAAAGAATAATAATAACATGGCACTAGGAAGACAGTTTGTAAGGCATAGTTTACTCATCTCTAGTTCTTCATAGATCAGCAGAATACACATATACACACTCAAAATTATAGTATCATAGCCTTCTAGTATCCAGTGAACTTAACCAAAGGACTTTGGACTTGTTTGTTTTTGGCATGTAAGCACCAGTAGTAGACACAATATGAGTTCTTCCCCAGAAGCCTTTCCTACTAGATTCCCCACCTGAACCACCTGCAGTAAGAAGAAGACTTTGGTTGAAAACCCTCCAAATGTTTCTAAATCAAGACAGCAATAGGGCTATGAAAAAAACATCATGGAGCAGAAAGAACAAAAGAACATGATAGTAATGAAAAGAAAGGAGTGTGTACTTCTTAGGTGTAGTAGTTTATCAATTTATATAATACTAGAGGCCTGGTGCACGAAATTTGTGCACAAGGGTGGGATCGGGCCTAAATGAACAGTCAGACACCCCTCTTACAATCCAAGACTGCTGGCTCCCAACTGCTTGCCTGCCTGCCTTTCTGATTGCCCCTAACTACTTCTGCCTGCCAGCCTGATCACCCCAGAACCATTCCCATGCCAGCCTGATTGATGTCTAACTGCTCCCCTGCCAGCCTGTTTGCCCCCAACTTCCCTCCTCTGATGGCCTGATCACCCCTAATTTCCCTCCCCTGCAGGGTTGATCACTTCCAACTGCCCTCCCTTGCAGACCTGGTGCCTCCCAACTGCCCTTTTCTGCTGGCCATCTTGTGGTGGCCATCTTGTGTCCACATGGGGGCAGGATCTTTGACCACACGGGGGCAGCCATCTTGTGTGTTGGAGTGATGGTCAATCTGCATATTACTCTTTTATTAGATAGGATTAGATAGGATAGAGGCCTGGTGCATGGGTAGGGGCCAGCTGGTTTGCCCTGAAAGGTGTCCAAGATCAGAGGGGTTCCCTTGGGGCAGCCTGGGCCAGGGGCTATGGGAGTTTGCAGGCCAGTCATGTCCCCCAGTGATCCAAGCAGAGGCCCTGGTATCTGGAATGTATTTACCTTCTACTATTGAAACTTTGTAGCCTTGAGTGGAGCCAAGCCTTCTGCTTGCTCCTTGGCAGCCGCCATTTCTGTTTGGATTTTTTACCTCCTATAATTGAAACTTTGTAGCCTTGAGTGGAGGCTTAGGCTGGCTAGAACAGGCGGAAAGGTTGGCTTCTTATATTTCCAGAGAAACCAAGCCTCCCTCCTGCTCTCTGTGGCTGTAGCCATATTGGTTGGGGTTAACTTGTATACTCACTCTGAGTGGCTGGTGTGTAGGGCTGGTGGGTGTAGCAGAGGTATGGTCAATATGCATATTACTCTTTGATTAGATAAGATAAATATATACTTAAAAAACAAAAACTGCTGTTTTAATACCCCAGAAGTTAAAAATTGTCAACATTAGAAAATATTTAAAAATTATGTATTAATAGATTAGAAGAGTAGAAATATATACTTATCTCATTAAGTACAGAAAATGAAGCATTCTTGAAAGTTCAAAGTAAATCATGATTTAAAAACTTTTAGTAAACCAGAAATAAAATGGATTTTTTATTTGCATACTGTTAATCTAATAAATGCTATCTGCCAAAACCTATAGCAAATATTATACTTACTTTAAACATTTTAAAAACATTATCATTAAAGTCAAGATATTCACTACTCAGCATTGTACTGATTGTCTTAATTTAATAAGACAAGAAAATGAAACAAGATATAAGGTTTGGAATTGATGAGAGAAAATTTCATTATTTACAGAAGATATGATCTTTTATATATAAAATTCATATGATTCTACTCTGCTGATATATCAAAACTGCATGTGTTTGGAGATCAATCTGCCAGAGTGCCTTAAACTTACTTGTGAATATATTTTAAAAGTAGGAAATTTACTTTTAACAATGTTTCCAGTTTTAAGATACCCTCACATTCCTTTTACGGGCTCTTTGAGATACATAAGGGATGTCAGAGTGAATCAGTTATCACCAAGGTGGTTGATAAAATCAACCGACTATGACAAACAGAGTAAAACTTTAAGGACACAAGTATTTCTTTACAACAAATATTCTTACAAATTTAGTCTTCATAATAAGCATATTTCAGCTTCAGAATTATAAGCCACCAGTCCCTAGAACAAATAAGAACAAATATTTAAATATTATAGAAATATTTTAGCTTTCTTAGAAAATAGATTTAGAGTGAAACTCAACTTTATTCTAGGTACGGATTTAACTTAAATTGTAATATAACCAGTTTGTAAATATTCATGAACATTTCCCTTATTACATAGGAATATGTAATATCTAGCTGAATATTTGTCTTTTGAAAGCACATACATTAACATTCTACTTTTTAAACTTTCTTCTTAAATTGCCAATCAAGACATGTACTTTTAATATTGCAGTATTATTTCTAACTATGGCTGAATTAAAGATTGAAGCTTAAAATTTATGTTTATACACATCTGATAAATCATTAAAATAATAGAAGTTAATTGAGTTTTTTTGATAAAACATTAATGTACAGAGATCAATATAATTTCTATATAGTACATTAATGACCAATCAAAAAAATAGTGAAAAGATAAAAAACAGAACAATCTCATTCTCAATAGCAAAACAACTATAAAGTTACTTAGAAATAAATATAATAAGAAAATTTGTAGGTCTTATGGAAAAATATTTATAATTGTTATTGAAGAACAAAGAAAAAAGATTTGAGTAAAAGAAGAAATATAGTACTGTTATGGGTCATATTGTACCTCTCAAAAATTATGTTCTACTAGTAAACTATGAGTAAGATCACCAAAAAACTTACATTATAAACAGGATAATTTGTGACAACAAAAACACCAAAGGGGATGGGATTAAGAAGTATATTTGCAAAGAAGATGGATATTGAATACATTCAAAAGAAAAAGGACTACTATGTATATGAAACTTTCTTTTTCACAAACCTAATGGTAACCACACATAAAAACCTAGAACTGAGATGCAAAACTTGAAAAAAAAACACACCAAAAACACAGATGAAAAAAGTATAGAATACTACCAAGAAAAAACAAGACAGAAACACAAAGGAAAAGAACAAATGGAAGCACAGAGCTACCAGAAAACAAAAGATAAACTGGCCATAGGAAATCCTCATTCATTAATAATTACCCTAAATTTAAATAGGCTGAATTCACCAATAAAAAGTCACAGAGTAGCAAGTTGGATCAAAACACAAAACCCAAGCATATGCTGCCTTCCATAGATACATTTAAACTATAAAGACAAAGACAGACTCAAAGTGAAAGAGTGGAAAATAATTCTCCAAGCAATAGCATCCACAGTAAAGCAAGCATAGCCATACTTATATTTGACAAACTAGATTTCAAGATAGCAAAGGTAACAAGACACAAAGATGGGCATTTTATAATAATAAAGGGTACATGTCAACAAGAAGACATGACATTTCTCAAATAATTTGTGCAAGGGAGTATGTGTCCCTCAGCCCAGCCTGAACCCTCTCCAATCTGGGACCCTTTGAGGGATGTCTGACTGCCCGTTTAGGCCTGATTCTACCATTTATGTGTGCCATGAGATGAAAATATTTTATGAATTTGGTCTTAGGAAATATTTTATGAATTTGACCCCAAAGACAATGGAAGTAAAGGCAAAAGTAAATGAATTGAACTAAAAAGCTTTTCCATAATAAAAGAAGCTACCAACAAAACAAAAAGGCAACCAACTGAATGGGAGAAGATATTTGCAAACAATAGTCCTGACAAGGGGTTAGTATCCAAAATATATAAAGAACTCATAAAACTCAAAATAAAGCAAAAATTCAGTTAAAAATGGGTAGAGTTTAGTTTATTGATTAAATTTCACATATGAAGGAAATCATATGGTATTTGTTTTCTCTGACTGGCTTAATTCACTGTTGTCCAGGTCCATCCATGCTTTCACAAAGAGTAAAATTTTCTTCCTTTTTATGGAAGAGTTGTATTCCATTGTGTAAATGTACAATTGCTGTTTTATTCTCTCATCTGATGGACACTTGGGCTGCTTCCAAATCTTGCCTATTATAAATAATGGTGCAATAAGCATAGGGTGCACATGTTCTTTCTAATTACTGTTTCTGTTTTGGGGGGAGGATAAATACCCAGAAGTGGTAGAGGCAGACTCATAGATAGAGAGGATGCAGATAGCTCTGGTATGTGTGTGGGGAGCATTGGGAGTTTTTGGTGGAAGGATTGAAGGAAATAAAAAGAAAAGGAAAAAGAGAAGGAACTCATGAACAAGGACGATAGTTTAGTGATTATTGGTGAGATAGGTTGGAGAGAGGTGGGAGAGAGGATAGATGGTAGAAAAAATTAAATTAATAAAATAATTTTTAAAAATGGGCAGGGTTCTCAAAGAGACACTTCTCCCAAGAAGACATAGAGATAGCCAACAGATATATAAAAAGATGCTCAATTTCATTAGCCATTAGAGAAATGCAAATCAAAACTACAATGAAATACCACTACACACTTCTTAAAATGGCAATTATCAACAAGAAAAGTAATAATAAGTATTGGATAGGTTGTGAAGAAAAAAAGGAGCCCTTATTCACTGCTGTTGGGAAGGTAAAGTGGTATAGCCACTGTGTTCACGGTTCTTCTTCTTTTCTGCCTGACTTATTTCAGTTAGCATGATACCCTCAAGATTCATCCTTGTCACAAATTGCAAT
This sequence comes from Vespertilio murinus, assembly GCA_963924515.1. Taxonomy (NCBI): domain Eukaryota; kingdom Metazoa; phylum Chordata; class Mammalia; order Chiroptera; family Vespertilionidae; genus Vespertilio; species Vespertilio murinus. The sequence continues at coordinate 98,970,648 of OZ004709.1, forward strand.
CCTATATAATAAAGAGGTGATATGCAAATTGACCATTATGCCCTCACACAAGATGGGCACCCAATATGGTCACAAGATGTCCACCACAAGATGGCCAGCAGAGGAAGGCAGTTGGGGCCAGTTGGGGGCAATTGGGCTGGCAGGGGAGTAGTTAGGCATCAATCAGGCTGTCTGGGGAGTGGTTAGGGGTCAATCAGTCAGGCAGGCAGGTGAGTGGTTGGAGTCCCAGATTGTAAGAGGGATGTTTGACTGCCAGTTTAAGCCCAATCCCCAAACCAGAAGTCAGACATCCCCTGTGGGGTCCCAGATTGGAGAGGGTGCAAGCTGAGGGACATTCAGTACCCCTCTGACATGAATTTCATGCACCGGGCCTCTAATATTTTATAATTTTTTATGACTGGATAGTATTCCATTGTACATATATATCACATCTTCTTTATCCAATCATTTATTGAAGGACACTTAGATTGTTTCCATGTCTTGGCTATTATGAATAATGCTGCAAAGAACATAAGGGTACATATATCTTTATGAATAAGTGTTATCAAATTTTTCAACTAGACACCCAGAAGTTAAATTGCAGGGTCATTTGGTAGTTTTAGTCTTAATTTTTTAGGAACCTCCATATTGTTCTTCATAGAGGCTTTTTACATTCTCTGTAGATGTTAGTTTGAAACATAGATTCTGACATTTATATAGAGTTTTAAGAATAGCTATATATATATATATATATATATATATATATATATATATATTGCTATAAAACTAGACAAATAAATAAATATAACTTTAATAGAAAACCATAAATAAACTCCTGTATATATAGGTACTTGACATATAATAGATGTGAAGTTTATTAATAAATAAGGAATAAGAGATTTAGTTTGTAAGTGAAGGTGAGACAATTGATTATACCTAATAAAAGCCAAACATGTAACCTAAAATATACAATTGAAAGCCATTTGGAGGAAAGATGGTAGATTATTTTTAGGAACTTGAATGGGGTGGGATTTCTTAACACACACACACACACACACACACACACACATTTTTAAAGGACAGATAAATTTAACATAACATTTTCTTCTTTATGTCAAAGACATTACAAAAATTAAAATTATGAAGTCAGGAGAAACTATCTACAATGCATAAATAGAGGAATGCCATCCAACATATGTAATAACTTTTACAAATTAATAAAATAACCCAATTTTAAAAACCATTGTAGGACTGGAATATACAACTTACAGAAGAAATATATGCATTGAGGCTAAAATCAATATTAATCAGAGAAATCTTAATTTAAAAGAATAGCATTCTACTACCAGATTAGGTTAATTTTAAAGTATGATGATATTAAACACTAGGGTCCCTAGTGCATGAATTTGTGCACCTTGAAAGTAACTGTGGGCCAGAAGGCTGAAGTGGACACTGGGGTGGGTCTCAGCCCATCCTCTGCGACCCAGGCAGGCCCCTCCCATTGCAACCCCTGGCTCCCTGTCTGCTGGCAACCTTGCTCCTACTGCCATAGCATCCAGGCTCTGGTGGCACTGGCCCCACTTGCACCTGCTGATGGCATGGGGCCAGTGCCAGCAGTCAGTGCAAGCAGGACTGGCACCATCAGTAGGTGTGAGTGGTGGCTGCTGCCCAAATCGACCCTCAGGAAGAGGGGGAGGTGGAGAAGCCTCAGAAGCAATTGGGGCTGACAGCTGCTGCTTGTACTCATTGATAGCACTGAGCGATTAGAGCTGGTGCTGGGCGCCCACAGCAGGTGCAAGCAGTGGCTCCAGCGCTGGCAGCAGGTGAGAGCGCCAGGCAGGACCGCGGTGTGTAGGAGTGAAGAATTTTCAATAACCACTAGAGGCTCACCCTGATGACAGCAACCAGTGCCCCAGCGCCTTGGTCTGTTGCCCCTGCTCACATACTCCACCATCCCACCACGGCCAACATCCACCATGTTCTGCACTCTGCCACCTGCTGCTGACACCTGCCATGTTCCACGATCACCCCCTGGTTATCAGCACAGGCCATAGTGACCAGTTGTTCAGTTGTTTGGTTGTTCCACAGTTTGGTCTATTTGCATATTAGGGTTTTATATATATATAGATTAGGAGTAAGTATGGTGTATTAGTTTTCTATTATTGCCATAACCAGTTACTTCAAATGTAGTGATTTACAACAATCCAAATGTATTATTTTACAGTTCTAGAGGGTAAAAGTCTTATATGGACCTCACTGGGCTATAGTCAAAGCATCAGAAGTTTCAGGGGAGATAGGTTTTGGGCATATTCCAGCTACTAGGGCCTCTCACTGATTCTGGCATTTCAGAACTATCAACAGTATCAACATTTTCTCATGTTGCCATCTCTCTTTGACCACGGCCAGGAGAGATTCTCCGCTTTTAAGAACTCCTGTGATTAGATTGAGTCCACCTGGATATTTCAGGCTATCTCCCCATCTCAAAGTGTTAGTTAATTAGCAACCTAAATTGGATCTGCAACCTTATTTTGGTTTCACTCCAGCTTCTGTGTGTGTGTGCGCGTGCGTGTGCGTGTGTGTGTGTGTGTGTGTGTGTGTGTGTGTGTGTGTACTCAATCAAGAGAATAAACGTATCCATCACAAGTTTTCTTATGCCCTTTTCTTTAAACTTTATTGTTGAAAGTATTACATATGTCCTGTTTTATCCCTATTGACTTCTTTTATCCTGAACCCCACCCTCTCCTTCCCCTTATGCTCTTTTGTAATGCCTTTCTCTACCCCTCTAGTAGACAATCACTGGTCTACTTCCAGTCACTGTAGATTAGTCTGCATTTTTTAGAATTTTATATTAATGGAATTATACAGTATGTAATCTTCTTTGTTTAACTTTTTTCATAGAAAATTATTTTGTGATTCATCATGTTTTGTGAAGCAATAGTTCATTTTTTTTCTATTCACAATTTCTCATAGAATATCACAATTCAGTTATGCATTTTTGTGTTGATGGGCAGTTAGTTGGGTTGTTTCCAGTTTGGGGGCCATTACAAACAAAACTTGTATGATCCCTTGTATGCAAGTCTTTATGTGGACATAAGCTCTAACTAATTTCTTTTAAAAAATGTATTTTATTGATATTTTACAGGGAGGAAGAAGGGAGAGAGATAGAGAGCTAGAAACGTCGATGAGAGAGAAACATCGACCAGCTGCCTCCTGCACACCCCCTACCAGGTATATGCCCACAACCAATGTACATGCCTTTAACCGGAATCAAACCTGGGACCCTTCAGTCCTCAGACCGACGCTCTACCACTGAGCCAAACCGGTTTCAACATAAGCTCTAATTTCTCTGGGATAGATACTTAGCAGTAAAATGACTGGATCATATGGCTGATATATGGTTAACTTTCTAAGGGATCTTTAATTTTCCAAAGTAATTGTGTGATTTTACATTTGCAACAGGGACCCTCCCAAACAGTTGGTATGCATGGCATGGTCACTCTTCTTAACCATTCAAATAGATGTGTACCTCATTGTTGTTTTAATTTACACTTCCTTAATGACTAGAAATATTGACTTGAATCCTTTTAAATATATTGAAATTTGTTTTATGGTCCAGAATATAGTCTGTCTCAGTAAATGTTCCATGTCCACTTGACAGGTGTGTGTGTACTCTGAGTGTATTAGTTGGAGTGTTCTATAAACCTAGTTAGGTTGGGGTGCCTGACAATGCTATTTAACTTTTCTATATCCTTACAGATTTTATGCCTACTTATTCTCTCTATTATTGAGAAGGGTATCGAGATTTCCCATTATAAGTGCTTACAATTCTTTTAGTTTTTCATTCATGTAGAATTCTGTTAGCAGGTGTATAGATATTAACTTTTGTCCGCTATATGAGTCAACCCATTTGTAATTATAAAATTACCTTTTTTTTAAATTTAAATTTTATTTTATTAAGGTATTTTCTGTGTACATAGTTTACCATTGCCCCCCCTCCCCTCCCATTTATGCCCTCCCTCCCCAGAGTTCTGTGTTCATTGGTTGTACTTATGTTCATGCATACCAATCCCTCGGTTGTTCTCCTATCTCCCCCCAGGTCTCCTTCCCCTCCCCGCTGTCATTTGGCAATCTGCTTGTTTTATGGTGACTATCTCAGGACCAAATGAATAGAGTCCGCTCCTCCTCTGGTTTTCACCGCCCCTTCCCCTGGGTCCCACTGCTTCCCCTGGGACACACGGCTCGCCCGGGGCACACTGTACCCTGGGACACTCGGCTCACCCGGGGCACTCGGCCCCCTGGGACACTCGGCTCACCCGGGGCACTCGGCCCCCTGGGACACACGTCTCACCCGGGACACCCTTCCCCTTTGGGGGGTACGGCTTACCCGGGGCACATGGCCCCCTGGGACACTCGGCTCACCCGGGGCACTCGGCCCCCTGGGACACCCGGCTCACCCGGGGCACTCGGCCCCCTGGGACACTCGGCTCACCCGGGGCACTCGGCCCACTGGGACACTCGGCTCACCCGGGGCACTCGGCCCCCTGGGACACTCGGCTCACCCGGGGCACTCAGCCCCCTGGGACACTCGGCTCACCCGGGGCACTCGGCCCCATGGGACACTCGGCTCACCCGGGGCACTCGGCCCACTGGGACACTCGGCTCACCCGGGGCACTCGGCCCCATGGGACACTCGGCTCACCCGGGGCACTCGGCCCCCTGGGACACTCGGCTCACCCGGGGCACTCGGCTCCTCTAGGGTGTTGGGATCGCATATTGGAGGCGCCGCACTAGCTCCTTGCTAGCATGGGGGGTAGGCTGGGACAGCTGCAGTTGGGCTGAGATGGTTGCAGGCGGGGGGACCCCCTTCAAAGGTGTCTCGTTTGGTGTGGGAGCGGAGCAGCTGCAGACATGGAGGCTAAGTTCTGAGGTCGCCCACTCCCTGTGCCCAAGGCGTGGTGAGCTCTGTTCTTGGTGGGTTTCCTTTATTCTCGGCGGCAGTGGCAGGTGGCGGTGCCCGGTGCAATATTGACGGTCACTCCTGTGGCTCAATTACCACTGTAGTTTTAAAGTTCACATGGTGGTGGTGGTGAGAGCTTCGGCTTGGCCATGTGGTATTGGAGGATGGGCTCGCCTGGGTGGGTAATGGAAGGCACCGTGCCATTTCCTCACCAGCGCGCTCCATTTCCCTCCCAGCATGGTGGGTGTGCTGGGAAGATTGTGGGCGGGCTGTGATGGCTGCATGGGGAGAGTCCGCCCTCAATGGTGTCCTCTTTCTTGCGGATGTGGAGCTTCTTTGGATGCAGAGGCTAATTTCTGAAGCCACACTCTCTATGAGCCCGGTGTGTAGTGAGCTCTGATTTCGGTGGATTCCCATTCTTGGGGGCAGCGGTGGGTGCGGCAGTGATGGTAGCTCCTGTGATTCAATTTCCCCTGTAGTTTTAAAATCCGCGTGGTGGTAGTGTCTGATGCTTTGGCCTGGCCATGTGGCAACGGAGAGAGGATTCTCCAGGTCTGCCAATGGAAGGCGCAGCACCAGCACAGGGCGCGCGAAGGCCTGGCAGAGCAGGCCGAGGTCGGTGGCGGAGAGTCCCCGCGATGTCTTAGTCTTTCAGACTTAGTGGAACGCTTCCCCTGAGCCAGGACAAGCAGCACCACCACCACAAATATTGGCCAGCTCAGTGCTGCCCCTCTACAGGTGACAGTAGGGGCATCCTCACCTCGGTAGGCCTTTGCTCTTGGAGGTCATAACCAGTGGAAGGCAGCACGGTACAGAACTGCCCCACCTTCTCAGTCCTCCACTAAAATTACCTTTTTTATTAATCCCTATTTGTATTATTTGCAGTGAAGCCAACTTTGATATTAACAGTTATTTCATTTCTCTTTTGGTTAGTGTTCACACATATTTTCATGAAGTAATAATGAATAAATAATAGGCTATTTTAAACCAATTTTTCTCATAATATTTAAAGTCAGTTTCTAGTAGGCAGCATATTATTAGGTCTTGCTTATTTTTTATCCAATCAGACTATCTCTGTTCTTTAATTAGAGTTTTTAGACCTTATTTAATGTCATTCCATATAGTTAAGTTCAAAATTACCATCTTGCTATTTTTTTTATTTATCACATCTACCCTATTTTCTTTTTTCTATTTTTAAATTCTTCTTTTAATTTAATTGAGCATTTTTTATTATTCCATATCCTCTCTTTTATTGGCTTTTTATCCATAACTATTTGTTTTATTACTGTAGTGGTTGTTTTAAGGTTTATAGTGCATACTTTTAGCTTCCTTTAGTATACTATCACCTTCAAGTGATAGTATACTGCTTTACATATGGCATCAGAACCTTCCAATACTATATTTACACTTATCACCTCCCTTTTTAAAAATATATTTTATTGATTTTTTACAGAGAGAAGAGAGAGGGATAGAAAGTTAGAAGCATCAATGAGAGAATCATTGATCAGCTGCCTCTTGCACACCCCCTACTAGGGATGTGCCCGCAACCAAGGTACATGCCCTTGATCGGAATCAAACCTGGGAACTTTCGGTATGCAGGCTGACACTCGATACACTGAGCCAAACCAGTTTCAGCTTATCCCCTGTATATGTTATAAACTCCACACTATATTATTATCACTCTTTTCATTGCTGCTGTATTTACAAAGGTCACTTATCTTTTAAATAAATTTTATAATAAGAAAAGATATCCTATATCCTATATGTTGTTGTTTTTTATCTCAACAATAACAACAACAATGAAAAAACTTCAAGATAATACAATATAATATCCCCCTCCTTGGGAAGTTTGCTCTGCAGACCTGAGAGCCCAGCGCCTCATGAGGGAGGTGTTTTGCCAGAGGAGAAGTGTATTAGTTAGGGAGGAGTGGAGATTTGCCAAAGAGTTGGAATCTGGTGCCTTGTTTTTGAAGGAGCATTTTCTTGGAACCTGTTTGTTTTGTTTTGCAGTGTATATAATTAAAAAAGGGAACACCACTGAATAAAGATACTATTTATGTCTCAACGACAAATATAAATTGTTCTTGCACATCAAGAGCCACTGTAAGATTTGAGGTGTATTTGGAGAGGCTGATGGAAATGGGCTGAGCGCTCTCTTTGCATTGCCACTGAGTACAAGTGAGACAGGAGTTTGGGGAGCACAGAAGTCAGGAGAGAAGCCATTGCATGCATGACAACGAGGTTTCAATAGGGAATGGAACAGCAGGAGGACTGAGAGCTGTGAGAGGATTAGTAGGTGGCAACAGCAGAGCACTTCATGCTTTCAGAGCCTGGCTCCCCTCCTTTCAGCTCACAGGGAGACAGACTTCAGGCAACACTCTTAACAGAGGGAGCAAGAGATGCCCTGAAAGAGGAGCAGGAACCCAGAGAAACAGGGCTATATAACCTCATCACAGATCATTTGAGTTTCGGCCTTTGCAAAGGGAGGAGGGGGAAGGCCTTACCAAATGACACTGAATATTATTTTTATTCCTTGTTTTCAAGCCACAGTGCAGTCTTATGCTGAGGCTGATGGTGTCTAATTAGACAATGTGAGCCTGAGGCTACACTTAACGCCAATCTCTAACAACTGGCATCGTCTTCATGACACGCAGAAACCACCAGCCGGTGAGAAGAGTTATTTTTAAAAGCTGCCCTACGGTTTCAGGAACTGAGATCATTGAAATTGAAATGAACTAACTAACTCCATCTCTATTGATTGAGTACCCCTCTTACCACCTCTTTCTGGGAAGCATTATAACTTTATGGTAAAGAAAATGTTTGAACATTTGGATAAATACGTACCATAGGCTGACACTTTGCAATGTTTTGCCAAGAAGGTGTCACAAGCCAGTAAATGTACAGTTTTGGGGTAAAAGGAACACATGCCATCTTGTCCCTCAGAGCTGCTGCCAGCACTTCCCAACAATGATCTGAGAAAAATGACCATTGTATCAAGAGAGAGTTGTAAGTAGAAGAAGACACACAACCCCATGAGACCTACTCTCCCCTCCTCAGTCATATGCCTCACCTGTCCAGCCACACCAGGTGGGAGGGACCACAGGGCCATCAGGGCTCCTCTGTCTCTGCTCTCTCAATCACAGGAATTCCAATCCTCCTTTTTATACCTTCCCCAATGGCTCTGGGAATCCACAGAGCATATCCTGTAGGTCTAACAAGATTTTTACAGCATGGACCTTTGGGCCCCCTGTGGTGGGTCAGACATTTTCCTCCTCCCTTCATCTCCAGCTGCTGTTGGAATTCATGGTGCCCACCAGGCTGAAGGCCACTCCTGCAGCTGCCACTGGCTGCCAGTGCTGCCAACCCCTTTCTCAGCCACCACAGGTCTTTTACAGCTGTGTTTCATGGTCACTACTATCACCACCATCATCATCCCAGCTTCCTTTTTTGCGCAGGCTCTGTACCCAGAGCTCAGGCATAGGGTCTGCACTCAGAGCCGATGATTTCAAGAGTCATTCTCCCCTGACCTTCTCTCCTTCAGAGTGATGTTTTCCTAAAGGAGAACCTCAGGGTTCCTCATAGGAGAACACCAGTGGCACTGAGGATCCTGCAAGGTACCCAGATGTGCTCCCATCCTGAGAAGAATATAATTTAACATCACGTTCAAATGTTCAATTGTTAAATCTTTTAAGAAGAAAGGATACTCAGTGGAAGAGGGTAGGGTGGTTTAGAGATTGGGTGAAGAATGATGGTTTGCCTTAGCAGGAAAACATTGAAGCTGGAGGACAGGGCTGGGCTGGGGTGAGAAACGAGAGGGCCACTGGATGAAGAAGCTGACAGGCTGACTTTAGAGAGTAAATTATTGGGTTTTGTAGCCTCTTACCTCTATCTCCTTCCCCTTCTCTTTCTTCCATCTACGAAAGCATTTCTTCACTAATCCCAAGTCAGACCGGTCCTCATACCACCTCTGTCTCCTTCACACTCCTTCCCATCAGAACTCCCTGCTCCTGGGACTCCCAGGAGATTGTCATCCTGGAAGAAACCTAGTTGATTAATTCCCCCTATAGTGTTCATAAGAGCCCTAAAATATTTCTCCGTGGTGTGTGTGGGGATTTCAGCCAGCAGCAGACCTGATGGAGCCAGTTTTGGCTGGTGGTGCTTCTGGAAAAGCTCTGGAGCAGGTGGGTGGGACTAGGATCTGCCGAGTGGGCCCATCCCCCGAAGGACCCAACCCGGACTCTTCCAGAGGCCTGCTCCCAGTGTGGGTAGGGGATTGCACAAAGATGACCATACTTTCAATGAAAAGCCCACAAATACTGTTATTTATTCCCATAATAATACCTTTTACACATTCTAAGTGCTTTGAAAATATGCAGAAATAAAACTGCAGATTTAGGGGAAGAAGTGACTCTTTGACATTAAAATTTATTTTCCTATTGGCTGCTTATAATAATCTCTTGAAAAGTCAAAGATGCAATCAGCTTCCTTGCTGAGTCAGCCATATCACCTGTTGTACTCTGTAGAATGCTGTGCTCGGTGCTGAACCTGCCTGGGTTGGTACGGTTGACCAAAGAGTTGACAGAACTTGGGGGCCTGGAAAAATGGATCATTCACTCTGCCTTTTGATGGTCATAATGCTTTTATTTTTAGAAATAGTATTTTATTATATTTTAAACATGCACTGAGGATATATGTGTGTGTTTTTAAATTTATATTTAGAGGGACAGAAAGAAATATTGATGTAAAAGAGAAACAGCAATTAATTGGCTTTTGTACACACCCTGACCAGGGATTGAACCCACAACCTTTTTGGTGATGATGCTCTAATCAACTGAGCCACCCCTTTGACTGCAGTCCTGGTGGTCCCTATCCTCAAGGGGCCTGGCCCTTGTTCTCAGTGCAAAACTCTCACAATGTTTGATATATATGTCACCCCAATAAATTTAATTAAAAAAGAAGACACAGTAGTGGCCAGGGATGGTATATCAGGCAAGAGCACAGACTCTGGGGTTCAAATCCCAGCTCCACCACTTCCCAGCTATGACTTCAGGTGTTACACAACCTCTTTCTACTCCAGTTCTTCATCTGTATGAAAAGCATGACAGTCATAAATCACTGGCTTGTAGTGGGATTAAATTAGTTGATAGTTATAAAGCACTTAGAACCATGTCTACTACATTGCAGGCGCCATATTTTATGAGATGAATTGGTAAATACTAAAACTAGTCTCAGACTCAATCACATTGGGAGGCATAGCTCAGGTAGTAAAAAAATATAAAGAATTCCAAATTTATAATTTGTATCTTAAGAAGTATTATGAGATTATAATTTGTAATTTCCAGCAGTTTTTATGTTCTTACTACTCTTTTTTTTAAATATATTTTTTTATTGATATTTTACAGAGAGAAAGGGAGAGAGATAGAGAGCTAGAAATGTCGATGAGAGAGAAACATCGACCAGCTGCCTCCTGTACACCCCCTACCGGGGATGTGCCCGCAACCAATGTACATGCCCTTGACCGGAATCGAACCTGGGACCTTTTAGTCCGCAGACCGACGCTCTACCACTGAGCCAAACCGGTTTCGGCTGTTCTTACTACTCTTATTCCCATACAGCTTTGCATTCTTTCATTCCACAGCTCCCTCCACCAACTCATACCTTGGCCTCTGCCCATGGCTCTGTCTTCTCTCTCTTTCCTTCCAAAGTGGCTGAGGAAATGTGCCTCCCCTTACTAAGTGTGCTTCAGTTGTTGAACAAGGGCCTTGGCTGCTGCCCATTGAAATCCACAGGCACCACTGCATCAAGACCATACTTCCATGGGCTTTTCCCATCACTGCTTGTGTGTGGCTGAGATGCTAAGGCAGACCCATTCCTGGGAGACAAGGAACCCCTTTATCAGTCAACTTTGAGTCAAAGACTCTCAATGGGTTGGCTGAACCTTCCTCAGACCGCATAGCAGGCTACAGTGCATTCACATCACTTTCCTTCTGTCTCCTTCAGTGACCAGACTTGCATTGAGGTCTGACAACTCTTCCTGGACTTCCCAGCCCCACCTCCTTCCCACAGGCATTTTCTTAATAAAGCTCAGCAATTAGTTCTTATCCACATAACTGTAGATTTTTTTTAAAGCAATGACAGGTATGTAGGTGACAAATGTATAGAGCTTATTTGGTGAATCTTCATCCTCATTACATTTTCTGGACAACTGCACCTGGATATAGTATGGGACATTCCTTATTCCTTTGTCCCAGATAGCTTTATTGAGCCTGGTGTCAATGTGAAAATCTGGAGTCCCGATCTTCATGGCAAATTTCTGGATCTCTGTGAATGCTCAGGAGCATGCTTCTTGAAACCCACTCTATGGATGTGCTTGTGCATGTTGATGATATATTCTCTGATCACTACCTCATTGGTGACAGAATGGCTCTTCTGCTTGCCACCCTTCTTTGCAGGAGCCATTATGCTGGCCCAAGTTGAGACTCCTTAATTGATCATATAGATTAACCCAGCTTCTCTGGCTAAGTCTGTCCTCAAACACTGCCACAGGGATTCAGCATGCTGCAGGTGCAGGAATAGTCTGCAGCATGGAGACGGTCTCAGAATTAGAAAGGGAGGGTGAGGGGGTGAATGAAGGTGAAACCCTCTTATCAGGCGATGAGGGAAGATTATTTACTAGACTATCTATTCATTATATGTTTATCCTAGAACTAATAACAGCAAGGAGCATTTTTTGCCTTTGTGCCAGTCACTGAGCTAAGAACTTTATTTTCTTTATTTCACTTAATCCTTGCCACAGTCTTGTGAGGCAGATATTATTACCTACATTTTACATATGCAGAAATTAATTATTGACAAAGTGCCATAACTGACGTATAACTGAAGTCAGTTTTGAACCCCAGCCTGTCAGATCCCAGCATCTGTGATCTTGGTGAGCATTCTGGCCTGCGGCAGAGGTAGTAGCAGACTCTGGGGCTATGGAACTAGGAAAAATCTGGAAAGGGAGGTGGCCAGGCCCAGTTGGCAACAGCCTACAACAATTTTGTGTAGCCACCTTCCTCTCAAGGACAGGGAAGAAATGGCTCAGGGCATGGGAATTGCTGCCCACAGGAAATCATCTTGAAGAAAGGGAGTACAAAGACGGGTCTGATGATCCGAGGCAGGGACCTACTGAAGAACATTTGGCTTCTTTCTGAATTAGACCATGAAAGAGCACGTGCTTTCTTACAGCAGTTGTGCTCAGAGGGATGTACTATTACGTTGCCAGGTGATTAGAGGCTCTGTTCCTCACAGCCTTGCTTGGGTGAGGAGGTGACTGCTGTGGGAGACCATGGCTCGGGCTCTCTGCTGTTTGTTGGAGGATGCACTGACCCAGCAGCTTAATGTTGTGTATCCCAGCAGCAAGTTAGGTATCTCTCTGGGCTCCAGTCTCCTGAGCTGTAAAGCAGCAGTAATGATAGCTCAGGGTGGTTTAAACATCTGTATGTTAATATAAAACTTGTTTAGAAGGTGCCTGGCACCTAGCAAGCTTTCATGATAGCATTCTTATCCACAGCCCAGGAAGAAGCCAGAAGCAGAGCTGCTGCTCTTGATGGGTACTCGCTATACTAGTAGAGACTAAAGACAGTACTTACACTATGCTCATACCCTTTTTGGACCACATTCAAGTATTTGGGATCCCAGAGCAAATATACTTGAACTACCTTTCAAGGCTTATAGTGGCCTCTTCCCTGGGTCTACCCTCCTATGAGTTGACTTCACTGCAAGTATGCACATGCCTAGGCTGGAGGGATGGCCAAAGGGTGGCTGTTGAGTTAGTGCAGATGAGCATAGATGGAGCTTGGTGTCCAGGCTGAGACATCAACGTATTGCATATACTCATCAGCAGTTCTGGCTGGTGAGGACTCCAAACTGGGCTCTAGGAATAGGAGCTTTAGGCATTCACGGCCAGCTTTCCAAGACCACAAGGCAAGGCTTGGCTCCAAAGCTTTGCTAGGGAGCATCTTAGGGGCCTGGCAGAGATCCTAGGCTCTGAAAATCACTCTTCCATATTTTAGAAGTCAGCTTGTTAGTTCAGTATTTTGGAGTGCAAGGAGTATAGACTCAATCAGGGTTTCTCAAGCAATGCATTTGTAGTAAGGAGGCTCATTGGATAAGAACATGAGAAATGTAGTACAAAGCCAGACCTTCCTGAAACTCTGGATAAGCTATGCAAACAGGCTCTGGACAGAGAAGGCCCCAGGATTAACCAGATCCGAGGTGCTTCATACCCCAGGGGTTCCAGGGCTCAGCAGTAGCATTAGGGCAAAGTTACCAAGGCATCTCAGCTCTTTTAAACATTGGTCTCTCTTCATATCTGTCCATTTATCTTCCTGCTACCACCTGGCTGTCCTGCTCTTTGCTCTGTTTGACTTCTCTCTATCTCATGCTTCTGCTTGCTCAGAACCTGCTCATGGTTCTTCATGCTCCCCTGACCAGACTCTACCTCATGACCCTTCAGCTTCTGCCAAGTTCTTTCCGTATTGCTCCAAATCATTCATCCTTGTGGAGAAATTACCACTAATTGCCTATGGCTAGTCTATAGATTGGTTTCTATCTTTTGGTCAGAAGCCTGTCAATCACCTATATTCAATTGAGAAGATGTTACACAATATGAAACATGACTGCCCACAGGATGTAGGAGGAGATGCAGTAGATGTAGGAGGACATCTTCCTGAGACAGGGGCAATGGGCATAGCAGATACTGTAACCGATCTGTCTAGACAGTGAAGAATCTGAGGGCCAATGACCCTGCCCAGGGATTACTGGCTTGATTCCCTGTTCTGCTATCTCCTCCACAGTCCCCTGGTCTATTGTGCGGGCTCTGAATCAGCTGTAGGGAAGCAGGGATAGCCATAGAAGATCCCTGAGGTGCCCTGGTGATTCATATCCACTCTGAATCCTGGCTCTTCCCCTCTTTTCCTGGCCTTTCCATTCTCCTCTAAATATAAGCCACCAAGTTTACTTGACTTCTATTTTATTTTTAATTATTGATATATATTTTTTTATAGGCACAAGTCTGGAAGTTTATTGCAAGCATGTACAAACTCCCCTTGGGGAGGGTCTCCAAATGGGAAAACCTGATCTATCTCTCTAAAATGGGGAAAACATAATTTTCTGAGTGTCTTTGTTTTTTTTTTTTTTAACTAAATCTTTATTGTTCATATTATTACAAATGTTCCTCATTCCCCCCTCCCAATTGCTCCCCTACACCAAGTTTCCATTCAATTCTCTGCCCTTTCCCCATCCCCCATTGTCTTCATCCATAGGTGCAGTTTATGTTCAGTCTCTTCCCACCCCACTCCACTCCCCATTTCCCCGAGAATCATCAGTCCATTCCCCTTCCATACCTCTGATTCTATTATATTCACCAGTTAATATTGTTCATCATGATTTTTACTTCCCTTGGTTTTTAGACTCACTTGTTGATAGTTACGTGTTTGTTCATAATTTTTATTTTTATTTTCTTCCTCTTCCTAAAGAACCCCTTTTAGCAATTCATATAATTCTGGCTTGGCAGTGATGAATTCCTTTAGCTTAAATTTATTAGTGAAGCTCTTTATCTGGCCTTCGATTCTGAGTGATAGCTTTGCTGGGTAGAGTATTTTTGGCTGTAGGTTGTTGTTATTCATCACCTTGAATATTTCTTGCCATTCCCATATGGCCTGCATGGTTTCTGTTGAGAAATCAGCTGACAGTTGTATGGGTGCCCCTTTATAGGTAACTACCTGCTTTTGTCTTGCTGCTTTTAATATTCTCTCTTTGTCTTTAGCTCTTGGAATTTTAATTATGATGTGTCTTGGTGTGGTCCTCTTTGGGTTCCTTTTGTTTGGGGTTCTGTGTGCTTCCTGTACATGTAAGTCTATTTCTTTCCCCAGGTGGGGGAAGTTTTCTGTCACTATTTCTTTCAATATGTTTTCGGTATCTTGCTCTCTGTCATCTTCTGGGATGCCCATAATTCTGATGTTGGTTCGCTTGAAGTTGTCCCAGAGGTTTCTCACACCATCTTCAACTTTCTGGATTCTCTTGTCTTCTTGCTTCTGCGGAGAAGTGTCCTCTGGCTCTTTGTGTTCCAAATCTTGGACTTGATTCTTGCAATCTTCCAATCTGTTTTTAGGACTCTGTATAATATTTTTTATTTCAGAGAATGTATTCTTTATTTCTAGTTGATTCCTTTTCATATCCTCATAGGTCTCATTTATTTTATCCGCCTTTTCTAAGAGATTGTTGAACAACCTTATAAGTGTGGCTTTGAACTCTATATCCAGTCGCTTTTTGTCCTCCATTTCTTTCATTTGTGATCTGTTTCCTCGTTTTGGCATTTTCACTGCTTCCCTGAGTTGGTAGGTTGGGAGGATCAGCTGTGTCTATGCCAGGAGACAACCTTATTCCATTAGACTTGGAAACCTGCAAAAGCCTCTCTGAGTTCAGCTTGGATGGGGCAGAGTTTCAGGGTGGAGCCTACAGCCTTGGCTTCAGGTCAGCCCCGCCCTCTGAGGTTCCTGAATCTCAGTGTACCTCAGTGTCCTTTGGTACTCGCTGCAGGCACCTCTGAGAGAAAGGCACTCTAGAGCTTTGCCTGCTACAAGACAGTGTAGTCTCTCCCCCAACAAGCCCACAACTGGGGTTCAGAGCAGTTGGAAATGGGGTTAAGAACAGTCCGGAGCTTATGTCTCCATCCTGCTAGGGCAATCTCGGGGCCCAAACAACAGTCTGTCCTCTGTGCTCCTAGTGTGCGTGACTCCGGGGCTCTGCACTTCGCCGCTCCACTGAGTTTCTGCCTTACAGCCCAGATTCCCTCTGTGTGAGCCTGGGATCCCAGGGTCTCGCCCAGAACTGGGGTTCAGTGCAGTTGGAGTTGGGGTTCAGCACAGTCCGGAGCTTTTATCTCCTTCCCACTAGGGAACGCCAGCCAGGCACTCAGCCGCCCCTCCTCTCCGGCTCCGTCCTCTCCCCATGTGTGCACCGTGTCTCCATACCTTAGGCTTTTACAGCTCCTCTGATTGTCCTTCAGGTTTTCTCTTTCCTTCTAGTTGTAAAATTTCCAGTCAGTCAACTTTCCTGTAGTTCTGGATAGTGTCCACTCTATATTTTAGTTGTATTTTTTGAAATTGTTGAGTGCGGCTGCAGTTAGGCTTTTACCTCTGCCGCCATCTTGTTGTGAGTCTTGACTTCTATTTTAAATAAAAAAATCAACAATACTCCAGGAAGTATTTAATGAGTAGCTTTTCTAGTAAACCCTGTTTACTCAGCACTGAAATTTCATTAGAAGCTAGTAGAGAATCAAAGCATGTGACTATCACAATTATGTTTTACTCTTTACTTTCATACACATTATCATAATTAATCTTATTAACACTATAGCAGAGTTAGTAGAGAAGATATTACCATCACACTCATTTTGTAGTTGAAGAAACTGAAGCTCAGAGAGGACCAGTGATCTGCCCAAAGCTCCAAGGGGAGCAATAATACTCAATATTAGCACTGAGTCCTAGAGCTTGGGTTTTAGTGCTTCCTCTTTCATGGAGCCTTGTAGCATTCCTTGTCCTATGGAATAAAGGTCACCTTATGGCTAGGGCCTTTTCCTGTGTTTCTTGTGTCACTGAACACATGGCTTTCACCAATAATTTCTATTTTTGGCCCCAAAGTAAAAGGATATTCTCTTCTTGGATGGATATGAGGCCTGAGAGATCTTTTCTTATGCTGATTTCCCAAGTGGGGCCATGGCTTCTTCCCAGTGCCCTCAGATGCCCTTTTCTGTCCATATATTCCTCAGGCCAGCCTTTCCCTGTCCATGGTCCTGGAGTAGGCCCTAGCATATTGGGTCCCTGAGAGTTCCTGCCCACTATTCCTCTGCTCATAAATATTCATCACTCTCAGGCTCCTGCTTGCCAAGAGCCCTATTCTTAGCCTCCAAAGTTACTGAGCTGGCCTACCCTTACACATTCAAGCAGAAGGCAGAGCAGGAACCTGTGTGAGATTTACACTAGAAATTGAGGTTGAAGCCCCTGGTCCACAGGTGACTGTTGCATTATGGGATCTCCTCACCTACTGAAACTTGCAGATCAAAACCCAGACAGAATATCAGCCAGACAGAATATTCTATGAGAGAATACAGAAAAGGCAGTCTACACAAAATGTGTCTTTAATTGCTTTATGGGATCAGGAGGAGGATATAAAGAAGGAAGCTGAAGCCCAGCCTGCCGTGGAGTGGAAGAAAGTGGGTGGAGAAGTTCCCCATTAATCAGAGTCTGGTGGGAAGCTAAGAAAGCTGGAGTTGTAGCTTATTGCTGCCCTAATGGTGAATGGGATAGAGAGAATCATGCAGCAAAAGTGTGAGAGCTCTGTGTGTGTGTCTCTGTGTGTGTCTGTGTGTGTGTATGCATGCATGTGTGTGTGCTCTCACTCTCACTAGCATACATATTTGTGTGTTTTCAAGCAAATGATTGATGCTTCCTTTGCATTTCTTGAGCAAGGGCGGACATCTCAGGCATCCAAATGCTTCTTTTAACTCCTCAAGTGTCTCCTCCATGGTATTTGTGAGAGTAATAAGAGAGGTTGATGTCTCAAGATGAATTTCCCAGTTCGCAGGAGATTCTGCTCCATTCAGTTATGCAGGGATCCATGTTATTTCCATTTTGTTTCTCCAGCATCTTCTAAAGCAGTGGTTCCTAAACTTGGCTACACATTATGTCCAATATCATTCAACTTTGATAACCACTTTTGTGGGGCATTGTCCTATCTACACAGTTAAAGTTAGACCCCAAGCAGGCACACACAGGCTGGGAAATGGCACAGATAGCTTCCACTGACATTCTATTTGTGAGAATTTGGTCATAAAAGATAAACCCTTCATTATCATGCTGTGTGAAAAAGTGCTCTGATCCTACTAGAACCCAAAAGAAAGGTGTCTAAGTCAGCTGTGGGGAATCAGAGAAGCCTTCTTAGAGGTCTATGCATGACTTTGGGCTGGCTTGGTTTGTATCCCTGTGTAATATCTAGCCTTGATATCTTCATCCAACATAGTAACTGAAATTACCACAGAGAGTTGTTGTGGGGATTATAAAAGAAAAGTCTTGCAAAGTACTTAGCACAATGCCTACCCAGATTGGACTGAATGACTCTCAGCTGCTCTGTCACTGATTTTCCAAAGTAAGCAAGGCCTGTGATGATTGGGAGCCTTTGTGGAGGTGAGACACAACCAGCCTAGGGCTGGATTTTAGCTTCTTCCCTTTGGTTAGCTAGTGAGTTTGATGTAGGCTACCTGATACAGCTGCCTGGAAAAAGCTGCTGCTGCAGCTGGTGTGTGTGTGTGTGTGTGTGTGTGTGTGTGTGTGTGTGTGTGTGTGTGTGTGTTGGGGTACGAGAAGTTGTGGGGGTAGCAGAACCCAACCTTTTCTTGCCTAACTCTGAGGAGAGCATGAACCCTCCCAAAGTGGAATGGAATGGATGGGGGGTGAGCTGCTCTCAGCTCTATAGCAGACACAGCTGAAGTCAGATGACATTTCCCAGCTCTGGCTTCATTTTCAATAAGACTCTGTACTAAATGTCTACTAATTCCTCCCTCCCCCTCTCTGACAATCATGCCTCTGTGTTCCCTAAGATATGCCTGTGTGGCTGTTCTCTCCCTACTTTTCAGTTCTAGGATCTATGTAGTATCTCTCTCCAATAAAATGAAAATTTTAAAAATCAAGATTGCACATGACCTGAAGAGGTGGAAGGCTCAGGTAAATAGGGGCGGAGTTCAGGGATCACTGAACTTTAAGGGTGGAAACAGGAACCCTGGGAACTTTTCAGAACCTGGACAGAATCACAGAGCAGATCCACCCTTCGGAGTAGATGGGGATGCCTGAATTTATGGCTTGAACAACTATGTAGATAGAAGTGTCATATGGAAGGGTTTATAGGTGTCAATTCCCAGAGAAGTAACCGAAAGAATATGGTGCACCTCAGGTCATACTGCCAGGCCAGGGTGTTGCTTCCCAAGTCCAGACAGACCTACTTGGGGTATTCTTTTTCTTGATCTTGAAATACTTTCAGAGGCAGTGAGAGGCTCTACCTCCTCAGACCCTGCTATCACCTCTGACAGATAAGATGCTTTTTCTTCTCTCTTCTTCCTCCCCGACAAAAGTGCCTGCATAACTCTAATTGTCATTGTGCCAGTAATAGCCACAGATGCATTAGCAGCTTCCTCTCCTAGGCTCTCTCCCTCTCTCCAGCACCTGCCTGTCATCCCCTTTTGGAGACTTGTCTTCAAAGATTCACAAACCAAAGGAGAAGAGATTTGGGGGTGTGGTGAGGAGAGAGATAGTTCATCTCCTTCTGTCACAACACTCTCAAACTAAATGAAGCAATATCAATTGTGTTTCCTCTCACCATCTGTGGTCACAGCAGCCAGCTCTGCAAGGAGGGAAAGCCAAGGAGAAAGGCAGAAGGAATGAGGCTTGGCAAGAGCAAGGCTGAGCTGGGCAAGGGACACCTGTGTGCCTGCTGTGAGCTTCTCATTTACCCACAATCAGGACAACCTTCCCAGATTTTTCCAGCTGAGGGATCACATCTTCCTTGTGAAATGACCTTTGTGAGAAAATTCTGTTTGGCGGGGAGGGAGTTGTGTATAAAGACGAGAGACCTCATTGAGCTTAGTCTGATGGGGAAGGCAAGGTTTGACCATAGACATGAAAGTCAAGTGCCCAGTTTTATGGCATCATGGGGTTGAGGGGCTACACCAGGCAAAGGGTCAGAGGATTGTCCCCAAAGGAAGCTAAGGCTTGAGGATGAGGCCAAAGGAAGCCCTCTAGGCTGAAGTACAATGTTTGAAAAGCCACCTTGAATATATTGGGATGGACTTGGTTGGCAGACTGGAGGTGAGAGAACAGGTAGGGCTTAACACAGAAATCTAGGCAAGAGATGATCAAGACCTGGAGCAGAGGGCTGACCATGGGCTAGAGAGAAGACAGAAAGGCAAGAGGCTGTGGCAAAGTTGAACTATTAGGACTTGGAGAGTGTGACTATTCAGGGTAAGAGGAATGCCTGAATTTATGGCTTGGACAACTGTGTAGATAGAAGTGTCATTCTTTGAGTCAAATGTTACACTGTGGGGAAGATTTTGGCATGAGGACAGTTGCAGGTCATAGACAAAGCTTTCAATTTGGGCCACACTAAGACTAAGGCCAATCTAGTGGAGTTAGCAGGCATTTAGTTGAACACAAGCCAAGACCACTTGGCTGGTTCAGAAAGCAGATGCAGGGTCAGTTCATGTGTACTTGGGAATTTGTAATGCTGTTCTAGATTTCTCTTGCCTCTCCCTGACATCCCAAGTCAGATCAGGTGCCTCTCCTGGCATTCTCAGACTTCCCTCATTCCCCTGCCATAGGCCCACCTCATGTGCTGGAATTTTGGGTTTGATGTCTGTTTCCCTTTCTAAATTGCTCCATGCAGGCAAGGACCATGTCTGTCTTGTTTACTGTATCCCCATCACCTGTCATATCAGGTTCTTACTAATGAGTTTCTGCATGAACAAATGTGTGATTGAATGATCTTGTCAATGGGTATACATCGCAGAGGGACAGAAATTATGTTGAAGTATCCATTATCTTATCTCTACCCTGCACATCTTAAAGAGTGTTCTAACTAGTCTCTGTCTCCATTCCTACCAATCTTCAACCTGTTTTCTACTCAGCAGTCAAAGAGATATTTTTAAAATAAATGGGGTCATGTGACTACCCTACTCAGAACTCTTGAAGGCTTTTCTCAGCCTTGAGAATCGAAACAAAACTCCTTCACACAGCACACTGGATTCTGTACACTCTGACCCCCTACCCACCTCTGCAATCTTGGGCCAGGCCACCTCTCCCTCGCTCACCTGTCTTCCACTGTTTGTACACACTCTTCTCTCTGCCTGTAAAACAACCTCCCTCTCTCTTTTCTAGGTTCATATTTTAGGTCTTTGCTGTTCTCACATTCTAAATTAGACACTCTTCTCCTTTATTTTCTGTCCTGGTCCTCTGTTCTTTTCCTTCATAGGCTATCAGAGAGGTGAATATAGCCTATGTCTGCTTACTTGTTTAAAGTCAGTTCCTTTCCTACACTGCTAGCTCCTTGCCAACCTGACATCCATGACAGTGTCTGGCTCATACTCACTAAGTGTTCAAAGGATGAATAGATGAATGAATAAATGAACATGTCAGTTTCAGTGTAGAGAGGGAAAGTGCCCAGGTTAGTTAGAAGGGAGACAGAGGCCTTATCAGTTCAGGTACATTAAGGAGTCAGAGACCTTTCCATCACCCATTCAGTCCTGCAATCATCCTCAATGCACTTGAACATTCATGAAGTGCCTACCATGTGCTTGGGGCTGTGCTAGACAGTGGTGACCCAACAGGGAAAAAGCACAGGAGGTCCCTGACCCTGAAGTTTACATTCTAATGTCTAGAAGAGGGAGACAGATATTAAATAAGTAAGCAAAATTGTTGAAGGTTTGGGTTAACATACAGAAGAAAATAAATGGTATGGGGGGCTGAAGAGGTTGGCTCAGGATGTTGGGGTTGAAGCCTTGCAGGCTGAGTTGTTAGAGGCCTATGTTGAATGAGCTTGGAAAGCTGCTCTCTCTTCTGCTCTTCGCCCCTTCCCTCAGCCTGGGTCTGACAGGGCCCCATGGAGCAGCATGTCAACAGAAGGTGGAGCACTGCTGACTCTGGAATATGGGCCTCTAACAGTTTTATTTATGGACACCCTAAAAAATGAGAAGAGCACTGTACTGATTCCTTACATATTTTTAATTTGACATCTAAACCTTTTTTGTACATTTAAATAATTTTATAAGATGTATTTTCAGGTTATTATAAATATTAATGTTTTATAATAAAACTAGGGAACCATTCACTAATTCGTGCACCTTGAAAGGAACTGTGGGCTGCAAGGCTATGGTGGCACAGGGGTGGGTCTCAGCCTATCCTCTGTGCCCCCACCTAGCCTCTCCTGTCATGACCCCCATCCCCTGTCTGCCAGCAGCTCTGTTACCGCTGCTGCTTCCACATGCTGACAGCGCTAGCCCCACACTTGCACCTACTGATGGTGTGGAGCCATTGGGGCCAATGGCTGCGGATGTGAGCGGGCTGGCACCATCAGTGTGTATGAGCAGTGGCTGCTGCCCAGATTACTCCTCAGGAGCAAGGGGAAGTAGAGAAACCCTCAAAGGCAATTGGGGCTGGCAGCTGCCACTCATACCTGCTGACAGTGCTGAGTGGTCTGGGTTGGCACTGGGCGTCGGCAGCAGGTGGGGGTGGGGCTGGTGCTGGCACAAGTGCAAACGCTAGGAAGGACCATGGCACATGGGAGCAAAGAATTTTCAGTAACCATCAGGGGCTCGCCTCAATGACAGCAACTGGTTCCTCTGCTCACCTGCTCCACCATCCTGCCACAGCTGACACCTGCCATGTTCTGCATAAGCCCCCAGGTGGTCAGCACACATCATAGTGAACAGTTGTTCAGCTGTTCTGTTGTTTGGTCTATTTGCATATTAGCCTTTTATTATATAGGATGGCTACAACACTTTCAAAGGTGTCAGAAGGACACTAGGCCCCATAGCATTTGATACTTACTCTTATCTACTGGAAATTGCAATGCCAGAAAGTCAAGCCTCCTTAACAGGCGGGGATTTCCCCTGATTTCCTTTTCTCCTAGAGCTCCAGGTCACTTCCTCACAGAACTTTTCTATAACATTAAATATTATGTTTTAAAGACTTTCATTGATTATCTTATCATATATACAGGGTATCCACCCAAAAATATATACACACTTTCAATGATTATAAATATGGTTTTATTAACTTACAGTTCATTTCAAAATTTAAAAGAATCTACAAAAATTAGTAATTTTTGTTGTCAGTGCTAGTTTTCAAACTGGTGATCATTCTGGCCCAGGCCTGCTGATAACTCGAAACAATGGAACCACAAACATCAAGAATCATTTTGTTTGGTATTTGTGCACCTTCAAGTTGTTGACTGTTGCAGTTTTGTGCTGTAAACTTTATCTTTAATGTATAAAAAGTCTAGTGGCACTTTAGGATAAATTTTCTTTGTTCAAAACTTAGTCTGGCTTCAAACCTGAAAAAGAATGAAAATGGAGTTATCAACTGTTAAAGTCTATATACATTATTTTAGGACACTATATTTATATGTGTGTGTGTGTTATATACACATACTAATTTTAAAAATCTTTTGTAACCATAAGTTAATAAATGGTATTTTCTTCTTAAATAGTAGTATAATAATTAGTATTATATAATTGATCAAAACAATATACATACGTGAAAACTTTAGTGAAAATATTAAACATGCAAAGAAAAATATTTTGGAAAAATTATCTCTTAATGAGACACATGAGATTCCTTTTGATAATTAATTTACATGTGCATGGATGAATATTAATTACTGCCACAACATTAGTAACAGGAGAGACAGTGTTAAGTGACTAGCAAATGGAAAGCTTACCTAGCATATTTATTCATGATTGTTATTATGAGTTATGAGCAGTATTTACAGTAGGACCCACAATATACTTTCATTAATCTGAATCTCATTAACTTATGGTAGAAATGAATAAATAAGCAGAGAAGTGGCTGACAAGAAGGAGACTGTGCCCAAGTGAAAATGAATATGGATTCATCTGTAGTATGTGTTCCTGTGACTTGAAGGTTTAATACTGACAACTGGACCTAACTGTGGAAGTTTGCACCTTCTCCTCCTTGCAACCACACAGTGTATTCAACTGAGTCCTGAATGAGCCATGGACCACTCACCAACTTCTCTCTTGTTATTCAGAACTATGAGAATGAGGACTGTGTGCTTCACAGGAGACTGGTATTTCCTAGCTAGCTTTTTATAAACCTTGAACATTCTAATTCTAAGCCATATAATGTGTGATCTGGCTGATGTAAATCAAGCTGCCTTGAAATTTCTCATGGATGCTCTCCTGCTCATAGCTCCTGGGCTCATCCCAAGATGGAAGAATTTTTCAATAAAATTCATCATCCCTATCAGCCCATGGGTTCAGAACAACCCAACATGCTCTACTTTATCTCTCTATATAAAAGCCTAAATGATGGTTCAACTGTTCAACCATTCAACCATTCAACTGGTAGCTTTGATGTGCACTGACCACCATGAGGTAGACACTCAGTGCAGGAGCTGCCCCATGGTGGTCAGTGTACTTCCACAGCGAGAGTGCCACTCCACGGACCTATGGGTGCCAGACTCAGGGCTCATGGCTGTTGAGTGCAGCTGCGGCAGCACCAGCCTCTCCCAGGGACACTCTCCCTGTGCACCCCTTCCCCATCTGGACCTGGACAGGCATTTGGACTGACTGGGCATGAGCCTGTAGCCACCTCTCAGTCATGGGTGCACCAGTATTGCCCTAGGACAGGCATGGAGACCATAGTGGAGTGGCAGCGAACCTACTGGGTGGAAGGGCCGGGATGAGCCGGAGTGGCACTCCTACCAGGTCGCCTGCCATTTCACACACTACTACATTTACTATCAGTTTTGGCCCAATCCCCAAAGGCCATGCAGAGGGACCCCACTGGTGCATGAATCCATGCACTG
This sequence comes from Vespertilio murinus, assembly GCA_963924515.1. NCBI lineage: Eukaryota > Metazoa > Chordata > Mammalia > Chiroptera > Vespertilionidae > Vespertilio > Vespertilio murinus. The sequence goes on from OZ004709.1 coordinate 98,995,219, forward strand.
GGCCTCTCATCTTTAATAAAAAGCATGTGAAAGGCAAGGGAAGGAGAGAACACTCCAAAAGTTTATGGCACCTGAATTAAAGAGGTTCAAGGACACACCTCTGCTTCACGGTTCTATCTGGATAGGTTGAAAATCTAATGACACATTTTTTGTGCCCCCTGAAATGCAGGATTGGGGCCATAGTTCATTTGAAAGGAGTGAGTGAGACAGCAATGTCCTTGCCAAGGCCTCAGATGCTGCCCCAAGTCGGGAAAGGCAGGACTCCCTGTAGCAGGTGCCAGAGTTTGTCCTCCAGCTTTCAGTGCTTCAGGAGATGCTCATGGCACTGGAAAATTCTTGGCTTCTTTCTGTAATCCTTGGATCACAGCTTTGGGTCCCCTGTCCAGTTCCCTGGAACGTGAGGGATCCTGGAACAGCGACAGCGGCTCCATCCCAGACAGCCAAGCACTGCTCTGGGGGCAGCTCAGATGAGCTCCCTACGGACAAGTTCTCTCTGCTCTGAAAATCAGCCCAGGAGACCCAGCCTAGACACTGCACCTATATACTCCTTGAAAGTCCCTTTGTGCTTTAAGTTTCTAAGTAGCTTTCTGGTTTTTGCATTAAACCCTGACTGATATTGATATTTTGAATTGTCTCTTTTCTTGATAGTATGGAGGTTTTTTTTTTTTTTAACTTTTGCACAAATTGTGCATAATAATAAGATTTAGATCCAGCTAAAGGAATGCTTTTCTTTTGTAAAAGGAGAGAAAGGTGATGGCCAAAGGGGTGAAGAAAGGTAGAAGCAGCATGACATCTCAACAGGAGCACATTCCAGACAACAGCTTTGGAGGGTGTGTTGGATGTGGCCCCGGTAGATACTGATTCCCTTCAGTGGAGCATGCTCACTGCCCCTTTGGAAAATCTTCCTGCACTTCTAGATGCACCCTAGGTTGGAGACTTGATGCTCTTTAAAAACTGTCTAGAAGTTCTTAAGGAAAAACAGACTCGGCTGTCAGTGATGAACCCTCCAGTGTGCATTGGTGGGTTAATGCAATTTCTGAGAACAAATGTCTATGATTGATTTGAGGAGGTCAGAGGAAGGCAGGAGGAAGGGGAGAGTTTGGCTATGCAGATAGAACATAGAGAAATCAGAGGGTGGCAGGTTCTAATGCAGTTTTCATCCGAATTGGATTTAATTAACTTAATTAGTTAACTGCAATGTTTAATGTCCATCCAGTGCCCAGCACCTAGCAGAGCTCCACGAATATTTGTTCAACAAATGGATAAACAGTTTCAAAGGTGGGGGAGGCATTGATTGGTGTGAGGCCAGTTCCACCCATTTCAAAACAGCCTTTAGAAGACATTGAGGAGAGACAGGCTAGTCACCTGGAAATGCTGGCAGTAGAGTCAGTCCCAGGCTGGCTTATGGCTGTGCAGCTCTGCATAGTTGCTTCACTTCATAGACCTTCTTTCCTTTCAACTGAGGAAAAGGAGATGGCAAAGGTATGGGAATGATGGCACTGTTGTGAAGAGTAAATGAAACCACGTAGGTGGAAGAAACACTTAGTACACTGGAAGGCACAAAATATATAATGTCTTGTTCAAACTATGTACCTTATTGTGTATGCTTTTAAATATATATACGCTATTCAAAGTTAGAATGTATTGATATATAACTGTTTGAAAAGAGTTTTGTTTTTATAAGAGAGAGCAAAATTGAGCATAAAGGCAATTCTGTGTCTCCACTGAAACAAACACAAGAACAAGATAGCTGAAATGAGAGCAAGGAGGAATGAGGTAGAGTAGTTCCCCTTGTCGACGGGGGACAGGAAACCAGGGAGAGTATTGAATCATATGTATACTATACTTTTCCTTCACGTATGAGCCTTCTCACTCACAGGAAGCACTTTACAGCCTCTGGCACTTCCGAATTGCACGGGTCACTACGCTTGCATTTTTAAATAAGGATTACTTGAGCACAAGCACTTAATGCCCTGACAGTGGATCTGATCACGGAGATGGTCACAAAGTGACTGAAGGGCGGGGATCTATGCAGTGTGCACATCTGGTCAGAGGGATCAGTTATATCCTGGGAGGAATGGAGCAGCACGCTATTCAGAAAGGCACTCGATTTAATACTTAGGAGTTGTTTATTTCTGGAATTCTCCATTTAATATTTTCAGACCACGGTGGCCGTGAGTAACTGAACCCATGGCAAGTGAACCCATGGATAGGGGACTACTGTGCAACAAAAATAAATTCTTGACATGTATGCTATAACACCTGGGGCAGGTGCCGCAGTCTGCTGGACCTCTCTCTCAAAGGCCAGACGTCCGCCAGGTGCAGGAGAATGAACCGGAGGGCCCCTAAGCGGTGATTTTATTCTCAGGCTTTCTTGGCACTTCCCTGACAGAGCCAGGGAGAGGCCTCTGATCTGTCTGACAAGCTTTTGCAGGGCAGGGGCGGAGTGGCAGCCCCCAGTGTGTGCACATCACCTGGGCCACCAGTGAAAGACGGACAGGCAGACGGAGAGACAGACAGGCAGCAGGCACCTGTCATTTCAGCTTGTTTGCATCTTCAAAAATCAACAGTCAGGTTAAAATTAGAAGGTAGTAAAGGCAGTTGGAGTTGAGGAAATTAGTTGAATGCTTCCTGGGTAATTGTCAGTGAGGATGTGAAGGGCGTGCTGTAATGTGAGAGAAGCTGATAATAAACAACGCGGGGAGCCAGAAATAAATACCCAGCTCCTCGCTTTCTCCTGCCTCTCAAAGGCTCCTTCACATGGCTGTGTCTGTCTTTCACCACCTCTCTTCCATTTTCTTCTGAGGATAGAAGCAAAGGACACCGCTGGTGTCCACTTGCTTATGACATGAAAGAGTCCTCGCTCAGGACAGATCCTCAGTATTCACTGCTGGTCTGAGCTCTGCGAGGCTCTGAGCTGGGCCAGGGGACCAGAGTGGCTCTGACCCGTGGGGTGTAGAACAGGGTAATATGCACATACGTAACTACAAGTCTGAATGGAGAGTGGTCAAAGGGACAAAAACAAAATGCCATGGAAGCCAGAGGGGAAAGCATTCAGAGAAACTGCCAACCGGACATGCCCTCTGAACTGGGCCTCGGAAGATGGGGTGGTTTAGATATCATAGTTTTACACATAGCACAGGATAGAGGCTAAATTGCATAAAGTGGAAACAAGCCTAGAACCTAAGAGGAAAGCTAAGCCACCGGGGCCTTGAGTGCCCAGCTAAGACGAGCTGGCTTGGAGAAGACAGGTGAGAAGAGCGGTGATGTGGCCTGGAGTGGGGCAGAGGCGCTGGAGACAGGATGACCTGTCCAAGGATGCAGCAGACAGTCTTGGCTACCAGAATATTCTGACACCTTCAGCAACCACAGGAGCCCGGTTGCCCGCCGAATCAACTGTCTACCTCTTGGCCAGTCTCCCAGCCTCCCAACTTCATGACCAACCTCCCTTCACTTTGGGCTCTGATTATGCTTACCAACACAGTTCCCTGGGTCCGGCGGGTGTGGTCTCACATCCATGGCACTGGATGTGACTGCTCCTCCATCTCCGGTCCTGCTGGGTCTCTACCACCAGTGTCATGTCCTCCACGATTCTCCGGAGAAAGGAATAGAGAATATGCACATGTGTGATGTGGCAGAAGGGCGGATTAAAAAGCCAAGCTCCCGCCAGTGGGACAGGACCCTAAGGGCAAGGTGGCTGTTTTCTCCCCCTCCTCTCTGCCCTTCCCACACTCACCTCAATTAGATTGTTCTTAATATGCTCATTGCCTTTGGGGTCCAGCAGATGATAGATAGGATGATGTACCATATTCTCCTGGCCCCCTGAGAAGGCTGCTGAGGGAGGGTGAGGAAGACAGAGGAGCCAGGAGAAAGGGACAGCAAAGGGAGAAAAGGTAGCAGAGAGAGATGGAGCACCTCCCCTGTGGATGTGGGCTCCGGTACTCTAGACGGGGGTCCACTCATCCGGGCAGGCACCGGACCAGCAGCAGCTCCCAAGAGGCCTTGGGAAGCAAGGACGTGACTCGCTTTCAGGGATGGCAGGCATTGCTCTGGGAGGGTTCCAGTGGAGGGAATGCTCTGTGGAACCTACTTCCCTGAAAGGTTAATGCGTTCACTTGTGGGAAGGGGGTGTCAGGGCAGCCTCAGCTTCAAATAAGGAGAAATCAGCTGCACTGGAGGAGGCTGGCCTGGAGGGGCAAACGTCTGGGAGACACCTCCTCTCCACCGGCCAGGAGAGCAGGCACCTGGCACGGCAGTATCTGCAGAGCAGAAAGGCCTTGGGGTGGTAGGGAGGGGGAGTAGCCATCAAGCCCTCTGGGCAGCACTGCTAAGACTAGGTGTCTGGTAGGGTCTTCTCTCCCCTTCTAGCCTGGAACCATGCAGGGAGCAGATGGCTGGTTGAAGCCTGTTCAGAGGAGTGTGGAGAGGGGGGCAGCCACACCCCTTTCCCACTGTGGGGCTGAGCCAGAGGCTAAGGCTTATGTTGCCAAGGAAGAGACTTAGGTTCATCAGAAATACCAGGACATCACTGCTCAGAGATTAGGGAGGTTGGGGGTGAGGGGAGGGGGCAGATGGGGGAGAGAGAGCAGCGCTGGGAATGCTTCCACGGAGCCGTTCAGAACTGCCAGACTTCTTGGCTGTAAGGGCTGGTGTGGAGCATGGCAGAGAGCAGGTGCCAGTGGTCTGGGGCAGGAGTGAGTGTTCTTCTTGTGTCCTCTCCAGATTCCTAAATTTTTCTCTTTTTTAAAATATATTTTTATTGATTTCAGAAAGGAAGGAAGAGGGAGAGAGATAGAAACATCAATGATGAGAGAGAATCATGGATTGGCTGCTTCCTGCACACCTCCTACTGGGGATCAAATCTGCAACCGGGGCATGTGCCCTTGAAGGGAATCAAACCCGGGACCCCTCAGTCCAAAGGCCGATGCTCTATCCACCAAGCCAAACTGGCCAGGGCTCCTAAATCTTCTTGACAACATCAGCCCTGGGGTTCTCTCTGGTTGGAGAGGGAGAACAATGGCCTTCTGGAAGGGGGTCTTCCACAGACCTGCTCCTTGGTCATGCTCACAGCACAGGACAGTCCAGACCAGGATGGGCTGAGGTTAACTCATGACCCAGGGAGGGCGTGGGCCACTCTCTGAATAAGAGGTCTGGGCTTGGGGCTGAGAGGTGCACTGAGCTGGAGAAACAGAGGAGCAAGGCAGGAGCGCCCCATAGGCAGGAGGTTAGGAAAAGAGTTGGAAAACAGGGATACAGGAAAATGGAGAAAACCATCCTTTCCTTCAGGACACTTTAGTACCATCTGCCAGAAAAATGCTATAATAAAGATATATCTGTCTTGCTGCACATGCGGACGGTGCCTCTGGAGCTGTGGAGACAGGTCAGCAAACAGAGAGTTCAGAGTGCTTGTCTAGTGTGAGGCCGTACACGTTCCCCTTGGCAACCTCTTCAAGAATCTTCAGGGGGAAATTACACTGCTCTGCACAGCTTCTGGAGTTAGATTTCTTTTCTTTTTAACTGAACCCTGCAGGAAACCAAGCCTGGGGCTGCATTGGTAGGTGGGGACATGTCTGGGTGTGCTCACATGCTCACACAATAGCGGGATGTCCCCCCAGGTCGATGGCTACTTGGCTTTTGTGTCACGGTGACCAGTCTCTCACATTCAACATCCCGCTTCTCTCAGGGAGGCTACAGGGCAAGGGTGCTTCTGGTTGGTCCTACAGGATCTCTTGTCCACGATTTCAAGGTCTGAAGCTAAATCATAGGGAACAGAAGTCACGATGAACTGAAGCTCTCATGCCACCTGGAAACACTGGTTTGGACCCAGCCTGCCAACGCAGGGGTAGAGAATCTGAATTTAAGAACCAAAACAAGGATGGGAGGGTCTCAAAACCAGAGAAGCTGCAAACCAGGTGCAGGTGGAGGATCCAGGAGCCGCCTGCTGGTCCTGCAGACATCTCTGAATAATCCCACATGGCACACGTGGCCTAGGCTCACTGAAAGAAGATGTTCAAGCTGAAACTGGTTTAGCTCAGTGGATAGAGAGTTGGTCTGCAGACTGAAAGGTCCCAGGTTCGATTCTGGTCAAGGGCATGAATATTGGTTGTGGGCACATCCCTGGTGGGAGGTGTGCAGAAGGCAGCTGGTCGATAATTCTCTCTCATCGACGTTTCTAGTTCTCTATCCCTCTCCTTTCCTCTCTGTAAAAAATCAATAAAATAAAATTTGAAAAATAAAATAAATAAAGAGGCTGTGCAAGGACAAACAAGCGAAGGAGAGCAGCAGAGCTGTGTGTGGCCCCTCGCCCCGAGAGGCCTACTCGTGGCCACAGGACTGCTGGGAGGATGGCGCCGGCAGGCTGCTCTGGGAGGGATGTGCTGGGGAAAGGCAGCAGTGTGCAAAGTCACTGGGAGCGTCGTCTGCTGGAGGCTGGCTTACCTCATTGTCCCTGAGGCTCTTCGACCTTTCACATTTGGCCCCTGTGTGAGGCCAGGGAGAGGAGGCTGCTGGGGACTCTGCATCTCACCTGCTGGCTAAGCAGGATTATCATGGCATAATTCCAGGGCTAGGAATGTTTATGAGGCTCTCAGAAGCTGCTGGAACAATATCACATGGGAAACGTTTATGCTCACCAGGCGAAGGCAACCCTTCCTCCATTTACTTATGAGGCATGCTGGGTAGTTAAGTGAGAGCTGGGAAGAGGGGAGGTTAGGAAAAGATCACCCCTAAGTAATCCGGCCTGGTGCAGCCACCACCTGGGCTATTGCGCAGGACAGAGGGTTCCCATATGGTCAGGGAGCTTATGGGCAGCGCATGGGTCCAGGGGCTGAGGAAGCAAATGCCCAGGAAACCTAAATAGACTCACACAGATGTGAACTGGACTCCTGGGGGCAGGAACCATGTCTCATTCATTCGTGTGTCCCTGGCACCCAGCACAGTGCCTGACATACAGAGAGCCACTGAATGCCTGTTGAATAAACTCACCCATCCATTGTGTTTTGTGAGTGAAGCAGAGTCTATCTTTATGACTTAAAAAAAAAAAAAAAGACACTTACTGCCAGTTTCTGCTTAGGGCTTTACTTGTGCTGTTCAGCTTCCATTTCATGCACAGAGGTTTTGGTGGAGAATGCTGTAGCTTCCTTCCAGCCGGCAACTCAGGCCTTCCTGTGGCTTTGGTCTCGGTGCCCAAAAGGACTGTGAGCAGAGCTCTGGCCCATGGACCCTTTAGCTCTGCAGTGTTCGCTGAGCTCCGCCACCCTGTCGGGCATTTTGAAACTGCGGGTGGGGAGGCGGCAGAGTGGGAGCTGGCCCTGTCTGAGCTGCCTCATCTCCCAGGATCCTGGGTAAGTTGCCAGGGACTGTGCTGCTGTCAAAGTGCGTCTGAGGCCTTTCTGTGAGAGTCCAGGTCTCTCTCTCAAGCAGCCCCATCCTGAGGAGCTTCAGTTGCATCGCCCTGGGTAGGAGCCCCTAGCCTCTTGGTAAGAGGGCAGGTCCCACCAGGGCCTCTGGTTTTGGAAGGGAGCCCAGGCAGTGCACCCCTCTCTGCTATTCAGAAATCCCTGGAGCCGCAGAGCGACTTTCTTCTCTCGAGACTGATGGGCTTGCTGTCTGCTTTCAGGTGTCATCACAGGATGAAAAAGCTGTGAGACCTTTGGCCCATCTCATCCAACCTTCTTCCTGGAGCCAGTGTGTATCTTCATCACTCTGGTGTTAGAGTCAGCAGGCATTTTGCATCAGATTTTAGTGGCTCCAAGTATCCCGCCCTCTGGGCTCGCCACGCCATCTGAAACTCTGTCATGTGAGACTGAGCCCTCTGAGGTAACGTTTTGCAACCCCAGGAATCCTCTGAATGTTTAATAACCCCACCACAGTACCATATAAACCCTTATTAGCCATTAATGCTCCAAGCCTTCTCAGCAGTTGGGCATCCCACATGCCCGCAGCCCCATAACAACATGTCACTCACATATTTCCCTGGCTCACAGCACCCACGCTGCTCTCTGCTGCCACCAGCTCTACCCTTTGCTTCCTGAAGGAGTCCGAGTATTTCCGGCTCCTGATCTCTTGCCACCTTTCCCTGTGCCTCATGTGTGTGCTCCATGCGTCCGTGTTTTCTCAGCCACCTTTCAGAAGTCCTCACACTTCTCCCAGGCGCTCCAGACCAGCCTGGTTACCAGCAGGCTGCTCACCTGGGATAGTGCACTCCCAGATGCTCCACACGTGGGCTAGGCCCTGGAAGGGGCAGGCGAGCCCAGAGCCCTTGCCTGGGATAGAGGAGCTGGGTTCTGGGGGAAGAGGGGAGAGCCCTGGGAAAGACCCCGCTGAGCAAAAAGCCCTGTCAGACTGGCTTCAGGCTGTTCCTGGACTTGAGCACTGAGCACTGCGTGGACCGGGCAGGGGAGGAAGTGAAAGTGGGGAACTTCAAGGACAATCTCACTCTCCACAGCGATGCTCACAAGCAACCCATCTTGTGGTTCTGCTGGCTCACAGCAGGGCTCCTGATTACTAGTGAATCCCAGGACAGTGCTGAATCATCAACTGGAAGAGCCCTTTCTCTTGCAAGGCAGAGAGGTAAAGGGCTTTGACCAAGGTCGCAAAGCCTTTGAGGGGCCATGCTGGAGGCTGCCCTCAGTGCCCCTGCTGTCATTGCCTCCCTGCTTGTCCCCTCACCAGCTTCATCGCCAAAATGTAATTCATGTGAACAGCAGCCTACAGTGGCTCTGAGACGTAGCAATGGCTGGACCTGGGCAGCCTACACAGACCGCACCCAGAAAATTTTTAATTTGCTGCTTGTAATTAGTCTTGCCCTGATGGTTAGCTTTACAAATAAGTGAGGTAGGGTCCCTCAGCATTTCATGTTAAGTTCCTTCACACATTGAAATTAAGAAAAAACAAACAGTAAAGTGTTGGTGAGTAGAATTTGCTATAAGGGGCAGATTTTCTTGTTATTAAATTATAATTGATAAATGTCATATTAGTTGCAGGTGTACAACATAGTGATTCGATATTTATATACCTAATGAGGCAATCATCACACTAAGGCTAGTAATCATCTGTTGCCATATGAAGTTATTACAATAATATCGACTCTATCACATCCCTGTAAATGTATTTATTTTAAATACAGTTCTTTAAAACTGATTTTAGTGAGAGTGGAAGGGAGGGGGAGAGAGAGAAACAACGAAGAGAGAGAAATAGCAATCTGCTGCCTCTTGCAGACCTCCTACTGGGGACGGAGCCCACAGCCTAGGCATGTGCCTTGACGGAAATGAAGCCAGCAACCTCTTGATGCATGGAACTATACTCCACCAATTGAGCCACACGGGCCAGGCAAGTGGTATTTGTTTTATAATTAGAAGTCTGCACCTCTCTGGGGGTGAGTGGGGGAAGATGGGATGGGAGGGAGAGTGGACTGAGAAGGTGGTATTTATTCAAATGGAGACACAGAAAACAGCTGAAGGGAAGGGACTGCTGAAGAAAACGGGAAGTCTTTCATCACATCATTAAGCTCAGAAGCAACACCATGGGAGATCGTAGAGGCCCTCACACATTCTAAGCAAAAACAACTTTTCAGAGGCCTTTACATTTGGGTCTCTTCTGAGGAGCCTGTGGTGTGTGAGTCTGCATACTAGCAATTAGGAATGAAAATTGAAGGTGAAAGGAAAATAGTATGATTGATGAATTCTATTTGGCCAATCTACTTATCTTATATGTATTAAATATTGAGTAGCCGCAGCAGATACTGAAAAATATCCACAACCTGGTATCATCCCTAATGTCCCAAAGAGACCTTTTGGAGGATGCCAGACTCAAGTGTAGAGATGGTGGGAGAAGAGACTCAGAATCAGGCAGGAAGAGGCTCAAGGTCAAGCCAGGTCATGGACAATCACAGCATCCTTCTATTTCCCCGTTCCCACCAGCTCATCCCTAGAAAGAGAGATTGGTGTTAACACCAGCCCTACAGGACCGTTATATCTGAATATTCTTTGTAATTGACAGTATTGAATCTTTGTATTTGTGTACAGTGTATTTTCAAATGTGAGAGTTCATCTCATTTCAACTAATCCTTTTTCAGTGTTCTAATAAAATACTATTTGAAAATTATAAAGAAAAGGTATCCCCCCAAAATAAACCGTTTTTTATTCCACTTGCAAGACAGTGCCCAAACAGCACCTACTCCTGTGAACAGGAGCCTCCCCGTGCAAACATGCTTCACACATTTATGGCAAATGCAATTTACCTTTGGTTCTTTGTCCAAAGCTCTGATGCTTTTTAAATGACCAGCCTGAAGGAGGACTGAGACCAGGAACAGAGGCAGTGGCTTACCTCCAATGGGGGAGGGGTGGTCGTGAGCCTGAACCCTGAGGCCCATGTTCCCAGCTGGTTTGGAGACTCAGCCAACATGTACACTGAACTCTGAGGTCAAATGGGGTGACTGTGGCCTGAATTATGAAGGATTGAAACAACTCAGACCATCATTTCTGGTTTATTACCCAGACTTGTGTTTTCTGAGGAAGGGTTGATGGCTTTGGTTTATGGGAATCAATTAATGTGTGACAGATTCCTGGAGGCCCTGAAAACTCATTTTCATGTCCTCTCCCTCAGCATCCACCATCTCTCTCCCTTTCCCTCTCCTCCTCCCTCTCCTTTTTTTCTCTCTGTGTCTCTGTCTCTGTCTCTCTGTGTCTCTCGGTCTCTCTCTCTCTCTCTCTCTCTCTCTCTCTCACACACACACACACACACACACACACACACACACACGTGTGCACATGACACAAATATCCTCTCTGCCATAACAAATGGATCATTGCAGACTAGGTGAGTTCAAAGCAAACACATAGCATAAGTGGGGGAAGGATTTCTAAAGGACAGACTCCTCGGCTGCTTGAGCCGTCTGCAGCCTGTCAGAGCTGAGAGAATCCTTGGAAACCATCGAGGTGAACAATTGCCTGGTATAGCCATAGAAGTGGAGCCCTGACGATGCAAGTTAGTAACACAGTCAGTCTGTAACTTTCTAATTCTCCCTGCAGCCCAAGCCTAACACTATACACTGTAGCCTAACGCTGTACTCACATGCTATCATTTGTACCTGTACTCTGTACACTCCTGAGGAAGGCCACTATGCCCACTTGCCTTACTTAGCCCAGGCCAAGGTTTTCCCTAAAGGACAGGCAGAGCAGAAAACAGTCATAGGTAAGAGCAGTGACTTTATAAGGTGCCTCACTAAGGGTCATCTGACCCTTTACATTGCTGATGAGAAAAATGAATCAGAAGCAATAACATGATTTGAAAGGAATCTCACAGACAGCTAGAGAAAGCCACGTGGAAATGGGCATCCCTGCTCTTACACCCTTGATCTTTCTGCTCCAAGTGTCCTGCTCCACCTTCCACTGGGATCACAGCTCCATTGTAGGCTCATTACCCTGAGGAGCTCCGCCCACAGCGGTTGATAAAGGAAGTAAGGTGACACATGGAGGACTATGTGTGCGGGCAGTCCCTGAGCCCCAACCCCAAATCTGTCTCCCTTCTGCTGAGCATCCCCCCCCCCCGCCCCCCGGCAGCAGAGGAAAGTCACCATGAGGTCACTGCATTCCTGAGGGATAAAGAGCATCTTTGTCCATGCCTGCCAGGCCTCTGGCTCCTGCTGACTCAGGCTGGTGGCCTGCAGCCCAGCATTCTCTACCCGCTGAAAAATGAGCATTCTTCAATCTCAGGACACACATAGTCTTGGAAAAGTAAGTAGTTACAGACTCACAGAGGCGTGTGTGTACACACACACACACACACATGCACACACATGCACACACCTTATCTCTAGGAACAAACACTACAGAATAAACATGCCTGACATGCAGCTCAAAAGTGTCTCAAAAAGATTCTCAAATCTCTGCTGCCTCCATGTTTCAGGGTTCAATAATCTCTAATATCCTTCTCTGGGAATAATAAGATCTATCTTGACTGCCTGTTGTATGAATGAGAGAAAGACATAAAACCCTTAAACTAATGTCTGTGTCCATGAAATGTAATTCTGGCTATTAAATTGCTTGTTAGGGAGTCCACAATCACATCTCTGTTCTCTACAGCCTACTTCCTATCCAGAGACATGGGAGTAGCTCCCTCCACTGACCCATGATGGGGAAAGGGGTGACATCAGGAGGCATATGACTTAATATGGGGCAGTTGAAGGCTCACCTGTAGAAATTCAGAAATGGAGCCAAGAGCAAAATTAATCATCCTAGGTGGCCAGGGATGTAACCTGCAAATTCAAGGATTCCAGGCCACCATGCTGTGTAGTATGTACTGGGGGGCACAGAAAGCAAGTCTGAGGAGACCAGCAGCGAGGCACAGCCAAGACAGGCAGGGCATCTGGCAGCACCCAGCCCCTCTGAGGCCAGCTGCACTCCTTCCTAGCTGTCACCAGGCAACCCTGTAGCCTAACAATGCCCTTGCTTTTCTTAAACTAGCTTGAGTTAGTTTCTCTTACTTTCAACCAGTTAGTACGCCCTAGAAAAATTATTATGATGATGGTAATGATACCACTACAGTAATGGTTACCGGGGACTTCTGAGCAGTGTGGATTTGAACTTATACATCGATTTTATTCAATGACTACACCATCAGCCTTCCATATCCCTGGGTTGGTTTTACATCCACAGATTCAACTAACCTTGGGTCAATAACAGATTTTTCTGTCAGCCCTTGGAAAGTCATAAATACTGAGGCTCATTTTGGATAAGGGACTTGAGCATCCTTGAATTTTGGTGTCCAGGAGGGGCCCTGAAACCCCTCCCACTGAGAATACCAAGGGATGAATGTAGCTAAGTTTTGGGGAAGACAAAGTCATGTGTGGCTTTCTGACTCTGTGGGTGGGGAGAGGGGTTGGTGCCCTTAACCCCTCTATTGTTCAAGGGTGGACTATATATGCACATGAAGATAGATTTTATCTTTGATTTCTGTTTTCCCAAAGCTACTTAAGAATGGGACTTTGTGTTTCTCTCCAAGGGAGAGTGATGCAGCCCACACCAGGGCAACTGGCCACCCTTTACCTAGGCCCGTGGTTGACAAACTGTGGCTCTCGAGCTCCTTGAGTGTGGTTCTTCTACAAAATACTTCAGCCTGGGCAAGTCTATTATGAAGAAGTGGCATTAGAAGAAGTTTAAGTTTAAAAAAAATTGGCTCTCAAAAGAAATTTCAATCGTTGTCCTGTTGATATTTGGCTCTGTTGACGAATGAGTTTGCCGACCACTGGCGTAGGCCACTGTCATTAGTCATGAGGAAGAAGGTGGAGTGGGAGTGAGGACAAAGACACCTGCCTGATTCTCTTCTCTCTGCCTGAAGTTAGCTTTGGAACATACCTGGCATACTGAAAACTGCATTGTCCTCTGGAGCTCTGCCATTTACCTTGGGCAAATAACCTTTCAGAAACATTTAAATAACACAATTACTGTGAACACTTGTAAGCAAAGCACCAGATATGAAGCTCAAGGAGTGGTGGCTATTATTGTTAGGCTCCCCTCCTTGTAAGCAGCATCCAGAGCTCTGGGACATGTTTTCAGGGTTCCTTTAACATTTGCCCCTTTCCAGTAGAAGAGAAGGGCCCTTGCGAGGCAGAAGAACACAGAGACTCCCCTCCCCAGGTCTGGTACCCTGCCTTCCTCGACTGAGAGGTCTGGGTGGCCCTGCAGCCTTGGGAGGCCCCTGTATGGCTCTGTCTAAACCACCGTTGGCCAGTGTGCTCCTTCCTCTATCTTTGGGCAACGTTTTATTAGGTACTCTAGGAAGACAGACAAACTGAAAATAGAAGACAAATTTCTTCTACTGTCACAAAGCTTGTAACAGCCTGGTGGGCATGGCTCAGTGGTTGAACTATGAACTAGGAGGTCACAGTTCAATTCCTGGTCAGGGCACATGCCCTGGATGCAGGCTTCATCCCTAGTATGGAGCATACAGGAAGCAGATGATCAATGATTCTCTCTCATCACTGATGTTTCTATCTCTCCCTCTTCCTTCCTCTCTGGAATCAATAAAAATGTATTTTTTAAAAAAGAAAAAGAAGCTTATAATCAATGATCCTATATAATAAAGGGGTAATATGCAAATTGACCCTAATGGCAGAATGACCGGAACAACCAGTCACTATGATGTGCACTGACCACCAGGGGGCATATGCTTAATGCAGGAGCTGCCCTCTGGTGGTCAGTGCGCTCCCACAGGGGAGCTCCACTCAGCCACAAGCCAGGCTGATGACTGCAAGCACAGCTGCAGTGGCAGTGGCTAAAGATGTTCTACTGCAGCTTAGGTATCAGTCAGACATCCCCCAAGAACTAAGTTGGCAAGTGTACATCCCCTGAGGGGTCCCGGACTATGAGAGGGTGCAGGCAGGGCTGAACCCCTCCCCACTCCCGGCCAAGTGCATAAATTTTCATGCACCAAGCCTGTATTATTTTTATAAAGCAACTTGTACACCAGTTAATGTGGCACAAATGAAATGTCTGACCACTATGAGGTTTATGAGGAGACAGGTGAGCAAATTACACAAACTCTGAGCCAAGGTCCAAAGATGATGGAGGAGGAGCTCCAAATGATGATGGGGGAATTGGGAGGGAAGAAACAAGAGTTCAGAACTTTCAGTGTTCTTTGCCGGTCAATTAGTTATGTGAGAGGGGAGACACTTAAGCCTGGAGAAGCTTGGGCAGAGGGTGAGCATGTAAGGCTGCTGCTGTACGCTCTTGAGCTGGCTGAGGTATTAGAATCATATGAACAAATGAGCTCTGAATAGAGTTTCCAAACTCGGCTGCACACTGGAACCACCTGGGAACCTTAAAAATCCTGAAGGATGCTGGGCCCACGCCCAGAGATTCTCATTTCATTGGACTGGGTGCCGCCTGGGAATCAGGGTCTTTAAATTCTCCCCAGATGACTCTAAAGTGCAGCCAAGGCAGAGAGCCCCTGCTGCACAGCACTGAGGTCCATGGGGAGGAGAGGCAGTCCTTCTCGTGTGCTCTGGTGATGAGAATGAGCTGGGTGTGGAAAGTTGGGAGGTTCAGGGCCACGGGTGAAGGAGATGTTCTTCCCTGGAGTCTGAGTTCACCCGTGTGAGTGACCTAAGCCCAAGCATCCTTCCATCACTTCTGTGCTACCACACTATACAGACCCCCCAGGCTGATGCTCACCCACTCAGTGACCGAAGGAAAACTTCCGGAGCCTGCGGCCTGACAGACCACTCATTGTGAGAAAAGGAAGGTCAAGTTCAGCCGAGTGGGTGGTGCTAGCCTGTGCTGGCTCTTGCCACAAAGGGACTGTTGGTAGCTGCACATTTCCAATGTTCTGCCTACAGCTTTTTCTTGTTGATGCAGCTCTCACTGACCAACCTCTTGGCACAGAGCGGGAGGGGGCTGTGGAAGGAGAAGCAGGAGCAAGAGTCATTTCATTGCTTCAAGCCCAAGGGAGCTCTGGAAATTTCTGACTCTAATTCATTTTGTTATTTGGAACCAATAACAATAAAAACTTACATTTATATAGTATTTACTATGTGCCAAAGTCTGTTCTAAGCACTCTACAAATATTAACTCATTTAATTTTCACAGCACCCTTATGAGTTAGGTACCATTATGACCTCCACTTTATGGATGACAAAAGAGAGGCATATGGTGAGTAAACAAGTTGCCTAAGATTGTGCAGACCAGACAGCATAAAATGGATTCACAGTCAGAGCCTCTTTACAACCTTATTATGCAAACTTCATTAAGAGACAAGATACTCGAAGCACAGTTAATATCTACAAAAAACCTTGGATAAAGTGTCAAATAGCCACAATTTAGGATGGGCATCAGCAGCCAGAGTGGGCCAGGAGAACTCCCTGGAGGTGGCAGGGCTGGCACTGGTCCAGGAGAGGCAGACCTCACTGGAAGGACCTTCTACCACGTGGAGCTGCCAGTGAACTAGCATGGAGCCATGCAGCATTGGCTCTGAGGCTGTGTGCGGGGCCTGAGGACCACAGTAAGGAGGTCAGGTCTGGCAGTGAGGTGTAGAGCTAGGAGTCGCTCCATGATTGTGGCATTAGGGATGCCCTTCAATGCTGGGAGAGCTGATGGAAGCAGGCTGCCCAGTGGGTGGCTCCAGAGTCAGTGGTGGGGCAGCAGGAACGGAAGGACTCTGACCCCTGATTTGTTCCCATTTCCAAACAAGTTCTGGTTTGCATCAGAGCCTCCAGGACCATGCTTTGTTTCTTCTCTCTTTCTACTTAAAGAGCCCACAGTTCAAAGTTGGGGTATACCTAGTCTGTTGGTCAGCCTGACAATGGTCATGAAATGGAACCCCCAGTTGGCACTGGGCTGAGCTCCCCAGAAAGTTACAAAGGCCAGAGAGGGGCAGCCCCCACTGTGGCAAACAAACCACTTGTGGGTTCTGAGCTCCACCCCAAACTGTGAGGCTGCGTCCCCAGTCCACTTTCAGAAAGATAAATACTCATTTTTTTGATAGATACAAACCCTTTTCTGTGGAGTTTGCATAAACCTTCCTGTGCTCCAGAGGCAAAAGATGGAGGAGAAAAGATCCATGACTGAGCCTGAAGCATTAAAATAAAAAAATGGATTTCAATAAAACATGATATAAAAGTAAGAGATAACTAAATGGAACTGAAAGCAAAAGACTTAAAACTCCAGCCCAAGATGTTCATTGTGATTCTGGAAAAGTGACTCTGGCAACTGCTCAGCTGTCAGCATTTGGGGTGTTCTTCCTCCTCCGTGAATTGCTCCCTGGTCACATATGACAGCTCTCAGGTTTCACACAACTTCTGGCGCCCCTGCAAACCTCAGGGCCTCAGGCTGGACAAGCATCCAGTCCTCCCAAGGGAGATCCAAGTGGAGGTCGGGGCCAGTTTGTCCTCAACCTTCTGCTCCACCAGTAAGGAACACAGCACCCCCTCCAGGCTCCTGTCCAAGGCCCCCTTTCCCAGCTGCAAACAGAAGCCGTGGCCCCAGCCCAGAGAAGGTTCCTGGGGAAAGAGCAGCTGAGGGTGTCCCAGGTCACATCAGCTCCACAGTCACTGAGTTGTGAGGCAGTCAGTCAGGTGAGGGCAGTCATGTCCCAAAGAGGCAGAGAACTCAGAGTGTCACTACAAATGCAGCCTTGGTCCTCTCCCACCAGGATGCATTTTGCAGGGAGAATCCAGATCCTGGAAGCCTTGGGACCTGGGAGTGGACCTGCTCCGCTCCATTTGTTTTCCTACAGAATTCTTAAGTCCCAGTTGTACATCATCATCATCTTCTGGAACACTCTGCCCCTGCCTCTCCCGGAAATCAGCCAGCACCTGCCAGGCCTACCAGCTGCCTCATTTCTGACACTTGGGATTGAAGGAGGTTGGAGTTAGATGATCCTGTCAAATCTCTTCCCACCCTCAGAGTCTGTTTTTGCAACTTGGAATTTCTTAATATTACATGTTGCCTCCTGAAGTTAGGCATATTAGGAAGATTTTGGGGGGTTTTATATGTGTTATCTTCTTTAATTCTCATTCTAAATTCAGGTATTAGCAACCCCATTTTACATATGAGGAAATTGAGGCTTAGAGAACCTGAAGGAAGATAGATGACAGATGGGTGGATGGTGCAGTGGTTAGAAGCATGAACCAGTTCATGAACCTGACTTTACATCCCATTTCTGCTTCTTTTGGCAGTGAAAGTTTGAGAAAATGACATAAGGAATAATGAGATGGTACCATAGCTGAAGCACTTGACACAGTAAGCACTTAGTAAATTGTGGCTGTGGATGGTGGTTGTTCTTGTAGAAAGGAACTTGCCCAGGATCATACAACCACCCAGAGACCAGTCCCTCCATTTTCAAAGGTATGACCTTTCCATTGTTACATCTCGTTCAAGAGTGTGAACTGGTGAGGGATGAAAATAAACATATATTGATCATCAACAAGTACTAGATATTGGGCTGGGCATGTTACACAAATGATTCCACTCAACGTATTTGACAAGAGGCAAGTGTCATTTTTATCCCCATTGTATAGGTGGAGACTGAGGTGGGGCCTCCATACTGCCCTCCTTCAGCTTGTAAGTGGTAGAGCCAGAATATAATCCCAAATTCTCTGACTCCAACATTATACTGTGAACTTCTCTGCACACTTTGCATTTTAGCTATGATACTCTTTCCACCCAGCACTCTGCTAAGTGGAAATACTCAGAAGTTCAGGCATCAGGATTTCTTCACATGCTCTGTCCCCCAGTAGGGTGGAAGCTGACTGGGAGGTAAAGATTCTGGCGCCTCTGCCAGATTCTTCTCCCCTTGTGGGAACGTTGGCCATTTCAGAAACCAGTTCGCTCCTTGGAGTCCCCCCATCTCACTCAGCCCCTCCAGACAGGGATGACAGAGACAGGCTTGACCTTCAGAGCTCGGGATCTCTGCTAGATCACCAGGTGGCTGACTTCCGGATCTTGGGGCTCTATCTGAGCCCATCCAGGAATGAAGAGAGCAGATCATGAGTCTTAACTTGAGAGACTGCTCAGCAGAGAACCTGGGAATAGATGCTGGGCTAGTGTGGGGAGAGAGGGGGATTGGGACTCACCTTGCTGGGAAAACACTGGGTCAGAAGTCTATTATTCCCCAAGTGATGGAATTGGGTATGTGGCATAGCTGTGTATGGTGTGATATTACAATACTGATCAGACTGCTCAGAAGACAAGGAGCCGACTTCTCCCTCCTAGGAGCACAGAGCCGCCTGCCACCAGCCATGTTTTGCTAAGAAAGAAATCCACCCCTTCTACTGACTCAGTGAAGACCGTGGTCTCCAGCTGCTTGGCCCAGGGCAGAGGAGATCCTCCAAGGAGAGCTGAAGTGTGGCTCCTGCCCGTGGCACTGAGGCGCCTGTCTTGTATATGAGAAATGCCATTGGTGTCAAAAGAAGCACTTTGAAGTCTCAGCTTTCATCTCTCCATGCGCCCTCACCCAAAGTGACAGGGAGGGATAACATGTGATATACTCAGCACCTGAGAGGCGCATTTCCAAGCACAATAGCTATGCTAGGCAGTGGGCCTTCCCCAGAAGACATGAAAGGGGGGTAAGGGAAACCAAAGAAAAAAGAAAAGCATCTGCCTCAAGATAACCAGGCCATTAAAGGAGGGCTGTGCAGGTGGCTCTTGGGCCACAAGGGAAGCCCAGGCTCTGTGTGGTGCCTAGATTGTGAGCTGAGGGTGTTTGCAGCTACCAATCAGTCAAGACACACAAAGTTCTTTTGAGAAGTTTTCATTGGGTGAGAGCCTATGAGAACTTTCAGAATATAAGAAAAATATCTGTTAATAGCTGAGTACTGATATCCTATATAATAAAAGGCTAACATGCAAATTGACCAAATGGTGGAATGACTGGTCGCTATGACACTCATTGACCACAAGGGGGCAGATGCTCAACACAGGAGCTGCCCCTGGTGGTCAGTGCATTCCATAGGGGGAGTGCCGCTCAGCCAGAATCCGGGCTCAGGGCTGGCGAGCACAGGGGCAGTGGTAGGAGCCTCTCCCACCTACGAGGCAGTGCTAAGAATGTCCCACTGCAGGTTTAGGCCTGTTCCCCATGGGGAGCGGGCCTTAGCCATCAGTCATACATCCCCTGAGGACTCTTGGGCTGAGGAACACCCCAAGTGCACAAATATATATATATATTCCAAGAGAGTTACATTGAACAGATAATGCTGTGTGGAATTACCTTTTTTCATATCTTCTGTCTCCACAGGCTGGAAACTGAATTAAAGTGCCAAGTCTTCCTATCTTTATAGAAAGGTAGAAAGTAGAACAGTAGAATCTGCTGCATCACAGGAGCTTAATAAACATGAGACTTAATGATTGAATGAACGAGTGAGGAAATTGTCAAAGGGAACCTCAACTCCCCATCCCAGACACTTCTGGTGACTGATAGCAGGTCAGCAGGGCCGGCTTGGAAGGAGCAATGCTGTTCCCTCCCCAGCTCTGAGAAGAGAGAGTGCAGCAGCCTGCACCTGACTGCCCCTGATTTTATTTAAAATAATCCAGCCCCTATTGGGTGGCTCAGTCAGAGGGAGCACTGCCCACCTCCCCACCCCCTATACCAAAATGGTTGCAGGTTCAATCCCTAGTTGGAGCACAAAGGGGAAGCATCCTATCCATGTTTCACTTGCACGTTGATGTTTCTCTCTACCCCCCTCCTGTTGTTCTCTCTCTCTCAAATCAATAAACATATCCTCAGGTGAAAATTAAAAAAAAAAACTGTTTAAAAAAATAGTCCAGCCTCAGACTGGGACCCCCCCCCCCCCCGTGGGCATAACTCCCAAGTCTCCTTGCTAGCCATTCACGTGGAGCACTGGGCTGGGCTGGGCTGGGCTCTGAGGGCCGTGTGTGGGTGAGCACTGCATTGCACTGGGTCCCAGAGGCCTGGAGGATGGCAGGAGTGGGCACTTGTGGAGGAGCCAACTCTCTTCCCTCCGCTGAGTCTCATCCTCACCCTGTGGCTCCACCTGCCCCTCTGCTATGCAATCTCACCCGTAGCCTCTCCTCTGGACTTCTCCCTATTTAACTCTCTAAACCTCGTTACCCACAACCTCCCCAACGTTACCACCAGACCTGCTGAGAGGAGCTATTTTTTGGCTACACTTATTCTTCCTTTTGAGTATTAATTTCCCTGCGCACTTGTCCTATTAATCACTTTAACAATTATTTCAGTGAGGTAAGGGTGATAAAGAGTGGACAATGCACATTTAGTACACAGCACCCAGAACGTCTTGACAAAAGTCAGCCTTGTCAATCATGTATTAGGTGGGAATGTGCTTCCGGAGGGTCAGGCTGGGGGCTGTGCTTTCACTGATCTAAAGGCACCCGTTTCTGCTGGTGCTGCTGCATTTACACTTTCAGGCTCCATGAGAGTGCGGGTCACTGGGCAGGGCGGGTCTTTCCCTCTGGAACACAGCACAGCTCCAGCCCTGGCTCCTCTGCGGAGGAGTCTGCCTTCTCTCCACCACCTGCTTTCTCTTTGCCCTCTTCTTCCCCTCCTATGGTTTCCAGGTTTCCACCTTCTTTACTTCCTCCATCTGTATCCCCTCTGCACAGGCCCTCCCCTTGTCTCCTGACAGCATTATCCCATTTCACCAGGCAGGACCAGAGTACAAGACTGGTTTTCATTTCACAGCCCACCTTGTTTATTTATCTACACTAAGATGCCTCTCTGGCATCTCCCACTTGTCCTTGTTTATTCTCTTCCCCACCAACAAGGAGTTATTGTTCCCACAGAATAACGGGGTCACTGGGCACAGAGGTCAGGAGGACCATGCCAGGTCAGTGAGTGGAACTGGTATTGAATGCAAGAATCCTGGCCTTCATGGCTCTTTCTCAGCCATGACAGCTTCTCCCTCTTCCCTGCCTCACCCAGACCTCCAATATCCAGCCCTCCCAGTGGCTGGAAATTATGCCAGGAGAGGCCTATTACTTTCGCTTAAACCAAAAGGGCATCCAGTAATTCTACTCTGAGGTATACACTGAAAAGAGCATAAAGCCAGACTCAAACAGATACTTGCACATGCATGTTCACAGCAGCCAAAAGATGGAAACAACCCAAGAGTCCATGGAGTTACAAAATGAGGTATGTACATATGATAAAATATTGGTCAGCCATGAAAAGGTATAAAATTCTGATGAACCTTGGATGAACCTTGAAACATCATGCTAAATAACATAACCAGACAAAAAAGACAAGTACTATATGATTCCATTTATGTTAAGTTGCTAGACTAGGCAAACTCATAGAGACAGAAAGTAGACCAGGGTTGGAAAGAGGAGGAGTTGGGAACTCAGGGCTTAATGGGCACAGGGTTTCTATTTGGGGTGATGAAAAAGTTCTAGTGACAAATGGTGGTAAAAGTCGCATAATATTATGAATGTACTTAATGCCACCAAGTTATACACAAAGTTGTTAATATGGTGAAATTTTATGTTATTGTATATTTCATTACAATGAAAAAGTTTAAAACAGAATAGGAGGAAAGGGGTAATTAAACATTTTTTAAAAAGTACTACTTTTAACTTTTTTGGACACTACACATTCAGAAAAATCATACAAAATACTGTACATCATGATGAGTTATCACAAAGTAAACTCCCCAGGTCAGAGAGAACATGGCCAGCCTAGAAGCCCGACCTTCCTCCCCCTCCAACTTCTCCCTCTCCCCTACCTTGTGAAGATAATGATGTCCTTTTGTGGGACTCACTTTTGTGGGACTCACTTCCTTGTTTTGTTTTAGAGTTTTACTGTAATTTAGTCTTGCCTATTGTTTTACCTTTATATAAATGAAATCATGTACACTTTTGTAGTGTCTCACATGCACCATTTATTTGAGATTTATAATGCATTTGCTTTATAGCAAATGCTGTAGTTTGTTTTCATTGCTCTTCAATATTCCATCGTGTGAATCTAATACAATTTTTGTGTGTATGGTACTGTCGATGGGCATGTGGTTGGTTTCATTTGGGGCTATTGTGCTCTGAACACGCTTGGCCATGGTTTCTCATACATGAGAAAGAGTTTCTAAGTTGAAGAGGGTGGGGGATTGCTGGGGCGTAAGCTATTAAGATTTGGGAGAGAATGCCAAACTGTTTCCCAAAGTGATGAGACCAATTTACATGTCTACCAATAATGAAGGAGAGGAAACTATTTTTGGAGTGCTTGCTTATATGCCAGGAACTATGGGGAGAAAGGAAGAAAAACACTCAGAGAGGGAACAAGTACTAAGACAGAACCTGGCGGTG
This sequence comes from Vespertilio murinus, assembly GCA_963924515.1. Classification (NCBI taxonomy): domain Eukaryota; kingdom Metazoa; phylum Chordata; class Mammalia; order Chiroptera; family Vespertilionidae; genus Vespertilio; species Vespertilio murinus. Next base: position 99,017,988 of record OZ004709.1, read on the forward strand.
CTCATTCCGATTCCCAGGGACCCTCTCTCTCATCCTCTCCACGCACCTGTCCCCATCTCGGGGATTTGCTTTATGGCCACCATCCCTGACTCTCACAGAGGTCTGTCTCATGGCTGTATGCCCACAGGTGCACACAGCAGGCAACTTGGCAGGTTAGGTTCCCTTTCACCCCCTCACACCTTCTTGTGACCCATCCTAACCCTGAGCTCTTGACTGGTTGGTATATACACACGCTCTTGTCTCCAGTCCTGACAAATGTACACCCAGAGAGTCCCTATAGGATCAGACTGAAGTCACCTTACAGAGACCCTGTCTGAACTTACACACTTCTTATTTTCCTGCCTTCCCTGTCCTACTTCCCTAACCTCCTTCCAGTTTCTCCTGAGAGCCCTCTCTTAATAAACCATTTGCAAAGAATCATATCAGAATCTGTTTCTAAAGAACCCAAGCTAAAAAGATACCCAGACCTATGAAAACCCAAGTGTAAGATCGCAGATCAGCCTTTTATTTACTCCATTCTAATTATATAGGAATTGCTTTACTAATTGCAAAGATCCAAAATTCCATACTGCATAATAAAAGAGCAATATGCAAATTAACCATCACATCACTACACCCAAAAGCCACACCACCAGCCAATCAGAGCAAGTATGCAAATAAACCCAACCAAGATGGCTATAGCCACAGAGAGCAGGAGAGAGGCTTGGATTTCCCAGGCAAGGGAAGAAGCCTAGGCCTCCACTGAAGGCTACAAAGTTTCGTTTATAGAAGGTAAGCAAATCCAAACAGAAATGGCGGCAGCCATGGAACGAGCAGGAGGCTTGGCTCTACTCCAGGCTACAAAGTTTCAATTGTAGAAGGTAAATAAATTCCAAATACCAGGGCCTCCACTTTGGTCACCAGGGGGTGTGGCTGGCCTGCAAACCACCACAGACCCCTTGCTTAGAATGATCTACACCCCAAGGGAATCCCCACCCTGATCCGGGACACCCTCAGGGCAAACCAGCTGGCCCCTACCTATGCACCAGGCCTCTATCCTATCTAGTAAAAGAGTAATATGCAGATTGACCATCACTCCAACACACAAGATGGCTGCTCCATGTGATCAAAGATCCTGTCCCCATTGGACACAAGATGGCCAGCAAGAGAGGGCAGTTGGGAGGAACGAGGCCTACAAGGGAGGCAGTGGAGAGGGACCAGGCCTGCAAGGGAGGGCAGTTTGAGTCAATGAACCCTGCAGAGGAGGGCAGTTAGGGGTGACCAAGCTGGCAGAGGAGGGAAGTTTGGGGCAAACAGGCTGGCAGGGGAGCAGTTAGACATCAATCAGGCTGGCATGGGAGTGGTTAGGGGGTGATCAGGCTGGCAGAAACATTTAGGGGCAATCAGGAAGACTGGCAGGTGAGAAGTTGGGAGCCAGCAGTCCTGAATTGTCCTGGGATCCCTCGAGGGGCCCCAGATTGGAAAGGGTGCAGGCTGGGCTATGGAACACCCATCCCCCACCCCCATGCACAAATTTTTTGCACTGGGCCTCTAGTTATTGAATAAAACTATGATGATATGGATATCTTACCCCCACCCCCCACCAAATTTGGTACCACTGAAAAAGAACAGAGGAAGTCCAAACAAGATCCCAGATTATCAGAAAGTTTTTTTAAAAAACTCCTCCGCTCAGATGGTACAGGAGGTGTTAAGAAAATCAATGCTGTAAGGAAAAAAATGGAAATAGACTCATGGAAGTAAACTCAGGGAGGCTAATGGGAAAAGTTTAGTGTGCAGATATGTATGGCAGATGTGAGCTATTATGTCATAAAACCAGACCGTGATGCTGACAGGAGTTGCTGTGAGGACGACTACACTTTCCGGATCCTTTGCCCAACACCGGAGTGCCATTTGCATAGCAATTACATGGATAAAGCACTTTTACACAGCCAATCATCTCTCATCTGACTATGGCCCTTGAAAGTAGTGTGTTCGTGCCTCTCATACTCTGGAAGAAAATGAATGATCACATATGTTAAGAGACTTACCCAAGGTCGTAGAGCCAGGAAGTGAAAGAGTTGAGTCTAAAACCTGTCTCATGACTCTAGGTCCCGAAGAAAGGGGAAGAGGTGGGAAGACCACTGCATAGCACGGGTAAACATTTCTTGAAAGCTTACTATATATCAAGCCCTTCATCACCTTGTTTCGGCCCCACAAGATGAGCCATTATTACAAACAAGAGAAGTGGGCTCTACAAAGGCTTAGTCACTGATTAAGGTCCCATGGATGGCCAATGGAAGAGATGAATTTCAAACCCTCTACAAACCAAGATCAGAGGCTCAGTTCAGAGAAATTTGAGAGTGCTTGGGCACAGAACAGACAAAATTTTTTAGTGCAGGGGTGGGGAACATCTGGCCTGCGGGCTGCATAAGGCTCTTGAAATCATTTGGTCTGGCCCTGCCAAGGCATTAGGAGTGAGTTAGCTAAATGTTTGACCAAATATATCAGGCTAATTTTGAGTTGATAATTTTGTATGGCCTGTGAATGAAGTTATAAATATCCAAATGGCCCACATAGTGGGACAAGGTTTGGGCCAAAGCCAAAGGGATAACGGGTAAATTTTAGTAACCTTGCAGTGACCTTGCAGATAGCAGTTTCAAACCAAAGTCAAAGGCATTTACATAGGACTCAGGAAATACCTTCTCACACCCCTGCACACACATATATGTAATGTTCTAGAACACTGAAACAAAGAACAAACCTCTGCTTAAGCTGGCAAAACGAGTAATAGGGGGTGGGGGGAAAAAAGGTGGATGAGCAAGATTGGACAGGGACTCTAAAGGCTTTGTCTACAGGGGCCTCCTGACTGGAAAGAGGGTGAGTGACATGAGTGACAAATGAATGCTTTAAAGTAGGGCCAGGTTAACTGAAAATGGTTAAACTTGGTACTCCTCATTAGATAATCTGCATTCATGTGTACTGTAAACACTAGTAGCAAAGATATGCCTGCAAATGGCTTCGTGTGTCCTGCTGCTGAAGTGGTGGTATCGTAGGACCTTTGAAGAGAAGTGTGAGCTCCCAACCTGGCTGTGGGAGAGAAGACTGCCCCTTGTCTCCACCAGGCAAGGGAGGCAGGAGAGCCAGGCATGCAGGACACAAAGCCAGCCTCACCAATCCATGAACTCCACTGTTGGTTATTCAGAAAACATTAAGTATCTACTCTATGCTAGACACTCTATTAGCTCTGGGAATACGCGTCAACAAGTAAGGTATGGTTTCTACTTCCACAGAGCTGAGTCTGGCAGAGGAGTTGGAGAGTGAGCCAGCAACTATTAGGGTATATAAAGTGGAGAGGACATTGGGATGGGGACCCCTAGAAGGGCACCTAAACCAGGCTCGGAGTCACGGAAGACTTCCTGAAGAGGATAATATCTAAATTGGGATCAGAAGGAGGAAAAGGAATGGGCTGGTGAATTGGGGGGGGGGGGGGCAGAAATACATGGAGGAAAGAGCTCCCATGATGTACTTGGAGAGCTAAGAGTTTGGGTGTGAGTGACACATAGGGAGTGAAGAGGAAGGAGATGAGAAATGAGGGTAGGGAGCAGGAAGAAGCCAGACTACAGAGGACTTTATATACCAACTTAAAAAACTAATGCAAACTAACTTTAATCCCCCACTAAATTTATTTGTTGATGTTTTAACCACCAATATCTCAGAATGTGACCAATTTTGGAGAAAGGGTCTAAAAAGAGGTGATTAATGTAAAACACAGTCATATAGGTGGGTCCTAATCCAATCTTCCTGGTTTCCTTATAAGAAGAGGAAATTGGGGCATACAGAGAGACACCAAAGATGCCTGGACACAGAAAACATCCTGTGAGGACATAGCAAGATGGTGGCCGACCACCTGCAGCCAAAAAGAGAGGCCTCAGAAGAAAACTAACCTGCTGGCATTATGATTTTGGACTTCTATGTTGACTAATTTACTGAGTCTTCTGGTCCATGAACATGGTTTCCTCATTTATTTAGACCTTTTTTTAAAAAATATATATATTTTTTTACCAGTGTTTTATAGTTAACATGAGTCCTGTATATGATTTGTTAGATTTATACCCAAACATTCCATTTTGGAGCAACTGTAAATAGCATTGTATTTTTAATTTTAGTTTTCACATGTTCATTGTTCTTTTATAGAAATACAATTAGTTTTTGTACATTTATTTTGTGTCCTGTGATCTTGCTGGAATCACCTGTCACTTCTAGGAACTTTTTCCCATATTCCTTGGGAATTTTCTACATAAACAGTCATGTCATCTGCAAAGGGGTCAGTTAGTTTATTTTTTCCTTTCTGATCTGTATGCCTTTATTTTTTATTGAAACCTGAACATTTGCGATATTATGTGATGAGATTCTGGATCTTATTGAAACCTTGTTTTAACTGGTTTCCTCTGACAAAGTCTTGGCAGAGAAAGTGTTGGTGCTGCCTCATTACAGCCAGATGGCAGTTCAAATTCAAGTTGTTCACTCCCATCTCTTGACACTGTAGTAAATCCACATTTCTGCTGAACAGGGCGGGAGTCCAGGCTCCCCAGGGCCTCACTGATATCACCCAGGCTGTTTACCACTCCCACATGGCCTGATGGGCTGGGGTGGCCTCATCAGTGGCTGTCCTCTGGGAGACAGAGGCACCTTGTTCTGGCCTGGTGGGACTGCAATACAGCTCCCTATGTGGTAGTCACTGATACTGCAGCAGGAAGAGAGCAGGAAGTCCTCTCTCTTGATTGGGCCTTCTCTGACTCCACCCCAGCAAGGGGCTAGAGCTCTAGGACAGCCCAGGAGGTGGATGGTGGATGGCCAGGCTCCCAGCTCAGCCTTTGAGGGTGTGGTTGGGTGTTTGGTTGGAATTGAGTGGTTATTGTTGAAAAGTTTTGTCTCGTTAGACTGCCTTTTTCCTGATCCTTTGACTGGAGAGAGCAGGTCTTTGTTGTTATTTTTTGTTTGTTTGTTTGCTTTGTTTTGTCGGGTTGCCAAATTTTCCATTCCAAGCCTGGGATACATAGGATCAAAGGCAAAGCCAGGGAACTCACCTCTGTGTTGTTCCTCGGGTTCCAATGTCCCTACCTAGTCTGCCTCTTCTCTCCACCTTTCAGAGCCTTCTTGTGGTTGTTATCTATCTATTGACCAGAGTTTTTAGTGTACTTAATGGAAGCAATAGAGAAAAGTATATCTACTCCATCTTCCTGGAAGGAGAAAGCACTCCTGTTTTTTAAGGCCACCAGAGCTCATACCACAGCGCAGGATTCCTCCTCGTTCAGTCCTCTCATGAGATCCCCATATGGCCGGCCACAGGCCTGGCTGAGAGAGGGGTCTGGGCTTCTCCTCAGCAGCGGCCTGTGCCCTCTGGCTCTGCTTGTCTTCAATCCTGGGCACATCACCTTTGTTGTACGATGGCTTGTGCTGGCCTGCCAGACAAGCTTACAATGGTCAGATCTACCACATTATCCCTTGATGTCCCTGTGGCCAGGCATCCCCCTTCTAAAGACCTAATACCACACCAGTTCTTTCTCAAAAGGCATGTGCTTGCAGGTGGCATGGCCTCGCTCCAGTACTCTGGGGCCTGAGTTGTGATCCTCCCACCTGAACTTGCCACAAACTCCACGTGGTATCACAGAAGTGTTGGCGGGACTGTGGGGCCCAAATGCTCAGGCTGCCTGGACCAGCGGCAGAGGCCTTTCCTGCTCTGGGCCTCAGCCTTTTGTGTCATTGGGTATCTGGGCCAGAGCAGGGTCCCTCCATTGGGAATATGCTGCTCCCGGACCCTGAAAGGCTCAGCAGGTGTTTTTATTGCATTATCAGGATAGGAGGCCCAAGGGTCAATAATTTCCTTTCATTTGGAGGAGATGCCCCGGCACTGGACCTCTGACACTGTTAGGGGTTTGGCAGGCGTCTGGGGCTTCCTGGTGTTTATCTCACTCTCTGGAGCATGTGTTGTGCCGAGGCCTCCCCGGCTTCCGTAGAAAGGCCAAGGCCTTAGCCAAAGCAACTCTGTGCAGCAGGGCCAGACTTCAAAGGACTGAGGCCGGGAGGCTGGCTGCTGACTGGCTCCACGCAGGTGGGCCGCTAGTTCTGTCTTAAAAGGGGCTCCAGGAGGCCCAGGGCGGTGCCTACCACCCATGTGTATCAATTTGGGTTGCAGGACAGCACCCCTCACCATGGGATGCCCCCACTTACCTGATGCAGAGGCTTTCACAGTTAAGTAAATTTACCTGGGGTTATGTGGCTAGTAAGCAGTGGAGTCCAGCAATCTTGTCTACTACAGAGAGCACCCGGGACAGTCTGGCTCATGCATGTGCTGGCTGAATGGAAGCTCATTATTCTTATCATTTGCTGGGCCTGCTGAGCCATTCCCGGGCACAGTGCTGAAATCTGCCTGGCCCTTTGCTCAGAAAGAGTTGGTTTTGCTCTCAGACCAGGCACTGCAGAATCAGAGCGGGTCTGAGGCTTGGGGAAGCGCCCCCTGGAGGCTCCTTACCCAGGCTGGCACCCCTGAGCTTAGGGTCCACCCCCAAAGCAAACGCATGGCCTCTGTATTTTCTATTTTCCAATGGGCGAACATTCTTTACCCTCAGAAGAATGAGCAAGGAAGGGCTTTGTCTCTGCAGGGGGTGGCCCAGGCTTTCAGCCCAGGACCTAAGGAGGCTTGAGGCTCTGCAAGGGCCTCCTCTGCATGAGGAAGGTTCCGGGCACTCACACTGGGGACTCAGCACCCAGGACCCTCCAGACAGTGAGTGTCTCTGGAGCCCAGCCATGGGCTCCTCCTGCAGCCAGCTCCTCCCTGTGGCCGCCAGCCGGCCCGACTGCTCTGTGCTCCTCGCTGTCGCACACCCAGTTCCTTCTGAGGCACGGGCATTTTTCTTTCCTGAGGAGACCAGCCCCTCAGTCTGCCGCCTCCCTGGGTCGATAAGACAGGGGACACTCAGCCAGGCCTGGAATCAGCTAAGCAGATCAGAGGCTCCAGAGCAGCTGTCATGATGTCACTGGGCTCAGCTCCCCACCCCCACCACCCCTCATTAGGAGAGACGGGAGGCAGATGGCTCCTGTCCTAGAACCGCCTTGCTGTCTGCACCCTGACCGCAGGGTCCAGCCGTATTTCATCAGCACATATTTACCTAGAGTTCACTGTTTGTCAGGCATGAAGCACAACATCTTATAAGCACTGCCTCCGTCTTCATAACACCCCCATGAAAGCAGTGCTGCCCAAATCTCCATTTTATGGATAGAGTCAAATTAATAATGTCAGAGGTTAGTGTGCCATGCACTGTTCTCAGCTGTCAGTGTGCATTGCATATTTATGAGCATGTTATATATGATATGACATATTAATACATCATATCTAATATAACCTGTATTGATATACCTATATATAATTAATCTGCTCAATCCTCATAAGAGCCCAGTGAGGGACATACTACTATGATTTCCATTCATGTGCGAGGAGACTGGGACACGGAGATCCATAACTTGCCTAAGGTCACAGAGAAACTACACATGGAAACATCTGTTTACCTGTTTGGTGTCCACCTGTTTACCTCTATGCCTGTCACTGTGCATTTCCTGAGTGTGGGTATTGGAATCCTGGGTAGCCAGACTCTAAAGCCAGTGCTTTTACCAGCTAACACACTACTACCTCTCATTTGGACAAGGTGCTTGAACTTACAGCAGAGAAACCAAGCCAGGAGAGGCAGAGAAGAAATATTTTGCCATTGGGGCCTATCCCAGCAGCCCCTGCTCTCCTCACCTCAGGCTCTGGGCTGGGAACAGACTCTAGCAACCCCAAGCCAACCCAATGCACAGCCCAAGGATGAAAGGAAACCCAGCTACAGGCTTACAAGATTGGCATTAACACCTAAAATCCCTCCCACAGCCCAGAAACAAACAATTTGGGAACTGCTGGAAGTGAGACTGAATTCTTATGGTGGGATGACATGGAATGGGATGGGAGGGGGTGGGAAGGGATAGTATGAGATAGGATAGGATGAGAGGGGAGAGTAGGGGAGGGGAGGGGATAGGAGAAGAGGGGATGGGATGGGAGGGGAGAGAAGAGGAGGGGAGGGTATGGGATAGGAGGGATGGAAGGGGATGGGAGGGGAGAGGAGAGTAGGGGAGGGGATGAGATGGGATGGGAGGGGATGAGATGGGATGGGATGGGATGGGATTGGCTAGAATGGGATGGGAGAGAAGGGAAAAGGAGGGGAGGGGATGGGAGGACTGGGATGGGATGGGAGTGGAGGGGAGGGAAATGGATGGGATAGGATGGGATGGGAGGGGTGGGAGGGGATGGGAGGTGAAGGGATGGCATAGAATGGGATGCGATGGAATGGGAAGGAGTGAGAAGGGATGGGGGGAAGGAATGGGAGAGGATGGGATGAGATGGGATAGGAGGGATGGAAGGGGATGAGAGAGGAGGAAAGAGTAGGGGAGGGGAGGAGAGGGGATGGGATGGGAGAAGAGATGGGATGGGATGGGATGGGATGGGATGGGATGAGATGGGATTGGATGGGAAGGGATGGGATTGGATAGGATGGGAGGGGAGGGGAGAGGATGGGATGGGAGGAGAGGAGAGGGGAGCAGATGGGAGGAATGGGAGGGGGTAGGAGTGAATGGGATGGGATGGAATCAGAAGGGAGGGGAGTGGAGGGAATGGGATGGAGAGCACATTTCTGCCCTCTCTGTAATGGTTCCTCTGGGCTGTTATTTGACTTCCAGCCACATTGGTGCTGCTCACCAGATAGAACAGTCAGTCTCTCTGCCCAGAGAGGCTGGAGGTCACTGTCAGAAACCCTCCAATCTAACTCTGATTGCCGAAATAAATGCTTAGGGAGCTTCCCTTGTCCTGCTCTGGGCACTCCATTAAGCAAGTGAAATGGAAGCATTCCATTTTCTCTCGTGAATAACAGTATAGTAACAGCAATATTTCATGAGAAAAAATGTTCAAGAAGCCTATTCGAATGACAGGCCATGCCACGGACAACTGTGAACAAAGCCACATACTTTAGGTGGCCTTGGTGTCCTACCTGACTCTCTGTTCCTGATCTGACTGGCTCTTGGTCTTCTCAGCACTTTCCCCGCCCTTCTCCACAGACTCAGTCTTCCTGGGAGGCGCTGGTGGCTCAGGTCTCAGGGAAAGCCAGTTACCTACAGACATCACATCGATCTCTTACTGGTTCCCAAGCCAGGCACTGGCTGCGATGCTGCAGGGAATTTTAGTGAGGCTCTGCTGGAGGCAGCCTTCGTCCAGAACTGACCTTGTGCTCTGATGAGTGGGGGAAGGATGGCCCCGCTTGCCCGGGCCCTGAGTACCGGGTGTTTTCCTGTCCACTCCTGGTCTTCTCACTCTTCTGGCCCTTTGGCTCTTGCTGGAAGGTCTAACCTCTTTTCAGTTCTGGTCTCTGGGTCGGCAATTTCCTTCTCTTTGGCCTTGCCTTCCTGGGTCCTGGCTTCCTGCTTGTCCTGACCTGTGGTTGGTGCCTCATGGCCTGGTTCTTTGGGTCCTCATGCTACCTTGCATGAGGTGACTGTGACAGGAAGCAGCACAAGCTCCCAGATCCCAGAATCCTTGGAGCAAATGCTCCCCAACAATAATCCCTCCTTCCTATACACATAAACCTCAGGCTCATTAACAACATTTCTCCACATATTTTCTTTTTAGTTATTGGAGAAGAGGTTACACACAGAAACACTTAAAGGCTTAGACTTACCCACACAGACTTATATACATAATCATATAAACTTAAACATATGCACACATACATGTACTCATACACAGACTGATATAGAGATACAGACATAAAAACACATCCACAAAAATAGCCACTTATATGCATAAGATTGATACCACACACATGAAGGCATGCACACACACACGCACTTTCATAAATGCATGCACATTAGTAATTAAAACCAAATGAAGATATAGGCGCTCAATGAATCTGTTTTTAACAAGTGAATGAAGAGGCAGAGATCTGACCCGCATGAGCCACATGAGTGACTAAAGGAACACCCAGCCCTCCAATGCCCGAGCCAGGGGCCCTGGGAGAGGGGATATCAAGCTTCTGCCTCAACAAAGGCATGAAGCTCAGATGGTGTGACACGAAAGTGTCATCACTGACTTTGTCTGGTCCCTCACCGAGGCTGGCGGAGAAGGGTCTGCCCCGGAGCCTCCTCCCCATGTAGCTTGTGTTCAGCTCACCTTACTAACTTAGCAATGCCCCTTTCATATAACTTGATTATAGCAGATTCTTACAATTGTTCTATTTTATTGTTAGTTATTGCTGTTAATCTCTTACTGTGTCTAATTTATAAATTAAACTTTATCATAGGTATGTACAGCCAGGAAAAAAAAAACACAGCAAATGTGGGATTTGGTACTCTGTGGTTTCAGGCACCCGCTGGGTAGTCTTGGAATACATCCCTTGCAGAAAAGGAGGGACTAGTCTACAAGAAATCCTATCTTGATATTTGCCCAGAGCGTTTCCTGTTTTTCTTTCATTCTCAAACTCTGTGGCAGATTTCCCAGGAGCCCTGGCCTGCCCACCAGACTGCCCTCCACCCCCTACAATATGTTGACTGTTTGGAGTTGGGGGTACTTGTTCCTCACCGAGACTGCTGCCTCCCAGCCTTGCTGGTAACCAGGCTGCGAGTCACCAGAAAGAGAAGGAGCCTCCACTGCTCCTGCCTTCCCCCTCCCCCCTGCTCACACTCAGCAGCCTCGCCACCCTCTCAGGTCTGCTGCCTCTGCCCCGCCAACTAACTAGGCTGTGTCCCAGCTTTAGGCGGGCTAGCTTAGCCTCAGTCCCTCATTTAACTCTCCCAGCAGCCCTGTGGGCTGAGAATTCTTATCCTCATCTTACAGAATGACAACACCAGGCTTTGAAAAGCCTAACTTCACGTGGCCAGTTAGAGGCAATGTTCAAGCATACTACCTCTGTCCGGCCCTTTGCATCCTCTTGGGCGAAAGCAGATATTTAAATGTAGGGCGGTGTGAGTGAATCTGCCTGAACCAGGGAATGCAGGCACCGTGTCCACGCAGGGCCAAAGAAGCCCATTTCCTCTCAGTGAGCTGGGCTGGCCATGTGGACTGCCCCACAGGCCTGTTATATGCCCGTGAGGGCTGCGGGGCAGCTGGGCTGCCTAACTCAGTTGTGCAATCTGCAGCCTGAACCAAGAGGTCAGGTCTCTGGGGCTGAACTCCAGCCCAGGATCCTCTGGCCAAACTGCATGGCATCAAGGGGGTGTCTCTTTCTAATGCACACAAGGCTCCGTGGAGGCTGGAGCAGTCCCAGTTCAGAAACATGTGCCTTGGGAAGCTTTCAGGGAGAGAAGTCTGTAATCAAAGCTGCTGGGCGTCCCATGCAGCCAGCAGAGGCAACCAGTGCTGCTCCCACCCAGGTGCTCCCATCCCCTGGACGGACGTGTGCAGAGAAGACTCATTTGAGGCTGGCTCACGTCCGTGAGTTTTCACACTGAGTGGGGAACAAGGAAGGGAAGGGCTTGCTGGCACATTATTTTGAGGACTGCATTTTAATTTTTTAATTAAAGAGAAGCTTGTTTCCATTGAGAACCCCCCTTCCGGGGAGAGGGTTAGAAGAGAGCCACCCGCTGTAACTGTCTTTCTGGGCAGCCCCAGGGAGCAGGATGGGGGTGGGAATGACAGCAATGGGGTGCAGACCGCAATGGAGAAGCTTCTCTTGGGGGCGCTTTTCCATGGCACAACCAGGATGAGCATGTATGAAGGCTGACAGCACTGCCTCTTCGTAGCAAGCCCTCTGCCTGGGAAACACGTGGCGGCAGCCTGGGGCAGAGGAGGGGGACTCAGGCTTTAGCAAGAGCCTATGCACCTGCTCTGTATGAGGAGCAGAGAGAAGCTTGTGTTTCTCTAACTCTGAGAGAAGGAGAGAGCCTGGGAGGAGGCTGCCCAGACAGCGAGAGGCAAGCGCCAACCCTGAGTCAGGTGTGTGGTCAGGGTGAGGGATGATTCCCAGCGCTGGACGTCAGGAGGACATTTTAAGAGAGGGGACGCTTGGTGTACAATTTGAAGCTGTTTGGAGCTATGATATAGACCTCCACTCTGAGACCTCCTTCTTGCCAACATCTGCAGGTAGCTATAAAAACCCTCAAATTGCCTGATGGAAACAGTGAGTTTTTTTTAAGCATTATTGAGGTATAATTGGGAAATAAAACTGTAAGATCTTTAAGTGAATCTAAAAATCAAGTGAATAAAAAAATCTGATGAACAGAATAAACTGGTGACTGTAATAGAATCAGGGAGGGGCATAGAAAGGGAGTGAACTGATAATTCTTGGGGGCAAATGGTTGTGGGGGGTGCGGGAAGAGACTGGACAAAAATCGTACACCTATGGATGACGACAGTGGGGGGAGGTAAGGGCAGAGAGTGGGGTGGGAACTGGGTGGAGGGGAGCTATGGGGAAAAAAGAGGAACAATTGTAATAATATGAACAAGAAAGATTTAATTTTAAAAAAAGATGTTTAGGTATGAAACATAATGATTTGATATATGTATGCATTGTGAAAGATTGTAACATACCCAGGGGCTAGGCAAACTTCTGAGCGTGCTTCATGTTTAACAGGCAGTGCTGACCCTCATGCTTCACAGGCAGATGCCTGGGAGGTGCGGCTGACTCTCCTGGGTAGCATGCTCTGAGCCACAGGCTGTGCCCCATTCTCCCTCTTCCTGGCAAAGGGCAGGGAAGTTGGGGGGGGGCGGGGCAATTCCCTGGCTCAGCCATAACTAGAACTCTTCTAGGTTTAAACTGCTGACAGATAAGTTAACCATGTTTCCCCGCCTTCCTGCACTCCTGTGCTCCCATGCATTTTTTTTGAAACTCATTAACTTCGCTCGGGGGAGAAGGAGGGGAGGATAAGGTCTGGATTCCAGCGCTGAGACTTTGGGAAGTGGCCAGCTCCGGGGCCGAGGGGGCGGGGGCAGCATGCACGCCTGACCTCAGAAGCCTGGATGGTAGGGAGGCGGCAGCTGGGGCTGGGCACTGACCCTGGATGCCCCTCCAGCCCCAGCATCCAGCCCTGGCCCTGCTCTGCAGTTACCGCCCAGAATGCTGCGCTTTGAGTGGGCAGTCAGTGACTCCCGCCTGAGGCAGTTTGCACATTGACTAATCTTCTCAGCCTAAGGCACCTTAGGTGGGTTTTCATGGGAAGCCTGTTGGTAGGCATTTGGAAGTTCTGCCAAGGGACCTGGGTTCCAGAAGCTTCCAAAGACAGCCAAAGGAAAGGAATGATTTGGAGGTGGCTCCTTTAGGAGAAGGAAAGGCCTCTATGTTAGACAGTAAACGGTAGGAAAGGGTGAAGCGGGAACCAATTAGAGAAGGAGGTGGGGGACAGAGAGAAGAAAGAGGCCTTTGAGAGCCCTGGGCCAGCAGGTCAGAGGCTCTAGTCCAGAAGAGATCGACCATTTTCTTTGTCGCTGACGGAGTGAGGGTTGCCCTCCTAGGGCTGAGGAGGCGATGCCATCCCCTCTCAGCATAAGCTTTGTTGAGAGCCAGCTGGCCAGGGGGCGGGACCTTCAGGACACCTGTCCAGCCCGCAGTCCTTAGGCAGCTCAGGTGTCAGTGCCAGGATGCCAGCGCCTGGAAGGTCCCGAGCGGCTGTGGTTGGGGTTCCAGAGCACGGCCTGCGGGTTGAGCCCCGATGTCGCTGCTCCCAGAGCACATCTAGGACAAGGCAGGTTACACCAGCCCATGGCCCACATGCTCAGCAATCCTGCTTCTGGGCATACATCCAAAGGGAATGAAATCAGAGTCTCGGAGATGTCTGCATTCCCCTGTTTATTGCAGCATTATTCACAATAACCAAGGTATGGACACAAGCTAAGTGTCAATTGATGGATAAGTGAGTGAAGAAATTTGACATCTATGAATATATTATGAATATTATTCAACCTTTGCATCCACATGGATGGACCTGGAGGACATTATATTAAGTAATAAAAACCAAACACAGAAAGACAAACACTACATGATCTCACTTACAGGTTCAACCTAAAAAGTCAAATTCATAGCAGCAGAGAGTACAGCAGTCATTACCGGGGAAGGGAAGGAGGGAGGAGAGGACATGAGGAGATGCTGGTCACAGAGTTTAACAAGGTTTCAGAGTCAGGCAGGATGAAAGCTGTCTGAAACCTACTGTACAGCAGTGAGACTAGTTAGTGGTACTGTAGTGCATGCTCAAAATTTGCCAAGAGAGTAAATCTTAAGTGTTCTCACCACACATACCCCCACATGCACAAACACACACAATGGTAATTGTGAGGTGATCGGTATGTTAATTAGCTTGATTTGGTAATCATATCCTATCTAATAAAGACATAATATGTAAATTTATCACTACATGACAAAGATGGCAGTGCCCACAGCCAATAAGGAGGAAATATGCAAATTGATGGGACAAAGATGGCGTTGGCCCCACCCCAGCCGCTCTGGGCCTCTGGGCAGCTCAAGCACGCAGGCATGGAGCAAATGGGGCGGGGCAAGATGCCTGCTATGAGGGGAGGAGGCAGGAATGGAGGGATCTACAAGAGGACTGAGTGGCCAGATTATTATGATCCCTGAAGGCATAATAATCTGGCAACTCAGTGTATATCCTATATAATAAGAGGCTAATATGCAAATTGTCCCCTCAACCAGGAGTTTGACCAGCAGGCAGGCCAGCCAACCGCCCATGTCCCCTCCCCCTGGCCAGTCTGGCCAGACCCCACCCATGCATGAATTTATGCACTGGGCCTCAATATATATATATATATATATATATATATATATATATATATATATATATACATATATATATATATATATATATATTACACTGTAAACCCATAAATATTTTTAATTTTATTTTTTTAAAAATTTAAACATAACAAATAAAAAAATAAAAAAAAGCAAAAACCAGTGTCCCACCACCCCTGGCTTGGAGCAAGCCTTGGTCTGATTAGCCTTGGCCAGGCTTCCTCTCACTTGGGCACAAGTCCCAGAAAATGCAGAAGACCCTCTTGGGCCACCCCTCAGAAGCAGGCACTTCCTGGGCCCCCTAAACTGTAGACTAGGATCTGAACCTTCCCTGGGCGGTGCTGCATTCCACTCCAGACCCTTGATGGAAGGGCAAAGGCACGACCATCTTTGGGACACTGTGTCATACCTGCAGGCTTGGGCCACGTCCGGGACAGAAACTCCAAGGATGGTTTTTTGTTTTTTGTTTCCTGCCACCCACCTAGCTCCATCTGTGCTCCCGGGACAAGGCCCCAAGACTAATCCCAGGCTTGGTCTCACCCACACATATTCATTATAATTCAAAAAGACATATTTGAAGTGAAAACCTTCCTGATTCAACTACAGGCATTTTCAAAGCACATTCAGCCAGGGAGGCGCTAAACTGCCTTCTAATTGCTCCAAAGGAATGTGTTCAAGCTCCAGGCCCATCAACACCTTCTGTAATCTTTGCTTTCAGCCCAGGCTGTGGATACAACCCAATTCTCAGTTCCTTTAGGGAGCTCTATGCCACATGTATTTGCATTTGTTCATTTCTTGCACCAAATTAATGACACTTTCCTGAAGCAGAGACATGACTCAGCCCCAGGAAAGCAGCCAGAGTTTTTCAGAGCCACAGGACTATTTTGCTGGTGTTCTTCTCCAGCGTGACCTGGGTCAGAGACAAAGGTGCTACAGCTCTCTTTTTACTTTTTAAGAGCCGGGGAGTGAGAGGGGGCTGGGGAGGAAAGGGGGATAAGAAAGATCTCATTTTGCTCCGAGATCCTTCATAGTGGTCTGGTGCAAAGAGACCCATGTGAAGCCTCGGGCACTGTCCCTCACCCCACTTACATTGCTGGCTTTGGCAGCAGGTTCCTGGGGAAACTCAGGCTGGCTGAGGAGAAAGGGTGCTGGGAATGCTGACTTCAGAAAAAGAGACCAGCTCTGTCACAAGCTGGGTGATCTGGGAAAATGTCTCACCTTCTCTGAGCCCAGCTCCTGATCCATGAAGTAGGACCATCCCTCTCACCGGGTAGGGCTGTTGTAGGATTGGGTGCGTTGGTGGCCCATAGCACATCTCTGAGGTGTTTGGGTGGGTCAGCTCTGTAGGAGCCTTCACCACACGTTGTATTGTGCAGCATGTTTGTCTCTGAATGAGAAAGTCTGAGGAGCATTGAGAGGGAGGAGAAAGGAGAAGATCGGGTAGAAAGAGCAGGCTTGGTTAGAGTTGTAACTATTGGACTCTTGCACTGGTGGTTGGCTCATCTGTTTGGTACCAGAGTGCAGGCACTCTCTTTCTTCCCTCAGTGGCTGGTTCTTTGATGGCTGCTGGAAAGAGAAGAGGCCTAATAGAGGATGGGGGTCAGGTACAACCCGAGAAAGGCCTGGGAGGAGGAAGGCTTTATGGACACTCTTCTGTGTGGGCCCTGGAGAGGATGGCTGGTCCAACAATTCAGAAGCCACGTTGGAGGGGCAGGAAGAAAACCCCCAACTCTCCATCCTCAGAAGCCATCTGTGCTAATTCCCAAAGGCCCACTAAGATGACAAAACCCACAACAATCTGGGACACGTGGATTCCTTGGGCTCATGGCTGACATGAAACAATGGACATCAGGATGGTGGGCTCAGAGGAGAGACAAGGTATCCTCTGAAGTATGTTCTGTTCTCAGGTGATGTCTTAAAAAGGAAGCGACATGCTGCAGTCCATTCGGGCCTGCCCGGCACACCTTGTCATGAATGTGGCTTTCATCTTCCCTACAGCAAGTGTGTCACACTCAGTCATGGGGACTCATCCAGAAGGTGTTAAGTCAGAGAAGACCTGGGTCCATGACATGGGCCCTCCTCCACCTACTGAGCCCTGCAGTTCCCTCCCCTGCCCTCGGCAGGGTCCTTCCCATCTGCGGCTAACACTATAGACAGAGTGCCAGATATTTCCCCTGGAAAGTTCTAGGACCATTATAATCAGCACTCTGAAAGCCCACCCTATGGCCCACCAAGTAGATGCAGTTTAAAAAGAGTTCCTTGCAGCTCCTGTTGACAGTAGTTTGTGAAATTAAGATGGTGTCAGAGACAGTTTTATGAAAGCGATTGTTGTCCCTGGTGATTGTGTTTCCTGAATGATGAGGGGATAACTCACTACAGGACGTTCCATTAGTCTGCATTTCCCTCCCCTGAGCCAAACAAAGCAGACCCCACTTTTCTTTGAGACAGGCCTCATTTTCAGAACTGACAAAACCATTCTCACTGGACCCAAAGATCAAAATGTGTGTCCAACTGGAATGAAGAATGACACTGATAGGGACTCAACTCTTTCTTCAACTGAGCTCCCTGCTCCTAAAGAGAACCCCCAGGTCATAGCCATGAGGCCCTTTCCAAATCCCCAGAAGAGCTGCTGCCAGGACTTTTCTCAGTCAGCTTACACCCTCCTGAGTCTCTGAATCAATTAGGGCTTTTCAGACCTGCCTGGCCCAAGGAAGCCCTCGCTAGCTTCAGGAAGGGGGAAATCTAGAGGTTTTCAGAATGAGAAAGTCCAAGGTTAGGGCTGGCTTTCAGCACAGGGTGATGATATAGGGGCTCAGATGATGATGTCATAAGAAGTTTGTCCCTTCGCCTCTCAGAGGGATTTATGTTCTGGAGTGCTGGCTTTATTCTCAGGTGCGTGGGTGCCACAGTTTTAGATTTTGTCCCATCTTAACTCCAGACCCACAGGTGAAGGAAGTTTGTCTTTTTGGTACAAAAGTCCTGATTTATTTAAATTATTCTGGCTTGAGTTGTGGGTCTACCCCTGAACCAGAGAGCATAGACAGAAAAAAGTGATGCAGACTGGGGTGCTCTGAAACCAACCAGGACTGGAGGGTGTGGTGGATGTATGAGGTTCTTTGTTGGGTCGTATTTGAGGACATGCAGTACAAACCTCAGCACCGGAGTTCATTTTTCGCCCACAGTGGGATGCCCAGACGCAGCGCAGCACAGGGAGAGCAAAGAACCCAGGGCTCCTCCTGGATCCTGCTGCACCTGCACTGTGTGGTTTCATCCTCAAGGCTCAGAAAATGGCTGGTCTACAATTCAGGCAGCACTTCCCAGGCATGAAGAAGAGAAAAAGACTAGTGTCTGCTAGGTCTATGTTGTAACAGGAAAACAACCTTTCCTGAAATTTCTCCTACATCTTGTCTGCTAAACCTAGATCATATGAGCCCTCCTACACTCAGGACAGTTTATGCAGGTGAGTACCTCTACTCACAAGCAAAACTGGGATTCTGATGATTGAGAGAAGAGGAGAAAGGACATTAGGGATGTCAAATAGCAATGCCTGCCATAGTTACCTGTTACACAGCCCCAAACAAACAAAAGGACATTAAGGCATCTGTCACCCATTGGGGCCAGTAATTCTTCTACAACCAAGGAGCTCCTTCATAGTTCCTGCCTCTAAGGCAGTGGTTCTCAATCTTTCTAATGCCTCGATCCTTTAATACAGTTTCTCAGGTTGTGGTGACCCCAACTCTAAAGTTATTTTCATTGCTACTTCATAATTATAATTTTTCTACTGTTAATAAATCATAATGTAAATATCTGTGTTTTCCAATGGTCTTAGGCTCTACAGCAGCGGTTCTCAACCTGTGGGTCACATTAGAAATGTTGAGAACCACTGCTCTAAGGAGAAGAGCCAGCTCCTGGCTGCTGTTCGGGACTAAGCAGCCCTGGGTTATGTGCAGAAGTGCCACTCGCCATCCTATTCTGCATCTATGAAGGTGTCATAGCCATTCTGGACAGATGTTTTTGTCTTTAAGTCCAGAGAATCACAGCACTGATGGCAGTTGGTTGCTGAATATTTTTAAAAGAAGGTTTTATAATGTAGAACACATTTTTAAAATTGTTCCGGAATTGTAATTCTGGAGATTGGTGTTGGAAAAACGTATGTGCGCATTCTTATGCATATGGAGATACACTGAGTGTCAGTACAAATCCTTTGCATTTGAACTGAGTGCGTTCTCGCATTCTTAGTCCTGAGAACCCTGTTGAAGTCCAAGTATCAGCAGAAGTCCACAGGGATTATCCTGGGAGGAGGAGCTGAGTGGGCTGCCTGAGACTAATGGGGGAATTTGGTTGCCTTGGGCTTCCAGAGCAAGAGAAGCCTCTATATGGCAGAATGTAGACTAGCCACTTCTGCCACATGTGGTCTTAGGAAACAGCAGCAGCACAAACAAAGCAGAGGAGTTGTTTCAAGTTTTTTTAAAGGCTATGAAAGTGTGAACTATGGAAGTGTGTGTGTTTTTTTCTACTTCATAGACTCAGTAGATCACAGAATGCTGAAACTAAAGAGCAGCCTGGTGGTCATCTGGGCCAAACCCTTCATTTTTTCATTGATTCCTTATTCAAATGTTTTTATGTAACCTCATCATATAAGAAACCTCATCATCTAGATAAGCCAATGGGTCCCACAATTACCTGTGCATTTAGAGATTTAAATCACAAACCTGGCCACGATTTGAATGAAGAGGATGGTTTGGGGAGAAGGGAAGAGGAAGGGGCCTGAAGCATATAGTTCCTCTAATCATAGTTATTAACCCTTTGTTGATTTGATTTTTCTTTTCATTTCTTTTTCTTGTTTTAGTTTTTACTTCAGTTTTTTTTTACTTTAATTTAAATTTAAAAAAGAAAAAATGCAAATTAGTACAAAGAATTTCCATTTATTCTTCACCCAAATTATACATATGGTGACATTTTACCACATTTGTTGTCAATAGATAGATAGATTGATACATGCATTTTTTTGCTCAACCTTTTGGGTGTAATCAAATATGATGACACTTTATACTTTCAAAGTGTATTTTTCTAAGAATAAGGAAATTCTCTTACATTAACATAGTACAATAATCAAAATTAGTAAGTTTGCATTGTAGCAATGCTATTAGGTAATTTACAGGTTTTATTCAAATTTTCTTATTATTTTTTTAGTGATCTATATAGGTAAATAAAATCCTGGATCACGTGTACATTCAGTTGTCATAATGTCTCTTATTGGCCTTGAATCTGGAACAGTTATTAAATCCTTTCTTATCTTTCTTGACCTTGACAATTTTGATCAATACAGGAGAGTTATTTTGTAGTATTTCTAATTAAAATTTCAGACTATTAAAATTCTATCCTTAGCATAAAAGAGAGAAATGCTATGACTTCCTTTTTACAATTAATGCTAATGTGTCCAATCACCATAGGATTCCCAGCCATCACAAGTAGAAGACTTAAAAGGTGCTAAATCTGGTTTCCAGTTTTGGGGAAATGGGCCTGCATTACCAGTGGTTGAGTAGAGCTCCAATCCTTTCAAGAGATGTGATCTATAGGAGAGAAGGCATATTGGCTTCCCTGAAGACCTAGAATATTGCTCATTTGCAACAACCAACTATGGACCTTTTTTCATCATGGTTGGTTGTCACAAATGAAGGACTGTTTTGTTTGTTATTCACTCAAACCTAATTAAAACCAAGGTTAGCAGGGCATCTGCCAGCAACCGACATCTTCCCTCTCACCTTCTCCTCCCATCACCAGTTGACATGATTCATTTGCTTTTAGTGCATTAGGCAAATTTGCTATAATTGTAGAGAGGGGAAGGAGCAAGGGGCCCATAGAACCACCCAGGCGCTACACTATTGCCTTCCTGTAAGTCACACAGACTCCAAGAAAGGCACTTAAATTGCCTTATTGATTTGTCAGCCTCTAATAGATCATCTCGCACTGAGCAAAGGACAGGACCCTCAAAGAGAGTTCTTTCTCCTCCAACCCTCACCATGGGCCTTGCCTTAGTGGGAATGATATATATTGGAGTGAATTAAAATGCACACATCAATTCTCCAAAAGATGCAACTGAGAAGGGCCCAGAAGGTCTGTTTCCACCTTCAGCTGCTCCAAACTAGACTTCCTGACCCACAGTTATGTGTAGAAAAGTGACTCTCAGGATTCTAATTGCATCCCATATGGGACTGCTAAGGTGAACATGCTGTGACTGCATCTATTCCCTTGGACCAGCTCCAGTTCTTATGTGCCTTGGAAAATGAATGGAGTACAATGCAGCCATGTTATGGGACCTCACTTGGAAGGCAGCCAACCAATAATTGCCTAGCACCAGTCCTTAGCTCACATTATACATTCAACAAAAAATTAAAAAACTGACTAGATCCTTTGCAAGATGGAGCCTTGGGGCTCAAAATGCTTATAGAGACAGAGAAGGAAATAATCAACACACAACACAATGTGGTAATCTCTGTAGTAGCACTTGTACAATATATGCAAAGGTCAATGAAGTTTTGGGAGGGTAGGGATGGAGAGAGGGCTGGTGTAGTCTTCAGCTGTGCCAAAAGGATGGGTCCCAGTGGAGAAGAGTGAGGATGACACTTGCAGTCCACAGGTTTAACACTGAACTAGGTACAGCCTTGTTCTGGTCCACATGATTGTGTTTATGTTGGATGCATCTTTCTCATCTAGAATGTAAACACCATGAAGGCAGGAATCTTGTCTTAAGTTTGGGAATTCCTCACAGCACTCAACTAGAGGCTAATCACACAGGAAGATCTCAAGGAATCCTTGGTGGATAATTAAAACCAGCCGCTCATACAGTTGTGAGGAACATCTGGCCAGTACTGAATGAATTGATGCATGTGTGAGGACTTGGAAGGAGCCTAGTGGGGGTGTCAGGTGAAGTTCTATGGGTCAGAGTAAGTGTCAATGCCATCACCTAGGTATCCCTTTAGTACAACATATATCAAATGCCCTTAAAATAAAAACACGTTGGTGGCCTCAAGGATATCCAAGATTCAGTCATATTACTTTTCTAGCAACTTTTCTTAAAATATATATATTTTATATATATATTTTTATTGATTATGGTATCACATAATTGTCCTCATTCCCCCATTCCTATCCCAAACCCCTCCCTAGATATGCCCCCACTCCCTTGTTGTCTATGACCACTGGCTAGGTCCATATGCATGCACATAAGTCCTTTGGTTGATCTCTTCCCCTTACCCCCACCCTCCCCTACTTTCCCTCTTAGGTTTGAGAGTCTGATCACTGCTTCTCTTTCTCTGGTCTGTTTTTGTTCAC
Organism: Vespertilio murinus; assembly: GCA_963924515.1. NCBI lineage: Eukaryota > Metazoa > Chordata > Mammalia > Chiroptera > Vespertilionidae > Vespertilio > Vespertilio murinus. Next base: position 99,040,118 of record OZ004709.1, read on the forward strand.
CAGTTTATGTTATTCATTATTTCCTCTAGATATTTTATTGATTTTTTTACAGAGAGGAAGGGAGGGAGATAGTTAGAAACATCAATAAGAGAGAAACATTGATCAGCTGCCTCCTGCACCCCCCCTACTGGGGATGTGCCCGCAACCAAGGTAAGTGCCCTTGACAGGAATCAAACCTGGGACCTTTCAGTCCAAAGGCTGATGCTCTATCCACTGAGCCAAACTGGTTTTGGCTTGTAGCAACTTTTGTTACATAAATTTCCAACATAACACAATTATTAAGACAATGTCTTGGAATTTAATGTTCACTATAAAAAATTAATCTTGAGTTAAAACTGACACAAACCTCATTAGTTATAAAATGGGAATATGTTTAAGGGTCTGCAGTGTAAATAAGCTCTCTGCTTAGTTAGGAAGGGTAAGTGTTAGAGAGAAAAGGAGGAGAAGGATTGGAGGAAGGTACAAGAAGGAAGAGAGGGGCATGAGTGAGAGATGGAGTAGGAATGGGAAAGGAGGCTCCCTGCAAGAATTTCCTTTGTTTGTTTTCACTTCCTTCAGAGAGGCCTTGTGCTCTCAGAGAGGCTTGGCTCAGCCTTTTGGGCTTGCCTTCCTGCTACCATTTTTATGTTTTATCTCAATGGCTACCATGCAAGTAGGGCCTAGAGAAGGCAAAGGGACACATGGTAGAGGCCAGAGCATTTCTGGTGCAGGAGTCCAGAAAACAAATTCCTCTAGAAGCTATAACTGGGGGCCAGGGCTTCCTCCTGCACACCTGGATAGAGAAGGTTGTGGTGGGTTCCCAAAGGCTGGGGGGCAGGCCCCTAGCACACCCAGACCAGGGCATAGTTAGGTTATCACTGCAACTTGCATTTGGAGGTGATGGGCTAAGCAAGTCTGTCAAAGAGGAAAAGGGTTGAACTCTGGGTGGGACAGAGGAACAGCGGGCATGCTGGTGTGTGTGGCTTCGTGCAGCCAGCCAGGTGCTAATTCAAAGCAGAGAAAGCGCCTCAGGATTTTCAAGTGTCTTCTTTTGTCTCCAGGAATGAATAGGGAGAAGCCCAGACTAAGGTGGAAATAGCTCACACCCTGCTCATCCCTGTCTGGCTGGAGTTTGTGAAAGGCTGGAGGGAAAAGTCACATTTGAAAATAGAATTTATTTTGAGCCAGTGATGATGACAGGAAGCTCAGCTCTGGGGACAGAAGGCAACTTTCCAGAATAAAAACCGTCTTATAGTTCCTTTTAAAAAAATTACTTCCTACTGTGTCTCCAAAGCAAACTACCCCTTGATACTTTATTACAGCAGAAAGCTAGATGCAGACCAGAACAATTGTTTTTTTAAGGAAAGGAGGTTTCCCAGGAAGGGATGATGAGGCAAAGGCAGAGGATGGGGTGCCCAGGGAGGCCTGAGCCCGGGTCTGGGACCTGCTCTGCCCCCTATGGTGGCATGGTCCTGGCATAGGGTTAAACCATCTGACCTAATGGGCAGTTTCCTCATCTCGACCTTGGGGTTAGGCCAGCCTGCCCGGCCAAACTCTGAGGGTTGTTATGGAGATAAAATCAGGAGACATCAGTGAAAACTGAAGCACCGTACACACACAAGGCGTTGGTATAAAGGAGCTGACTAAAGCTTCTCATGGCAGAGGAAGCTGTGAGTGGGAACCAGAAACACTCCCCCTCACTGAGATGCCACCAGGGTGAGGGCAAAGGACCAGCTGCTGGGCTCGCAGAGCTTGTGTGGAGAAAACACGGTGTCATCAGAAGAAACCACACAAACAGAACTCACGGCATCGTGCAGCACCCGCTCCCACCCACCACCAGCCAGCCTCCCCAGCCCCACTCGGCCTCATGGAGGCCTGAGGGCAGAGGGCATGAACTGATTTTATAGGGAGGTAAGCTGAAGCTTGAAGGGAAAAGCCTTTCCTATGGTCACGCTGAAACTCAACCAGACCAGGACCAAGCCATCCCTCCCTTATGATCCCCTGGACTGACTGCTCGGCCTTCAGCCCCCAAAGCCCACAGACTGAGTCTGAAAAGTCACTGTCCCAGCTGGCTGCTGTGAGCCAACACTCTAAAGTACAGGGGGCCCAAGAGCCAGTGGCCCGATTGCTGAGGCCTGCTGACCCCTCTCAAGGCTGAGAGCCCTTCAGCAGAGCAGCTTTGGTGCACCCCTACCTGCTGGCTGTTCGGCCCCTGTGAGCACAATGAAATACCCCTTCACTATTGGAGGGTCTAGGAAACCCCACCGCCTGAGCTGGAGAAATCTGAGCGTGCTGGGTGGATTAGGTGTCCCCATGTCCTTCCCTCATTCCCAGCAAAACTCTGAGAAAGGCCTGGGTTAGGAGCATTAATAGACCCCTGCTGAGCACACAGGGCATTGGGCCGTTTGCCCCCTCCCCAGAGATGCCCACACCAGCCTGCCCTTGGCTATGTCACCAAACTGCTGTTCCCTCTTCACCAGCAGCTGGTATGCAAATGAGACTCCTTGGGGTATAAGTCCTTCCAGAATGCATGCTCCCACTAAGGGCCACTGAACCCCAGCAGCCTCTGCAGCTCCCTGCAATGCCGCCACTCTCCCCAGTTACGAATGCTCTGGCTGCCTTTGTACTGGGAGGGCTGAGTTGACTGGTTGCACAGAAGCCATGTGGCCTGTAAAAACAAAGATTGGTGCTCTCTGTTTTTTATTAAAGAAGTTTGCCACTCCTGCATTATGTAATTATCTGATTGAAGCCTAACAATTGCACTGTGTACTCAGTATTGTTATCCCTGTTTTGGGGGGTAGAAGCTGAAAATCAGTGTTTTAGTAACTTGTCCAAAGACACACAGCTGGCAAGTGGCAGAGCTGGCGGGGAAGCCTGGGTGTCTGCTTCAAAGCTCCGTCTATTCAAGCTCACAATTCTGCTCACCTGTGGGGGTGGCTGAGCAGCGGGCAGGGTGCCAGTGGGCAGTGTGGTGAGAGGACTCCATCCTCCAATGGGTGAGCAGCTTCGGAACCACGCTGTTGAATAAGCACAAGCTTAGGCCTTTTATTCCCAGCCTTTCCCTCGGGCCCAGATCACAAGGAGCTGCTCTTACCCAGCTCCAGCCAGCAGCTTGTAAATAAACCTGTAACTCAGAAGAGCCAGGCCAGCCTAGAGCAGCCCCTGGCCAGGCCAGCCAGGGTTGCCATGACAACAGAGTCATTTCCATTACAAACCCTGCAACAGGCTTCCAGAAGGTGATTAATGGCTGAACTCTGGGGGCTAGAAATGGGGTGTATGTGTTGAGGGGGGCGGAGGAGTAAGCCTTTTAGTCTGGTGCAAAGCTTGAGCCATTTACTGCCCCACCCCCCGCCCCCTTTGGGAGGTTGAAGTGAATTTTCTAGTTGGAGCATATGCTCCAACACTCCATCCCTGTCACCCTAAATCCTAAAAGCCACCCCCAAAAGCACATTGTAAAGATCTCCCTCCAGCCTTCTGCTAAGGCAGCCAAACCCAAGGAGGTCCAGAGCAGACAAAAGAAAACAGGAGCAGCCACGGGAAGGAGTATCTGGCTACAAACTGGCTCATTCTTGCTGGATAAATGGCACCCACTCACTGCAAGGAAAAGGCACAAAAACGAATTCAGCAAAGCCAGAAGCAGGTAGGAGAAGGCGGGGATCCCACCTCCTTTGAGTCCAGAGAAAAGCCTTTTCTACAGACTCGGGGAGAGGGGTGGAGAGGGGTGGGCCACCTGCCAATGCGGCCCTGCTGCGAATGCCAGCAGGCGCCTTAGGAGGCTCAGATGTCCTGAGGTCCCTCTCCCACCACCAATGGGTGAGGGCTGATGGCCTGCCAAGTGGGATGAACTGCATTTTACACCCCAACCTTGGGGTATCTGTTGCGGGGCCATTCTGGACCATTCTCTGCTGACCAGAGGGGATCTGACTGCCCAGTCATTGTTTGTGTTTGTGGCTGAGTCACTCCTCCTGGAGGTCCCGGAAGCCATCTGGCACTGCTGTCAGGGGTCCCAGCGCCTGGCTCATAACCCTTTCATCCTTGTTGCTGAGCTGGAGTGACTCTGGAGTTGAAATGGCAAGTTTCTGCTAGAGGAAAGAGAAGGCCTGTGTTAGCATGGGCTTTGAAGCTAGCCCAGGAAGAGACCCTGCCCTTCTGCTCTCCTGCTCTCCTGTGAGAAAGGCACAGCCAGGGAAATCTATGCACCTCCCTCCCCCCCACACTCCTGCCACCTCCCACTCTACCCCAAGCCTTTGCTGGTGGCCAGCAGCAGGGCCAAGACCCACAGCTCTCCCAGAAAATGTCCTGGACAAGAACCTTGGTTCTCAGACTTGTTTCTATACAAAATGTAACTACTTTTCCTTTTTTCAATCCTCGACAAAGAATATGTTTTTGTTTGTTTGTTTGTTTGTTTTGTTTTGTGTGTTGTTTTTTTTCCAGAAAGAGAAGAAGGGAGAAACATTGACGTGAGAAAGAAACATCAATCATACTGTATGCACCCAGACCAATGATCAAACCCACAACCTAAGTATGTTCCTGAAGTATGGTAGCAACCATACTTAGGTAAAAACTGCTATTTAAATTTTAACCCTGCTATTCTGGCTTTGGCACTTGCTTACTTGCTTAAGCAAAAGGGTAGTTGCCTCAGCTTCCAGATTGAGATCTGGTGGCTAGGCAATTTTCCTGTGCCTGTGGATCAGAACTACATGAGATTGATTCCCACTGACTCAGTTGCTCCAGGAGTAGAAACTGCAGATAACCTTTAGAGATTAACCACTCAGCTCTGCTTCTGTACTATCTGCTTTTGCAAGATAGTGCCGTATTCCAACATCCAGCAGGATGTGACTGGGAGCCGCCCTGCAGGTTGTTCCCAGCATTTAGAATTTAGAACAAAGGCAAATTTTTGTGGTTTGGACCTTTAAAAGGACTGCCTACACCTGGAACAGGGCTGTTGTGAGTGTGGCCACCTGCGTCTGGTGCTCTCCGGCCATCCTGACCAGTTCAATAAATCCTTGCCTGCTTTTTTAAATCAATCATCAGCCTCCAGTGGTCTTATTTTGACTCTAGGGTTCGGCCCCACAGCAGTTCCCTGACCAGAATTCAAACCCACAACCTCTTGGTGTAGGGGACAGAACTCCAGCCAGCTGAGCCTCCAGCTAGGACTATAACTACTGTTTCTATAAGGAAAATGATGTTTATTATAAGCTCCCATTTTGCATCAGGAGATTAACCTGAGGTACTTCCTAAGCTCCCACTTTTCACTTTATGGGGACCTGCATCTATTTAGGGACCTGGTGCCCTCAAAATGGGGGTGGGTGGTGAGTCCATCCACGGCATCCTCTCTGGCCGACTGGCATCACCTCTTGTGCTGTCTCAGCTGTGGCCCTCCAGTCAGTTGGTCACTGCTGAGGCTTCCTCTTCCCACCACGGAGCCTCTCCAGGTTGGTGAGCTTTTCAGGGCCACATGCCACAACTCTCAGCTGCACCATGTTTCCTGCTTCATGGGGACCCTAGGGAGCTGGGCGAGGCAGCCTGGAATTCTGGAAATTCTTACTTCCTTCTCAGTGTGAGAGGGACACAATTCCCTGGACCCTGGCTCCCATGCTCCTCTGGACTCCCCACCTCTGAACTCAGTAGGAGTGTGGGCCAGGAGCACACCCTCACCAGGAACTAACTCCCACCTCCCTGATGCTCCTCCCTCCTTGGACCTATCTAGATGCTCCTACATGCCAGGGGGTCCCAACACACTGGGCTGATGGCTTGCTTCAACTCTTATAGTTTTCTCCTGGCTTCTCTGTCTTGCTTTGAGGGGCTTTGGGGGCAAAATATACAGATTGGCTTCTGGATTTACCTGGACTCCCTCAGTGCCACCTTCCATAAGGGGCAAGGGCAAGAAAGACCTGAGACATGTCTGGGAAAACGCATCAGCCAATATCCCGAAATATTATCCCACTACACGATCCCTGATGTCTGTGGTCTCCTGGCATAGCTTTAGTGTTGTTGTGGGCCCGTCACTACATCACTCGGTGGAAGTCAGAAGTCACGCAGGATTCCTCAATGTTCCCAGGTAGTTTATATTCCCTGGGTCACCTCAGGTTCAAAGCAGTGTCTCCTCTGAATTTTAGCCAAAGGCCCACCTGCTGTCCACACCTTCTGCTCCTTATGACACATCAACCACATGTGGAATTCAGCCCCTGCACAGGACTTAGGGAAGCCTAATCATTCACACTGTGCATGTGCGTATGTGTGTGTGTGTGTGTGTGTGTGTACATGTGTGTCCGACTTTACATAAAGAAGGGTGTTACTGAGCAGCCCCCCCACCTCAAAAAAAATATTCACAAAGGCTGTGAGCATCCCTGTTCTCTGAGCATCCTCTTCAAGCTGGCTCCCTATCTCCTCTGCCCCTTCCCATTCTCACACCCCCTTCCTTCTCCCGCTGGCTGGCGTGTCCTCTTGAAATCTAAATGCTTCTCACTCTTCGCACAGGGCCATCCCTCTCTTCGGCTCCTACATCACCCTCTGGCCTGCTTCTCCTGCCTCTCCACCTCCACACCCAGCACTGTCTGCAGCAGGGCCTGGCATACAGGACCTGCCTTTCTTAGGGCATCATGGATGTAAAGCACAATTGTCTTCTTCTTCTTCTTCTTGTTCTTCCAAAATAACAGAATATCTATCTGTCATGGTTGTTAGACACAGAAGAGAGAAGACTTCTACTGCCATCCCCACTGGAAACCTGTAGGAAACACTGCCTAAGGCCTCAATCGCTCCTCACCCCATGGAGGGCCCCTCTCTGAGGACCACCGGGCCTCAGCCTGTCTTGCCTGCTGTGCAGCATGTGTCTGCAGGGTAAACGGGTTGATGTTAAATCAGCATAAGTAGCAAATGGTTAGGAAGAAAATAACGTGTGCAAAACTGAATGCAAGGATTTCCAAAGAGCCCATGGAGCCCTTGGTGTCCATGGATAATCGAGAAGGGCTCGCCTTGTCCAAGGTGCCCTTCGGGAAAATGAGGTGACCCTGGGGCTTGAGAAGCCAGTGGCAGCGCCATGACGGACCGTGGTGGGCTCCCTGCCTCTTGCTCACCTGCTCGCTGTGGTCTTGGTCCCTGTCCTCACACATCCCTCCAGGGCCTGCATCCGGGCCCTCTCTCCCAGCCTCTCTGGAACCCACCCCTGTGCCCAGCCATCCCTGTTCTGTGTTCTCTCTCCCCCAGGTCCTGTTCACAGCTGGGAGCCTATAAACTGCTCTAATGTGATAATGGATGGTAATCAGTTAATGTGTTATCCTTCTCTGCTAAGGGTAGCATCTGGCAGGGTGTTTCTCAAGAAAAACATTCTTCACAACAAAATGACTGGATCTGGGAAATTTCAGCACCTGTGTCTGGTGGCCTAAAGAAATATATTTGTGACAAGAGGTTTTGATTCCTCGGAACACGCCACTGTCCCCTCTCCTCATACAGGAAGCAAAACAAGAGGCATCTGAGGACACTTCTGGGAGACGCTGAGATGGGAGTGACATCAGCAGCAGAGAGAAGGGAGAGATGCCTCCGGGGAGACACCAGCTCCCCAGAATAGAAAGGGGCTGGGCAAGGAACCCCCGTGGAAGAGAACTGACATTTCTGGGCCATGAAGGAGCCGCCCCTGCACCTAAGAGGTTGGCAGCTCCACAGCAGAGGCTGTGTTCAGGGGCAACACCACATTCAGCAGACTGTCCCATGGGGCTGCCTGCCAGCCACGGTCGTGGGGGCTGTGGGGAGGAATCAGAGAAGCAGTGGGAGCAGTGGGGAGGCATGCTGCTGGATTGGAGAGCCACAGGGGGGTCTGAGGAGCAGTGGGAGAGGTGGGGAGGCAGGCTGCTGGATAGGAGAGCCATGAGGAGGGGAGGAGCAGTGGGAGAGGTGGGGAGGCAGGCTGCTGGATTGGAGAGCTGCCACAAGGCTAAAGAACCCACGCAACAGCTGGGTCGCTTGAGCAGCCACATCTGCTGGCCAGTCACAGATGTCCTCCTTCAGAGCTGGCTGCACTGCAGGGTCACAGGCACAGCCGTCCTCACCTCCTGAAGCAGGCCTCACTGCCCCCGACTCCAGGGCTAGCATTAGTAATGATTAGTATGTGGATGCTGCTTCTTAGCCTGATCCCACCAACCTCCATGCCTCCAGCAGGACCTGCCATCTCACTCTTCAGCGGCATTCCCAACACAGCACAGCTGTCCTCCCACTCCTTTCCATGGCTCTGCCTCGCCCTCTGGGAGAAGCCAGGCTCCCGGGGCTCAGCCACCACCCTATGTCACCCCGGGCCACCCAGGCGGAGTCCTCTCCTTTCTAGGGGATTCTAAACAAGCAACTGCCCACAGCAGAGTGGTCCCTGCTGCCAAGACTCGGCTGGCGTGCACACAGTACAATCCTGGTTGCATCTCAAAATAAATTCCACTTCCATAACATAATTCCGAGAGACGCTGGCTGGCCATGTTGGCAGGGGCAGCAGGGAGGCCGGCCACCGCCGAGGAGCCAGGACCTGCCAGGCTGCTGCGGCAGAGACATCCTGTGCCCCTGGCTCCTGGGCTCAGCTCAACCTCACAGGTGAAACACCATGCAGTGGGCACGCCTCCTCCAGGGGCCAGGCCATCTGCGTTCACGGTGCCCCCACGCCAGCCTTAGACACTCGGTGTAAGTGGACCAGCCCAGCTCTTCCCCAGAATCTGGGGGGCCTTGAGAGGGGGAAGCCTTGATGGAAGCTGCACCCCACTGAGAAGACCTTAGATCAAAGCCCTCCATGCACAAGCAGTTGCACACCCAAGGCAGCATCTGTCACCTTGACCTGTGAACTTCTCCTGGTCAAAGCCTAGGGTTTCTATGTGACCCTAAAGTGCCAAGCAGGGGAGGGCTCCGGATCTAACTGGTCCAGGTGGTTCCAGAGGGGAATGGATGCCAAAAGGTGAAAGTTTAGGTAGATGGTTTACAGCTCCATCGAAAGAACCTAAAGACGATGGCTCTATCTAAAATGACCTCATCCCGGGAGCTAATGAGGTCACTGTCCCCAAGGCACTCAAGTGGTGGCTCCGAAAGGCCCTGGAGGAACTGGAACAGTCGCCAACCCAGCCCCTGTGGGTGGCTGGTGAGCTGGCTTTAATGGCTGTTTGAAGGCACAGTCAGGTAGAAGTCTTCTGATTGGAGGGCTGGGTATTGATTGAGCATCGTTAACCCACTTAGAATCACCACATCTGGTTGGGAGGGACGGAAAGGTGAATTCACATTTATTGAAAATCCATTATGTGCTGGACACATTATCTTTCATCTCCACGGGTATATGAGGTAGGGTTTACTATTCCTGGTTTACTGTGAGAAAAACGGCTCTCAGAGATGCTCAGAACCTTGACCAAAGTCACAGTGTGTCCGCAGGCAGCACAGCAGGCTGAAGTTAAGCTGCACTACTCCCCTTCTTCTGAAGAAGCCAACATTGTCCCCTCCCAGACCACCTTCCTGGAGCCCGGCTTTCTCTTTGCTCCGTGGAGAGGGGACTTGGCCACCAGCATGTCTGCCCAGCAGGGATCTGTCACACAAGCAGATGCATCAGGTAGAATTTGGGTGTGGGTGTGTGAGGCACCCACGGCCAGGACAGCCTCTGCCGTAGTAAGGAAGTGGCCAGGTCCTGGCGTGAAAGTGGGGCACGGGCAGGCTGGCAGGAGCCTGTGTACTTTTCACTGCTGCTGCTACAGGGAGAGGCGTGATGTCAGGTGTCAGGAAAGCTGCCGCTTTGGCAGTTTACAGGCAAATTGCAGTATTGTTTACAGCAGCCACACATCCCGAGGGGCCTCTGAGACCCAGCCCATGGAAGCACCCGTGTGAAGGTGACGCGGACTGTGGTGGTCCTGGGAAGGGAGCACCAGCACGGTTTAAGGTGGGAGAGCCCATGGCGGGAGCAAGGAGCCAGCAGATCATGCCACAGAGCGTAGCTACCTCCCCGGCTTAGGTCACTGGCTGAAACGTGGCTCTGCACAGGGCCAAGTGTGCCTGCCTGGAGTAACCTGGACACTGTCTTTAGTTGACCTTTCTCTCTCTTTCCACTCACTTTCACCTCATGGGGAAACTGAGGCAAGCCAGTGCTGAGAAAGACTCAAGAGTCAGCTCTGAGCTAGACTATTTCAGCACAAGTCTGAAATAGTACCTATGGCTCTCTTTGCTCCTGGCTTTATTGAAAGGAAACCCAAAGGGGCAAACAAAGAGAGGCCTGCCCTTCCCAGAAGGCTCAGAGAAGTGGCCAAACTTGGCAGGCAGGGAGAGCAGCAGATCAGGCAAGTGCAGGCCCCGCCATGAGACCTGGCTTCTCTAGCCCGGCCTCTGATTGCTAGGACCTGCCTGGGCCGCTAAGCCCTTCCACCGATGGGAGAAACGGCCAGACTGCAGTTGCTCCCTCAGCGCCTGATTGAACTCCTGTCCACCTGTCACGGGCCTGTGTGCCTCTCCTGGGACAGCCTCTCTGTGATCGTTATTCATGAAAGGTGAAGCAAGAGGTGCTAAAGAAGGGAGCCCTGAGCCCAAACGAAAAATGCATCCATTCTAGCAGCTACTCAGAAATCAAATGCCTTTTATATTTGCTGCTTACAAAATGGTTAAAACCCAGAGTCAAGAGGATGTGCCTGACAATGGCTCCGAGCAATGACCTGGCAGGGAGAGGGTTGGGATGCCGGGAAAGGCGCTGACAGCAAGTAGCACCTCAGCTGCACAGCAGCTGCTCCTGCTCTGGAAGTGTCCTGAAATGGGACCCAGACCTGACGCACTGGCCCAGGCCAGGGACTATTTCCAAGTGAAATTCTATCCTGTGGACAGGAAATGTGTTCATTCATTTGCTAAACCTGTCAGCCTGTAACAGAGCTTCCTATATGCATTTTCACCCAGCAGGGACAAAGCAGGGGGGTGAGCAAGCCAGTTAGAAGTAGGGACACGAATTCATAATCAGGATTTACCAGATCCTCTTAGAAGGAGTCAGCGTTACGTGGCAATGCGATTATTTACAGAGCTATGAGCAACAGCTATAGCTGATGGAAAATAGAGACTTGAAAAGCAGGGAAGGGAGCAGGGGCGGGGGAAAGACCCTCGGGGACCTTGTTATTCTTAGAGCCCATGGACAAATGATGTTCAGGCCCAGCAGACATCAGAATTAAGCTTATATCGCCTGCAGAACTATTAGCATCACGTATTAGCCCTGAATCTTAAAGCTTCAGTTGAGATGATAATGGTTTCTAGACTAAAAGGAATAGATTTGTTTTTAGTCTAAGGCCTCCTCAGAGTTCCTCAGAGCCACCTGCAGAGTCTGCTTCCTTCCACCATTTTCAAGGGGCTTGAAATTGCTGGTGCATTGCCTGATCTTGACACAGGGGAAGAAAGAAAAAAATCCTCAGCTGAAAGCCTAAAACTGAAGGCATCAATAATTCAGACATTCATACACTGTAGAGTATTTCCCCTTTTGTCACATTTCTAGCCAATTGATTTCCCCTGGCCACAACGTGCTGCTTTTAGAGCATCATTAATAACAGATCGTCTCTGGTCAAATCTGCCTGGGAGGAGGCATGGGCTGGGAGAGGTTCCTGACCTTGTTTCCCCTGAGAAAAGGGCTCTGACCAGTCATAGCATTAGAACCAGTGTATGTGAGCTGGGCCTTGGTAGTAGGGAGACTGGGAACAGAGAGACAAGTGGTCCACCCTATGCCTCCTTGTCTGTAGCCAGAACCCTCTGCTAGGGTTACTGGGAGGGAGGGAAAGAAGAGGAGGTAAGTGGGGTGTTGCAGAAGAATACAGAGTTCAAACCCTTCTCTAGAGTCTCCTCCTTCCCCTCCGTACCCCCACACCCCAAGGTCCTTTCTCTGGAGGCTTCTCTGCCTGAGCCACAAGTCCCAATCAAGGATCTGAGGTTAATCAAAGAGCTGGGAGCTCACAGTGCTGCCCAGGGCGTCTACCTCAGACCTCTATGCCTCACCAGGGAAACCAGGCCTCCTGTTCGGTCTCCCGAGCAATGGACCAGTGCTGGGCTCCTTCTGTGAGCACCTTCTGTAGTGGCACTTGCCCACCTCGAGGTGCCTGGAACCAAGCCACCTCTCCCCTCTCTTCTCCAGTGCTCTGGTGTGCAGCACTGGCTCTTAGGGTGTGAGCCATGTAGGTGCTCACGAAACACTTGCTGAATAAATAAATGGAAGAGAAAATGATCTGACAAGTTAATCACAGTGAATCAAGTGTTGCCACAGCCTCGGGATTCTAAATATTCATTGGGTCCCAAAGGAATGAATCCTGGTGGTGGGGTTTCAGGCCATGTGGGAGAAGGGTGAAAGAAGGGGATTTACCTGTTGAGTATTCCCTGAAATCAGACAAGATGGCTAGAGCCACTTCACCTTCACCTACACCAAATTAGTCCTGATTAAAACTCCCTGTTTCTGGAGGCTTCTATGAGCAGTGGCCCTGTCAGAGGGAGGAGAGGGAGCAGGCATCTTCCCCACTCCTGGGCAGTCACCCCAAGGAGTGTGTCAGGAAGCCCCAGACCCCTCCTCCACACCACTTATACCCATGAGCCTCCCCACCCACCCCAACCCTAGCAACTAGAGCTCTCATGAGAATCCCTGCTATGGGAGGCTGTGATCAAAACACACTGTGAACTATCTGACATCTCCGTTGTCATCCTTGAGAGGTTACCAGGACCCGCAGCCAAGATTGGGCCTCTCTGAGGCTCTGATCTGCTGGACACACAGCAGAGGCCTCCAGCTCCCTCCCAGCCCTGTGTATGTTCCTGGCAATCTCCTGGTTGGCCTGGTATTGATTTGGATTTGAAAAAGAGTCAGTGAGAAACACACACCGCAGGACTGAAACAGAATCTGCCCTTTTCAGTTGCAGCAAATACTCCTTTATAGTTGCTCCATTTTGAACGTGGCTACCCTGGGCAGGGAGGCCAGGCCTGAGCTGCTTGCTGCAGCCAGTCCTGCCAGACAAGGCCAGGGGTAGGGGCGGAAGGGACCACTACAGTGGGCAGCTTGTCATGGGCATATATAGGCAAGATAAATAGTGTTACATTTGCAGGCATAGCTTGAATGCCCACTTTATGGCTATGCCTGGAGAGACTGTGCTGGGCTGTGTTGGGCTGGCTACAGGGACTACACTTGCCCTGGGCTTCACCAGCAGTTTAGGTTTGAGGGCTAAGACAGTCCTGGTCCTGGTTGGGCAGAGTCTGAAGCCATAGATTTCTCCAGCCCAGCATCCCCTCCCACATGGGCTGACCTCATGCACCTGGAAATATGTGGCATGGGTGGTGCTTTCCTGCGATCAGAGGTACAGGAACAGTACTTCCACTCTTCCTTCTCCTGGGGAAGGGAAGCTCTGAGCAATGCACATCTCAGAGGCATTGTCTTTTAAAATCCTCCCTTGATTTCAAACAATTTGTCAATATATGATCCCCAAGTTGTGGGTAAGGGATTTTGAGAGTTGTGATTGTGGATTTCCAGATAATTATTTTGTAGTTTCTGCATGCATCCTAGTGTGCAACCAACTCAAGTTGGTTGAAGCAAAATGGAGGACTTCTTTTAAGGACACTGAGATGGTTCATGGCACTCAGGGCTTGAATGCAACTTGGGTTGGCAGCTCCGAAAATACACAATTTATAGCCCAATTACAAAAAGAAAGATTTTCCACTTTTTCAGGCCCAAGACTAAAAATTCCCAGGGGAAGAGACACAGGAGATCAGTTTGGTTCTGTGGCCCTCACCTCAACCAATTGGCTCTGTTTGGAGGTGGTCACTTCTTGTAACTGGAAGCTCCCTCTGCAGCCCTGGATGGTGCAGGAGGTGGGAAATCTCAGAAGAAAGCAAAGGGGGCAGGTGCTAGGAGCCCCTCTTCACTTTCCCAGCTGTCTAGTCATTTGGATTTGCACTAATGTACCTCATGGTTCAAACTCCAACTTTAGTAGGACTGAAAGATGGTGATGGGATTCTGGTTTGTGCAAAAGCCACCAAAGTCAGGACAACTAGAGAAGCGCTTTCTTCTTAGTCATTCCACCATCAAAGACTTCTTTTCTGGCAGCCATTTACCTTCACTCTCACACAGTCTTATTTTTCATACAAGATTGAAAATACTGCAAATACCTAAAGTCTGGTACTATGTTTTTGCCATATTTATATGTCCCAAATTATCTCAAACACAGCCTTATATATAACATTAATTAATCATAATGAATGTATGAATAAATGAATGAATGCTCACTCACCACTCCAAAGGACACATCTGAGCAGGAAGGAAGATGCTCCTACTTAGGCCTTAGGACTTATCTAGCTGCAGTAGGCCTAAGTCCCATCTTTCATCTAGAAGACATTTGCTCTCCTTGTGAAAGTTTTTAAAACTTATCTGAGAATGACCAAAGGGAAAAAACACTCATGATTTGGGTAGAATTTCTTGCTTCCCTTCCAGAAAATGTGGGCTCCCTACACAAATAAAATAAAATTAAAAATAGCATCCAGCACAATGTTTTGCACATAGAAGATGCTCAGCAAATGTTTCTCGATTGGCTCATAGTAGTCACCTGGCTTCCATATCCTAGGCCACCTTGTCTTCCATTACCCTATCTGCCCAGTTACCTACATGCCCTATAGTTACTCAGGTGCTGGGATGTTTCCAGAGGGGTATCAGCAGATCTTTTTGTTCAAAGATCTTACACCTCCATTTTGTTTTCAAGGATGTTAAAGCTCAGAAAGACTCCCCAAAGAAAGGGAATATTATGCTGGAACAATAGAAGGATGGTAACTGTGAAATCACCCCAACCTTAGGTTTCTTATCCTGGCCATCTGCAGAGAGGAGGCAGACTGAGGTTGAGTACTAGACACTTCCCTTGAAATATGGAACAGAGAGAGGTCTGGGGAAAAGGCAAAGGGAGGAGTCCAATGAGGCAGAAACTTGTTCTAAATCAGGCACTAGAGGAAAGCCAAAATAGAGAAAGCATATCATTATTTAAAAATCCCATTAAGAGTCTGTGTATGTGTGTGTGAAGGGGGGGGGGTGGCTTTCTAACTTCAGGAAGTAACTAAGTAGTTAGTAACCAAAATTAATTGATGGTTTTAAGGAAGAAATAGAGTATAGGTAACACTGTGTCATAAACCCATCCTTGGAGAAGAGGAAGACTATTAATTCTCCTGATTCCTCATACCACAGGACAGAAAAGTAATAGTTCAAGTTGTGTATGATGAAATCTAATGCTGTGGCATAATTTTTTCTCATCGATCGGTTCCCAGACTATCTCCAGTGATTTATAGGAATAATGGGGAGGGAGTGCTCACTGCAGGATGGCTAAAGCTGGGAGGTTTATGTGCAATACTGGTTTCCAGAGTTAATAGATTTTCAATTATGGCCTCTGGAATAGGGATATGGTTTTAGGGACAACAAGCATGACACGTAGCAACTCCTAGCTCACCAGAACCCAGCCACCAATGCAAACAACACATCTGAGAAGAAGGAAAATGCTCCTACTCTGGTCAGTTATCCTACGGCTTCAGTAGACCTACATCCTATCTTTCATCAATAGACACATTATGATCTTGAGCTACTCATTCCCATGTCCCTGAAGCTGAAAAACTGGAAAAGATATGGCTCATAGAACCAGACTTATACCTATTGTACGCAATGTAACATGGTAGCCTCATAGAGATTTGATGTAAGAAGCAGAGTTTAGAATAGTGAGGGAGGAGACCTTAACAGAAGTCATGGCCTAGAGTCTATCTAGTCAAAGAGGACTCAGAGTCAGGGACCAGGAGAATAAGAAGGCCTCAAAGGTTAATAAAAACTTTCTAGGCAGGAACCACAAGTGCTTCTTCATCATCATGGTATCCTTAGCAATTAGCACATTGGTTGAAACAAATGGGCACTCAAGTATTTATTGAATAAATGCATGACATTATCTGTGGAGTCTAGACCTTTATTGCTCACTGAATATTTACTTGCTCCCCCAGATCCCCAAACCCTTGCAGCAAGTGGGGCCAATGGACTGTAAGTAGAAGTGACATGGGGTATTTAAGCATTTGTGCACAACTCTCAGATCATTTCTTCCATTGCAGTGGTAACTGCGGAGGTAGCATGTTCTGAATGGTACAGTTGAAGATGTAGGGACTTGCTATAAACCTGAGTTCTTCAATGCTCACATGGAGGAAAGCTTTTGTCCCCTTCTAACCAATGTTGAAGAGGTAACATGAGTGAGAAATAAACTTGTGTTGTGTTGAGGCATTGTCATTTCCTTAGCCAATCCTGAATGAATATAACAGACTAGATTTACCAATTGTTTAGCTCAGGATGCTGTAATAAAATACATGGGTGGATTAAGCAACAGGCACATTTTTCACAGTTTAGGGGCCCAGAAGTCCAAGATTAAGGTGCCAGTAGATTTTGCATCTGGTGAGAACTTGCTTCCTGGTATGCCCGGATGGTCTTTCTATGGGTTGTGCATATGGAAAGAGAGTGACCTTTGGTCTCTCTCCTCTTCTTATGAAGATACCAATGTCATTACATGGGCTCTACCATCATGACCTTATATAAATCTAATTCCCCCACAAAAGCCCCAGTTTCCAATCCATTATGGAATTGAGGTTTCAGCATGTGAATTTGGGGACAATAAAAACATTCAGCCCATAATACCAATTAAACCCAGTGACTGCCTTCCACCTCTCTTTTTGCACCCCCTTGCAAAAAGGCCTCTTTCTTTGAATGTTATGTCATATGGTTCATCATCTTTTAGCTATTTTATTCATCTTTGTCACCATTATCCCCTTTTCATTCACCTCATTCATTACAGATTTTATTAGTTGATTCAAAATTTTCTTTGGCTCCTCAGCTCCTGCCACCATATGTTTCACATCTCTACCAACTATTCATTTAAAGTCTTAGCTTCAAAATTCCTTGATATCACCAACTCTAATAACATCCATCTACATTAGCTTTAACCAACCCTCTTATAGTCACACACTAGACTATAACATCACATAATTCTTCTGCCTTTGGAAATGCAAATTTGAATGCTTTAATTTTCTTTCCCTTCCTCCCTTCCCTCCAGTCTGCGATTAGACCTCATTTAGACATCTTATCATTCAAGTTCAACTTATGTATCTGCCTCCCCTACTAGACCTTAAGCTGCCCAAAGTCAGGGCTGTGTCATATTTCTCTCTAGATTCGCAGCACTTATTATAGTGCATGGCCCTGAGAGTCACACCAAAGGTACTCATGACAAATGGATGAGCAAAGGGTTGCCACTGCACACCTGGTGTGTGGTTTGTTAACCAACATCTTAGATTCCCCTCAAGAGCATCTGGACAGAAAACAAAAACCAGAATTTTTTTTTTTTCATTTTTTAAAAAATTAGTTAAGGTATTATATGTGTATATAGCTTACCATGCCCCCCCCCACGTCCCATACATGCCCTCCCTCCCCAGAGTTCTGTGTTCCTTGGTTGTACTTATATGCATGCATACCAGTCCTTTGGCTCCCTGGGGCACACAACTCACCCAGGGCACATGGCCCCCTTGGGTCTCTGGGGTTGCGAACGGGAGGTGCCGCGCCAGCTCCTCGCTAGCACGGCAGGCGGGCTGGGACGGCTGCGGGGGGAGACTGTGCTCCAAGGAGTCTCATTCAGGGTGGGCGTGGAACAGCTGTGGACAAGGAGGCCAAGCTCCGAAGCAACCCACTCCCTGGGCCCAGGGCAGAGCGAGATCTGTTCTTGGTGGGCTTTCCTCACTCGCATTGGCAGCGGCAGCTCTGGTGGGTCTGGTTCCACGGTAGTTTTAAACTCCATATGGCAGCAGTGACGCCTTGCTTTGTCTCTAGTTGTAGCCATCCCATTCCGCCAGCTTTCCTGTGGGTCTGATGTGATCCCTTTCAATTTTAGCTGTTGGTTTTTTCCAAATTGTTGATGAGGTGGGAGCTTAGGAGACTACCTAGGCCGCCATCTTGTTTCAGTCTTCAAAAACCAGAATTTTAATCCTGACTTTATCACCAGTTCTGTACATGATATTGGAAAAGTTCTTTGATCTCTCTCTGAATCTCAGCTTCCTTTTTATTTATTTATTTATTTATTTATTTATTTATTTATTTATGCTTAATTAATATATATATATATATATATATATATATATATATATATATTATTGAATTTTTGCAGAGAGGAAGGGAGAGAGACAGAGTCAGAAACATCAATGAGAGAGAAACATCGATCAGCTGCCTCCTGCACACCCCCCACTGGGGATGTGCCTGCAACCAAGGTACATGCCCTTGACTGGAATCGAACTTGGGACCCTTGAGTCTATAGGCTGATGCTCTATCCACTGAGCCAAACCGGTTTTGGCTATTTTTGCTTAATTGTTAATAGGAATCTAATGAAATCATGAATGTAAATCTGATTTGAAAATGTAAAGAATTCTATGGAAATACAAGGATCATTACAATAATACCAATGGGTTTGCTATTATTCAGCATGTACTGACTTGTTAGATTCACACTCTTCTTTATGGAGAACAAGCTGTGAAATTCTTGTGAGAGCTAAGTGCCCAGAAAGCCAAAGATGAACCCTGACATTGTCAGAACATGACAACAGGCTTCTTTCAGCCTTGTTTATTTCTTCATTTACTAAACATTCATTGACCTCCTATTTTCAGCTCCTCTACACAACACAGGCCTTGCCCTCAAGAAGCTCAATCTTTGGTGGAAATATATGAGTAAAGAATTAATTGCAATCAGCATGCTAAAAGCAAAATAGAAATAAATACTGGATGCTGGGGGTAGAGGGACCCCTAATTGTCTCTTGGGAGAGAGACACAGAGAGTTTCACAGGGGAAGGGGCCATGCTTTCCTCGGCTATACAGGATCATCATTCCTGGGACCCAGAACTTAGGCCAGGATCAGGAGGAAACAGGTGTATACAAAAGAACACAGTTAGAAATTGAGCTCCATTCCTTATCTCCTCCCTCAGGCTATGTTTTTTGCCCTGGCACTACCGGGACATTCCAGTTGTGTATGCAATATTCTTCTCAACAATTCTGGGAGGTCCAGACACACCACTAGCCTCTGTGTGAATTATATCCAGGCCTTCTGAGACCAAATTTTGCATTCTTCTCACTATGCCACACTGTCTATCATACTTGGAGAAGATGTGTGATCCTGAGGAGGAAGACAAAGTCTTCCCATAGCATCTGGGACTGGCTTCAAAGCTTAAGGCAGGGTTACCATCCGTGTGACTAGGTAATCTCCAGCCCGAGTCCCTCTCATACCTGCTGCTCCCTGCAGAACAGGGCAAATGGATCTGTACCTCATCGTGCCAGATACCAGCCTCTTGCAATGGGAACAAAATGCTGTCACCACAGGCACAGAGCAGAGGCACTGTGCTCCCAGCTGTCCAGTCAGGGCTGGGATGACAGGGAAAGTGGAAAGTACTCCCAGAGGTGACAACCTGACAAAGCACAGTTTCCCAAGACCCTGTTGTATGGCAGGCTGACCGGCTACTCTCCCAATTTCAAGGAGCTTGGGTCTCCCCTCATGGATCTTTGGGTCGGCAAAGTCTAATACTATGTATGGGGGGCACATTCACCCTACTTCCTCCTGGACTACAGATCCTGAGGCAGACACAGGCTAAATAATTTTCCTGCCATGGGTTCCAGAACATAGTCCAAATACATGGTTGGATCATTTTCATAACCTGTGGACAGAAGAGATTAGGGCCTTAATGATAACAACCCCTAAGTAGGTCTCTCTGTCTCTTCTGTCTCTCTCCGTGTGTGTGTGTGTGTGTGTGTGTGTGTGTGTTGGGAGAGTTGGGGTGGGAGAGGAGGCAAGGGAATATCCAGGTGTAATTTTTTATATCAGAGTTAGCATTTCCAATTACTTTCCACTCATTTCCTCGCTACTTTTCTACTTGTAAATATGGAAACTTGAAATAAGTATTCATTTAGATACACAGAGGGGCAGTTTGACAAATAAAAGATAATACATTTTTTATCAGCTGCATGCTCTTCTTCCTCTTATACATGTCCCTCACCACTGACTGACTGGGTGGCATTCCCAGCTTAGCAGAGAAGTGGCCACATCATCAAAATCTCTGTGAAGCCATATTGGAGCCATGTCAGTGTATGCCACCCTGTCTATTGAAAGAGGGATGTCTCCACCTGGAGGTGGGGCACCAGAGGCAATGCCCCTGAAACACTCAAAAGAACAACTTTCCAGAATTCAGAACATTATTCTATTTTAAAACAAACATATGTTATAGTGAAAATGCAAAATTCTCAAAATTTTTTGTAAGACCCCGGGAGGTTAAAATGAATTTTGTGCCTGTGGACTGTGCCACTACAAAGTTGAGAGGCTCTGCCCAGTAGTCCCCACTCTCTTGGGGCTCAGTAACGGTCATCCTTTTCTAAGGTTCCATTGGCTCCATTCTTCAACATCTTGAAAACCTAATTTTGTCCCACTTCTAAGACAACTCTCTTCAAAGCCTGCCACTCAGAATGCAGAAGGCCAGCTCCACACCTCTGAGACCTGAGATCCTTTCTCCTCAGCCACAATGACCCCAGGATACTTATACTCACCACCCTCATGCCCTTCTCACCAAGCTCCCAATTCAAAGGCTGAATTCTGAACAGATGCAATTGCCCCTAAATGCCTGAGTGTCACCCACCCAATTATACTCATTTGAAGGGATACAGCATGGAGTCAAGAACAGAATCAATTTTCTGTCCTCTGAAAAGAAACGACAAAGGAAGTTGCCTAATGGGACAGCCTTTCAATTGAGCAGCACTGATTTATGGGAAGCTTGGCAGGTGGCCTTGAATCCCCAACCTTGGCCTCCTCCCTGTATCCTCCTTTCCTACTTAGTCCTCATCTTTCCATCACTGGAGACTGAGTTACAGATATCTCCAATAGTACCTGGGCCTTTGTTGAGGCTGAGCTGAGGTTTCTGACTCTCCGGACAGAGTAAGACAGCCAGATCCTAACCATCTGGCTCAAGGTCAAATATTGCTGAGTCAAGGTTCCATGCCTGTCCCTTGACCTCTGCAAGAAGAAAAGCCACCGTAGCCTCAGTAGGGACCTCAAATCTAACATGGCACTGTGCACACTTCCTAGTGATTCAAGTCCTGGACCTTCCAGGCAAGGTCCCTCCCACTTCTGTTTTCCACAAGGTCTCTTCCCTTCACTTCTTTGTGCAGAGGCAGAGCGCCCTCCTTTTTGTCTCCAAAGGAGTTACATGGAGGTGTTCAGAATATGCCACTCTCAAATCTGCCACTTTGGCATGTTGATTACTCTGAGCCAAAGGCCCTTGAGAAGCAGCAGATGCAGAAAGGGCTCTGACCTGCCCCTTTCTACCTAAATGAAGGGCATGCAGTTCTCCTGAGAAAGGGCGAGACTAGGAATCAACACCAAATGGATTTGTCCAAACAGACCTACTAAAATTACCTATCATCCATTAGCTTCCCACATATATTTCCTGGTCACTGTCCCACAATTTATAACCCCTACAAATTTAACTTAACCCTCCCCCCCTTTTAAATGTATTTTATTGATTTTTTACATAGAGGAAGGGAGAGGGATAGAGGCTTAGAAACATAGATGAGAGAGAAACATTGATTAGCTGCCTCCTGCACACCCCCTACTGGGGATGTGTCTGCAACCAAGGTACACGCCAAGCCCTTGACAGGAATCAAACCTGGGACTCTTCAGTCTGAAGGTCGATACTCTATCCACTGAGCCAAACCAGTTAAGGCTCCCCTCCATCACCACCACTTTTTTTTTTTTTGTCTTGCCACATCTTTACAAAATTTTTTGTTCTTTGTAAAAAGGCTTGTAAGCTCTAAGTCTGAATCACTTTATTTTCCCAATGACGGTTCCAAGAGTTCATAAAAATATTAAATAGGAATTGTACATTTTCCCCCTGTTAATCTGTGTCCTGTGTTAGCTTAATTTTTAGGTCCAGTTACAGAACCTCAGAGGGTAGAGGAAAGAGTTTTTCCTCCTCTACACACACTTGGACACTTACACTTTGGCTTTTCCTGATCCTCTCTACAGTTGTGGGGAGACAAAGGGGAATGCCTGGAGTTGGGGTTGGGGTTGGGGTTAGGGTGGGTGGGGGATGGAAGACCTACACCTCTACCTTGTGGCTGGTTGGAGGAGTGCACATGAAGGCCAGTCTAGTGTTTCTCTTTCCCTCTCTCCTTGTGAGCCATGGGAAATACAATTTGTGTCCTAAAATTCAGTTTGAAATTTGACCTGAGCCAGAATCCAATAGATTTTGTCAGGGTTTGGCACTGCCATGCTTTTAATAAATAGCATTTGGTTATTGTTCTTTGTGCACATACCCCATATGTTAGCTCCCCAGAGGGGAGAAGCTGAGTGACACACTGGACCTTATCAATGATTGTCACTAACATGAGAACCTACACAGAACTGAAAGGGGGCAGAAATAGAATGTTGAGGAACCAGCTAGTATCATAAGAAATATTAATCATGCTGTTAACCGTGATTGTTTATTCTGATTAAAGAAGACACACTCTACCCTGGCTGGAGCTGACCTGGAGATTCAGCCTTCCTCCCCATTTGGAGCTGCCTGTTATCATGGGAAGGTTAACAACTTTGCTGCAGAAACCAGAATAGCCATTCCTTTGAAGATCCCCAGCCCTCTCTGATCTCCTGATTGCTGCCCATTTGGTCCACCCTTTGGTTATTTCCCCATGTAGTCCCAGCTCTTGAATATCACTAAGCCCGTTGAAGATCCCCAGTCCTTTTGCATATCTGAAAACTGTCCTTTTCCTATTTTTCACTTGACTTATGCCTAAAAAAAAACCATCTGGCTATAGAGGAGATTTTTGTGGATAACCTGCTGCTGTCCTATACCGCTGACAATATTGGAATAAACACTCATCTGTGATTCAACCCTGCCTCTGTTTAATTGGCTCAAGTAGTGACAAGCAGAACAGGGACCCATTGTTTGTCCCGTTACAGAACCACAAAGATTACACAAAGCCTCCACTTCCTGCATGCTTCACAGCAACTGCGGTGAGGTCCATTTGACTACTATTCCAATTTGTCAAATGAGGAATCTTCATGCTCAGAGATTCAGTGCCACCAGGTGAGGGTGATGAAAACAGCTAGGCAGAGGCAGAGCAAGGCCTGGGCTCTGGGCTCAGATATGGAAAGGATGCAGGCTTTGGAGCCAGGCAGGACTCTGAGTACCAGCTCCCAAGCTCCCTTGCCTTCTGATTTATTCTGTGTGTGTGTGTGTGTGTGTGTGTGTGTGTGTGTGTGTGTGTGTGTATGTGTATGTGTGTGTGTGTGTGTGTGTGTTGGGCGGGGAGGCGTAGGGGCGGGGCTCACCCTGACCTTGTCCCTCATCTCCCACATGCTTTTTCATCTCCCTCTGCTGCTGCCACTCACAGTCCCTCCCCTCCCCACAGTGCCAGCTCATTTCTCCCAAGAACCTTGCTCTCTGGATCAGGGAATGAATTCAGAATCAACCCCAGTGAGAGGAGCTTTAAAACAAGAAGACCCATCTGGTTTCCATAAAGGGATGGGTCAGAAGGGGGGAGGGGAACTGCAGTGGGGACCCTTCCCCATTCCCAGTCTCCATTGTTAGGCAGACAAAGTCCTGGGCACTAGGGTGGATTGGATGCAAATTGAATTAATTCTCCATCTGTTAGCTTATTCATTGCTGAGTTTTGTTATGTGTTCTTTTTTCCTTTTTGGAATCCCCATGTTTCATACTTGCTAATGAGCAGATCAAATAGCATTAGGGGCAGTGGGCAGGAGGCAGCTCTGCCCTAAGGGGGCTCCTGTGTTCTCCTCACACTTCCAAGAGACACCCTCCCCTCTCATTCTCCCTCTGTATTCCGCTGCTTCGGCCCTCCTAAAAAAATGCCCAAGCTGTGGATTCAAAATAAATATTCATTTGCATGAAATTAGCATGCTGCTCACTTGATGTTCAATTCTGCTCCCAGTTTGGCCATCCCAGGCCCCCAATCTAGGATCCGATGGTGGGTGGGGGGGAGGGAACAAACTGGGTGAAGGAACAGGAGGCATATACTTCCTGGAGTCCCTCAGGAGGAAGGTCTCTAGGGAGCCAATTCTCAGCAGGAGGTCCTGAGCTCTACTGGCTGCTGCTCTGAGGTCAGCCCTGTGACAACAGAAGGGGGCAGGTAGTCCCCTTTGAGATGGGGCCTCTGGCTTCCTGGCCCAGGTTCTGTGGGTGCACACCAAAGCCAACCATTCCTCCATTGGGAAAGTCTGGTTCAGGAGAAGAAAGGCAGAGGTAAGGGCCTTAGAGCACCTGTGAAAACACCAGCCACAATGAGAATGATGAAAATAAGGCCTCCATTTGCTGGCTTTCCACCACAGCCAGACATTGTTCCGAGTGTAGCTCTAACCCTTAATAAATGCTTTAAAGATAAATGATGTCTCTCAGGACTCTTTCAAATACAAGTATCTGAAAACCATTATTTGAATAGGATGAGAAAAGGGTGTGAGTGTTGGGGGAAGGGTGTGGCTTTATATAACTAAAAAAAAAAAAAAAAAAAAAAAAAAAAAAAACCCTAATGGGGGTTTTAGGGGTCAGGCCCCCCAGATTGAATAGCTCCCTCTTGGTTCTGCTTGCTCCTGTTCAAGATCACTCTGAGACTCCCTTCCTCAAGTGCCCCTGTCTGCTAGTGCTTAGTAGCTCCAGATTTAAGTCTTGGAGGAAATATAAAACACACACACACACACACACACACACACACATACACACACACACACACCAAACAAACGAACAAACAAACAAACAAAAAAACACATTTTTTTCCTGAATAATTTCAATTCAGTTCCTGGAACTGGTTTTTGTTGGCAGACATGGGGTCACAGGTCACCCATGAATCAATCAGTAAAGTGGGAGAGACAATGCACATGACTACCAGGGCAAGCTGGAGTCACAGGTACACAGGAAGGGACATGGCCTCAATGCATACTACCCTTGAAAACCACCAGGCCCGTGTGCCAGAGAGGGAGTTCTCAGGACAAAACTGGGTTCCCATTACAGAAGAAAGAGGAATAGACGCTGTGTGGCAAAAATCAATAAATATCTATGGCAGATAGCCTGCCCTTTGTAGATTAGGGAAAACATACTCAGAGGGTAAGTCCTTTTCCCAGAGTTATAGCCAGAAAACTGCAAATTGGTGTTCAAATCTGGAATTTAGCATCTCCAAAGCCACACCACCTGTCTCCTTCCTCTTATATTGAATATCAAGGAGAAGGGAGGTAGAAAGGGAAGGAAGGGTGTTAGAAACAGAGAAATGTGCACAAAAGAAAAACTTTGCTGACAATAGAGACTGAGTTTCCAAAATGCTCTGGAAAAATACAATAGGTCATTGGAGAAGGAGAAACCCATTAATCTATTGGAACTGACTATGTCCTGGTGGAAATAATTTTTTATTCTAGAATAAGAGGGGATCTTGGGAAATCTGAGATTATCTGAACTGACATGAATCATTTGGCAGAGTTCCTTTTAATCCCTGCCTCACCTTCTCATTTAACATATAGAAAGGCCATGTGCTACCTGGGTGTGGCAGGGTCCCTCCTTTTCTGCCTTGAAGAAGAGTGTGTGTGTATGTGTGTGTGTGTGTGTGTGTGTGTGTGTATGTGTGTGTAAATCTATGAAGAAAAAATAGGGAATTGACTATTATAATCTTCTGTAACTCTTACTGTCTTGGCCACTGATGTCCCATAAATACCCCTAGCACTGCTATTACCCAGTGATGCCTTTGCTGAGTAATTCCCAATGGGGGCTGGTGCTCCTTCAGGCCTGTCTCTGCCATATTCCCCTCATGCATTTTAAGGGGTTCTTTGATTGCAAGCAACAGAAACCTCCTTGGCTAACTTAAGTTGAAGGATATGAGTAGTTACAAGTAGGCTTCAAAAAAACAGAAAGCAGGACTACTCCAGGAATATCAGAGATTAAAAGTAATTGAGGCACCCAGATGAGTGGCAAATTAGAGTAGATTTAATCTGCTCTCTGCTCACCAAGCCTGCTTCTCTGTACTGTTTTGTTTGTCTAGAGCAGCCGTGGGCAAACTACGGCCCGCGGGCCACATCCGGCCCGTTTGGCTGTTCTATCCAGCCAGTAAAGCCGAAAGAGCAGAAGGTTCTCTTGCTCTCCCCTCTGCTCCTTCACCAGCAGCCCAAGATGAGAGTGCCAGCATGGTCAGGTTGCTTTTGTTTCGGTCCTCCGGTCCAGTTTAAGAACCCATTGTGGCCCTCGAGTCAAAAAGTTTGCCCACCCCTGGTCTAGAGGGTGACTTTTTCTTTGCTCAAAGATGCCTTAATTCTCTTGGATGCCTTTTCCTGGTATCCCTAATGGCTAGTGGCCCTGGAAGTTGTAAACAATCTTCTCATGTTTCTGCCATCAAAAATACATAAGCTCCAACAAGTTCTGACCTTGTATAATTCTACTCACAGTTCAGATTCTAAAGAGAGAGATCGGCTAGCTTTAGCCCCTGACAGAGTCTTATGAAGACTTTATGGAATCAGGAGTCAGAGGGGTAGAGTGGGAAGAGGGAGAGGCCCCAAAGGAAAACCAACCTTCTTTATTCGAGAAAAAGATAACATTGCTGGGCAGACAAAACCAACAGATGTCCCTCACCCCACAAGCTGAACAGGAAGCAACTGTGCCTTACTCAGTGCTGCCACGTTACCAAACCCCACGAGGAGTCATCACATTGCAGTCATGTGCACGGCACCACCTGGAGTTGTGCAATGCAGTACACAACTTTCCCTGCATACTTCCTGCCTTCCCAATATTTCCAGAAGCAACTGGACTACGGTTGATATATTCTCAGTTTTTTTTTTTTAAATATTTTTTTTATTGATATTTTACAGAGAGGAAAGGAGAGAGATAGAGAGCTAGAAATGTCGATGAGAGAGAAACATTGACCAGCTGCCTCTTGCACACCCCCCAGTAGGGATGTGCCCGCAACCAAGGTACACGCCCTTGACCGGAATCGAACCCGGGACCTTTCAGTCCGTAGACCGACGCTCTACCACAGCCAAACCGGTTTCGGCTATTCTCAGTTTTTAGTTGGAGGATCATGTAGATCTCTCATCTCAGTGTGATGAAGGAACCTAACTTATGGCTCTTCCTGCCTGCTTGTGCCTTTTTTTTTTTTCCAAAGAAAGGAGAACTAGGTCTCCAGAAGTCTTTCCCACTGGAATGATCCCTGGTATCTCTCTCTTTCAAGCCTTCCAATGGGTACCTGCTACCCTCTCCCTCTGAAAATTGCCCTTTTCTTAAGATTCCGCTCCTCCTTTGCTTCTTGTGTTTTGCAAACTCTATTAGTTTAATCAAATGGTAATTAAGGTTTTTCTCTAGCTATACAAATTGAAATGGTGAATGCTCTAATTTCAGTCTCTATTCTGCACTAGTTTCCTTACTCCTCATCTTAAAAGCAAAAGCACTAAAGTGAATGATCTTTTCTCCCCAATCTGACCTCACCTAAAAAAAACAGTCTTCCCTTTAATGAGCCTTTGACCTTGCTCCTTGCAAAAAAAAAAATTACCCTTGAATTACTGTGCTAAGCAGCTTTTTGACCCCTTCCTGAGCCTGGCTTACATTATAGGAGTCATCACATTAGCTGTGAGGGCTGTGCCTGAGCCATCTGGGATAGCAGATACCAACTCCTATTAGATTTCTTTCGATCCTCAAATCTCTCTCCTGATAGAAATAGGCAGGGTTGGTCTCAGTTCATCACCATGTATTTTCTATTTAATTCCAGTCCACTGTGCTAACTATTAACCTTGCTATTCATTTCTGTTTCTGCCCTTAACTTGGCCTCTAGACTTAATTCAGGGTACAGCTTTTGTATCTACTTCTCAACAATTCATTTGCTTTCTTCTCTTCCCAACCTGACCTGCTGCTGCTGGACCCAGACAAGATCAATTTTTGTCATATTAGGGAGCTGTCTGGAAAGGGAGAATTTATACTAAAAAAAATGAAACAAGGACAGGTAAATTTTGGTGAAATGTAATTTCATCAAAATATAAGGGTTTTGCACAGGGAGAGCCATAATAGGGACCCTGGTTACCCTTGGGCAGATGGATGGCATTAAGTAGAGTAGGAGAAATGTGCTAGTCTAGAAGCAGAAAAGAACCATCAAACTTAATTTCAATGCATTAGCCAAGCTATACCTAACCCTCTCTAACAAGCAGAACTACCTGTGCAATAGAAACCAATCCAGGATTCAACCACCACTATAACATGGATCCAGGAAATGTAGAACTAGGCAGAATGAAAAAGAGCTGCTATACTTGGGAAGACTGGAGAAAGAGATGACATAATCAACCCACCAGTATCACTGCCAGATCCACCAATTCTTTGTCATTTCCAGGCCAACAGACACAGAGAAAGAATTCTAGAGTTATACTGCTGCCAGTGGATCTTCCCAGTGCAAACCCAAGGGGTCTATACTTGTGGAATGAAAGAATTAGAAGAATATGACTCAAGAAGAAACAGAATGATGGGCTCAGGAACAGCACCGAGGGACTTGATTCCGTCCCTGAGACAGAGTTGGACAAGAATGGTGAGATGATGAGCGTGGTGGTGGTGGTCATGTGCTGCACACCAGCTCTTATCTCACCAATATTTGTCTTGGATAAACCCAAACATTCTGAGAATTTAATTTGTTCTCAAACTCAGGATGTCTCAAGTAGTTCTCCTAGGCTCTAGATTTCACATACATTTGGCAGTTAGATATCTCCACCAGGATATTCCACAATGGCACCACACTCAGTATGCCCAAACTGAACCATGTCCCATCCCCAAACCTTATGTGTTTCTACTTCAGACAATAGCATGTCATTATCTATATAGTTTTCCAAAGCAGAAACTTCAGTGCTGTTCATGTCCCCTGCCTCTTCCTCAAGCCCCTTGTAGTTAATCAATTAGACTTTCCAATTCTATCCATAAAAGACTATCAAGTTTATACTTATACTAGAGCAGTGGTTGGCAACTCATTAGTCAACTGAGTCAAATGTCAACAGTATAATGATTGAAATTTCTTTTGAGAGCCAAATTTTCCAAACTTAAACTTCTTCTAATGCCACTTCTTCAAAATAGGCTCGCCCAGGCCATGGTATTTTGTGGAAGAGGCACACTCAAGGGGCCAAAGAGCCACATGTGACTTGCGAGTAGAAGTTTGCCAACCACAGTACTAGAGGCCCAATGCAGGACAATCATGCACTGGGGGATCGGGGTAGGGTTAGTCCCCTCAGCTCAACCTGCACCCTCTCATAGTCCAGGACCCCTCGAGGGATGTCCACCTGCAGTCAGACATCCCTCTCGCCACTGCTATGCTTGCCAGCTGTGAACCTGGCTTCTGACTGAGCAATGCTCCCCCTGTGGAAGTGCACTGACCACTAGGGGGCAGCTCCTGCTTTGAGCGTCTACCCTCTGGTGGTCAGTGCACATCATAGCAACCAGTTCTGCCATTAAGTCGATTTGCATATTAGGGTTTTATTATATAGGATGCATCCCTTCTACTACAGCTGACATTCAACCCACCAGTAGTCTTGCCTAAGTCACTGCAACAGCCTCTAGCTACCATTTACCCATCAGCTACCACTCTTGGCCTTGTTGGTCTCATCTTCCATGCCATTCTTGTGCTTAGTATAAATCCTACAATGGCCCTCCCCTTGCTTAGAATAAAGTTCAAGCTCAATTGTCCAGCCAATTTGACCCTCTGGGATCTACTCTTTGGGATCCACCTTTGACCAGTCCTCAAGCTTCATTCCTCCCTATGACCTTCTTCAAATTTCATGCTCTACAAACACAAACACACTTGTAATTATCCCATTACACACTTTGCTGCATCTCACCTTCTTATCATTGTTCTAAGTGACCTCTTGACCTGCAATGCCCCTCCCCTGCTATTTTTATCTAACACATTTTCCTACTTTGAGGCTTAGCTCTAGTACTTCTTCTAGGAAGCCTTGCCTATCCACTACAGTTCACTTACCTACAAATTAAATGTTTTTTTTTTAAAGATTCAAAATAGAATTAAAAGAAGCAACTAAAGAAAAAATTGTTTTTCAAGGAATTGTATCAAACTTAAAAACATCTGCACAGCAAAGGAAACATTCACAAAATAAAAAGGCAACCTTCAAAATGTAACTAAGTATTCATAAATTGTATATTTGTTAAGGCATTTACATCCAAAACATATAAAGAGCTCAATAAATTCATTTACAAAAAAACCCCTAAATAACCCAATTTAAAAATAGGCAAAAGATTTGAATAGACATTTTTCCAAAGAAGACATATAAATGTCCAATGAAAACATACCCGAGGTATTTGACATCACTAATCACCAGGGAACTGCAAATCAAAACCAGTGAGATTATGCACCTCTTAGAATGGTTATTGTAAGAAAGATAAGAGATAACCTGTGCTGATAAGGATGTGGAGAAAAGGGAACCCTTGTGCACTACTGGTGCAAATGTAAACTGCTTACAGCCACTATGGAAAAACAGTATGGAGGGTCCTCAAGAAATTTAATAAAAAAAAGAATTACCATATAACCCAGCAATTCCACTTCTGGATATATATACAAAGGAAATAAAAATAGGATCTTGAAACTTGAAAAGATATCTGTATCTTCATATTCATTACAGCATTTATTATTTATAATATCCAAGAAATGAAAGCAGCCTAAGTGTCCATCAATGGATGATTGAATAAGAAAGCATGTGTGTGTGTGTGTGTGTGTGTGTGTGTGTGTGTGTGTGTGTGTTTGTATCTCAAAATGTTACATAAGGATATCTCAGATTATTCAGCCAGGAGAAAGAAGGAAATCCTGCCATTTGTGATAATTTAGATGACTTGAGGATATTCCACTAAATGAAATGTCAATTAGAGAAAGACAAATACTATGTGATATCATTTATATATAGAATATTTAAAAGGGTGAACTCATAGAAACAGAATAGGTTAGTAATTACTAGGGTTTGGGGTTGAAGGAAATCAGGAAATTTTGGTCAAAAGCTACAAACTTTCAGCTGCAAGATGAACAAGTTCTGTGGATATAATATATAGCATGGTGGTTATAGCTAATAATACTGCATTATATAGTTGAAAGTTCTTACAACAACAAAAAATGATAATTACATGATGGGAAGGAGGTGTCAATGCTATTGTGGTAAAAATTTTGCAATTATATACATGCATCAAATGACTTTGTACACCTTAAACTTACATAATGTTAGGTGTCTATTATCCTATATAATAAAGAGGCAATATACAAATTAACCCTAACGTTCTCACAAAGATGGCTGCCTATGACAAGGCCGGCAGGGTGGTTAGTGAGGGACAACCAAATGTTTGAACAAGCAAGCTGCATGAGGTGACCAGGCTGGCAGGAGGGTTAGTGAGGGGAAGACCAAACCACTGAACAGCAAGCTGTATGGGGTGACCAGACCAGTAGAAGGCCTGTGAGAGGCAACCAGGCCAGCAGAGAGAGGCAGTTAGGGGTGACTAGGCAGGCAGGCAGGTGAGCAATTAGGAGCCAACAGTCTAGGATTGTGAGAGGGATGTCGGACTGCCAGTTAGGATTGGGCCTAAACTGGCAGTCGGACATCCCCTGAGGGGTTCTGGATTGGAGAGGGTGCAGGCTGGGCCGAGGGACCCCCCACCTCCCCATGCATGAATTTAATGCACCTGAGGCTCTAGAATTTCAATAAAACTAGAAAACAATATGAAAAAATTACTCAATTTTTCCCCATTCTCCCATACAAACATTTTGGTGCCCCTATTTGTGCCCTTGTAATGCACAGTGCCTGTCTTTACCATTGATTATACTGCCTTTTATTAGTCATCTGTTCCTATTGTCTAACCACTTACTGACAATCTCCATAGTAACAAGGATTCATTACATGCCTAAAACCAGTCCATAGCAGACATTAAATAAACTGTAAATCAATAGCTGTGTTAGCAAGTGATGACCAACTCCTTTGGTTGATTTAATTCTCCTCCCAGACTTTTGAAGAGGCAAAACTTAGGTATGGCCTTTCCCTTGCTTCCTTTTGAGGGAGTTCTGTGTTTGGTCAAGATCATGGGCTCTGGATTTGGGCATAGCTGAATCTTTCTGCCTCTTTTTAACTGTGGGAAGTTGGACAAGTTACTAAACTCCTCGGAGCCTCACTCTCTCTTATCTGTAAAATGAGGATCATGATAGAATATACCCCATGTGGTGATTATGGGGCTTAAATAAAGTAATGTATTAGGTACACAGTTTTAGGTACACAGTAGGTAATAAAAAAATCTTGGTTATAATCATTCCTCCTCACACTCTTCTCTTCTAGCTTATTTATTCCAAAGATGGGGAGGGGGGTATGATTAAGGCTCTGAACGAAAAACAAATGAAATCTTTGTAGTATATCTTTAAGCTGAAGTTTCTGCTTTTGTTCCAGGAAATGTTGGAAGAGAATAAGCTTCTTTGCAGTTCTGTCTTTTTTTTCCCCCAAGAGGAAAACATCATAAAGACTCATAGCAGCAGCTTGAGCACTGAGCCAGTAAGTTTGGACCAGAGAAATGGTGCTGCCTGCTCGCTGCAGACAGAATGGCCACCGAGACAGATCTCATTAATGCTAATGGCCTTTGTGCAGCTAATTAGCAGCATATCACACTCAATATTTACCCCTGTGTGCCTACAAAGTTCCACTTTCTCCTCAGGAAGCAAGCTGTTTCTATACCTGACTCATGGCAAGGAAATCTCTGATGCCAGACACCAACTTCATCTCGGCCTAGATGAGCTGGGTGGAGGATAGCTGAGGGGCTGCCATCCAGGAGCTAGGAGGGAGGAAGAGGGAAGTTTGCAATTCTGATTCCAATTCTGGGTGGAGTGCTGGGCAGCCAGGGTCCTCACCCCAAAAGGGTGCCATTTGCATGATTCAGCCAAGCAGCTGCCAGTCCCAACTGCCCTCCCCAGAATTACAATGTCCTCCCCATCTTCTTCCTTTGAAAGGAGTGGTTCTCTGAGCTCAGTGCAGGTCCCCTCCTTGGCACAGGGCCTGGGCCTGGAGGAAGGAGTGAACCACCAAGAAAGGGCCTTCGTGGAGGCTTTTTTTAGGCAGAGAGCTCCTGGTGAACTGCTTACTATCCTTCAATAATCTTTAATAGAGCTCCTAAGCTGAGCCATGCCCTGTGCCAATGGCTGGGAACATAGGATGAATGAGACAGGGTTGGTGCTCTGGGAGCTCACAGAAAGACTGGCTTGCAGCCATCATATTATACTGTAATAATAAAGGGGCACAGAGCTGGGTGTGAGGAAAGGGACACTCAAGCCAGCCAGGGGAGTCAAAAGGGATTTCAGAAAGGAGGGATGCAACCTTCAATCATTGCACATCTGATTGCACATCACTGACCTGTTCAAGCACTAGGAGCCCTGAAGAGCAGATTCACCTCCCTTGGAGAAGTCTGGCTCCTGTAGGTCCCCCTCAAACCCCACCACCCCCTCTCTCTGAAGAAACAGACTTAGCAACTGAAAAAGACTGTAGCTCTGAGTCCTGGTTTTGTGTGAAGTGATAAAACAGCTATGATGTTTCTGGGCACTGAATGGAGACCAGCAGGCTAATCGTTGCTCCACTAGTAGGGACCTAGAGAGCTCCCTTTCAGTTCCCCTCAACCTCTGGGGTTCTCCCCAGCACCCCAACCCTAGCCCCCAACCACTACCTTGCTCCACAAGTGAATGTTGATTGAACAGATGACCACAGGGCCAGTCATCTCTCATTTGACTCCATGAGATGTGCAATGATTGAAGGTTGCATCCCTCAAAAGTCATTGGTTGAAGATTAACACCCTGCGTGATGGTATTAGAAAGTGGGAACTATGAAGGTAATTAAGTCTCAGGGACGGAGCTCTCATGAAGGGATTAGTGCCCTTACTAAAGGCACCCCAAAGAGCTTCCTCGTTCTCTTTTGACCATGTGAGAATGCAAGAAGACAGCCATCTGCAACCCAGAAGAGGGCACTCACTAGAACCCACCCATGCTGGCACCTTGATCTTGGACTTCAAGCTTCCAGAATGGTGAGAAATACATTTCTGATGTTTATTTGTTATACTTTATCATAACAGCACAAACTAAGATAGGATGCTAGCTCAAAACAAATCCTTCAACCCTGTGAAGTGGTTGCTTGGCCAATGCTCAGCCCCTAAATGCACTGGAGTTCTTGCCCCACCACCAACCATGTTCAAACTGACCTGTCCTGGGACCATGCAGAACACCAGAAGAGAGAAAGCCTGAGTCCATTGACTGCTCTGGGCTCGGGAGGGTAGGATGGTCCATGCTTTAAGGAAGGAGCTGAGCCTGGAGGATGATCTCTTGTTGCAGAGGTAACCATAGGACCAGTGACCTCTCATCAAACCCAGGAGCTGCCCACTGACCACTGACACACCATGCCCACACCACAGCTTCTTTTTTTAAAATATATTTTTATTGATTTCAGATAGGAAGGGAGAGTAAGATAGAAACATCAATGCTGAGAGAGAATCATTGATAGGCTGCCTCCAACACACCCCCCACACTGGGGACAGAGCCCACAACGTGGGCATGTGCTGTGACTGAGAATTAAACTGTGATCCCCTGGTTCATGTGCTCAAACACTGAGCTATACCAGCTGGGTGACCACAGCCTCTCTTGCAGCTTCTGCTAAGCAGAGCACTGCTGAAGCTTGTAGTGCAGTTTCCACTAGGCTCTGTGGGTGGGCTCCCTGCCAAGCATTGTCTTTTAGGCTAATGAGCAAGCTGTACTATCAAATAAGGACCCAATGTTAGTCACTCTCTGATGTGCCGAGGTATGGCTGAGTCTACACAGAGCAATGCAGACTGAATGAGGAGCTGGTGTGTTCAGTGGGGGCACTCCCATGGAGTCCCCAATGGCCAGGCTTGCCCATGGAATTCAGCTGAACTACAAAAGAATGATTGACCCCATGGCACAGATTTCTAAGCAGGCAAGGAGACTGAGCAGTCAGCCACAAGCTGGTATTTACTTTTGGGCGTGTTTCCCTGAAGCAGGTTTCCTGCAGTCCAACAAGCCCAGGTGAGCAGCAGGGCATTGTTTCAGGACAAAACTGAACATACAGCCAAGGCGGAAACAGTCCTGGTAACCAGTGCAAATTCTGCCCTGATAGACCGCAACCCATTCCTACTGGCCTGCCCTAGGTATGCTCAGATTCATGGCAGCCAAACTTATCCCAGGCAGGCCATGGACATTTCCTTACATGTACCTGCCCCTACACACACCCTCCCAAGAAACTGCCCCAGCTGCTCAGTGAGGGAAATGCACATATTTTTTTCAAAAGTCGGAGCCAGGAAGAAATCTAGAAGTCATTCAGCTTGTGTCCTTTTAGAGATGGCTGGAACCAAGGCCTTAGGAGAAGAATTACCTAGCCCAGTGGTTGGCAAACTCATTAATTAACAGAGCCAAATCTCAACAGTACAACAATTGAAATTTCTTTTAAGAGCCAAGTTTTTTAAACTTAAACTTCTTCTAATGCCACCTCTTCAAAATAGACTCACCCAGGTCATGGTACTTTGTGGAAGAGCCACACTCAATGGGCCAAAGAGCCACATGTGACTCAGGAGCCGGTTTGCCGACCTTTGGCCTAGCCCCGTGTTTCCCAAACTTTTGACATATGTGTATCCCTTCTATAATTTTCGTAATGCTGAGTACCCCTTGTCAAAAAAATGGATGTATTTTAATAATCAAAAAATATATATTTTTTATTTTTTTGGTACATACACAAAATAATAATAAACAAAAAATAAAAGTATTCATAATAAAATATAAATAAAAGTTTTATTATAAATAACATTTATTTGCACACCGGACCATCTCACGCCTCACAAGACTGTCTTGACTTGACTC
This sequence comes from Vespertilio murinus, assembly GCA_963924515.1. Classification (NCBI taxonomy): domain Eukaryota; kingdom Metazoa; phylum Chordata; class Mammalia; order Chiroptera; family Vespertilionidae; genus Vespertilio; species Vespertilio murinus. Next base: position 99,076,010 of record OZ004709.1, read on the forward strand.
ATGAGAACGTAGAATTAGGCGCAGCTAAACACAGTGCAGTGCATATCCCCACCAAACTCCGGTGCAATGTGTACCCCTACCAAACTCTTCCCGTACCCCTGGGGGTACGCGTACCACACTTTGGGAAACACTGGCCCTAGCCTAACGTTGCCTGGCATTTTACCACCCTGGTCTCCTAACTCCTAAGACAGTGACCATCCTAGACTGTCATTCTACTTCTGGTCTGTCTGCTCAGTGAGCCAGGCACAAGGTCCTGTTCACCTCCTCCCTCTGTACTAGTCAGAAGCTGACCCACATGACCAAGAGAAGGGCTTTTGGACTTTAGTCTCCATGTGAACTAGCGAGACTGTGTGGTATCATGACCAAGAACTGAGCAGCTGCCAACCCAGGTATGAATCCCCAGATCAATCACTCAGACCTTGGCAGGTTAATGAGCCTCTCTGAGCCTCAGTTCCCTCATCTGCTAGATGGAATAACAATAAACCTATTTCACGAATTGCTGTGTGGATTCAATGTACTAATATGTATTAAAGAACTTGGCGCAGAGGAAGTGCTATACGAACCTAGGTTATGACAATGATGATGATGATGATCATCATCATTATAAATGCACATTCCATACCGCACTCATAGAGAATCTGATTCAGTAGACTCATACCGAGAACCAGTGATCTGTATTTCAGCAAACACCCCTAGTGATGTTAGTGGGAGCCTATGGGAGTGGGGAGGGCTGGCTCAGGGACCATATTTGGAGAAACCCTGCTTTCAAGGTTGGGGAAGTGTGTGTTGACCCTCTGGTCTGTAAAAGGGCTTCAATGCCCTGTTAGCCTTCTTGTCTGAATCCCTAAATCCATATTCCTCAGCATTCACTCTCTTCCTCCCCAGATGGCTTGTTACAAGACTCAGCCTCAGGTTGCCCATTCTTCACCCCCAAGCTGCTCCCACTCTTAGGCTTTAGAAACAGCCTTTCAATGCTGCCCCCTCCCAAGTCAACTCAGAGGTTCCCCAAAGTTTGAGCGTCACTAACAAAGAGCAGGTGTTCCTGGTCGAGCCAGGCTCAGAATGTTGGGGTGCTGACCTATGCAGTTCCTGAGGACTGAGACTGCCAGGAAGACAGCGGGGTCACCCTTTGCTCCCCTCTACCTCGCCCACTCAGGGCTGCCACTCCACAGATGGTGATCCCAGCCTGGGTGGCATTTCCATGCTGGCTCTTCATTTCCTGCTGAGAACAGAGCTGGCCTCACTGATCCACTGGCTCTCTGCCCAGCTGGGCTGGAGGCGGCATCCTTGAAGACTTTTTGGCCCTCTCTCCCCTGGGACAGAGAGGCTGTACTGAGGAGGGTGTGGAGGGGACCAAGGCATCATTTAAGAGGCTGCTAAGACCAAGTCTGGGGAGCAGCCAGGAAGAGAGGCCCCAGCCCAGACAGTCCCTCCCACCCTGTCCAGACCTCAGTGTACTCATGCAAAGATAATTCTGTTACCGGGAATGCAGACTGGAGAGATAACCTGATTTAAAAGCTGAAACTGGCTGAGTTGGGGAGGGAGGCTGGGGTGCAGGAATAGTTCCTTTTATCCCAGGAAGGCAGAAGCAGTAAACAGAGTAGGGGTGTTGGGCGGAGAGGTGCTGGATGGCTGCCTAGATGGTTGCAGTTTAGGTGCACGGAAGTGAAACCCAGTCCATCCAAGAGCTCATGCACCCCTTTGAGCCTCTGCGGATTCACTTTTTTTCTAGAGTAAAGGTACCATCATCTGGCTCATAGCCCCCCGGGGAGGAGATAAACCTTTGACCTGAGACATGTCAGAGAGGAGAAGAGCCTCTTTGGGTTTGATTTGGGTCATTGATCAGATAGCTACCCTTGGAACAATTTACTTCAGTGTAAATACCTATCTGCAAAAGTTGGTGGCTTGATTGGACAGCTTGGCTAAGGGGTGCTCGGGTCAAGGTCAGAGGCTTGGGACTAGTTCCCCCACATCTCTATTCTTTTCCTTCACACCTGAGAGCCAGGACCCCTGGGCCAAGTCCAGCAAGGCCTCATCCTCCCTCAGTTCAGGGAGGGTGTGGCACCTTCTACTAAGCCTTCTTCACATCCTGCGTGCCCGCAGCTCCCCTGCAGTCTCACTTTCACCCACCTACATCTCACGAGGAAGGCGCCCTGGAGGAAAGTAGACTGGGCAGGCCTCCGGAAAGGGAAGGAAGTTACTAAGGATTATAGGAAGCTGTCTGCTTCTTCGAATTGGGCAACGTTTCTCTGCAAATAATTTGTCTTTTTTAAATTTATTTATTTTATTTTTTAATAGACTTTATTTTGTACAGTAGTTTTAGGTTCACAGCCCAATTAAGTGGAGTTTACAGAGATTTCCCATGTGCCTCCTACTCCAATGTACATCGCCTCCCTCACCATCAGCATTCCCCACCAGAGTGGTACATTTGTTATAATTGATGAACCTACATTAGCTCATAATCACACAAAGACCATACTTTACATCAGTGTTCACACTTAGTATACATCCTATGAGTTTGGACAAATGTATAATGAATTTGACTTTTTTTTTAATAAACTGCCTTTGTCAGATGAATGCAAGACACTGAAGAAGCCAAGGCCAGTCTAAGAGCTGCTTGGGCATTTTAGGCTGAAGGACAGAGCAGAGACCCAGCCACAGCCCAGTCTGCCAACCAGAGAGAAAGGCACATAATCTCACCCCCTGGAAATGCCACATCCTCTGTGGGGCCAGGACCCTGCCTTAGGAAACACTGATTAGAGCAGGTTTGCTGGCCAGCAGTGAAGGAGTTAACAAACAGCCAACCACTCTCCCCATCCCCACCCTCCTCCCACTGGACCCAGATGAATAACCAGTCAGTAAGATGACCCAGTTGAAGATGTCCCCTGGATGATCCACTCTGATCCCTGATCCCAGGGTATCTGTACTCTTCTCAGCACTAATGGAATGACTCAGAGTGAGGGGGAGGCTGGCCAGGAGACTGGGAGGAGGCTTCTGACCCTCACCACAGTAAGTTTAGTGGTCCTGGCCACTAAGTAAACTAGAAGGAAGGTAAGAAATCAGATTTGAGAGCATCAGGAAAAGCAGAACACACACATACACACCCTACCCCACCCCCACCATTCCTCCCAGCTCTCCACACCAGGAAAGGCTCCACTGAGCTGAGCTGCCCTTGGGGTCTCCTCTACCCCCTCTCCCTGCTCCCAGTCCCTCCCCAGTGGGAGAGCACTGCCTGGGCCTCCCTAGGGGCTCAGCTGCCTGTGGCTTTGTGCAGCTGAAAGACCTGAGGATTTATTGCCTCAGAGGCAGCTGCTCCCACCTCTGCCCCTCCTTTCCTCCCTTGCAGCTGCAGCCACGCCCATCGTTGTCTGGTGGGGGCAGGGAGGGGATGCCCAGCCTGAAGGGGTCACTCCTGCTGCAAGCAAGAGCACCGCTCTTCTGGGCCTTGCTGTGACCTGCTGGTAGCTCAGAGGTGTTGTCTATGAGGAAAACACAGGAGTGTCCATTTCATTACAGCCTGCAGGTGAGGAGGGGGCCTGTCTTTCTAGAATATTCTGTCCCATAATAATCCTCAGGCTAAGCTTGCATTCAGGAAGCCCCACATCTCCAGATCAATTCAGCAAGTATCCCTGGTTCAGGGACAGCGTGAGCACAGTCTAATAACAAAGTCACAGAAATGTCAACAGGCTGTTTGTGTGGAAAGAGACAATACTGGCGGTAGAGAGGTGGTGTCATGAGAAAAGCTCAGACATGGACTCAGTGCCAGCAGAGCCTCTCCTGAGCTCAGTGAAAGCTGGGTCACACCAGTGGCTGTTGAGGTCTCTCCAAGTTGGAAGCATTACCTATGATTGATAAAGAATAATGGTTTAGGAAGCCAGTTGAGAATGGGCTAAGCAATAAGGAAGCTGTGATGCAACCTGGGAGCTGGGAACTGGGGCCAAGCCTGGGAAACGGTGGTGTGTCCACAATGCCAAGGGGCTCCAGGGGTTCCTCCAGCAGCAGCACCCGCCCCCCCCCCACACACACACCTGAGTCCTGGAAGAGAGTTTGGTGGGTGATAGGCAGAGCAAGCACAGGGGCAGGGGCCCATCAGGTGCTTCCGGAAGCTTGGTCCTTGTCCCCTGGGCACTCAGTGTAGTCTGGCTTCCTCGTTCTTGTCTGAGTTGCTGACCCCAGTGTGTGATTCAGAAGATTCAGCTCTAATTCTACGGGAGGGGGTAGGGTGCGAGCAGTGAGTGCTATAGACAGAGCATGGTGGTCCCTGGATGACTGGGTGCTCCCGTTGAAGCTCCGGGAGATCCAGTTGTCTCATTTGCCAAATGTCTCCAATGTACTTTGGAGGACTGTTCTGATGATCAGAGGTAGTGTTGTGTGAATTATCACAATAGTGTAATATCATAAATGCTATAAATAATACCGTGAGAAGAATTCCCGCTGCACTGTTCTTCAGATGCAGAGGAGCCCTAGAGCCATGCTAGATCCCCACCCCATGCCTGGGGGCTCTAGGCATCTACCTCAGCCTTTCTTTCCTATGGGTCAGGGTCAGGAGGCCTGCACCTGCGTGTGAGCCCAGAAGGGGCTGCTGCTGTGATAATCCAGGGGAGAGGGGGAGCACTGAGGCCCCTCAGCACTGGTCCTATAGAGATCTGCTTAGAGTGAGAGCAAAGGATGGAAGTAAAAATCCTATCCTGAGAACTGGTACATCAGCAGAGCCTTAAAGTTTGGATATTATTGTGGGTTTGAGATAAAGTAAGCAATGTGCCAATTTAGGAATCCCAGCGAGAGAGAGAGAGAGAGAGAGAGAGAGAGAGAGAGAGAGAGAGAGAGAATATGAATGGAAATCTCTCTCATTGTCACACGGCCAAGCCCAATTGTGGTTTACATTTCTGGCTGAAGCTCCGAGAGAGAGAGAACTGGAGCCCAGCAGTCTCAGACAGCAAAGATGGCCCTGGGAACCAAGAGGGAAGGGGCAGCTGACCTGTGCCTCTGTGCCTCTGTGAGGATGGCCAGTGGGTGCTGGCAGAGGGCAGCTTCGCTGGGCAGCCAAGGTAGATTACAGTACTTCAACTGAAAGAAAAATGTCCTTAACCACGGAACTATTCTTCAGGACCAGGCAGAGAAATTGACAATGTTGATTCATTTAGCTCAGCAGTATTCAGGTCAAAATCAATCTTGTCAAAAATCCATCACCCACACTCAATAAGTAAGAAAAGGGATACAGCATCCGGGAATCAATCACACCCCAGCAAGGAGCAGCTGAAAACAGATCTATCCTGGTCTCCGATGGGGGCTTCCACTCCTCAGTGTGCTGTTTCCTGAATGCATCCTGGGGAACCCTCCCAAGGTCACGGGCACCAGCCAAGCCTTTAGCAGCAGCTGGAACTGAGACACCCCAAGAGTGGGTGGTCAATCATCTGGTCACCTCTCTATAACCAGGCAGAAGTTCTAGAGCCTCAATGCAGATTTATAGATGTTTACTTTCCACCGGATCAACCCTTAGCTGATGGGTGTGGCTCCACAGAAGTCACTTCTTTCATGCATCCATGTCAGGAACCGTCACTCAACTCTCCTGCTGTCCTCAAAGCTTTGTGGTTGCCTCCCAGGAATAATTACAGCTTAGCAGTTTCCGGCTGCACAGGGCTCTGGAAAAACAGGTTCCCTGACCTGAGGAACTCCCACAAACATACAGTGGGCAAGAATCACCATCCTTTTTGGTCCTGGGCCAGACATTAGCATCCCCCAAGCTGGCGTTATGGCAGCCCTGACTCCCCCAGACTCCAAGATGGCATGTGAGCGGGGTCAGGTGATGGAGAGGACTGGATGCCACCTATGCCATTCACCAGCTCTGTGAATTTGAGCCAGGTCTTAAACTTCTGTACAATGCATTGTTCTCATACATAAAATGGAAACCATGTTACAATTACTGCTTAGGACTGTGGATGATTCGGTGAGACTTTATATGTGAAGAACTGGCATACAGACAGTGATCAAGAGTGAAAATTGTTGCCCTGGCCAGTGTCTCTCAGTGGTTAGAGCATCAGCCCTGGCACCAAAGGGTTTTGGGTTCAATTCCTAGTCAAGGGCACATACCTGAGTTGAAGGTTTGATCCCCAGTCCCTGTCAGGGCATGTTTGGGAGGCAACCAATCAATGTGTCTCTCTCATATTGGTGTTTCTCTCTCTTCTTTCCTCTCTCCCTTCCTCCCTCCATTTTACTCTCCCTAAAAAAAAGTTATCCTCAGGTGAGTATTACAAAAAAAAAAAAAAAAAAAAAGAGGTGAAAATTCTTATTAGACAAAAGTACCTTCTGGTGCTGAGACCTTTCTTCTATTCTCATCTTCCTCCCACAAACAACTTATAAAAAGTGTTCACACAATTCTTTCCTTCATTTATTTATACACTTGAGAAATATTTATTGACCATTGATTGTTCTAAACACTAGAAAGATAGTGTATACATGGGGAGGAGGCACATAACCTGTAATCAAAGAAAATAATCACAGATAATAATAAATGGTCCAAAGATAACAAGAGAATGAACTAAAGAGTGGCTGAGTTGGCATGGGGGCTATTTAAATTTGATTCAAGGAAGGCCTCTATGAGTGGGGAACATTTGAGTTGAATCCCAAATAGTATAAAGGAGTCAGCCATGGAATAATCTGGAGGGAGGGTATTTCAGGCAGTGAGAGTGTTGAGGACTGAGAGGAAGGGCACAGAGAGATGGCGGGGTTGGGGGCAGCTTAGGCAGGGCAGAGATCATATCTTTGGCCTTCAAATGCAATGGGAGGCCACTGGAGGTGACATTGTCAATAATGCATTTTAGAAAGCTCTTTTCCAATGATATTTGGAGAATGGGTTGAAGCAGGGCAAGAGTGAAAGGAGTGAAAAGCAGGGAAAGAGTGAAAAGCTAGGAGACCCTTACAGAGTTCAGGAGAGGATGATGGTGGCTTTGCTTAGACAGGTACCAGTAGGTAGGAAAAGTAGGCACTAGGGTATAGGAGATATTTGGGTGGTGACAACAATAGTATTTGCTGATAAATTAGGTCTGAAGAAAGGTGAGAGAAAGAGAGGAACCAAATATTTCTCCAAAGTTTGAAAAGGATAGATGGGGTACTAATTGCCACTGTGTGGAAGACCTGGAGGAACAGTTTGGGGTGGAGAAGTATAAGTAAGAGCTCTGCTAGGCTGAATCAAAATTCTTATTAGACACCCATACGAAGAAGCCAAGTATAAGTGATCGGATCTGAGAATCACCGGTGAAGGGATGTTATTTAGAATCATGGTACTGATTCTAAGCTAGGAAGAAAGTCCCTCTGGCTGGAGGAGGGACAGAGAATGATTAAACCCTGGAAGAGTCACCTGGAGGAATCCAGTCCCCAAACCCCTGCCCTTTGGGCTTATATAGCTGCCAGATAGTCACCCAAGTAAGGGATGAGGACTTGAGGCAGAGGGATGCCTTGGAGGAAACTTGAGTACAAGTGAAGGTGGAAGCTAGGCTGGTGCAGCCACAACCTAGAGAAAGGCAGGGCTCTCCTGCATTCAGACTTCTGCTTTCTGGTAAGTACTTCTGGGAGGCAGATGGCTTCAAGCCCCTTATGCCATGCCATGTGTGAGCACTCAGGAAAGGAGGAAAGGGGAAAATGAAAGGGGGAGTGAACCTCTGCTCTAAATGAGATGTGGCTCTGTTCCAGGGCAACCCATATTTCCCCCAGTGTTATAGATTGAAGACTTGTGCCTTCTCAAAACTCATGTGTTGGAACCCAAACTCCCAAAGTGGTGGTATTTAGAGGTAGGGCCTTTGTGATGTATTTAGTTTTAAATAAGGTCAGGAGGCTGGGACCCCAGGATGGGGTTAGTGTCCTTATAATATGAAGAAAAGAGACCAGAGCCATTGAATCCCTTATCTTCTCTCTTCTCTCTTCTCTCTTCTCTCTTCTCTCTTCTCTCTTCTCTCTTCTCTCTTCTCTCTTCTCTCTTCTCTCTTCTCTCTTCTCTCTTCTCTCTTCTCTCTCCTCTCTTCAATCTTCTCTCTTCTCTCTCCTCTCTTCAATCTTCTCTCTTCTCTCTCTCTCTCTCCCTCTTTCTCTCTCTTCCAGGAGAGAGGCACATTGAGAAGTTGACTATCTACAAGCCAGGAAGAGAGTCCTTGCCAAGAACTGAATCTGCTGGTACCTTGATCATGGACCTCCCAGCCTCCAGAACTATGAGAAATACATGCCCATTGGTTAAGCAACCCAGTCTGTGGTATTTTGTTATAGCAGCTGGAGCAACCTAAGACACCAGGCTTCCGTAGCCTACAGTGCTCGGGAGGACACATTGACATGAATGCTCAAAGATGCCTGATTTCTAGGACTGCAGACCTCAGCCCCTTGCACCCACAGCAATACCTCCCCTGGTTATTTTGAGGACACCTTAGGGAGGCTCAACTGTGCTCACAGACAGTCTCTTCACATTCTGCCTCTCACAGCCCCTGAACCACACAAGGAGGCAGCTCCCTCCTTCTGGGCCTCCTGTCTCCCTGCCAGGACCCCATGAAGTACCACCTCACTCACTCACACCAGGCTGAGTCCATGGACACTTAGAGGGTAAGTACTCCCTTCTTGTGCTGCTGCCTCGAGGGGAGGAGGCTGCCTGCTGACCCTGAAGTTCACTAGGCCTGGCCACGCCCTGAATCCCTTCCAGGGTCTGACCACTGAGTGAGTTGAGAAGCCACATCTCATTTATTGACATGTCCCCAGGACCTAGTAAGTGCCTGCCCCATACCAGGCACATGACTCACAATAGGGAACTGGGAAAAGATGAACAGGGAGCAGTGTGCACAGGACGGGGCCATCAGAGGCCGGTGAAGGAGGGTGTGCAAGTCTTTCCTCAAGAGGAGAGCAGATAGCAGCAGACAGCTCACTGCAAGAGCCAGAGGGCCACTCCAGCGGGGCCCCAGGCAGGATTTGGGGCTGAGCGCAGACCCATGCACCCCACACCTGCACCTGCTTCAAGAACAATGAGCTAGTCAAGGTTGCTGGGAGGAAGCACGTAATGAGCTCAATTTCGCAGCTGAGTGGGTTGGGACCACATCGAGGGAGTTGGTTTCTGGGACAGCAGCTTCCCTGTCTCTCTGGTTCCTGCAGTCAGGTGGCCAGGATGAGTCCATACCGGAGTCCAGACTCCAGGGCCCACACCCAACCCCACACAGCTCAGCGCCTACATCTCTTCAGGTGCCCTCCGGTTCCCAGCCCAACACCTCCACTCCCAGCACACGGGCCACTAAGAAGGCCACTTTCAAAGACTAGTACAATCTTAACAATGACAGCTGCCATTTGAAGGGGCTTCCTGAGGGCAGGACATAGGCTCTCATTTAGTGTCAATACCAATCTCAGGAGGTGGGTTTTATTACTCCCGTGTCACAGATGAAGAAACTGGGAGTCAGGAAGGTTAATTAGTCCAACGCTTCACAGCTAATGGGCAATAGAGCCAGGACTGCAACCAGCTATGTCTGGCTGCAGATTTCATACTCTGAACTGCTTTGCTCTGTTGACTCCCAGGACAAAAAGTCATGTGCCAAATGGAATAGTTGGGAAGGGGCAGGGGAACCTGACACACAGTGCGTTAGGCAGAGAGCAGATGGGTGGTACAGTCTGCAGGGATAAAGGTGCCCTGGTCCCACGGACACACAGTCATAAAGGCACTGTGAGATTCTGCTTCCCACGCCCCCAGGAGCTGGGCCGAGTACCCTTTTCCCAAGCAGATTACGCTATGTGTGGGAAAGGAGATGGACATTCTGCTTCTGAGACCCAGGAAGACAGGCAAACTGTTGGAGTGTGGAACAGAGCTAAAAACACAGGTACCTCCTCAGGGTTGGAAAGGCTACCAGGTTCCAAAACTGGGTCTGCAGCCACCTCTCCCAAGGTCACACCAGGCCATCTTCATTGGACCAGCTCAGGCCCCACTCTCCCAGAGCTCCTTCTTCAGCCCTGGCTTCTCCCTCAAGCCCTGTGAGCCGAGTACATTCCAGCAGGTTCCCCACAGACTGCCCACTGATCCCATTGCCCCGTGTGTCACCCACTCTGTTCAGCAAAGGGCAGGCATTGGCTCCTAACCCTGCTTCCTGACTAGTCCTGCCCAGAGTGCTGCCTTCAGGCCTGGGGTGCCTCTGCCTAATCTCCAGGGCAGCACCAAGGGTTGCAATGGTCAGACCCCACAGGAAGACAGGTGCCTCCTGCAGTCTGGGAATCAGTTGAGGGCACTTGGAGCCCTAAGACAATCTGAGCCTGGGTGTGCTGTCACTCAGCATGCTTTGGGCTGCAAGTTCCAGAAAAATCTGACAACCGTACACTGGCTCCATCCAGTGCTATTCAAACTTCACTATGCATGCAAGTCACAGGGGACCTTTTTGAAATGCAAGGTCTGATTCATTGGACCTTCATCTGGAGCGAAACCTGTGATCCTGCCTCTCCAGCAAGCTCCCAAGGCTGAGGCTCTCGGCCCAGAAGGCACATTGTGAGTAACGAGGGTTTAAGATGTAAACCTCAAGGACATGAGCCACTTATATATAAAGAGCCCAGAGGCAGGTGGCACCAGCGTTGGCCCTGCTCACTGATGTCTTCACCTGGCTTTGGCCATTCTTTCCTCTGCCACCCTCATCATCATCAGCTGGCTGCCCAAGCTCTAAGCAGCACAGCCGAGGTCTCACAAGCCAGTGTCCGCTCACAACGTGGCACTCCTAGTCCTGGAGAGAAATGGAGGGGAGAAATGGTCTCTGTGTCTAGCCCCTAGGAAGCACCCCCAAAATGGCAGCTGTGGTTATTAATTATTTATTTTCCTATAGCTCTCCTGTTATCAGGCAAAAAAAAAAAAATCTTCCCCAGATTCCCCCAGATGTTTACTTATGTCTCTCTCATTGGCCGGAACTGGGTCTCATGCTCATCCCTGAACCAATTACTGTCATCAGCAGTCAGATTTCCATGATTGGTTTAAACTAGTTATGATTCATCACCAGGATCTGGGGACATTTCCACTGAAACAAAAAACAGAACTCAATTAGCAAGAAAACAGATGTAAAAATAAAGGGCCTTAGGGGCAGAGTGGGGATGAAGAGAAGATGCCAGCAAATGTGCTCCACAGAAAAAGGGAGGGGTCAGGCCTGTGCATCTTACGTGCAGGCACGCAGGCGTTGGGAAGGCACATGTGCCAGGCACCTAAATGCACGTTATACACAGTGAACTGTCACAGGAGTGCAGGCCGCTGTGGTGATGGCAGTGGCAACTACTAACACCCCTGTCCTGTGGAGCGTGGAGAGAGATGGAAGCAGAGAGAATGCTCTCCCCACAGCCCGTCCCCACAGCCAGATGACCCCTGTGACTTCGGTGGGAATTTTCCCTATTCCTAATTCTCTCCCTCTTTGTTGATTGTAACTGCCCAGCGGTCAGCTGACTTTGTTGGCAGGGCTGGGTGGCTGGAATGAGGCTTCTGCTGAAGGAGAAAGAGGCATTTGTGTGTTGGAGATTCCTGCTTCCTCCACAGTGGTGAGAATTCACAGAGCCCAAGCCCGAGGGGAGGCCGTGTCCTTTGCAGGAGGGCTAGGCCCCCTTTGGGCATTGCCTCTGTGGCCCACCATCTTCACACATGCTCTTCCTTTCCCTGGAGATGCTCTTCCTCACACTGTTCACACCTGGCTGCCTCTCAGCTTACACAGCCCCTCCTCGGAGAGGTCTCTCTTGGTACTCAAATATAAAGAAGCTCCTTCCTCTGCTTCCTCCCCTTCCCCACTCTCTGACAAAAGTAAAATTTTCTTCCTCAGCTTATTTGCTACAGTCTGTAATTATTCTCTGGTCTATTATCGAATCTGAAACTCTGTGAGGGCAGGGACCATGTCCATCACATCACCACCACTTACTCAGCACAGGGCCTGGCACATAGTATTCCCACAGTGAACATGTGTTGAGGAAATGAATGAAGGCAGTTGAAACAACAAATTTCTGTTCCCAGAATGGAAGAGCTAGAGTTAACATTTAAATGAAGCAGAAGAAATTTAGTTTAGCCACAAGGAGTAAACTTACTAGAGAAACCCAGAAGAGAAACAGTGTGACCACATACACATTTGTCATTCAGGGCTGGGGAGGAGGAGACCACCCACACCAGGAAGAGGGATGGACAGCCTCTGGAAGGTCCCAGCTGCCCTAGGAAGACAGGAGTCGGTGTCACCCACCCCATGCCCCCATCTTGCCTAGCAGGTAATAAGTTGCCTCTTTGTTGAGTTCTCTGATCCCTTGTGTTCCAGCTTCTGCTTTCAGAAACCCCATCTGCTTTGGGGGCATGGGAGGGCTGGGTCAGGGACTGGGATCCTGCATTGAGTCCTGGTCCACTGGGCCAGATGATGAGTGGGAAATTGACCGGAATGCTGAAGCCATGACCCAGAACAGCAAACTCACACCTTGGAAAGACTGGAGCTTTATGACAGGGCGGAGCTGAGGGGAGCACCAATTGCTCACAGCTAGCTTGAAGTTCACAGAAGCTGTCCTAGTGGCTGCATGAGAAGGTTCTCTGTGCACCCTGCCTGGCTCAGAGCAACAAGAAGAACCACTCAGGCCAGTGAGTGCAAAGGCGATCAGTTACACAGCTAGTCTTAGAGAAGAAACACACTCAGTTCCCCCCTCCCCATTACTGCTCATCCTGATGGATGTGCAGGGAGACCTACCTGGTAATTTTATGTGATCCCACCTAGAGCATCATGACACTAACTAGTGCTAATAAGCACCCCAGACAATAAGAGCTGAAGGGAGTGGACAGGAGGGAGAGAGTACAATGATGTAGCTTTCAGCTAGGTCTGTGTGTGTGTGTGTGTGTGTGTGTGTGTGTGTGTGTGTGAGAGAGAGAGAGAGAGAGAGAGAGAGAGAGAGAGAGAGAGAGAGAGGGATGGGTGGCCCACACAGAGGTAAGTTAAAGAAATAGTAAGGAGGGCTTAATCAGACAGTTGGATATGTGCCTCTAGGCCACCTTTGGAGAGCCTTGGATTCACACCTTAATCAATGTATATATAAGAACCCTCCCTCTCTTTGCCAGGCTCTGTGATAGTGATCAGCTCTGAATAGTGAACAAAATTCACTTAGTCCTGCCCTCATGGAGCTTTTGGATGATGGAAGGAATCCCATAGGAATCAAATATTTACAAACTGAAACTGTGTTAAGTGCTATGATAAGAAGAGGATAATGATAGGAGTGTTTGACAGAAGCTGGTCACGACAGTTTCCTGAACACCTGACCTGAACTGATACCTGAAGGAAGAGGAGTTAGGTTAAGCGGAGAAGCACAAGTATTCTATGAGGCAGGAGTAATATGCACAAAGACCCTAAGGTGGGAAGGAACAAGAAATATGTAAGGCCCAGAATGAAGGCCAGCATGACTGAAACAGGAGAAGGAAGAGGATGGCAAGGCTGGTCTCTGCCTTGGCTCAGGGAAGTCTATGGAAGACAGAAGCAAGCGGAGCCCTCCCAAGGCCATCTTCCAACTGCATGCCATGTTGAGGCTAGTGTAGCACAGACAAGGACTGGCTGGGAGCAGGGAAGTTCTGCTAGCTTACTGGGTTCCTCAGAAGCACTGAGGGTCCTAGACAAACCCTTGGAGGGTCCCATTGGAAAGTGCTGTGTGGTCTTGTTTCTTCATACTCTCCTGGGCCTGCAGAAAGATAAGTGAAGCCACAGCACTGCCTGGGTCATAATGTGGAGGGCCATGCTGGCCTGTTAATTTTGCCTTCCATCTCTACTACTCACCTCCTCTCTCAGCAAAGTCACGAGGAAGGTACTATGTGTCTCCTCAGTGGTTTCCTGGCCCAAGAACCAGGACAACAAAATGGCCTTGTGAGTCAGCATGCCAAGATTGCCAGAGTGTTTGTTCAAGATCTGACATCACTGGGCTTTATAAGCCATGCTATAAATTTTCTTTTTCTTTTTTCTCTTAGTATTTCTTCTTTATACCCCTCACTTTTCTGCAATAAACATTTTTATTAAAGCATAACTTACAGGAAAGGACACAAATGCTAAGTGTTCAATTATTTTTCACAAAGTCAGCACACCCAGGCATATAGGCACCAAAACACTGCAAGAATGTTTCTGGCAACAGTATTTGTAATAGCCCCAAACTTGGAGAAAAACTGTCCACCAAGAATATTATGGACAAATAAAATGTAGTATATTTGCATAACGGAATACTATCATCAATTAAAAATGAATGAACCCCAGCTCCAGGTAACAATAGGGATGAGCCTTGTAAACATGCTCCCAAATGAAATAAGCCAAACACAAAGGATAAATATTGTATGATTCAACTTATAAGAAATATCTAAGCCAGTCAGAGAAAGACAAACACCACGTGATTTCACTTATATATGGAATCTAGTGAATAAAATTAAACAAACAAAATAGACACAGATTCATAGATGCAGAGAACAGACTGACAGCTGTCAGAAGGGAAAGGCATTGGGAGTTGGGTGAAAAGGTAAAGGAATTAAATAAAATAATTAAAAAAAACTCATATACACAGACAACAGTGTGGTGATTAATAGAGGGAAAAAGGTGTGGTGGGAGTAGAAGAGTGTAAAGGAGCATATATGGTGATGGAAGGAGACTTGACTTTGGGTGGTGAACACACAATATAATATAAAAATGATGTGTTATAGAATTCTATACTTGAAACCTATATAATTATATTAACCAATGTAACCCCAATAAGATTTTTAAAAATAAATATTCAGAATAGGCAAATGTATAGGTATAGAAAGAACTCCCTATCCTTGGCAGAAAGCAGATTCGAAAGCCTAGCAAGAGAGGCAAGGAAAGTTACTGCTTGATGAGTACAGGGTTTCTGTTTGGAATAATTTTTAAAAGTTGGATTTTGAAATAGGTATTAGGAACAATCTTATAACCTTTCATTGTATATATACAGTCTTTTTGTTTTGTTGTACATTTAAAACTGAAGTTCCTGGGTTATAGGCAGGCATTTGTTTATTTACAGTAAATTCTGCCCAAAAGTTTTCCAAAGTGATTGTACCAATTTGTACTCTGATCAGCAACAGTACATGAGACTGCTGGATGCTCTTATGCCAAGATAACACTTGATGGTGTTTTATTTTTCATTTTAGCTAATCTTGTATATAGAGTAATATTTTATTGTGGTTTTAATTTGAGTGTTCCTAGTGACCAATTGGTTGAACATTTTTTATATTGGCCATTTGGATATTCTTTTTGTGAAGTACACATTTAAGCTTCTGCCCATTGGGTAAGAAGGGTGTTCCTTCCTTCTTTCCTTCCTCCCTTTCTTTCTTCTCTCCCCACTTTCTGTCTTCCTCCATCCTTTCCTCTCTTTCTTTAATTTCTTCTTTTATCCTTTTTTTTGTAACATTCTTTAAATATTCCACAATAGAATTATTTGTCATGCATGTATAAATGTGTAAAGAAGTACTTACTATTAATAATATACTATTTCTTGATATCTTCCTTTATGATTGGTTCTTTTTACACAAAAAGAAATTTCTTAAGAAATCCTTTCCAACATAGGATCATAAAGATAGTTTTCTATGTTGCCTTCTAAAAGCTTCAATGGTATACATTTTGAATTTATGTCTATTGTCCCTCTTGTATTGGTTTTGTCTTCAGTGTGAGATGGAAGTCAAGATTAATTTTTTCCATGTACATATCCAATTGATCTAACACTGTTCATTAAAAGACCACCTTTTATATTCTGCACAACCATGCACTTTTGCCATAAATCAGAGAACAATATCTGGGTAGGTCTGTTTCTAGACTCTTTATTTTACTTAAGTGATCTATTTGGTTATGCTTATGTCAACAACATAGTTCCTTAATCTACCCTATGTAATAAAGAGGGCATATGCTAATTGACCCTCACACTGTCACAAAGATGGCAGCACCCACAGGCAATAAGGAGGGAATATGCTAATTGACTGTCATGCCCTCAAAGACTGTGGTGCCCATAGCCAATAAGAAGGGAATATGATAATTTACTGTCACACCCTTAAAGATGGTGGCGCTCACAGCCACAAGATGTCAGTGCCCATGCAGAAACTGGTTTGGCTCAGTGGTAGAGCATCGGTCTGCGAACTGAAGGGTCCTGGGTTCGATTCCAGTCAGGGGCATGTACATTGGTTGCTGGCACATCCCCGGTAGGGGGTGTGCAAGAGGCAGCTGGTCGATGTTTCTCTCTCATTGACGTTTCTACCTCTCTCCCTTCCTCTCTGTAAAATATCAATAATATATATATATATATATTTTTAAAAAGATGGCAGTGCCCAGTCCCCTCAGCCCTGTAAGAGTGGCAGGCATACAGCAAGACTGGGCCCGCCCCCAGATGGGCCTGACCACTCTGCATGCAAGCCTCCAGAGTCCCCCAGTCCCTTCAATCCCCCAGCAGCTCAAGGCCAGCTCAAGGTATAGGCAAGTAAATTGATAACTAAAGTAAATTTCTCAGCTTCCCAGGGCCACCTGAGGCTCAGGTAACCAGGGCCAGATGAGGCTTGCCACTGCCAGCATTGGCAGCAGCAGATGTTTGATGGGGTATCTTCTTCCCCTGATTGCTGGATAGCCTCCTGCCACCAAGGGCTCCCAGACTGTGAGAGGGGGCAGGACGGGCTGAGGGACCCCATACTATACTAATAATGGGTAGTATGCTAATTAGACTAGGAGAACTTCCAGAAGACCTTTCGGACTTCTTTCCAGACAAAGCCATGATGGCAGGACTTAGGCAGAGGCTGTTAGGGGTGATCAGGTCAGGAGGGGAGGGTAGTTGGGGGCAAGCAGGCCAGCAGAGGAGGGGAAGTTGGGGGCAATCAGGCCAGCATGGGGAGCAGTTGGGGGTGAGCATGCCAGTAGGCAGAATGGTTAGGGTGATCAGGCAGGCAGGCAGGCAGGTGAGCAGTTAGAATCCAGAGGTCCCAGATTGTTAGAGGGTACAGGCTGGGCTGAGTGACATCCTCCCCCCAATGCATGAATTTTGTGCACCGGGCCTCTAGTACTTTAATAAGCCTTGATAGCCAACCTTCTTTTTTCTGTAATTGTAATCTCCTTCAAGATTGTCTTAGCTATTTTTACCTTTAAATTTTTTAAAAAATCAGTCTGTCAATTTTCACATATAAAATATTCTGGCATTTTAATTGGAATTGCATTAATTTTATAGGTCAATTTAAGAAAAACTGAGAAAGTTATAATATTGAGTTATTCAATATGAGAACATTTCTCTATTTAGGTTTCTTTTTCTTGCAGTAATGTTTTGCAGTTTTTTTAAATGTATTTTATTCAATTTATTTCTTGTTATTTGATAGTTTTAGTATTATTGTACTAGCATTATTCTTTAATTTTATTTCCTAATTGACTTATCCTAGAATATAAAAATATTTTGCTAAAATTACTTACCAATTCTAATTATTAATTTGCATATATTTTGGATATTCTATATAAGCAATCATGTCTTTTTGCAAATAATGACTGTTTTCTTCTTTTCCAATCTATATACTTTTTATTTCATGGTAGTATTGCACTAGCTAGTATCCTTAAAACAATGCTAACTAGAAACAATGGGAGTGAACATTCTTGTGTCATTACTTCTCTCAGGGAGGGAACTTTAAAAACATTTCTTTATTGATTAAGAAATCACATATTTGTCCTCATCCCCCCAATTCCATCTCAAACCCATCCCACTCATGTCCCCAACCTCTTTTGTCTGTGACCACTGGTTAGGCTTATATGCATGCGTACAAGTCCTTTGGTTGATCTCTCCCCCTTACCCTCACCCTCCCCTATCTTTCCTCTGAGGTTTAGCAGTCTGATTGATGCTTCCCTGTCTCCGGGTCTGTTTTTGTTCATCAGTTTATGTTGTTGATTATTTCCCCTAGATGAGTGAGATCAAGTGATACTAGAAATACACTTATAAGAACCGAAAATGAAACAAGCAATAATGGTTATGCTGAGAGGCAAGTGAAACAGTCTATAGTGAGTTTCTTTCTGGGACAACAGTTCTTTTGAGTTCCAATTTCAATGTCAAATAGTTCCTTATGTGTACATGTCAGCAATGATATTTCAGGTCTGGATAGTGGACAAATGGTGGAAATGCAGATCTGACCGTGTCTGGTTTGGTCCTGGGCAACCTGCAGCGATGCAGAGCTGCTGACTGCTAGTATGGCAAGGTGTTATCAGTGTCTTCCATCTCTGGACTGGGAAGGAACTTTCAATATTTCACCATTGAGTAAGATTTTAGAAGTCACCTTTTACCGGAAAAGAAAGTTTCCTTATATTACTAATTTTCTGAGAATAATTTTTAAATCATTAACAGTTATGAAATTTGTCAAATTGTACTTTATCTGCATTTATTGAGATGATTTTAATTTATTAAATACATACAGTTAATTACATTGATTGATATTATAATGTTAAATCATTCTTCAATTCCTGAAACAAACCCTACAAGGTCATGATATGATATAACCTGAATCAAATTGTTTCATTTTGTCTTATTACAGTTGCCTTCATTCTCATGAAGAAGATTAGTCTGTAATTTTCATTTCTTAAAATATCCTTGTCAAGTTCTGGTATCAAAGGCAGGCTGGCCTCGTAAGATATTTCTTTTTATTCTATTTACTAGAAGAACTTAAGATTGGCATTTTTTCCCCAAAAAATTTTAAAAAGTTACCAATAAAGTCATTTGGGCCTAGAGTTTTCTTTTTTTTTTCTTTTTAAAGATTTTTATAGGTTTTTATTGATTTTGAGAAAGAGGAAGGAAGGGGATAGAAAGAGAAACATCGATGAGAGAGAAACATTGATTGGCTCACTACTGCATGCCCCTACCAGGGATTGAACCCACCACCCTGACATGTACCCTGACCAGGAACCAAGCTGGTGACTCCCTCGTTCATGGGTCAATGCTCAACCACTGAGCCAAACTAGCCAGGTAAGCCTAGAGTTTTCTTTGTGGAAGTTTTAAAATAAGAATTAATTTTTCAATAGGAAAACACTGTTTAGATTTTATGTTTCTTTTTATGTTGGTTTTGATAAACTTGTGTTTTTCCCCCCTAGTGATTTGTTTATTTTATATAAATTTTAAAATTTATTGGCTTATATAACATAAATTTATTGGTTTATTCATAACATTATATTACTTTTGTAATGTCTGCAAGATTTGTAGTAATGACTCCATATTATTCCTGATATAGTTATTTCTTTTTTCCTATTTTCCTTATCAGTCTTATTAAAACTTTATCAATTTTGGAAGAATTCTCAAATAACTAAAGTTTGGCTTTGTTGATTTTATTTATTGTACATTTATTGATTTCTCTTTTTTAGGTTTTTTTTTTATTCCTTTAACTTTTTTGGGGGGTGAGTTATTCTTTTTTGAACTTTTTGGAAGGAATACTTAGATAATTGACTTTAAGCCTTTCTTTTCTAATAAATACATTTAAAACTATAAATTTACCTCTTTAGAGTTTTATTCCTTCATATTCTAGCTGCTTTGGATGCTCTATTGAGTAGACATTTTTAATTTTGCCTAGCTTTTATGCTTCTTACCAGGAGTGTTCATCTAATACATAACATTCCATCATAACCAGGATCATCAGTATGTTATGGATTTTTAAAATTATAATTATAATGTGAAGACATAGAAATGTTTTAGATCCTGGGTGCTAACACACAATTTAAAACTTATTAGACTTTATTTTTTGAAGCATGACCACTGGAGACTTACTAACAGGGGAATCAAAGCTGCATTTTAGGCTGTTGAAATTTACTGAGTCACTACCATGTTAGGAGGCAGAGTAGCAGAGTGGAATCAAACTGCCTAGATTTCAACATGAGTTGTGACACTAGCTATATGACCTTGAACAAAATATTTAATTTTTCTGAGATTCCTCATTTGTAAAATAATAATATTTACCTCATAAGGTTATTGAGGGAGATTAAATGAGGTAACATCCATCACATCTAGGACAATGCCTAAAACAAGGTAATAAATAATAACTAACCCTTACTGATTTCTTAATTTTTATTAATTGCATTTTAGAGATAAGAAAATTTGGATTCAAAGAGGTAAAGTAAATTGCCCAAGGTTATACAGCTTATAAATGATAGCACTGAGATTTTAATACAGGTCTACATATCACCAAACTCAGTGGCTTAATATGAATGAATATAAGATGAGTTGGTAGAAGGAAAAGCATAGTGAAGTGGTTACTGCAATAGTCCAAGAATAAAGCCACAGGGGCCTAAATTTAAGTGATGACAGTACAAAAGGAAAAGAAAGAAAAAGATCTGAGAGGCATGATGAAGGAAGTACAGATGCCTAAATGAAGATGGGATGGCAGTGAGTGAGGCAGAGTGAGGAGTCAGAGCTGAGTCATGGGGTCAAGCCTGAGGTACTGATGATACAATAGAAGTAGGAAAGTCAAGAAGGGAATCAAGTTTTGGAGAACAGCTGTTATACTCAGTTTTCAACATAGGGAAGGAGCTATCAGTTGTAGATACAGAACCAAGCTTGGAAAGAGGGCAGAGTAGTAGAGACGATCCCTGGAAAGAAGGCAGTTAAAGCTTTAACAGTGGACATGATCCCTACGTGAGAGAATGAAGAGACAGAAACAGAGCCCCAAGGATTGAACCTTGGGACAAATCCAATGTTTATTTATGGATGTTTGAGAAGTGAATAAATAGACATGTAGATAAGGGGACTAGTGGATGTAATCTACTCAGACTTTCAATAAGCCTTTGGCAAGATTTCATTTCAAAGACTTTAAGAAATCTGGGCATGATGGGCATATAAGAAAGTGGTTTTGTTAGGAACAAAGAATGGGTTCAGAAACAGAAAATAAAGATGAATGGATGGTCATTTCTCTTGGGAGATAAGCATAAAGAATCAGTGTGAGGTATTTATCAATGATCTCAATAAGGGCATTTCCAATAAAAATCTTCATGTTTGTAGTTGACATTAAATTATGTTCAGAAGTAAAGTACAGAGAGACACTTTAGGAACCTGTGTGGATGGCAAAACACCAACCCTGCTGGCTACTTCATCCGTTCAATCTCCCTTTCCCCATAGCCAAAACCTGAGCTACAAGTTCAGTCCTGCCATAGGAGCCAGACCATCTGTAATCAGAGGGCTTTGAAAAAGTCTAGCCAAACTTCTTGGGCCTCAGCATCAAGTCTGGGACACAATG
The DNA here is from genome assembly GCA_963924515.1 of Vespertilio murinus. Classification (NCBI taxonomy): domain Eukaryota; kingdom Metazoa; phylum Chordata; class Mammalia; order Chiroptera; family Vespertilionidae; genus Vespertilio; species Vespertilio murinus. The sequence continues at coordinate 99,097,209 of OZ004709.1, forward strand.
ACCATCCTGAGCCCAGCTTCAGTATAGTCAACATACTGTAATCTAGCAATTACTTTTTAAGTATCTGCTGTGTCTTAGGTGCCCTATGAATGCCAGCATAGTCTTAATTCCCAAGGAGCTCACAATTAAGCCCCTGCTTTTATTACATTACAGAGGACTATTACTTATGGGGCTGGCAATCACCTTGCTCTTTCTAGTTGTAGAGATAGTTAGTGCTAACCAAATATACATAGGAATTCTTACTTTCCAAGCCACTCTTAAAGATGAGTTGGGGCCAAGTGATTAGCTTTAGCTAACAAAGGGTGAGCTAAAGTAAATGTTTTCAATTCTGAGTCAAGATGGTTGGTCATATCCTCTATCTCTCAATTCCCTTGCAAAGTTGGAAAAGTATTATCCAACCTCATTGGACTTCACGATCTATATATAAAAGCTTAAGCAACTGAACGACCAGAATGACCGGAATGTCTGATCAACCAATTGCTATGACGCACACTGATCACCAGGGGCATATGCTCAATGCAGAAGCTGACCCCCTGATGGTTAGCACGCTCCCACAGTCAACCTCCCACGATCTCTCCCCCATGCTGGTCAGCACCCCCAGATAGGCTTTGATTGCTGGCTGGGCTGAGAGACCTCACCCATGCACAAATTCTTCCATTGGGCCTCTAGTAAAGAAATAAACTTCAATGTGCTAAGTTACTAAGCTTGTGTGGTTTGTCTGTTTCACAAGCAACTAACATACTAGTCTTTCCCAGGAGCTGGGGTCCTGTCTCTAAAAATCATCTGCTTGACTAAACCACTGTTATCTACAGACATTGTCTTCAAATACCATCTGCTCCAATAGCTACTATCTGACCTCTCTTACTCAGGACTCACTCTCCACATCAGTTGGACTTATCTCCTACTGCTGGCTTTCTTGAACTGGATACTTGTCACTCTGGATAGCATTGTTAATAGAACTTTCTGCAATGTGGGAGAAAACCCATATCTGCACTCTATAATAGTAGACACTTGCCACATATGGGGTTATTGAGGACTAGAAAAGCAGCTATAAATAATGAAAAATGTAATGTTCAATTCAATTTATTTTTAATTAATTTAAATTTGAATAGCCACAGGTGGCTATTACTTGCATGGAAAAAGCATTCCCAGAGTACCTCCCACCTCAGGGGTCTAACTTGCTGTTGCTAATATTCCCAAGTTCAACCAACTCATGAAAGAGTGTTATAATAAAATGATAGGTCTGTTTTAATATGATTAGATGACTAGAATATTTATACAAATTGAAGGATATGGAACTGAATCCAGGGAAAGATGGATTCATCAAAGTTCATTTCTGAGCTGTGTCTACTTGTACAACCAACAAGATCAGCAAAAGATTGGACATCTAAAATCATACTAAGCATTAGTCTTCCTTTATATTTAAACTTATTTTAAATTTAAATTTTTCTTAAACTTAACTTCCCTTAAATCTAAAATTATGTGAGAATTTCAGAGATTTTTCTCCTTTGGGTAAAAATAAATGGAGGAGAAATCTACTGAAAGGAGGCCCAGAAAGAGGATAAAGAACTTGCCATTTGAGAAAAACTTTACAAATTCAAGATTCTTCACTTTGTAAGTATGAAGAAGACATGACCAAAATCCATATAATAAAGATCAGCCTAAACAAAGTTGACACAAAGTCCTTTTAAAAATCCTGAAATAGGAGACTAAAATGAGACTATAAACCTGTGACATGTGGTTTCTGAGTTGGAAAGCAACCTTAAAGACAAAGGATCATATAACTGCTGGAAACAAAGTCCCAGTCAAGTTAGGTTAAGGAAAGGGGCTTTATATGAAGACATAACAGTCAATTTCACTGACATATAAAAATAGGAAACAGGGCTTTGTCAGAACTCTAAGGACCCAAACTTCGAATATCAGGTGTTGAAATTTCTTTACTCATCTCTCAAGACAGAATGAGCTTTCTCCTATCTTTCTCCTCTCTGCTCTGTTCTCTGCATTCACACTTACTCTCTTTATATTAGCTTTAGTTAATAAAGGGTGAGCAGAAGTGAAGATTTTCAATTCTGAGTCAAGATGGTTGGGAATATCCTCTATCTCTCAATTCCCTCGCAAAGTTGGAAAAGTATTGTCCAACCCTCATTGGATTTCACAATCTATATGTATAAAAGCTTAAGTGACAGTTATGACTGAATGACCAGAATGACCAGAATGTCCGATTGTTAACCCTTGGATATGTGGGGGTTAGAAATGCTGTCCCTCCCATGGAGCTGAAAACTTGTGTATAACTTTTGACTTCCCCTAAACTTAACAGAAATCATTCTCCCATATCCATAGGGGAATAGTTTCAGGACTCCCATGGATACAAAAATCTGTGGGTGCTCAAGTTTCTTACACAAAATGGTATAGAATAGTGCATACCATATACTTCATGGCTTTCCCATAACCAGACTATTCTCATGACTTTAGCTTTCTGACTTCCATGTCTTTCTCCTCATGCTTCCTCATCATCTGAGTCAGTTTCTCAGTATCCAAATCTCAAATTCCTGGGAACAGATTCTGATTGGCCCTGCTGGAGTCAAGTGTCCAGCTCTGTTTCTATCAGCTATGGTCTGGGTAAGTAGAGGCATAGCACAAAGGTCTGCTCCAGGAGTTGATGGTGAGTTCTTCTCTAAGAGAACGATGAATGAAAAAATGATGATGATCACATCTACCTCCCCCTTACCTTACCAAAGCCAAGGGAGTTTCAGTAACTTGCCTATGATCTTAGTTGCTGTGATTTTTCCCATACCACATCCTTTGATATTTGAGCAATAGTAACAATAGCTATGCTGTGTGTGTGTTTTTTAAAATTTTTACATGTTTATCACATATATTTTAGGAATTAGATATTCTTATTCTTTTCTTTTTACTTATAAGGAAACTAATGCTCAATGAAGTTAATTAGACCAAATTCAACATCTAGTTGGGAGAGCCAACTTATAACTTTAATATTTCCAAATCTAAATATCTTAACTTCCATAAATGTCTGCACTTTCTGTCACATAATGAGTAATAATTGTGGAATTTGTCATCTCAAAAGATGATAGAGGCAGAAAAAATATATACACCAGCATGACTTTTGAATTACAGAATAGCCAATAGCCTAGAACTGCCAAGAGGACACATGTATCTATAAACACCACATGATCAAACACCCAGTTCATCATTCCATCATTGATTTTTATTTTCCAACAAACCACACACTAAGCCTAAGCACATAATAAAATTTTTGAGAGGGGAAAAATTTGAGATATATCATGGAGGATAATTATGCCTCTAATAATATATCTCTTAAGGTATCTATTACCCATAGGTAAGATTTCTGGGCTAAGCAAAATCAATCTGAGAATATTAAATTTCCAATAAAGAGGAAACCCAAAGTAGAGTTGGGAAACAAAAATTAAGGACAAGTATAAAAGCCATCAAACACTGTAGAAGTGCAGCAATTGAGGTATAACCCAGGTATTAAGGAAGCCCTGAGGGTACTTAACCCAATAGGACACATCCAGCCCATGATGGTGACTTCACAGTGTAGGAAGAAAGGACAGCATGAGCAAAGGCAGGACATAAAGCAACAACAGAGGATGTGTATAAGTTGGGAGAAGGATAGACACAAACAGCTTAATGGTACTGAGAATGAAGATTGGAGGAGGCCATGGTGGGAGGTGAGTGCAGAGAATTGGCAGGGCGGATCATGAAGAACGTTTTATGCCATGTTAAGCAGCTTGGACTTTATCCAAGTGATTAAAGGAGGAGAATAACAGGGTCAGATTCTTGTTTTAAAAATAGATCTTCCTGCTCTGAAGAGGACTGATTTGAGAAGGAAAGCCTAAGGCCATGGAGACCTACTGGGAATCTAGACAAGAAATGATGAGGGCCTGAACTGGGGCAGTTCTGAGGAGGATGAAGGGAAGTGTTTGAGAAATATTTAACAGGTTAAGTTGTCAGGACAGGTAATTGATAGTGAATAGAGGCAAAGGAAAGGAGGTCACAACAGGATCCTGAATGTTCTGACTTGGAGCCTGCATAGAGAGGGGAGGAAGCCAGTCACTAAGAGAGGGAAGTGAGGAGAGGCATGTTTAAGGGATAAAATGCTATGTCTACACTTTATATGTTGAGGGGCCAATGAGACTGGTAGGAGAAAATGTCCAGAAGGAAGTTCAAGATAGATGCTGACCTTGAAAATACAGATTTGAAAATTACCAGCTAGTCCTAGTTGGTTTGGCTCAGTGCAATGAGTGTTGGCCAGTGGACTGATAAGTCCTGGGTTTAATTCCAGTCAAGGACACATACCTGGGTTGTGGGCTGGATCCCCAGTGTGGGGTGTGCAGAAGACAGCTGATCAATGATTCTGATCATTGATGTTTCTGCCTCTCTCTCCCTCTTCCTTCCTCTCTGAAATCAAATTTTTTAAAAAAGATATTAAAATGAAAGTTACCTACTAGAACTTGAACATAGGAAAGCATATAAAATTGGAGGTCATATAAATTGAAAATTGAAAAGGGTCAAAAACTGAATTCCAGAAAAGACCAGCCTTTCAAAAGGAGGTTGGAGGAAAGGAGCCAATGGAAACAAAGGCAGAACAACCTAAGAATAAGAGACTAATAAGCAAAAGGTGTGGAGTATCGAGTTTTGCAAAGGCAGGAGAGACCAAGGATCAAATGCAATAGAAACATCCAGGAAGGTACAAGTAAAGTTTACTCTTTGAATCTGGCAGTTAGAAAGTCATTGGCAATCATATGGAGACTAGTATCCATGAATCAGTGAAGGGAATCAGGTTCCAATGGATTAAGGTGATAGTAAAGGACTTTAGAGTGAAGGGAAGAGGGGACCCTGATCACACATATTTACATTCATGGCCATGATGTTCAAGTAACCAGGAGGAGACCAAGTGGAAAGTGGTTAATTAGAAATTGTAAACACACCAGCACTAGTGGCTTTGCAGAGAAAAACCTTTTCTAGAGTAGTGAAAATAGAAATCAGATTATAGGGAGTGTGGGGGAGGGGTTGCTGATGATGAGAATGTAGAGGCTTAGTGAGCTAAATGGCAATTTGAGATAGAAAAGCATGAGAAAGATAGAATAAAATATAACAGGGTAAGTAGGGTTAAGCAGAGGTCTTTTATTTGCTTATTTGAGTTTTGCTTTACTTCCCAGTGGGCATAACCTGAACATTCTTGGCAGCATATAAGATGGAGAATATGGTATAGAGAAGTATTGTGGGGAGGTTGACAACTTATGAAACCAGAACTCAGAGAAGATAGGAGGAAAAGGAATTCTGAGCATTACTATGGCCTCAGCCTTCCCAGTAAAGGAGGTGAAGTTGCCTCTACCTTAGGATAGATATGTAAAGCCAAGGGAGATACATTAGGGAGCCGTGAAGAAATTAGGTAAAGTATCTACTAAACCAGAGGGGGAACTCTCTTACAATTAGGCTGTTAGAAATAGAATCAAGGGCCATAGACAAGTCAACTGAAACAAGAAAGTGAGACTTAATGATTAAGAGATATGGATCAAAATCCCTACCCAAGATTGGAGGTACAGACAAAAAGTGCCCAAGGTACCTTTACAAATAACATGAAGAACTTAAATCTTCCAGAAGCAATTGACTGGCCCACCTCACCCCAAAACCAGCTCTACTGATTGTTATTTTAGACAACTTGGAGGAAAGAGTATGGGGATTAAGGTAGTTAAGGCTTCTGCACATCAAATAACATAGCTATTGTCAGCCCCTTACAGCCCCAAAGGTAATAATGGGTAAGCCAGCAGATTTAACTCTCACTCCCCCTCAACCTGTCAGTTGAATCTACCAAACATTATTGAGTGCCTTCAAGGTGAAGAACAAAACCAAGAGACTTTCTCCTTAGATTCATAGTCTGGGTCAAGAAACAGTGCTCAGCCTCTTCCCCGGGAAATCCACAAGGCCCATTTCTAGTTATACCCACAATAAACACAAAACTTTCCCAGGACAGAATCTGGAACCTGAGAGGGGTTTTTTGTCCCCTGAGATCTGCCTTATAGGTCCAGCCCATATAATAACAGTCTGTCATTACTACTGGCTGCTTAAAATATCAGAAGATACATTCTCTGAAGTGGATGAATCAGTTAATAATAAGGAAATACCCATGGCATGGAAAGGCTTCCAAAAATAAATTAGTAAATGCAACCCACAGGGTGGTTATGTCAAGGCTTTGAGCCCTATGCCAGTCCTCTCTGGAAGCTCTCCATGCCTGGCTTCCAAGTGTTCTTACCACAAAAACCATCTCTGTCATTGGCTTTTCTTGTCACCCAGAAGTTTTTACAATTACCTCACACAAGAGCCAATCAGATACTACAGCACATGTAAAAATATATGCAGATTTGTCAGAACTGAAATTGAATTACCATGACAGAATGCCTATTGAGGAGTGTTTCCACACTAATTCTGGAGGGCTGCCTGTGTCCTAGCCTCAACCTGCCATCTCTGGCATCTCCAAGAAATAGCTACAAGCGATTCTTTCCACCTTCCCTGTCTAAATCCTGCCTTTTCTTTAGAACCCACTTTCTCCATGAAGCCGATTCCTCAAGTCTAGCTCATGTCAACTCTATCAGCCAAGCTCATGTCTGCAATTAGTATCTAATTGTGAGATGTTTTCTGATTACTTTATTTCCCTAATTTTCAAATCTCTAAATCAACCGAATCATCTGAAAGGAAAAAAAAAATCTCCTCCAAAGATTATGAGTTAATACTTCTCTGTGTCACTTATTCATTCAATGTTTTTTGAGTACCCACTACTCTGGGTACTAGGTTTGAAATAATCAACTGGAAAGTTCTGTCCTTAAGGAGCTTAATGTGAGGGACAGGCAAGGAAATAGACTATTCTATATAATAAAAAGCTAATATGTTAATTAGACCAGACAGCAGAATGACTTTCCCAATTAACCAGTGGGCTGGGCCACAAGCCAGCAAGGCAGCCAGGGCTGAGGCAGCAAGGGCTACTAAGGCAGAGCCTCTTGCATGAATTTTATGCATCAGGTCTTTAGTTTTTAATAAACTGTATTAGGTCCCAAGACAAGGAAGTACCAAGTGATGAGTGGCATCCAACCCAGTTCTACTTTATTCTATAGTTGGTGGTGAGGTAGGTTGGGAGGACTTCATGTAGGTGTCCAGGCTGAATCCTTGAAGTAAAATTAGAATTGTTTAAGTCAATATCTATGGTGGTAGTTAGGGGGTCGTATGGGAAGAAGAAGTTTTAGTGTTCAAAGCTCCTTACATTGGCCCATCCTGTGGTTCTATACTACCCTGTTTCCCCGAAAATAAGACAGTGTCTTATATTAATTTTTGCTCCCAAATATGCGCTAGGTCTTATTTTTAGGGGATGTATTATGTTTCAATGAAGTAGGTCTTATTTTCCGAGGATGTCTTATTTTCAGGGAAACACAGTAGTACATGTGAAAGGTGAGTAGGATAGTGATTAGACAAGACATCAAGGAGCTCACAATTTTGTCTTTGAGACCAATGCACAAACAATATGATACAGGCAGCCTGGATAAGCACCAATCCTAGTTGTTTTTTTGTTGTTGTTGTTTGTTTGTTTGTTTTGTGGGAGGGTTAGAGAGGGTTTCTCCAGGAAGTAACATCTCAGCTGAAGCATCTAGGGCAAGCATGTCAAACTGGCAGCTGCATTGTGGCCCACAACGAATATTTTTGTAGCCCAGCCAATAAAACAGTGTGTAAGAAAAATTATAATTAAAAATTCATAACTTAATTTTACAATATCCTGTTATACATAATTATTAATAATGAACTACAACATTTGCGAATGACTGATTATTATAATCAAGTTGCATTCATTTCCCTTATACAACTTATGCACAGGCACATCATTTCTCTCCACTAATACTAGCAGCAAATATTTTAGCAGCCGAGAGCCACATCATAGTCTTGGACTGACTCGTTTGGTGTGAGCAACAGGAAATATTTCGCTTTCAGAGAACAAGAAAAATAGGTTTATTTGTGTTATGCTTATTAATTTGTGCAGTTATCCAGTGTCTGGTAAGTTAATGTTCAAGAAAAAATATTAACTTTTATTAAAATGCTCTATTATTTTATGTTAACGATTGCTCATTTATTTCAGCCCTTTGTATTCAGCATGTCTTATTTGAAATAAATCTATGTTTCTATGAAAATTGAAGCTTTTGGGTTTTTTCCAGCCCACATAAATTTAACCTTGCTTATTTGGCCCACATTAGCCTTTGAGTTTGATATGCTTGATCTAGGAAGAGTGGAGTTCAACCAGGAAAAAAGACAAGGAAATGGAAAGGGAACTGCACATTCAACATCCGATATTCTGTGAGCCACAGGGGATATAGTAATTATTAGTATTTCCCTTTTTCTTATGATCTCTCCCGATACATTCAGATCTTTGGCCTTAGCTCTGCTTTACAGCCAAGCCATGGTCAGTATCTTCCTACTAGAGAGAGAAAGAGAAGTCAGGAAGGAGAATAAGAGAGAGTCTCTCTGGAAGGAACGTTGGACACTGGGAGTGGAGAAGAGGAGGGATTGCATGAGGCCAGACAGTGTACAGCAGCTACTGAATTTCATTTTTTGAGAAAGGTTCCCTATGTCAGAAAGGCCCTTTCTTGCTTGGTAAATTATATCCTGGGTATTAGTAGCAGTTAACTCCCTTAAGCCTGGATCTCTATACTATGAACTTGTGAAGGAAGGGACAATGATTTTTATATTTGTATCCTCAGTGCTTGACATGATACTTAATATTATGTTATATAGGCATATAATAAGTAAGTATTGAATGGCTGCCTAAACTTCTGGTTCCCACAGGATTCTAATTAGGCACACGCACCACCACTACCACCACCACCACTACCACCTACTCCAAGAAGTCTCTTCACCAGTTAATGCTTGCCACTTTCAGTCTTGCCAGGTGAGTGCCGAATGGTCAATCTTTTTGTAACTTACTTCACCTATTCAGACCATGTAGATCAGGTAAGACACAAATAGCAATAATTTATATGTTCTGTTTTGTTTTTTACCTACACCATTATTAACATTTATATTCCCTTTTTCTGGTAAGTTGGTATCTATATACTTTTACTTATTTATTAATTTTTACTTTTAATTTTTAGTGGTTATCCTTAATTTAACTTGATAGCTATATATTTTTACTCATTTATTTATTTATACTTCTAAATTTTATTGGTTATTCTTAACTTTTTAAACAGGCATGCTTAATTGTACCTGATATTTGAACATATCTAAGTTATTAAATATTTCTATTCTCTTCCTAACCATGTCAAGGATAGTCAAATGTGTAACCCCCTCTCTTCATCATGTTATTGTTATCTAGAACAAGAGCAGGCATGTATCCTTCCCAGGCCAAATATGGCTGACCACCTGTTTTTGTAAATAGAGCTTTTTTGGAAACACAACTCATTTATGGATTGTCTACGGATGCTGTCACTCTATAAAGGCAGAAGTGAGTAGTTGTGACAGAAGCTGGATGTATGTACCACATGATGCTTCACAGAAAATGTTTGCAGACCTCTGGTCTCAAGTTTCAATTTTGCCCTATTTCAATACAAACCAAAATGACCTGTTTTAAAACAGTTAATGATTAATTAAATTTATTACTTTTTTATTCATTTCTGTAGTCACCATCATTTCCAATATTCCAGATTGTCTCTCTGGATCTGTCTGCTTCTTTAATAATTTCTGTATATGGTTGGTACATTTTCTTAGTGTTTGCTCAGAAAATGGTAGTTTAGCTGGCTATTAAATTTAATATTGATGTTTTATAACATCAATTTTCTTTGTATTTGGAATATATTATCTCATTGTTTTCCTTTCTCTGTTAACAGGATAACTGCTATAATTTTAATTTTTCCTCTTATAGAATGGGATGCTGTCTCTCTGATAGCTTTAATATTTCTCTTTATCTTTCATGTTCTGTAGTTTCTCTGCAAGTCTATGTTTATCTTTATTCTGCTCATATTCATGATGCATTTTCATCTGGAGGATTTGTGTCTTTCTTCAATTCTGAAAAAAAAGGTCTTAGCTATTTAATTCTTCAAATATAGCTTCTTTGCCATTAACTTTATTCTTTATTTATGGGATTCTCAACTAGTTCTTTTTCACAGCCTTCTCTTCTTCTTTTCATTTCTTCCTGTTTTATTTTATATTTTTTGTTCATTTTTAATAGATATGACTTGTTTTTATCTCTCTGAGGATTCTAAGAATACTTTTAGAAACTTTGTTAAACTATGTAATTCATTTTATTTTGAGTTAACTCATGTTCTGATTGCTTATTTTGTTGGCTATTTTTCTTACTATGAGATTTCTTCATGTATTTTAGAATTTTGGCTTACAGATATCATTGTGAGTATGGTGTGTTTTTTATGTATTGTATTTTTCTTCTTTCCTTCCCTATCTAGTAATTTAGTGGCTGCCTTCACTTGATGCTATAAGGCCCAAGTACAGAACCAGAATTGTATAATAGTATTGCTGGTTGGTAGTGATATGAAGGATATTGCAGATCCAGACACAAAGTCAGTAGGTGAATTGATACAGTACCTGCTCACAAGGCTATGTCCATTTTCCTCCCACTTGTTGAGTCCACAACTTCTTGTTAAACAGTGGTTCTCAAAGTGCACTCAGCATTTGTGGAAACTAGTGAAAAATGCAAATTCTTATTTCAGACACACTGAACCAGTCATCCTGGGGATGGGATGCTTAGCAAAATCTCCAGGTGGTTCTGATGTACTCTCACTTCTATTGGCCCCCACACATCTGACCTTTGATTGTTTTTAGCCTCTTTATGAAGGGGGATATCTATCCAAGTCAGTTCTGTACTTCACACAATGAGCCTGATACTATTTTCATCTCGTTACTGTTTTCTACCCTCAGATCAGCAACCTGCTTATGTTGCTTCCAGATAAATGTTTTTCTTATTTTGGGGCCTGATGATTTCTCATTAGCTTCCCCTCTTTGTGCTTTGTTATTTCTCTTTCTAGAGCAAAGGGAATGTGCTGGAACTTGAACTTACAGAGACATCATTAAAGAACTCCAGAAGCATAATCCACATTCACCTCTTTGATTCTGTAACCACAACATTACTACATTTATTATACACTATCTCATTGGATAACAAAACAAGAGCCCCATTCACAGCCACCATGCTTTATGATCTTGACAAGCAGTTTGAGCCTTCAAACCCAGTTAATTCACCTGTAAAAGACATTCATAACTACCTCAAAGCTTTCATGTGAACACTAAATCCAGTCTCATGTGTAAAATAAGCACAGTGCCTAGCTCATAATTGGTTCTCAGTGGTTGTTAATCTCCTCCCTTTCTGAATCTGGAACTTGTGTTTAATTTAATTTAAACATTATTAAGATTGAGACTATGCCGTTCCCAGTTCACTTACTAATTTGCTTCTTATACAACCTCCTTTTGTCACAATACCAATTCACCAGGACATAATAATATACTATGAAATGTTAAGAGGTTCCTCACCAGCTGCAAAGAGTGGGCCCTTGTCCTTCTCACTCTGGAGACTAGAGAAATGTGGTCTTTGGCAAAAATATATCATTTGGTGTCAGAAGTGATGAATGGACACAGTCCTGCTCCACAGGAAACCCCAGACCAGGAAGCGGATAGCAATAGGAAAAGGAGAAGATAAGGACAGCAATAACAACGAGTGGTGATAACATTGACAATAATAAGGAAGCTAACATGTGCCACACACTGTTCCAAGTACTTGACATGTTATGTCTCATTAAATCTTCACAAGAGCCCTTGAGGAAGTTACTGTTAGGATCCCTGCTTTACAGATGAGGAAATCAGTTACAGCAAAGTTAAGTACTTTGTCCACGATTACCCAGCTAATAGTTGCAGGACCAGGATTTTAAGAAGGCAAGGTGCTCAGGTAGTCAACCTACAGGGAACTGAAGAATGAGAAGTATCTCCTCATCAGGGATCAGGGTCTAACCTTCTTCACTTTGCAGCTCTGATCATTCACAGACATGGATCACATTTTCATTGTTTCAGCAATTGAATTCTTTTCAGGCTCTGTTTCCATCAAAAAACTGCAGTCATTCTCCAGGAAACAGGGAGGAACATCCCTTCAGGCAAAATCAATGGATCCTCAGGACATTTCGCTGGTGGAAACTGAGCCGTCTTGATGAATGTCTCTCGGAGCCACCATGAGTATTTCAGCCTCTTTGTTCTGTTCTCTCTGTTGTGGTTCTGTTTCTGCCTCACCTTCTCTTTGACCAGCTCTGTCTGTTGCTGCCTCTCCTTTTTCTCTTCACCAAATTGCTTTCACAATACTGTGCCAACTTCCCACCTGCAGTGAAAGGGATGTGTCTTTACAAAATCCCTACTTTCGTCAATTCTTAGTTTCCTCCCCCTCAGCCACTCTGCCACAGAGGAATTTTTGCCCGCATTACTAGTTAGTGTAACGATCCAGCCACTCCCACTCAAGGGACAGCTGTCCTGCTTACCCGGGGCAGGAGAACAGACGGGGCTGCCAGGGTGTTGGGGTCACTAGCAAGCTTCTCTGGACCTGCACCAGATGTCAGCTTTTTCCAGCAGGGATGATCCCATTTTTGCATTGACTCAAAAACTGCTGTGATTTTGGCCTACAAACAGCTAGAAGAGTACAGAGAAAGCAGAGGCCTTTGATTCCAGCATGTAGAAAAAATTCAGGCACCCACACCTGGGGGAGGAAAGAAAATGAAAGAAGATGGCTCTTCACTCGGGCATAAATGAAGGCAGCTGATAGGCACTCCCTAGATGTAACATCATCCCCTTCTTTTCTAAAGTGCTAATTCATTAAAACTAATGAGGCCCCTATTGCTGCCTAAGCTGAATGCTGATTAGATTCCCGGCATGCACCTGCCTCCCAACTCTCCTGTCTCTGAGCTGACAGTGAGGAAGGACCCTTGTCAACTGGAGACAGAGGCTCTTGGGCCTCTACAAACTTGATCATAGGTTGACAGGAATTGATGCTTGATTTTCACACAATCACATGCTGTAGAATTCACATTGAAATGCAAACTTCCCTCATCCTCCTTCACTAATGCACCTACTTCCTCCAGGCCACATTGTCCCATCTGCAGGACAGCCCTTATAGCCCATTTGGACATAAGCATTCTAAATCCCTGCAAACACCTGTGTTCTAAGGCACACTCTGGATGTCTGAAAGTCACCTGCACTGGGGAGAGATGTTGCTAGGAGGTGGCAATTCATATCTTCTCATCCTCAGAAGAATGTGTATTCTAATTGTGGCCCTCCTTGGAGAGAGGACCTGCAGACAGGTGTAAGGTGAGAAAAGCACAGGGAGGGATTCACTATTGAGTGCCCCCTTATGTGGCAGTTTACTAATATCTTCATTTAGAAAATATTTATTGAGCACCTAAAATGGGCCAGATAATGTCCGAGGCATGGTACAAACGTTGCAAATAACACATCACTGTCCCACTCTCCTAGAGTTTATTCTTCTGGGTGAGATGGACAACTTAAGAAGTTCACAGCAAGTTCAATAAATTAGGGAACTATATTCGGAGTGACAGGCGAGTGTGTTTGAAGAACAATATTAGCTTGGGTGGGCAGGGAAGGCCTCTGAGAGATGGTATTAGAACTAAGACCTGCAGAGCAGGAGGGGTGGGTTTGGGGAAGAGTGTTAGAGCAGGGGTAACCTCTTGGGAGGAATACTCTTCCTGAGACTGAGAATAGAACAGAGGCCACTGTGGTGACTGGGTTATAATGGCAAGGGGGAGTTTGCACTAATGCTGAACAGGCAAGGGTCAGAAGCCACGCACTGAAGTTGTTTATTACACATCTGTTATGCCTGCTAGGATGGAGCTTTTATAGCCATCTGTGCATATGCATTCTAAATCCCTTGTGGATGTTCTCAGGGTCTAATATAGGACATCCCACTATAGATATGATCTTATCTTCCTATTGGCTCCACTTTTCATGCCAACAGCCAACACAGCTTCAATACAGTGCCTTTGCATAGACTCTAAAAATACCAGGAGCGTATCGATGCCTCAGATCCTAGGGGTAATTGGGAACAACCTCCTCAGTCACTGGCTCTGGCGTAGAAGAAAGGAAGTCAGGCTCAGCAGCAGTTCCCAGACAACCTGCTCTATTCTGAAGTCTGGAGCTCTGGTTCATTTCACCAGAATTTTGATAGAAATCTTATAAGCAGAGGATCAGGGTATCACCACTCCAACATTAAAAGAGAGACCTGGGATTCTCTAAAAATGCTATCTCCCAGAATTTATCTCCTGTTAGGTCAGCAGGCTTCATATATCAAAACCATGAGATCCTACCTCATTGGGGAAGGGATTAAGATGTACAAATTTTGAGTTATAAAAACAGTCACAGCTTTAAAAATTACAGTGTAGAAAATATAGTCAATAATATTGGAATAACAATGTATGATGTCAGATGGGTATTAGTCTAATTGGGGTGATCTCTTTGTAAGATATGTAAATATCTAACCACTATGTTCTATCCCTGAAACCAATATAATATTGCATGTCAACTGTAATTGAAAATTTTTAAAAATATTTTATAAATAAGTTTTTTTTATTCACCTCATAAGAAGTTGGAGTGCCCGTAGCCACCCAGCAATGCCAGCAGGACCCTGGTTATCTGTTTCTGCTCTGCAGACCATCCCCATACTGGTGGCTTTGTGGTTACAGAATGCCTGCTGCACATCCAGCTACAAAGCTCAACCAACTGCAGCAGAAAGGAGAAGGGTAACCTGGCATAGGACTCTCTGCTAACGAAGGTTTCACATTTTATTCAAGGTGAGCTCTTCCTTAGAGATCTCTCCTGCTTCTCATAGACCAGGATTATGCCAATGGCCACCCCATGCAGCATGAGGATAAGAAAAATGAGTATTTTTAGCTAAATACATTGCCTCTAAAGATAAAAACAACAATACACAAAACAAAATGACATTCTGTTCATAAAAGAGAAAATAGAAATTAGGTGGACAATTAGCAACGTCTACCATAATCCTTTACCCAAATACAGTTGTAAAGTTACAAAGCCACATAGGCAGGAACTATCAAATTACTTAATTAGAAACACATTATTTTGGAAGGTTCTTTTTCTTTTAATAAACTTTATTTTTTTTTACAATAGTTTTAGACTCACAAAAATTGTAAAGGTAATACTTAGAGTTTCTTGTATTCCCAGCACCTACTTGACCCTGTTATTAACATCTTCCATTAGTGTCAGACCTTTGTTAAAAATTAATGAACCAATAATGACATGTTATTAACTAAAGAACATAGTTTATTCAGATTTCCTTGATTTTTACCTAAGATCCTTTTTTTTTTTAAATCTGTTCCAGGACCCCATCCAGGATACCAAATTATGCTTAGTTATCATGTCTCCTCTATTTTTGATGAAATGTTTTTCAGAATTTACTTGTTTTTGACAACTTTGACCATCATGAAGAGTACTGGTCAGTATTTTATTTTATTTTTAAATATATTTTATTGATATTTTACAGAGAGGAAGGGAGAGAGATAGAGAGCTAGAAACTTCGATGAGAGAGAAACATCAACCAGCTGCCTCTTGCACACCCCCCAACGGGGATGTGCCTGCAACCAATGTACATGCCCTTGACCGGAATCGAACCCGGGACCTTTCAGTCCGCAGACTGATGCTCTACCACTGAGCCAAACCGGCCTGGTCAGTATTTTATAGACTCTCTCTCATATGGAATTTGTCTTGTGTTTTCCTCATGCTTAGACTGGGACTGTGTGTTTGGACTAGGGAAGCACCGAAGTTATATAGTGGTGTTCTTATTCCATCATATCAAGACTATCACTATCTATTTGATTCATCACTACTGAGCTGGACCTTGATCACATGGCTAGGGTGGTGTCTATCAGAGCTCTGCACTCTAAAGTTTCTTTTCCCAAATCCCTCCCTTTCCACACTACACTCTTTGGAAGGAAGTCAGCACAGCACACAGTGAGAGTGGAGAGTTATGCTCCTCCTCCTTGAAAGTAGAAGACCTGCTTAAATGATTGGTCATTCTTGTGAATGCCTCCATAAATAATAGTTCAGAAGCAATTTGATAGAGATCTGTCTCTTCTCCTTATTCATTTGTTTACTTGTTTGTTTATTTAATCTATTCATTCTATCTTATATTTGTATCAGTATAGACTCATTATTTATTTTATACCTTGGGAGTTTAGGTGGCTCATGAGTCCCCTTGACATATTCCCATAAGTGTGTGTGTGTGTGTGTGTGTGTGTGTGTGTGTGTGTGGCATTTCCGTACTTTCAACCATTAAGCTCATATTGTGTTTCCTGCTCCAGTCCTAGTATCAGTCATTTCTCCAAGGAATCCTGGTTCTTTTTAATGGCATTAAAAACCAAGATCTGGGCAGTAGATGTGATCATTGTGGGCAGTTGTCTTTAATTACAGACCTAAGACTTCCTTCCCTGTCTCTCACATGAATAATTAGTTTGCTCCTCTGCCCACCTCCACTTTCTTTCTCATTATCTCCACCCACACAGAACTGAGATCAACATGAATGCTTGGCTCACAGAAGTCAAAGTAGAAAGAAAATAAAAAATAAGAGGCATGCCTCCATAAATAATTCAGAAGCAATTTGACTAGAAGGATGCTGAACTCAGAATTCCTGAGTGTTAAGAGATATTACCTTTCTGAGGGCCCAAGAAGTGAAGTGGTTGATCCAGTCATGCAGCCATGATTAGCCTCTAACTCTCCAGGGTTTTCCCCATTGCCCTCTTCACTATGTGAAGCCTGCGGATCCCTTCATCCCCCAGGTGAGAGCAAGACTGGGCACTGCCTTGAGGTGATCTTACTGGAGAGAGAGCCCAGTCAGGAAGGACAGAGCTGGATGCTGACATTCTGCACATCCTTTTCAGGGCTGTGGGCCAGGAAAGGGCAGAGATGTTAGACATCAACTCTCTGTGCAGAGAGCAGTTCAAGCCTCACTGGGGCAGGGAGTGGTATAGCCATGCACATAATGAGGCACCAACACGGGTGTCTTACCCCAGGGGTTCCCTTGGGTCCCAGCCACCTCTGCTATTCCTACTGGAGGAAGATCACTGATCTGAGATGTGCGGCTGTTTGATGATGTTGTTTTTCTGATGTAACTCCTGTTCATTTTCCCACCTCCCTTTCTCTGCCTTCTTCCCTCCCTCTTGGGAGCAATTTATGTGGCTCTGGCTCCTTTTAGACTAGGAGAGAGTGCTAATTAGCCTGATTCATCTCAGGCCACCTGTCCCAGGGCATTTGGCAGTAAGACCAGACAGGGCGTGGCCCCAAACTCTCAGGGGCTGGGACAATCCCCCAGCTGACACCCGGTGGCCGTGATTCATGCAGCGGGATGGATGGGAAGCAATATTCTGTTCCAGCAAGGCTTGTCCCTCCCGCTGCCCCTTTCTACCAGCTGCACAGCAATTGGAGGGGAAACAATTCCTACAGCCTCTGGGACTTTCAATTCATTTCTCCCTCAGTTGAAATTGCTGCCTGTGAAGAGAGCGTGCGAGGGCCAAGCTTCAGAGAGGATGCTTCTCCAGCTGACGGTCTCAGGAGGGGCCCATCCTTCTTCCTTCTCCCCACCTGTTTGCCAGCAGCACTTACACCTACTCCAAGCCTCAGGGAGGAATCGCAGCAAACATCTCAAAACAGATGTCTGTGATGATGACTGCAGTTCCCTCACCTCCATTTCTGTCCTCCAGCCACCTAACGGGGCTTCAGTACTCACTTCCCCCATTAACTGCCCCAACCACTTCACTTTGCCATGCACAGGGGGCCCTTCCTGGCCTCCTAGCATCCAACACCACCACCTCTCCTTTCCTGAATTGTTCCCTCCTCACGGATTTCAGGACGCCTATTTTCCTTCTACTTGAGGCTGTCCCTTCTCAGTTCCCTCTCCTGGCTCCCAATCCTTGCAGGATCTGCTGGTCTCCATTCCCACTTTCTCTGAAATGATTTATTTGGCCCAATGGCTTAATACCATCTGGAGGCTGGGGACCCTTTGCTGCTCCTCTGTGCTTCAAATTCAAATGCCCAGAAAGTGAGTGTCTCTGCTTGGAGTACAAGCCCAGGCCTAAGGTTTCCTAACACAACCCAGACCATTGTGCTAATCATCATTAAACTAACTTAAAGATTCTGACCTGGCCAAAGCAGCCTTTGCTATTCTCTGTATTGTCTTTGCTTATTTTTCATTCAGTGGACTTCCTGCCTGCTTATATAATGACTAGAGGCCCAGTGTACAAAATTTGTGCATGGGTAAGATTCCTAGCCCTGGCGGGCGATCAGGGCTAATCAGGGCCTTCTGGCTGCTGGTTGGGGCCTCCCTTCCTTGGCTGCCAGCTGCACACAGGGGCCTTCCTTCATTCCATGCCACCCCCTGGTGGTCAGTGCATGTCATAGTGATGGATCAGTCTCCTGGTCGAACTCCCATGGGGACAATTTGCATCTTAGGCTTTTATATATAGATTAATGGTGATAATAATAGAAACTAAGAGTTTCTGACTTCTTACTCTGTGCCAGGAACTCTGCCAAACATCTTGTGTACATCATTCCATTTGACATTTGTAGCAACCTGGTGAGGGAGATATTTTAAACTCCATTTTGCAGCTCAGAACATTCGGGCTTAGAGGTTAAAATGTTTGCTTAGGTCACATGACTGGAAAGAGCAGAGGCAGAATTAAAATCCTGTTTTGCTTGACTCTAAATTTTCAAACACTTTCCTTACTAATTGCCTCTTTTTGTTAATCCACACTGCAGCCACCACCAAATATGTGCCAAACCTGCTTGCTGCGGTCACTGTCTGCCTCCCAGCCTACCACATCCTGAGTTTTGTCTTGGTGGGTGAATTCCTGCATGCACCTTTCCATCATAGATATCAGAGAGTCTAATAAAGTAAATTTTGCTCCCTGACCAACTGAATGCAATGAGTGCTAAAGAGAAGGGGAAGGGGCAATTTCTAGAAGGATTTAGAAGAAGAATGACCAGGTCCCAAGGGGGTGTACCCTAGTTCACCAGGAGCAGTTTATCCAGATCTGTGGCATCAGAGCAACCAAATGTAACAGGATGTCAAAGAAATGTTTTACACTGAGTGCGGTGACAGTCCAAAAAGAGCAGAGGACTTAGACTGAGATGGAAATCCCATGATCAGATCTCTTCTTTGTCTTGGGCACAATTAGAGAAGATTTCTCATTGGCCCTATTTGAGAACCCTGGAGCCATAAGATATAATCATGGCACATCTCTGGGCCTGGACACCATGGTTTTCAATCTGGGTTCCAGGGAGCCCTGGGATTCCAATGAACTCTTGGGGCCTAGAAAAGACCAGGCCTTCAATAGGAGCAGCTCAATAAGAGTTATCGCTTACATTAAGATTTCATATAAGATTTAATGATTAAAAATTAAGAAGATTAAAAAGAAAGAAGCTAAAAAGAATGCAATACTTTTACTAATTAACATCTTTAAGTCTTTCTTCTCATTATAACAGAGGTGACGTTGTCTAGATCTCTAGACTGTAGTGAGACGTGAAATAGTGCATACATACTCCACCTGTCATAAAATAAATTTTCAGTAAACTCCACTTTTCTTCCTTGTCTTTTCCTCTATGACATTCTGCCACCCAAACATAGCAAAAGTGACTGAGGATTTTTATTTTTTTATTTTAAATTTATTTTTATTTATTTCAGAGAGGAAGGGAGAGAGAAATAGAAACAACAATGATTGGCTGCCTCCTGCATGCCTCCCCACTGGGAATCAAGCCCCTCAACCTGAGCATGTTCCCTGACTGGGAATCAAACCATGACCTCCTCCTGGTTCATATGCCGATGCTCTACCACTGAGCAACACGGCCCAGGCAGTGGCTCAGGGTTTAATGTGTGGTGACTTCCTCTCAATGAACTGTTTCCATGGTGTCTCTCACCATCAGCCTTATAAGATAGAAACATCCAATTTAATAATTCCAAACACCCTTGACTGCCCCAAACAGCCATCTCCGACTGGCCCCGGCACCTGCCTCTTTGGCGTTGTTGAGGGCCTCGCTGACTGCTCTCTAGCACACAGCCAGCCAGCCAAGGAAGTGGGCTGGTGGCTCCCCAAAGCCCACAGCCACACATGGAAGTGGCCCAGCAGAAGAAACACAGTGAGGCTATTAGAGACAAGACACCCTGACAGCGAGAAGCGTGAAAGCCGAGCTTTGTACTGAAAGAGGAGTCTGAGTAACCAGAAAGCAGGTGCAGACCCTGACTGCAGCTCCATGAAACTGCGATCAGTAGCCTCTGTTTAAGGAGGAAGGAGCGTGTGTGAGGCGTTTTTGAAAAATGCCTACTAAAAATGATTAATATTTTAAAAGCAATCTTGGTTCTTGCAGTAATAGGTTTCAGTTATCTGGCTAGTTTGTGCAGATCCTAACAAAGCTCAGATGAATGAGGCATTGGTATTCACACTCAGCTCCTAGACTTGTGGGTCTGGTTTCAGAAATGGGGTGAATGGGGACAAGACTATTGATGGATCTTGGTCTGCAGGGAAGACACCGGGGGTCCCCGGGGAAGCTCCCTAGAAAAGCCCAGGCATTGGGACCACCCGCTGGAACCAAGAGAGGGGAGGAGAGGGGAGCGGACACAGCCAAGCTGGCAATGGCAGATGGTTAAATGCAGAGTGAAGTGAGATTCATTAGGTTTTATGTATCTTCTGTGAACAGAGATGGAGAAAGGAGCAAGTGTCAGGTTACCTGTTTAATTATTTTTACATCTCTCTTCCCACGGCTGCAGCTCCACAGATCATTTATCCAGAGGCCCGAAGTCCCCCTGAGCCGGAGCCCTGGGACAATGACCCGCTCCTGAGAAATGTTGAGGGTATTTGGGGTCAAAATGTTGTTCTCAGGCAACAGAGGAGCTGGAGGAGAGGAGCTGAACACGACCCTGCCAAGGAGCCTCCCAGCTTGAGGGGCGGGGACCCCACAGCGTTCTCCTGGACTTCGGACAGAGGAGTCCTGGCTTCCAGGGGCTCCAGGAAGGCTGTCACCTCACAGCAGACAAACGTGTCCTATGCTAGGGCCAGTTTGGAGCAATGACTCTTGTTGCTTCGGATCTCTCCCCAGTGACAAGCGAATGAGGGCTGCTGGGATGGGGACCCAGAGGTATGAGCATCCACAATTTGCATTCATTTTAGGAGTAAACCCATCTCCCCCCCGCCTCCCCCCCCCCCCGCCCCCACACACACACCTTCTTGAAGCTCCGGTCAAAGAAATCAGCATTTAAGCTTTTCCAAACCTTGGCTTTCACTCTCACCAGCCCTCTCTTTCCCTGCCTGCCCTTGTTAAACACCCTGCCCGCCCAGCTCCTGCCTGGGAGCCCGGCGCCACCCTGTGCTCCTGGGCTCTGAACTGCTCGTTAGGAATCTCCCACATGGACACTCGCAGGACCTGTCCCCACACTGCCTGGATTGGACTTGGTTTCCTTCTGACAAGGGATGAGCCATCCTTGGGGCACTGACCAAAGTCCCCCCACACAGCAGGATCCTCAGAATCTCAGGGAACCCTGAGCTCTCCCTCTCCCATGTGCTCCTGCGGACGGACGCTCCTCTCTCAATGTCAGTTCTTCCTGGCAGTTCCTAGTAAAGCCCCTTGCCTGAGTCCACGTGCCTGGAAAGGACACTATGCAGGTCAGAGCGCGACTGGCCCAGAACTGCAGGCAGGAGTGAGGCAGAGACTAGCACCCCAGGCCTCAACCTCACAGGTGAGGGACATCACATGTCATCTGCTATCAGAAGTAAACACCAACATTTACAAATTACTGACTTTCTCATAAATCTAGTTTGGGAATAAGAATAGCAAAATTGTTGCCAGCAGGCACTTTAGAGTCCAACGGATTCTGAATTCTGGCTCCACCACTGATTGATTTTGTGACTTTGTGACATCAGGCAACTTGCTTCATGGCATTAACCTCAATTTACCCGCCTGGGAAATGGGATGGTAGTAGCTTCTATGTCCTAAAGGTTGTTGTCAGGATTCTGTGAGCAAGACATGCCAAGTCTTAGCACAACTTCTGGCATATGAAAACTAACAATAGGTACTGGCTGAAATTAGCATCTGTGCACTGTAGAGGAATGCAAAGGTTTCCTGAGATAACCATTCCCCCTCTCCCTTTTATTCTGACAGGCACTCCTGCAGCAGGGAGAGAAAAAGGTGAGCTGGCAGGCTGTACGGAAAAGCTCGCATGTAATAGAAGCTTATTTTATATTTTGTCACATCTGCAAGTGAGTTATCATCACTGTATGCTAATATTTGCGGTGGTTATAATTTATTATAATGCCTTGTTTCCCCACAAAGTAAATATAAATGTGCGTTTATGTGTCTTTCCCCCATGTTTTGGCGATGCTCACAGTGCTTGTGTCAGGCTCGAGCTTCATCTCTCAAGCATGTCAGGGCAGACGGAAGCTGGCAGCAGTAGCACCACGTGGTCCGGGGGTCCCTGTGTAACCCCTGAGCGTGGGGTCCTAAAGGCACAGGACAGGAGACAGGATGGGCGGTAGCTCTGCCCACTCCTGGCAGATCAGATCCCTCTGGTCGCCTTCCCCTAATGAATATGGAGGAGCCTTCACTCAGCCGAGGGCTGAGGGCTTTGTTTCTCTTCACCACTCCCTGCTCTCCGATCGGGTGTCACTCTTATTATTATTATTCTCTCTGTGTTGACAAGTGATTTAAGCACTTCACAGGAGAAAAGGAAAAGAAGAAGGTGGGGGTTGATTGGGGGAGATCTTTTCTTTGAATCCAGGATTTTCTTTTTGGGGGGATTAGCAAATAAATGACTATGAGTATATAATTAAAACTAATAGGTTAATTAGAGGACATTCAGATCTTTCTGGGAAAGAAAAAAAAGCCATTGACTGTCTCCTTCTGAGGCAAACTGGGAGGAGAATAAATAGCTCTTACAGTTCACTCTGCCCTTCCTTTGTGGCTCCACCGTTACTGGGTAACAGGCTGGACATGGCCCGCAGGCCAGGGCTCCCTCCAAGGCAAAACAGCTGCCCCAGGCCACAGGGGGAGTCAGGGACAGCAGCTCTCCTGCTCTTGGACCCCACCCTGTCTGTAAGCTCAGGCTCTCATTCTGTTCTTGGTCTCTCTCTCTCTCTCTCTCTCTCTCTCTCTCTCTCTCTCTCTCTCTCTCTTTCTCTCTCTCTCTCTCTCCTTCTCTCCCTCCCTCCCTCCCATCCCCCCACACTCTTTTCTGCTCAGCTGTGACTGTCACTCAGACTGTGCCAATCTCTCTGTCCTCCAGACAAGGGGATTTCCGAGGGCATCTAAACCATGACAATGTTTCTTGGTGGAGTCCAGGCCAGGAGGTGGGGAGTGACGGGAGGAGGGAAAGGCCAGCAGATGGGTCGCCCTCCTCAGCAGGCTGGCCCTCCTCAGCAGGCTGGCCCTCTCAGGATGGAAGGGCTCTGGAGACCTGGAGGAGTGATTCTGCTCACTGAGCCAAGCATGGGTAGAATGCAGTGGAATGAGCTATTGTCCTGTGCTGTCTCCACCTGGGCTAGGGCAGGGCCCAAAGCTAGGCAAGGAGGAGTGGAAACGAGAGCACCATTTTCAGCCCTCTGTTCTTTCTGGTGCAGTGGAAACAAAGCTCGGGGCAATCAGGGATCTGGGGATGGGCAATGGAAGTCTTGGTCTGGGTTGAATTATGTCTCCCAAAAAGGTGTGTTGGAGTCCCAACTCTCAGAACCTCTGAACATGGCCTTATTTGGAAATAGGGAAGTTGCAGATGTAATTCATGAAGATGAGAGCATACTGTAGTCGGGAGGGCCTACTACGTGATTCAGGAGAAGAGGAGAAAGATGCAGAGATGATTATGTAGCAATGGAGGCAGAGATTGGCAAAGCTGCCACAGGCCTGGGGCTGGCAGAAACTGGAAGAGGCAGGAAGAATCCTCCCCTAGAAAATTCCAAAGAAACACGATCCTTCTCACACCTTAATTTTAAACTTTTAGCCTCCAGAACTGTGAAAGAATGAAGTTCTGCTGTTCTAACCACCCAGTGTGTGTGCTTTGTATAACATCTCGGGGAAACAAATTGGTGGCTCTCAGTAGCCATCTTGACTGAAAAAAAAATCTTAGGTTTGGTCTAGGGATGAAATCTCAAATCAAATTTCTGGAAGAAAAGAAGTAGGTCTCAGGGTGATGACACAAGCTACCACGGAAGGCTCCAAAGCCAGGCCCCCACCCCCACCCCGGGTGTGTCACTGTGCACTTTGCTAGTCAGTAGTGAGTCCTTATGTCCAAGAAAGGCAATGCAAACCCTGAACAAGAGAGGCCATCTCAAGGGCCTGAAGGATGGGACACAAATTAAATCCTTCTCTTTCATTGTCTCATTTTTATTAGTAGTAATAACAGCAACACCTTTCACTTACTGAAGCTTTATTATGTACCAGGCATTGTATCAGACACTTGCTAAAGATTCTCTCTGTGTGGCTGCCCTCAGATAAGCTCCGTGGCTCCTGGGGGTCCATGCCAGAAGGTGCCCCCTTTTGTACCAGCCCTGCATGCCAGGGTTGGAGAAATGAGTGAGGGTGGCTCTGTCCAGCCTGACAGAGGACCCTGGAATTCACATTTGTATCACCACTACTTCCCTTCACATCCATCCATTAACTCTCCTTCCTTCCTCTTTTCTAAAAGTAGTATTTTTATTAGTTTTTGTAAGTTGGTGTTGCTTTCATAAGATTACAGCAAACAAACAAAAAGCTACCTGGCATGGGAAAAGATATGGAAAGGACTAGAAAAGTGTCTGGGACCTGAAGCACAGTTGGGTCAAGTCAGCTGTTCAAATCCTATATTAAAAAATATATAAACAAATGGCCTAAGGTGAGAAATCCTCTCCAGAGATCCCCACTCAAATAGAGGAAAGAAGCAGGGGCACAGGACAGCCCTATGAATAAATGGCAAGCCAATGTCCCCACCTCCCTCTGCTTCTATAGGAGCAGTGATCAGGGGTGAGGGGTGCAGGAAGAAGGTGGGGAAACAGTCATTGTCCTCGCCTGCCACAGCCTCTGGTTGTAACCCCCTTTCCCCCCAAAGGCTGTCCAGTGCAGGAACAATTCAGGGAATGAGCAGAACTAACACTCCTGGGAAACTGGGCCAGAAAAAGAGGCTAGCTGTTGATTTTCCAGTCCATAGAACGAAACCTCGTGGGATGGCCCCTGCCTCCCACAAATGCATCCCTGCTCCACAGTGGTAGCCCTTCTTCCAGCCCTAATGGCTCTGCAAGCCCAGCTCCATCCTAGAGCTGATGTCTGGACCAAACCACTTAACCCCCAGCCAAGGGTTTCCTTATCTTCAAAATGTAAAATGTAAATCAAGAAAAATGTGAATTGCGCCAGGATTTTGAGAACAAATGAGATAATCCTATTCATGTAAGATCAAAACAGTATAAGGAATTATTACAAAGTGAAAACTGTTGGTGGCTGCAATATTCATTAGCCATGTGGACTCCCAAATATTGCTGGGCCTTTTGGAACAGTGAGGAACAGTCTGAGCTGTGAAGGGTGGAGCGCCACTCCTCCTAACTGCCAGATCTTCCTCATTTGATGCCAGCCGGTAACCTACATTTTTAACTTGCAGAAAGAGGAAAATACAGGTCGAACCCCAGGAGGGAAACCAAAGGAAAACAGAAGCAAGGGAGTGGCTAGAATCACAGCTAGATGGTGTGAGTTTCTGTGAGGAGTTAACTGTCAAGTCCAGAGAGCAGGGATGTCCATAGTTGTTTTGTTTGCCCAACAGAAAAAGACTGTGTTAGACCCTTACTGACCTGCAGCTAATTCCCTTCCAGCAGGTCTAGAAATGGTCTGTTTGCTCAAGCTGTAAGCAGTCTCTAAACCTTAAAGGGACTACACCAAAGCAAGCTCAAGATAGCCAGCTCCTCTCTCAGCCAGATGTATGCAGGAAACACCAAAAGGGAAGGGATTCATTAGCCACTGCTACTGCTTGGGGAGCCAATCACATTAGCCCTTTTAGACAAACACCAATAACATCTCCAGCAGGACAGGGACCAATCATCTCTCTTCCCCATCTAGGCCATTTCATTCCAAACCTCCTGTGGCTTGGGGGAAGGGGGTGTTTATTAGCACTGCCGATGGCCAGCAAGCTGGAGAGGAGGGTGCTGAGAGCCCCAAGCCAGCTCACCACAAGGAGCAGACTCCAGCAGAAGGGCTGGGGCCAATATTGATGCTAACTATTCAGGGCAGAGCCCGGACCTAATCCATCAATCCCACAAACATTTATTTACTGGTACCACCTCTGTGCCAGATACTAGGAATAAGAGGAACACAATCCCTATCCTCCAAGAGCTCAGTTTAGTGGGGGAGACAGAAGTAAACAAATACAGTCCTTGTATCGCAGCCTAATGAGAGCCACGCCAGAAGCATAGGAGCCTGAGAGCAGACAGCCTTGTCAGGGAGGGCATAGCACTCCTCCAAAGAGCACAGTGGCACTTGGGTAGCCTTGAATAGCCCCCAAAGGACCTGCACATGGCTTGATGCCCTCACCACACCACACAGTCTCTTACAAGGGCTGTCATAACAAAGCACCACAGACTGGAGGCTTAAACAAGAGAAATGTGTTTCCTCACACTTCTGGAGGCCAGAGGTCTGAGATCAAGGTGTCAACAATGCCAACCTCTCTCCTTGGCTCATAGATGGCCACCTTCTTCTTGGGTCTTCCCACAGTCTTTCCTCTGTGCCCATAGCTCTGTACCCACTTCCCCTTTCCATAAGGACACCAATCCTATTGGATTAGGGCCCACATTAATGACCTCATTTTATATCCTTAAAGACTCCATCTCCAAATAGTCACATATGTGGTACTGGGGATGGGAACTACCGCATAGGAATTTGTGGGGGCATGCATCTCATGACACCATCATTTCCCACAACTGTTGTGAAGTCCCTACTCAACCATTGCCTCCCCCAAAGTACACAGTGACCAGGACTTTTGTCCTCTAAATCTCCTGTTCTAGTGCCTGGGCGGTCCTGTCAGATGAGAGAACTGATGAAACCCTGCGTCTGACTCTTAAGCAAATACTTTCACTTCATCTTTTCCTCTGGAAGCTGCATGTCCATTCGAATCCCGGGACAATCTCTTTGCCCTACTCAGCGGCCCTGCTCACTGGCCTCATGCCCAAGGTACTTGGTTAATCACTTTATCTGCACACGGGCTGGGATTTCCTTTAGGCCTGACAAGGAGAGAGCCAGCAAATATCCATCAAACAGACCAGCCTGGATCTCCGGGCATGTTGGGTCTCCTGAATCCACTGCCACAGGACACAAGGGAATGTTCTATGATCAATGAGACCATAAGGCCACACAGCAGTACTCTGCATAGTCTACTGGAAGGTAGGGAGGCACCTGGGCTTTATGCCACCACTTCATGTGGCAAAGTTTTAATGAGCATTCACTAGGGTCAAGCACCTGCACTGCACTAGGGGCCAAAGAGAGAGAGAAGTGAGTCACCCTCTGGTCCTCAGCCTCCAGGAAAAGACTGTACACACAATCCAACAAAGGACTATGGTCTAGTTACAGCCATGGGCTCAGGAAGCTGAGGATTGGGATGGCGGGCCCTGCATGGGGGTTTAGAGGGACTTCCAGTTTGAGCTGATGCCTGAACAAAGTCTAGAGAGATCAGTGGAGTTGGGCAGCCAGTGGAAGAACCAGTGAGAAGAACAGGCTGGTCCAATAAGAGGGTCAATGGGCAAGGGGATGGAGGTGAAGATAAGATATGTGGGAAGAACACATGCAAGCCAGTGTTACTGGGGCATAAAATGTGAGCAGAGAGTGGCAGGAAGTGGGATCAAAGAGATGGCTAGGGGCCACATTTAGAAGGATATGGAAGTGATGCTAAATGGCTTGCCCATGTCCTGTGGGTCTTAAACTGTGTTTGTGGGATCACTGAGGCTCTTTTGTGGCCTTGAGACAAGGAGCAAGACTGAGCGAGCAAGACACTCCTCAGAGCATCTTGGCCCTTACCTCTTTTATATATTGGGGTTATTTAAAAATTAAACTTTCTAAAGCTTAGAAAAATCAATAACTACTGGTGCTTTAGCTAATAAAGAGCCTGTGTAGAGTTCTAAACAGGGGGTGAGGTGGTAGGTAGTGTGGGGTCTGAAACTGAGGGGCACAGGCCTGGAGGCAGGGACACAGGTTAGGAGACTAAGGCAATAATCCAAGAAAGAGAAATAGGAAGGAGTTAAGAGATGGGAGGAGGGATTAGGAGGTCAAACTGATGGGACTTGCTGTTTGATTTAACATGGAGAGTGAAGGTGAGGGCTGTGTCTAGAATGAATTCTGGATTCATGGCTCAGGCAATTGGGAAATGGAATGACAGGGAAGCAGCTTGTTTGCGTAGAAGTGGCCATGCAATGCTGGTCACGTGGACCCCAATGTGCCAGTGAGACATGGAGGTGGAGCTGTCCAGGTGGCCTTTTGATTGAGTCAGTCCTTCTATATCCCAGCCTGAATATAGTGCCTAGCATATTGTAGATAGGTGCCAGTAAACGTATATTTTCTATTTCAAATTTACAGATAAAATCTTCAAGGTTCTCTACAATCTCTTCTAGATGTGCTTTCCAATCTGATCTTTTTGTTCTTCTTAAAAGTGTATGGACTTAGAATAGGCAGATCTTCTCTGTCCACAAAGGCTCTGCTCAGCCAGATGGGCTTTTTCATTGTCCCCAGACACATGTCTCTTTTAAGATTCTGGAATAGATAGAGAGATGATAGGAGATAGAATTGCTGTCTTTCACGTGGTATTTGTATAAAATGCAATGAAAGGTATCATATATGACACACTGTCCCTCCATCTGCCAATGCCCTCTCCCACCCCTTCCACCTATCTGATGTGACTCCCCAGACAGACCCCAGTTCTCACTCCACTTTTTCTATGAAACCTTCTCTGCTTTTGTTTGGAGAAAGAGTCTGTGAATTTTGTAGTGAAAAAAATCATTCTTTAGAGTACCCCCTTTCCCAGCTTTCATAGGCCTAGACTCACCATCTGGGTAGCCGAGTCCAGCAGCACTGGGCACAGTTGCCCTTGTCTATACAAAAGGGAAGTGCTGATCCAAGAAACCCCGCCTCTCATCTCAGTGCTGGTCATTCTCAGGAGCTAGGACACCTTGTTGTGGGTCAAAGGCATCTAGCTCACCAAAGGCCCTGGACCCAGTCAGCCCATCTGTCTATACAGCTGTGTTAGGGTCTCGTTCTAACCTATTGGTGTTTCTTTGCCACATCTCAGTAGTATTGGGTTTCCATTGCGCACATGTGCTCTGCTTGCTTTCCTCTTGCCTTATTTTAGCCTGCCCCTTCTCCCAGATGGATTCTTATTCTTCAGCCCTGGCAATTGCTTAGCAACAGAGCCCAGGAGCCCAGGGCTTCTTCCAGCTCTCCCTACAGTACACGGTCCTGTCCCTCATGGGTTGCTACCTCTCTAGTGAGCAGCGATAGCTATGTCCCATAAGGATCAGACACAGAGGGTTACTCAGTTCCACAACAGATGTGGTGGCTCTTCCCCATTCCCACTCTCCCTTCCTTACTCCCTCCACTTTTGGGGTGTTCATGGAACCCTTGATGATTCCAGCATGGATGGCTGCCTCTTTAGGGGCATCAAGATGGTCAGCTCATTTTTTCCATATGCTGTCTAACATCAGAGCAATAGGTATTTTTCCACCCCTCCCAAATATAAAAAAGATTTATATGGCTCACATGGTATACTTGTAAAATACACAGGAGGCCTGATAAATTAGTCATTATTTATTATAGTGCTAAAACGATATCCTTTGCTTAATTACACCAGCCATATGTTGCAGTGCAAATCATTGTCATTCAAAAGAACAGCCAGCATTGGTCAGGATGCATGCAATCAGATCACGAAGTTTTG
Source organism: Vespertilio murinus (assembly GCA_963924515.1). Taxonomy (NCBI): domain Eukaryota; kingdom Metazoa; phylum Chordata; class Mammalia; order Chiroptera; family Vespertilionidae; genus Vespertilio; species Vespertilio murinus. The sequence goes on from OZ004709.1 coordinate 99,127,204, forward strand.
AGGACATAACTGGACTAAAAATAGGCTTGATGTCTCACCCTAAAGAACTCAAAATGTATACATCCCTCCAGCCAGCCATTCATTTAACAAGTAAGCATCAAGCACTGATGCTGTCAGTCACCTTGCAAGTCCTGAGGACAATACCTGGTCCCTGTCCTCCGGGAGCACAAGAGCCAGTGTGAGAGACAGGCAGAAAACAAGCAGAAACTGCAGTTCTGTGACTGTGGTAAGCCACAGTCTAACCTGGCCTCACTGTGCCAAGAAGGCTATCTGGGTTGCATCCAGAAGGTTTGGGCAGTGTTTCACACTATTTCCTTTCCATTACCTTGTGTAATTTCTTCTTAGTGATTAATAGATCAAAACATCTAAAATGGTATTTTTTATTCATGTTTACATGAATGTTTTCTGTCTCCCTCTTGCCTCTGCAACTGGAAAGTAAGCTCCAATGTGTTCACCCTAGCACATGGCATAGAGATGAGTATGTGGGGGCACTCAAAACGTAGTTATTGAATGAATAAATGAACACTGACAAAACCAAGATGAGAGACACAGGATATGTTCTGTGAAGGTTAAAGGCCACCATGGCACATTACCTGACATTTCATGGCTCCCACTTCTCTCATCACTTCCCTATACTCTGTCTACCCACCCCTCCGCACGCCAGCCCACCCACCTTCCCACAGGAACTGGCGTTTTCCCACTGGCTACAGTAAATAAGTACATTTGCTTATGGAACAATAGCAGCTGTGTCTCTCCATGACCTTAGGGTTAATGGCCAATGGCTCCCGGGTATCATCTGCAGTGAACTGTCAGAGAGCACAGTCACCATGACCCCCTGGCAGCATCTCTATCACCCAGAGTGCCCACAGAGGCCTGGGAACTCTCATGCTGTTGGGAAGTCCTGTCCAAGGTGGGAAGCATACTGAGGCCAGGTTAAGAAAAGCCTGGCTTCAAATCCAACACACAGCGTACTTAATCTCTCTAAGCCTCTTTTCCATTTTTAAGATGGAGATGACTTTTATGGATAAAGTAAGTGATGTGCCTGGCCTATGTGTAATTATTACTGCATGATACCAGAGACTTTTAGATTCAAACTTTTAAATTCAAGTCTCTCCCACTTGCCACAGACACACATGAGTTGTTTTACCTTGATTATTTCCTTTAATCCTCACAACCAGTCTATGAGACAGACTCCTACCATGATCTGAACTTAACTGATGACACACTTGAGTCTTAAAGAACTGAGGGATTTTTCTGGAACCACATCTTGGCTGAGCTGGGATTCCAGCCCAAATCTGCCCGACTCCAGGACCCTCACTCCTAACCCACCATATTGTACTAACTCCCCAGGGACCTGACATGGCTTCCCCGCACCCTCAGCTTCTGTGTGTCTCCTAAAGTGGAAGAGGCATGGGTGGAAGGACAGGTGTGCATGGCTAGGGCACCCACTCCAGGGTCCAAAGTGCAATGCCAAGGGGAAGAGGCTGGTTGCAGGGAATGCAGCCAGGCCCGCGGCATGATCCAGCATGGTGGGAGGAATGGCCAGCTAAATATTGGCCTTAGTCTCAAACTGGACAATTCCCAGGCCCTTGTTATTATGGAGGGAAGGGAAAGGAAAGCATATTTTGTCTGTTAATCTTAAACCTAATTTACATAAGCAGAAGAAGCTCTTGAAATATCCATGAAATCTGTTAAATGGATTGTGAGTGATTATATTCCCCAAATGGCCATGACAATATTATCTATTCCCATGTTTTCTCAGAACTCTGACACATACCTCTGCCATCAAGAAGTGGAGTGTATGCCTCCTTCCCCTGAACATGGACCAGCCATTGGTTTTATGCAGGTAGGATACTTCCAGAGCCCATATTTATATGAGACCACTGTATAAGGGAATATCTGGAGCCTCTTTGACCAAGCAGAGAGCCCCTATTGGGGAGGAGATAAAACTAAGGCTGGGAGGGCAGGTTGGGCCAGATTAGGAGAGCCTTAAATGCCATCCTTTAGTCATTGACTTGTCACTTAGTGACACCCACCTCTAGAGCTACCTGTACTACTATTTACATAGTCATTTTTATCCATCAAATTTAAAACTATTCCCTCTTGTTGAAACACCCAACCTTGTTTTAAGAAATAATACTATAATAATCACAGGTTTTATGTCCTATTTATATTTACCTGATATACTCAGAATAACTAAATTTAAAAATTTTTGTTACTGAACCCCTAAAACATCTTCTGTGCAACCTGGATCTCTGTACCCCATTTCAGAACCCGTGCACTGGGCACTGCACAGCCACCATACATTCTGAATGAAGGGAAGATCCAGGGGACATTTCTAGGAAAACTTCCCTGCTTCCTTGGCAGATACTGGCAAACACATCCCCATGGCTTGCTGGTGAAAGGCTTTGTGAGAAGTGGGGGTCAAGTTTCCATGGTCCGCATTCCTGGGTCCACCTGGGGTTCTGTGCTGGCAGAGGAGACAATCCTGAACCTCCTTGGAGTGGAAGTTTAACTCAGTGTTAAGTCACTTAAAATGTGACAGTTGTATTATGGATCTGTTACATTTGTTTCACAAAAATCACCAGAATGTTTATTCAACAACAGGCAAAGTCTAAGAAATTTCACCCTGAGTGTGAGCAACTTTGGCGCATGCCCAGGGCAGCAGGCATCATGGTCCCCTTCTTTTAGCTCATGATTCTCAATCCTGGCCACACATCAGGGTCATCTGGGGACCTTTTGAAAATCACCAGAACCCAGGATCTACACTATTCCATTTAAATCCAAACCTCTGAGGGTTATGCCCCAAAATCAGGATTTTTAAAGGCTCCCAGGTGATTCTGATGGGCAGTCAGGAAGGAAGGAGAACTCTTATTTTAGTGGCATTTTGGTGGGAAAGTGCAAGGAACTCTGAAAGAGAGCACTGAGGGACTGGAGACAGGAAACTGACCAGGGGTCCATTCTGCAGTCTTAGAAAGAGTCCACACACATTCACTGCATGCCTAGCACACATACAACAGACACATGCACATATGACAGCAATGCATACGAACTGTCAAGTGCACCCACACAAGCAACACACACGCCAGCCTTATTTGCTAAGCACATGGAACCTGCCTGCAAAACTAGCCAGAGACAAAGCCAGGGTCCAGGAGCTGTTATCTGATTTCATTCAAGCTTGTGGATTTCTGACAAAACAGACCCACCAAATTTGGGGTTCTAATTCTATTAATCCATAACCAAGTCCCAGGGAAAAGACACATACACATCTATAGTGTCATGCACATTCACACACACATGCATCTCACACTCACACCACTGGTCAGGTTAGACAGCCAGTCTTTAGAACCAAACTCCTCAGACCGCCCAGAGGCAGCTGTGAGGCTGTGAGGCTGCGTGACTCCTTCCTCTGGTCCCACTTCCTGGAGCTGAAGGACGGACCCCTTCCGACTCCCAGCTGGGAGCAGACCCTCTGTCCTAGATTGGAGGGGCACTTGGCAGTGAAGGAAAAGAAATTGCCTGGCTCCCAGTTCTTTCCTTGGTTCATAGCTCATTATTTTTGCTCCCAGGACCCCCGAATAAGAGGCCGCTCAGAAACCACATTTCTGGAACAAGGCAGCATTGTCCCCTGGGCCTGAGCTTTCCTGAGGCTTGAGTGAGAAAAAGAGAGATGAGAGGGATTCCTGGGCCACAAAGGTCTGGAGAGAAGCTGGCACCTGGGAAAGAACAATTTGTCAAGCAGCTGGTCAAGCCAGAGCACTCCAGCGGATGTGGAGACTTGTGCTGCTGTCCTCCGCTCTCTGAGAGCCTTTCCTTCACAGAACCTTTCCATAAGGCACTCACCCTAACACCCTTCCCTCCATAGCACCATTAGCAAGCTGGATGCTAATGCTGAGCATGAGGAAGAGGGGCCTGGAGGGAGGAGCTACTGGGCCCTGCCCTGAGTACCACCTTCAGGACCAGATGGGAAGAGCCCAGCCTGCCCAGCCCTGGGACCACCATTTGGCCTGAAGTACAAACAAGGTCTTCTCACCCTCAGATCCAGGCTCCACTCTCAGAATTGATAGCAGTGGGTAGTGAGGTACTGCTGAGGGTTAGTAATTATAAGGAGACTTCACCCAACTCTCCTGCCTACATGCTCCAGTGAACATCAACCCCAATTCAAGGCTCTTCCCTCAGACTTGAGCCCAGCCATACATGTCCCCCTGCAGCACACACATCATCTTCACTTTACTGGACATTTTTGGCTGTTCAACATTACTTTTTCTAGAAAGTATCCACACTCACCCCATACCAGTTAGAATGCTTTTGACTATAGCTTACAACAAGGGGGGAAAAATTAACTGGCATAAAGAACAAGGAAAGTTGTTGTTGACACAAAGGCCCCAGAAGGGCAGACTTCAGGGTTGGATTGGTCCAGAGACTCCAGCTCTGCATCTCTGCAGGCCCTCTGTCGAGTCCTCCTCTATGGCGGGTAGACTTCCTTTGTGGCTGCAAAATGGCGTGGGCAGCATAATACTTCACAACATGTGTCCAATATAAAAAAAAAGAGAGTTTCTTCAGGTGGCAGTTTGTTAAGAACAAGAATAATTCTCTTCCTGAAAACCTCATTTTAGGATTTACTGGAGGTGAACATGAGTCCATATCTCTGGCCAGTAATGGACCAAGGAGTGGATGCCTGACTCAATATGAGCTAGACATAGAACTCTATGCTGTTGGCCACAATGATTGGTCTGTGTATGAGCAAACAATCCAAGCCAGGGCGATCATAATCCTTCCTTAGGAATTGACTAATTAAAGATTAAGTCAAAAGCCATATCTGTATCTAGTTATTGTATTGTATGGATCTTAACTTGGGCCTGCCAGCCATCAGTCACTTCCTCATGAGAAGACACCTGAGAGAATGATGTCAATAACTAGAGAGCAGAGTCCTGAGGGAGTGTGAGTTCCTAGTTTCAATGATGCCTAAGACCACTTTCACTTCCTCTCTTGCAGTATTTTGCTTGTGTCAGATGATAACCACTATTGAAAGCTTCCCCTTACATCTACCCATTGGCTCTTGAGTAAGCAACATGGTGTCCATTCTAGCAACCAGATGATGCCCAAGAATTAGCACCTTCTCAGTGTGCAGTTATTTCTCTCTGAGCAGTGAGAGGAAGGTTTCTGACTTCACCCATCTGGTTGACTCATCCACTATTTTTCAAATACAGCCAAGTTGGTGGGTCACTTAATACCCAGAAGCCCATTGGGGTCTAATACATCTGAACCAGTGACATGCCAGCAAAGAAGAAAAGGAAAGAGTCACTGCAATACAGAAGGCTCAAGTGGTAGCTACCTTCCCAGAGCACCCCTCCTGCCACCTTCTGGAATGGTGGGGTTTATCCTGCAACTTGGGGCCAACTCCGGAATGCAAACAAAAAGTCTATCAGCAGAGGGTCAACACAGAGGCCGTGGCCCATGTTTTCTAAGGATAGCGATGATAGAGCCAAATCTTTAAGAAGTAGTAAGAATTTTTAAACATCAATTCATTCGCTCGACAAATATTAAATTTTCCAAGTGCTAGGCTGGGTCCTAGGACATGGGAGTGACAATTGGTGGATGGAGAAATCTCAGGAAATGGAAGAGTCTGGACAATGGCATGGTAGGCAAGAGAGAGTGCATCCAAGAAACTAACATAGTAACCTCTATGTTCCTTCTTATAGGTTGTTTCAAACTCATTTTAATTTACTTTATTTACTTTTCACTGCCACAGACTGTGAGCTCCTTAAAGACAGGGATAATGACTTGATTTTCCATGGAACCACAAAGGCAGACAAAGAATAGGTCCTAAACAAATGATTGTTGCAATAAAATGTTAGGAACAAAACTAGTGCATCAAACCATCCTACAATTGAGCTTTCCCCAGACTGTTTCATTCAGTTCAAATGCATGGTTTTTGAGTGGAAGTATGTGTTCTAGTAAAACGGCAGGAGAGAGCATCTGGCTTTAGTGGGAAGGTCCGAGTTGGCCTTTCCCTCAGAGAGAGCAAAGAATAAAAGGGCTCCCACTTTGTCCTTAAAAATGTGTTGGCAGCAATCAGGGCTTAACAGCGGTAGTTAAAGCAGATCTTCTGTGTTCTATGTGCAAACTGGGGAAAATAAGCAAGTACAACAGCAGACACAATTGCAGTTCCCGTTTCCTATTTAACAGAGCCAGCAAGCAGCCCACAGATGTTAATTGCATGGGGAGCCTTCCTAGTACCCAAGAAAAGGTGAAATTGTGGCCCAAACTACAAACTTACATGTCAACATTTATACCCTTTTCAGAACAGGCAACAGGCACATGAAGAAACAGCCAAAGCAGTTCTGTGCCAACTTTCCTGGTAAAGGCTATGTGCTTCTTGCCTTGCCAGAAAAGTTCTGTGCTTTGCTGATACAAAAAAAGACTTGCAAATGCTTATTCAATTAATATTAAGGGGCCTCAATTTTACAGAACAGTCTGACAGTGGGAGACCCAACTCTTACTCAGAGAAAGGAGCAGGTGTTGGTTGTCTTGTCTTTTGCTTTCTGACCTCTCTTGATTGAAGTTACCAAGAAAGTATACATATTTGCTCAAAACAATTCAACTTCCGACAAATCCACCCACCTTTACTTGCCATCTCTCAGTAAGAAATGTCAAGTAGAGGAGCTGAACCCTAGAACCAGTGCCATTCCTAGAGGGACTGCTGATGTCAGGCAGATGGAAGAAGAACATTGGAATGAGACACGTTAGGTGACCCAGTGGCCTTGAGAAAGTGGCAGTTGTGAAAGGGTTGAATTCTGAATGTGGCACCTAAGACATTCTCCTGTCTTCTAGGATCACTTTGGAGTCATGTGCTGGAGTTATTCTCATCCAGCAATGAGTCTTTTGAAATCAGAACATTTTAAACCCTAACTAAGCAGCAGTTCTTTTGCTGCTCTCACTTCTCCCATACACTTCCTTCAGATAGTATAGTAGTTATCTGCGGGACAATTATTAGCTGCTTTCCTCTATAAAGCTTAGCCATAATGTTCTTACTCTTTTTTAGAGTCCACCCACATGATGAACAGATGGGCCATATGAGGACTGAGAGCTCATGAGATTGTGTGGAGCTGAGCAAAGGGGCTTGGTGTAGGGAAGGCTGGGGAAAGTTAACAGCACATGGCAAAGGCTCAGCTGCAATCTGGTAGATCAAGATTTCTTCCAGTAGGCCAACAAACCAGAAATCTCAAATAACCTTTTTAACACAGAGTTTATTAAAAAGACATAAACCAACAAGTTAAAAGACTACTATTGGGCATCATTCAGAAAAATACATTTTAGAATATAATTGGTAATTCATCTTTACAGCACATGTTTAATGGATACAATTTGATAAGTTTGGACATATGCCTATACCTATGGAATCATCACCACAATCAAGGTAATAAACATGTCTGTCACCTTCCTCAGTTTCCCTCTGCCCTTTAGTATTTGGTTTTGGTTTTGGTTTGTGGTATGCTTAAAATGAGATCTACCCTCCTAACACATTATTTTCTTTCTTTTAAATTTATTGAGGTAACACTGATTAACAAGATTAGACAGATTTCAGCCGCACAGTTCTACAACACATCATCTGTACATTGTATTGTGTTCACCTGGCTAAACCAAGTCTCCATCCATCACCATTATACCCTTATGTCCTCCTCCATCTGTCCCTGGCAATCATCACACTGTTGCCCATGTCCATAAGTTTTTGTCTTTTGAAAAATCCCTCCACTCCCCCACCCATCTCCCAAAATCCCCCCCCACACACACACACCAACAGCTGTCAGCCTGCTCTCTATGAGTCTGTCTCTATTTTGCTTGTTAGTTCATTTTATTCATTAGATTCTACATATGAGTGAAATCATATGATAATTGTCTTTCTCTTACTGGCTTATTTCACTTAGCATAATGCTCTCCAGGTCCACCCATGCTGTCTCAAAGGGAAAACTTTTCTTATTTAAAAAAATATATTTTTGTTGACTTCAGAGAAGAAAGCAGAGGGAAAGAGAGATAGAAACAATCAATGATGAAAGAATCATCAGCTGGTTTCCTCCTACACACCCTCCACTGGGGATTGAGCTTGCAACCTAGGCATGTGCCCTGACTGGGAATTGAACCATGACCTCCTGGTTCATAGGTCAACACTCAACCACTGAGCAACACTGGCTGGGCAAATTTTTGCTTCTTTTTTTATGGCCAAGTAGTTCAATGCATTACAAGGTATGACTCTATGCTGTGTGGCAGAGCTCTAGAACCTATTCAGCTTGCATTACTGAAATTTATACCCAACAATTCCCCATTTCTCTCCCCCAGCTCCTGGAAACCATCATTATAATCTTTGCTTCTGTGAGTATAACTGTTCTAGATTCTGCATTAAATGGAATTGAGCAGTATTTGTCCTTCTGTAGCTGGCTTCATTGTCTTCCAGATCCATCCAGGTTGTCACATATTTAAAGTCTAAATAGTATTACATAAATTCATATACTACATATTCTTTTTTTTAAAAAAATATTTTATTGATATTTTACAGAGAGGAAGGGAGAGGGATAGCGAGCTAGAAACATCGATGAGAGAGAAACATCGACCAGCTGCCTCTTGCACACCCCCTATTGGGGATGTGCCCGCAACAAATGTACATGCCCTTGACCGGAATTGAACCCGGGACCTTTCAGTCCGCAGACCGATGCTCTACCACTGAGCCAAACTGGTTTCAGCTACATATTCTTTATTTATTCATCAGCTGATGTATACTTAAGTTGTTTCCATATCTCAGCTATCCATCAGCTGTGAATAATCTGATAAAGGGATAATATCCAAAATATATAAAGAATTCCTACAACTCAATAGCAAAAAATTTAAAAAATAAACTGACTAAAAATTGTTCTTGAGTAGATGTTTCTCCAAAGAAGACATACAAATGGCCTACAGGTACATGAAAAAGTTCTCAGCATCACTAAGCATCATGGAAATATAAATCTAAACCACAATGAGATATTACCTCATACCCAGTAGAATGACTATAATAAAAAAATGTTGTCAAGGATGTAGAGAAATTGAAACCCTTGTACACTGTTGGTGGAAATGTAAAATGGTACAGCTGCTGATGTAAAAGGTTTATCAAAAAATGAACATAGAACTACTACATGATCCAGCAAACCCACCTGAAAAGGACTGAAATCAGGATCTTGAAGCCATAGCTGCACTCTCGTGCTCACTGCAACATCATCAGAATAGCTTGCTTGGATTTTCTATAACTGACATTGAAGAAGATAAGGCAGTCTTTCTCCTAGTGCACAGTCAAGAAAATGTGAGTTCCAAGGGGACAGAGTTTGAAAATACAAAAAAGTGTATCAGACAATACAAAGACTCCTTTCTTCACCTAGAAAATCTGGCTTTCATTTCTTGAGGTGAGAATAGGCCACCAGTATTCCAATAGCTGGTAGCACATTTGCCCTAAATATTTGAGCTCTTTGGGCCCAAGCATTTATAACCAATGACCCCAAGCTCATCCCAGCACCCAACACTGTATTAAATGTCTATTAAAGAAACATCTGCACACATGGCACTTCTACTGGTGACCTGCCAACCACTCTGTCCCAATGAATCTGTCTCAACCAGGGCAGGTAAATATCAGTGTTCAGTAGATGATTATGGTCAGTAAAACTGACCAGCATTGTTTAATGAACATATACGCCCTTATGATTCTTGGTTTGGCTGACTTTCATTCTATGCAAATGGGAAGACAGACTCCTTACAAAAGAGGCTGACATCAGGGTCCTTTTCACAGGACTCGGTATGCTCATTCACAACAAGGCCCATAAGACAAAAGAGATGCAATATGGCAAAATTTACTAGGGCAACACTGGGTTTTCCAGCACCGTCAAGGTTGATTGATAGTAACAATTATTCCCTTTCCTGAGTTCATGCCCTCTGCTATATGACCTTGTAGCTCTTCCTATGAAAAATGGAGTCTGTTTCCCATCCTTGAATCTGGGCTTACTGACTTGTTTTGGCCCATTAAGTGCCATAGAAGTGACAGTATGTCAGTTCTAAGCCTTGGCATCACAAGGTCCTTCATGCTTCCACTTGCTTTCTTGGAACTTTGACATCCATATAAACAAATCCAGGATAGCTTGCTGGAGGATGAGATACCATGTAAAGGAAAGCTTAGTAGTCCCAGCCATGGCCATCCCAAAACAATCAAGAGTCAGCCAACCCACAAACCTGTGAGAGAGATCAGCTGAGGTCACCAAAGCTGTCAACCTGATCCACAGATGACTCCCAGTATGTTAGTGAACCCAGCTGAGGCCCAAAGAATCCCCAGCTGATACACTCATGAGCTACATAATAAGTACTTACTCATTTAAGCAACTAACTTTGGGGTGGCTTGTTATGCAGCAGTAGCTGAGACACTCTTTTATAAAATTGCCAGAGGCAGCTCTGGCCTGTGTTACTAAGTGGTTAGAACATCAGCCTGTGCACTGAAGGATCTTGGGTTTGATTCCCAGTCAAGGGCATGTACCTGGGTTTCAGGTTTGATACCTAGCCCTGGTCAGGGCACATGTGGGAGGCAACCAATAGATATGTCTCTCTCACATTGATATTTCTCTCTCTCTCCCTTCTTCCCTCCTTCTCTTTCCCCTCCCTCCATTCCATTCTCTCTAAAAGTCAATGGAAAAATATCCTTGGGTGAGGATTAACAACAAGAAATGCCAGAGTCAGATAGAAGGCTCTAGGAAGGCATCTGCTGCATCTTCCTTAAATCCCAGCACAGCACAGAGTTAAAAAAGAAGTACCTTGGCTTCTACATCACATTGATACAGTTAGGTACTATAACTGCTCTCATGAGAAAAGTGAACTGTGTCAGTGGGGTAGAAAAGGGGCATATATAATGCTTTCAACAATAAAGTTTTAAAGAAAAAGAAAAGTGTATCTGTTGCCTTGTGATCATTATGTTTGCCTGTCCCTTGACATACAATACTTTGGGGAATGGGAGATATCAGTTCTGCAGTGTCTCACAAATATGCTCACCTCATGCCTCTTTAAATGAACCTTCCTAACATACTAGGAGTGTCTGTGAGGCTGTAACAGGCATTTGTCCACATTACTTCCTCTAGGATGCCCTCCCCGAACTGCCTCATTGTATATGTCCTCAGTTATTTCCACTATCTCAGTACTTATCTGCTGTTAGAATGGTGCCTTCACTTCTCACACTTTCCCACTAGACTGGAGGCTTTAGGAGGACAGAGACCATGTCTGTTTTGCTTATGGTCTGTGGTGCTCAGCAGGTATCTGTTGAGTGAATGAGTGAACAAATGACTCTGGCCACTTGTCATTTTGCCTGCCATTGTGCCTTTCATCCTGCTCTTCTTTTCAGAAACCTTGCTATTTAAATGAGCAAGCACCAGTCACTGGATGAATGAGGTGACATTGGGCATCTCTGTGACTAGCACGTGAGCCTGTTCTCATGCTAGTGAGCAACCTAGAGTCAAACAACTGAGCACCAACCTGTCTACTGCTCAGCACCCAGAGCTGCACTGGGTTCTGTGAGGCAGACCCAAGAAGAGGCAAAGTCAACACCAAGCCAGGAGCCAGGGTGAGCTCTCTGCCACAATTCACTGTTAGTTAAGGAATGACACAGCTATATCATGAGATGATTTCTGTCCCTAAGCAGTCTGTAGACTTCAAAATCCTTCTCCACTGCACCAAGGGGTATTTACACATATCCTCACAACTCTCTGATTTCATTGGCTTCATCTCTGTGAAAAGGGGATGAGGTTTCTAGCTGCTTTAGATATCGGTGAAGGCAAAATTTAAATTCTCTGGCTTAACAGGAAATGGACTTTGTTTTATTCAAAAACACAAATCCTGTCCCTGCACAGTCATGGGATAGGATCTCTAAGGGGGTTCTCTGGGTGTGTTTATTCCATTTAATTTCTTATCTGTGGTTCAATTTTCATGGTTTTTACTTACTCTTTGTCTGAGATACACCTTAATGAAAAGTAGCAAACTACTTGGAAGGTTTATAAGATGCTAAAGTCATGGGAATTAGAAGTCATTATCTCTTGTGGAGGCACCAAATGGTTGTCTGAATTGAATTGATTTTGCTGATACACATTATAATGGAACCAATTACTAATGAAGTGCTAAATTACAGGAAACATCCCAGTTACTTATTAAACACTCTGGTTAATTAGTCTGGGGAAAATAAAGGGTTGGAGCATATTTTAATACCCCTTCTGAGGCCAGGTCAGCAGTGAACAGTGTGTGAACTGAAGCCCAGCACAAGGGCGTCCTCTTTAACACAGCCTTCCAACTGCCTGTGAGACCCTCCAGGGAGGAGCCAGCGACCTTCCAGGTTCTGAACAGACCTTGAATGCTCTTTAGACAGATACCCTTCTCTGCCTAAAATGGTTTGTTACTGGCCAATAATCCAAAACCAGTGCCAGTTTGTTTTTAACTAAAATGAACCATGCAGCTGAAAAATTAAAAAAAAAAAATGGAGTTGGGGGAATATGGAGATACAATGCCAGGGAGATGTTTAATAATGTGTATTTTGAAAACTTCTGCCTTTTAGAGTATCACACAGCTGAGAGTAAAGGATTTTACACCTTTCCCAATTCTCCCTATTTTTTCCATTTGGAGCCTAATTCTAATACCTGTGCCCAAGTCCTTCACTTGGTAGTCAGCCTGTGCTCTGGCTTCTAAGACCATAACTCTGACTTCATGTGGCTGCCATTCTCTTATCAGGGGTCAACGTTCTACCTCTCAAATCCCAGCTTATAATAGCAGCTTATGATGGATAATTTTATGGGCCACGGGATGCCCAAATATCTGGTTTACTGTTTTCTCCGGTGTGTCTGTGAAGGCATTTCTGGAAGAGATTAGCATTTGAATTGGTGAACTGAGGAAAGCAAATGGCGCTCTCGCCAGTATGTGTGGGCCTCATCCAATCCATGGAGGACCAAGGTAGAACTAAAAAGCAGAGAAAGGTTGAATTCACTCTGATCTGCACAAGAACCTTGCCCTTGGTGCTCCTGTCTCCCAGGTTTACACACTGAGAATGGAATCCGTATCATTCAGCTCTCCCAGCCTCAGGCCTTCCAAACACACCATTGCTTTCCTAGAACTCCGGCTTGCAGATGGCAGATTATGGGACTCCTCAGCTTCCATAGTTGAGTGAACCAACTCCTGATAATAAATCTCTTATAGATATGGATATGGACTTGGATATTATGTAGATAGGCTACTGGCTCTGTTTTCCTGGAGAACCCTGACTAATATAGAGCTCTGTGCCTTCTGATAAGAGTATCTGATGCCACCTCTTTGAATCCCCATCCTCCTGAAGTTCTGAGTATTGTGTGCCCCCAGGGTCTCTTTATAGTTCTGTGCTTCCCTGTCAAGGCTCTTCTGTCTCTTCCAGAGCCTGCCCCCAACAGTGACAACTAGAGCCCTGATTACTCTTGTCTCTATAGATCTCCAGGTGCCAGCTCCTGTCTACTGAATTATTCCACTTTGATATTGATACATGGAGCTCAGGGAGCAGATTCTTCCTGTGGGTCCTTCTCACACAATGTTTGAAGAATAAACTCATGGACTAAAAGATTCCCTTAGTAAAAATGTGGAAGTTTATTGTAAAAATATAATCCACTTGAGCAGGAGTTCCCAAAGGGAACCCCCTAGTGAAGGGTCTCCGAATAGGAGAAGCCTTCTCTCTCTTCCTCCCCCCACCCCTCTCTGTCTCTCTCTCTCTCTAATGGGAAAAAATCTAAATCTAAATCTGTTTTGAGTCTCTTTGTTCCAGTTTATTTATGTTGGTAGCTCTTTATCTGAACATGACCCTTTCTATTTGGACCCTTCTTTAATTTATGGCCCCCTTCTTTCCTAATTGCTCAATCTGCTGCAGGATATCAGTTTCAAGGTAAGGTCAAAGCCCACTTAGTGCTCCCCTCTTTCTCTTCCCCTTATTTTGCAACATTTCTCTATCCTCTGTGAATGTATGTCTTCCTTCTGTAACATTTCTCAATCCTTTCTGAAAATAAGAAGCATTCTGGAGTCTTGGAGCTATCTCTGCCCTTTACATATGCATTCTTCATCCATGGACCCTCCTTTCCCCTAAAGCTGCCTGTCCTATCTCTAAAATTCCTTTCAATATCAACAGTTGGTTCTGTCCACTGTCCTATACCCAGCCAAATGCTCCCTGCCCCAACTCGTTAGAGTTGGATTTCACACCTCAGCCATTGTGTGGTAAATGGGACACAAGTCACAGTTCCAGCCCAGAAACTGCCTTTGACTAGTTGTATGATTGGGGAAATCCACTCCACCTGTCTGAAACTCAGTTTTCTCATTCATTTTCCTACTTGTACTCATCTACTCTGTGTCAGAAATTCAAAAGATAAAAAGGCAAGGTACTTGCCCTCAAGGAGCAATTACAAAATTGCAGAAAAGTGTTAAGAGAGAGTAGTCAAAGTATTATGAAAATACTGAGAACAAAGCAATTAACTGTGCCTGAGGGAAGCCTAGGTAAAGTGTACAAAGGAGGAAATGTTTAACAATCTTCAAGGATGTGTTGGTAATTACCAGAGAGTCAAGAGCCTTCAAGGGAGAAGTAATGACACATGCAAAGGTGAAGGGGTGAGAATTGCCTGAAAGTTACCAGAAACTGAAAATGACTTGGAATGACTATAAGAAGGTACAAGTGGCCAGCAATGAGGTCAGGAAGTAGAGAAAAGCTAAATAATGATGGGCCTGTTAGGTCAGGCCAAAGAGGTTGCATTTTATCCTAGAGAGAGGGAAATTGCCAGATCAGGTCAGTGTACACAAGATAACTCTGACCTGGATATGGAGAATGGGTTAGAGAGGTGGGAAATAGAAGCAGGAAAGTCAATGAGAAGGGTGTTCCAATAGGGCAGGCACAAGATATAGAAGGCAGAAGCAGAACAAAAGGCAGAGTCAAACAATTCATAGGATGAAGAACTGAAAGAACTTGGTGATTAATTAAAAGTGGGAGAAGCAGATGTCAGATCACCTCCAAAGATTCTGGTTTGGGTACACTGATAGAAGGACTATCAGGGAAAGACTGACCAGGGTGAAGATAACGACTGATTTTTTGTTTTGGATCAGTCATATTTGAGGTGCCTAGAGACATCCAGGTGAAGATGCCATGGCAATAAGACATATTGCTCTGGAGCTGAGAAGTGTGAGTTAGTGACATACCTATGAGAGCCATCCATCTAGATGATGGTTATTGGCACAGGAACTGATGAGATCAGCCAAATAGAATGCACAGAGGGGAGAAAGGCCAAAGGTAAAGCTGCATGTAAAAACCTGGTGATCAAAGCAAAAGGGACTGAGCAGGATCTGTGAGGAAAGTGGGGAAAGCCAGAAAAAGGGAGCATCAAAGCCGGCAGGAAAGAGTTCACCAGAGGAGCTGTAAGCAGCAACCAAGGGGCAAAAATGCAAGTACTAAATGGAAAAGTGTTCGCTGTTTCTGGCAAGTAGGAGGTTACGGGTGACTTTGCAATGAGCAGTTTCCAGGAGTGATATATAGAAGGTGGATTACAGAAAGAGAAGGGGAGGGAATATAAGATGCTTTTCAATATATTTGGCAGTGAAGGGAAGGTGAAAACTGAGGAGGTGACTGGAGAATAAAGTAGTAAGGACTTTTTACTTAAAGTGAAAGAGATTTAAGCATGTGTACAAAGAGAGAAGGAGATGGACAAAATTATTCTCAAGATTCCTTCTAACTCTCTGTCCTTTGATTCCAAGGACTTCTCTTAAGAACAGAGGGGGACAGCCTCCTGCTACTTCCCAAAGGGGACTTCCCAAAACAAGAACCGGGAAAGTGACTTGACCTGGCTCCTGCCTGTTCCTCCCACCTTTCCCCAATCCAGGGCATGAGTGAGCTCTGAGCACAAGTGATACCTCATCGGGAGCACTGGGAAGTCTTCTGCCTGGGCCACCCAGAATTTGCAACTCACGTTTCCATCCCATCAGCTTCTCTTCTGGCATTTCCAAACTGAGGTTTCCCTGATCTCAGTGAGTCTCCCAGAGGACTGCTTGGTGTTTATTCCGAGGTCCTGAAAGCAAGCCAGAGAAACCATGACCAGCGCCAACTGAAAAGCAGAAAGGGAAAGGGTGTGGGTGAGAGAGGGGCAAAGAGAAGGTTCCTGCAGAACTCGTTTGCCTCTCTCTTATGGGTTTCCACCAGGGCTCACATTAGCTATCTCTGTGACTTTTCCCCCTGCTTAATTTAATATCCTCAAGGGAAAAACAAGTTGCACGTGAACAACATAAGACCTAAGCACTTAATCTATTTTCATCCTTGGGCAACATATTTCTGAAATACTTTTTAGAAGGAGTTTTGACTTTCAGGAGGAAGAATGCCCTCACCAGTGAATTACAATTTATTGAGGTGTTAATGAATGTTTGGTTTTTGCTGGCAGGCTGCTTTTTGTAGTCCACTAATGTGAAGATTATCTTTGGAAGAAGGAAGGCACAAAGTCTGGGTAGAAACGCAAGGGGAAACTTCCACAGGATCCATTTTAATCTCACCTGCTGAGGTGGTTTCTGATGCTTAATGACATATTTTGAAAATGGACATAATACTGGAAGTCATCTGTAGGTCATGCTCAGAGCAGTGATTCTCTAGAATCTGCCTTCTGGGGATGAGAGCAGGGGGAGAGCTTAGTCTGCTCTGTGTTTTCCCTGTCCAGTCATGTGAGGAGAGTTGGCTGAGAGTTTTTTCTTTATTCTTGTTGCTGATTGCACAATTGCCACATTATACTGGAGCCTTTTGAAAAGCCGGTGTCCAGTGCAGTCGCCTGGGTCCCAATGTGCGCGGGTGGAATGCGGCGCAGCCTGGGAGAGCGCGGGATTCTCTCGGGGCCCTGGATGGGAGAGAGGCGACTGTCTTCCGAATTTTCAGAGAAAATGCCAAAGTCTGCACAGACAACACAGAATTCCCAGGAGCCTTGTTGTACTGTTTTTATGCAAAGAATTAACCTCGGCTCTTGAAAACTTGGCTTCTGGAATCACAAAATGATCCAAACCTGTGCTACAGTGGCCAGGGAGGTTTGCCTGCCTTCCTGTATGTTTCTGATCCTGCAGAAAGGAAGGTAAAGATGCTAGGCCCACTGTGGAGCTCCTGAGTCTGATTCTTTATGCTGTGGACAGAGAACGTAGGCTTCTAAGTAAAAAAGGTCTGAATTTAAATCTGGCCGGTGGCCCGGCTAGCTGTGTTATCATCTCCCCGGCCCAGCGTGCTGACTATGAAATGACAATGGTAAGGCACATCTCACAGGGGAGCAAACATGATGGCGTGAAACAATTCGAATATATTCTCATTAACAAATACTTGTTGAGCACCTAGCTGTGCAGCAGACATGGTTCCTGGTAGCTAGGACAGAGTAGGGAACAGAACTGACAGTGCCCAGCGCAGTGCTCAGTCCCCTCCTATCAAGTTCATGATTTGCTTGTAGAAAGGAACAGCTACATTCATTACATCCCCAAATCAGACCCAACCACCAAAATATATTGACGGCATACAACTAACTATAAAATGTACCCACATTGCAACACCTTATAGGAGGCTCTAACCTTTTCGCCCCCTTGGGACTGACAGTCGCCAGGATCCATGGCCCTGGGCTGAAGGAAGGATTGCCCTGTCAGAGCCTGTGGGTTGCAGGCAGAGCCACTCCTGGGGCACAATGAGCCAGGGTGTTTAGGACTCCTCCATGAAAGGGAGCTGAGCATTGTTAATAACAACAATGAAGTGGTTTGAGATAAGGCCATCTTCTAAATCAGTGTTTCCCAAAGTGTGGTATGTGTACCCCCAGGTATACGAGAAGAATTTGGTGGGGGTACGCGTTGCACCTGAGTTTGGTGGGGATATGCACTGCACCATGCTTAGCTGCACCTAATTTTACGTTCTCATGAGTCAAGTCAAGACAGTCTTGTGAGGAGTGAGATGGTCCAGTGTGCAAATAAATCTTATTTATAATGTAATTTTTATTTATATTTTATTATGAATAATTTTATTTTTCATTTATTATAATTTTGTGTATGTACCAAAAAGAGAAAAAATAAATGTATATTGATTTTTATTAAAATACATCCATTTTTCTTTTTGACAAGGGGTACTCAGTGTTACGAAAATTATAGGAGGGGTACACATATGTCAAAAGTTTGGGAAACACTGCTCTAAAGAAAAAGCAGCCGAAACCAGTTTGGTTCAGTGGATAGAGCATCAGCCTGCACACTGAAAGGTCTTAGGTTGGATTCCTGTCAAGGGCATGTACCTTGGTTGCAGGCACATCCCCAGTGGGGGGTGTGCAGGAGGCAGCTGATCAATGATCCTCTCTCATTGATGTTTCTAGCTCTATCCCTCTCTCTTCCTCTCTGTAAAAAGTCAATAAAATATATTTTAAAAATAAAGGAAAAACAGTCTCCACATCTTCTCTCGTGCATATAAAGTCTATGCTGCAACTTACTTTCCTCAGCACCATTGAGTCGCAAACATGGGATTGCTCCCTCATATAACATACACACAATGCTCATTGTATTTATGTCCCAAGCACTGTGCTAGATCCCAGGGAAACAACAATCCCATAAACACAATTCCTCCCCCCTGACAAGTTTATGATCTAGAATGGGGGGTGGCCAACTTTGTCTATAAAGGGCCAGGTAGGAAATATGTCAGGCTTTGTGAGCCAAGCAGTCTCTGTCGCAGTGCTCAACTGTACCATATAGAGAAAAGCAAAACAAAAGAAAGCACAGCCATAGATGATGTGTAAATGATCACCTATGGCACTCTCCCAATAAAACCTCCTTTACAGAAACAGATGGCAGGCCACATCTGCCATAGTCTATTGACCCCTGATCTAGAGGAGTTCACAGACAGGCAACTGGGTAATGGCAACAAAATGTGGAAAATGCTATGATGGTAAGCAGGGGATGGGCACTTAGCCTCGCCTGGTGGATTCATATTTAAGAGCTTGTATCTGCAAGGAAGGGTAGACATCGCTAATTTCTTTGCCCCTTTGAAAGAGCAGACTGTCTCAGGACCCCTGCTGTCCAGCCCAGGAAGCTATTGCAGAAGCCCAGGGAGGAGATGATGAAGGCCTGAACGTCAGCAGGACATGGAGGGGAAGACTTAAGGTCGCAGATAAAATGGACGGGACAGGGTGGTAGGATATGGGAAGGAGGGAAATGAAGGGTCAGAAGGATGAGTACCATGTGTCTGACTTGGATAGCTGGGCAATTATTCACTAGATGGAGACTTCAGGAGGAGCAGGATTTTGAAGTCAGAAGTTAGGTTTGCTTTGCCTGTAGGAAACGGAGGTGGGATATCCAGCAGGTATGTCCAACAGGTGGTTAAATGTACCTGAGCCCTCAGGCTCTCTTGAATTCTCCACAGAAAGCCCTGCCTGCTCTCCCTGTCCCCTGTCTTGACCCTCATAAATTCATCCTCCAGGTGCCACACCTCAAATACCAATCTGACTGTGCTCTTCCCCAGCTAAACACTCTTCCAAAGTTTTCCATCTTCTATAAGATGAAGTTTCAATTCCTTCCCTTGACATGGGAGACTCACTAAACCTGACCCCTGTCAACCTCTCCTTTCTATGATCACTCCTGCCTCCCCTGAGTCCCTCCACGGGAAGTCGGGACCTGTCCAGGCTGGAGAATTGATGGTCCAATGCCAATGAGGACTGTTTGGGTGTCCTGGGGAACTGGGACTTCTAATCTGGGAAGAAGAGTTGAAAGTGCTTATCCTTCCTGGTGCAGGAGCAGGATCCAACTTTCAGCCCAGAAGTCTTCGACGAGATTCCACACCTCAGGCGGGCACATCTCTGAACTGGATTTCACCGCTGGCCTCACCAGCATGCTCTGAATCTCACCTTCTCTGGGGTTTGTCACAGGAAGGGGGCACCTCCATCATTGAGGCTTCCTTTCCCTTAGGCAGGCCTGGTGAGTTATGGGCCCCACAGAAATGAAACTGGTTCCTCCTCGCACAAACTCTAGGGACCCCATTAAACACAAACTGCCTGGTGTTCACATCACTGCTCCTGAAAAAGGAAGGACATCGATTTTTCACGGCCAGGAGCAGAACTGGCCGCTGAGCGTTGAAGTTCAGATCCATCAGACACCTTTGCGGAATAGCATTCGCTGTCTGTGAGGCTCTGGAATTCACAACCGATTTTTTTTCCTTTCCCCGCCCCCCAACCGATTTTAGGTTGCAAAACAACGGCAGCTAGCAGAGAGGCAGCTCCTTCAACATTGAAAGCCAAAGAAATCAGAAAAAAAAAATTGGAAATGCTTTTATAGAAAGGACGTTCACTGATATCCTTTCTAGCTGAGCAGGCACGGAGTTGGGGAACAGTTTCCAGCTTTGGGTGGGACATCTCGGCCTTTGTTGTTGCTTGCTGGGAGAATCTGCCTTCTCACCTGGTGGGTTGTTGCCAGCAGGATGTGAGCAACAGTGATTGAGACCATCTTTCATGGCTCGATAAACTGCAAATCTTTCCTTTCAGGTGTAATGATTCTGAAAAACCTTTGCTTTTCCCATTTGTTCAATATTAAGTGAGTTTTAGTCCTTAGAGAGGTGCCTTTCTTCCCCTCTCCCCTGACCCCCCCCTCCAAACGGGGGAGTCAGCTTTGAGAGGTGCCATTTGCCCCCAGAGAACACGTGGGAATCAAAATATCCATCCACCTTCACTCAGGCCCAGTTTTGTCCTGTGACAGCTGTGACCTGCTGCCCCTAAGCACTGCTGTCCAAGCAGGTGTGACATTTGGCGAGCTGGATCTCTCTGCAAGCATAAACACAGATTCCAAAGCTCCCTCCCAGAACTTGTTTTCTTAAGGTGATTAATAAACACTGTTAAATGTCTCTAACTTGCCAGAACAGATACACATCAAGGGTGCGATTCCAAAGGATGTGATAAGAGCCTTGAACACACCGTGGCAGCTAAGGATCCTGAAGCTGGTGAGGAAACAGGGGAACTAGATACACAGGCACTGGCCTTCACACCTAATCTCAGCCCTGCTCTGCTCCCAAGGTGGCCCCTGCTATTTCTCCAGCTGCCTTCTCCTGTGCTCTCGTGACTGTGCGGAATTCAGGCAGCAGAAGGACTTGTGATGCTCTGTGTTACTAGTGCCTTTGCCTGGATCATTAATTATCGTCGATAGTGAAAACATGGGCTTGGACAATTGGCAAAAAGTAATTATTTACCATCTGTTGTAGGCTCTCATGTGTAATTACTTAACAGTGGAAGTAATAATAATGCAAAGGTAATAAAAGCAGACAAGTGA
The DNA here is from genome assembly GCA_963924515.1 of Vespertilio murinus. Taxonomy (NCBI): domain Eukaryota; kingdom Metazoa; phylum Chordata; class Mammalia; order Chiroptera; family Vespertilionidae; genus Vespertilio; species Vespertilio murinus. The sequence continues at coordinate 99,148,537 of OZ004709.1, forward strand.
ATGGCGCACATTATCAGAAAGAGTTCACCCACAGAACAGTTAATATTCTCCTCCTTTCTTCCTTTCGCCTCCCTCCCTTCTTCCTTTCTTCCTCCCTCCCTCCCTCCCTCCCTCCCTTCCTTCCTTCCTTCCTTCCTTCCTTCCTTCCTTCCTTCCTTCCTTCCTCCCTTCCTTCCTTCTTTCCTTCCTTCCTTCCTCACTCCCTCCTTTCAAAAAAAATTGTATCTGAATTGTACTAACCATCCACTTCTTTGTTCAAGCCCCCTCTTTGGTGAAACTTTCTATAGTTCTGTAGACTTCTTCTAGGCTGATGTGGTGATGCGTCAGGTTCATTTCTTTTCAGGTGTGAATCATGTTATATCACAATAATTTCTTCACATGTCACAGCCAGGTCTCCTGCACATCCCATGTATAGATCTGTTTCCCAACTGGGCCAAGAGTTCCTGAAGCAAAGAGAGTTTGTCTTTCCAATGCCTGCATGGTGCCTCTGTGTAATGGACACTCAATAATTGTTTGTATGAGTCATGGATACATTTCCTTCTCCAAGTCAAACCTAAAATTCAAATTATTCACCAACATGAAATATCTCTCTCTTTTTTTAATTTACATCAGTTTTTATGGGAAATTTTATATATTTCCAGAAGGAAATACCCTTGTCCTTGGCTTCTCATGAGCCAGAACACCTTCACTGTAAACAGAAGGCCACCATTCAAGGTTTCAGGCACCAAACTAGTTCTGAGGTTTGCAAGTGGGTTTCCTTGAAAAACTCATTTCTCCTCATTTGTTTTATGAGAGGATGGATGGATAGATAGATAGATAGATAGATGGGGGAGAAGCCCTTCTCCAAAACATAACCCTTCATCCATATGTTAAGTGATTATTATTGAGTATATATTATATGCCAGATACTGTGAAAGTGCTGATAAATACATACCAGGAAAACTCCATTTTCAATGACTCAGTCTACTAAGAGAAACATCTTTCCACAATATTTGTAAGTTACAATATAGTATCTTAAATGTGAATGCATGCATAAGGTACTAGGATTGCACAGAGAAGGAGGGTGGTTCTGACTGTATGTTAAGCAAGCAGAACTTCAAAATGGGTTGTGGGTAGCCAGAGCTGGATTTCTGATTTTATAAACAGAATTCATGAATTATCTGTTTGTAAAATGAACAGATCAAGATTGTTAGAGACATCACCATGCAGGAAACCACATTGTAGAGACATAATTTCAGAGCAAGTTCTGTAACTAGGAGTCCAGCTAAGGATATCACAGCTGAGTTGGGTTTCCTGCCTGGGAAATGTCCCTGTGCCCCTTTCATCCAGAATGTCCAATGACACATAGAGTGTCCTCTAAGCGCCACCAAGAGAAGGTACCAGAAGGGTATGATGTGAGCCATGGGAGCTTTCCTGCCACTTCCCTTTTATTCTCCTTTCCTTGGAAAGGTGCTGTGATGAGTGTGGGCATCCAAGACCTATGTGCCTGATTTCTCCAGTTTTCCCATTGATCCAATCAGGAAAAGCACTACAACCACAACCCCTCCCTTGTGGCACTGCCAAGTCTTTCTTTAGAAGGTGTGTTACATCCCCTCCTGAGGTAAGCTTGCCATGTTTGCCTTTGAATGTGAAAGATGAGAATAGAGGTGATGCACATGTTCCCTCACCAGAGCAGCTGCCAAGTCTCTCTGGCCAGCTTTATCTCCCCCTTCAGTGCTTCATTGCCAGCCTGGCCTTTTCAAGGAGAATGTGAGAGGGCACATACTTTTCTCTTGTTCTCTAAGCTTCCAGTGAAGTACCTGGGAAGTGAAGTATTTGGAAAAAAGAAAGTGAAAATCACATACTGGCAGGTCCAAAATATTGTTGATGTCACAAGATGTTAATCCTGTGCTCAACTAAGAGAACACATTGTGTTTTATATCTAAACTAGAGGTCTGGTACACAAATTCACACATAGGTGGGGTCTGGCCTGCCTGCCCCAATGGAGGCCAATCAGGGGTGGGACTGGCAGAAGGGAGGGGCTGTGGACAGTTGGCCAGCTGGCCCTACCCCTGATAAGGGTGTTGATAAGGGTGTTTGGGTCCCTTTGGGGGTTGGGTCAGCCAGGGGTAGGGGGCTGATAGGGGTCCAGATCAGGCTGGTTGGCTGACTGTGACAGTGCGCACCAGTCATTCTAGTCACTGGGCTTGTGTGTGTGTGTGTGTGTGTGTGTTTGTGTGTGTGTGTGTGTGTGTGTGTGTGTTTTATGTTTAATTGAGCCTCCCGTCTAGCTATGTCTTTTGTAATACTGGCCTCAAATAAGAAATGTAAATAAAAGTGCTCCTCTCAGATTTATCACTATAGAAAACAAGTCTCTTTCTCCCAACTCAAAATTACCTTCTTTGAAGAGGAGTTCTTTACTACACCTTTCTCTCTGTTTTTGTGTGTTATACAGGGGTGGGCAAAAGTAGGTTTATAGTTTGAAACAAATAAGTAATACAATAATTAATAAATATTGATAAAAAATGAACTGTTTCACATACTCACAACTGTAAACCTCCTTTTGAACCCCCTTGTTTTTAAGGCTTTGTGCTTAATAGGGTTTAAAATATAGATTGACTTAGTATCGTCAAGAGAAAAACTACATTTTGTTTCCACCTTACATTCATGACATGATTTCTGCAGATAAATAATTTGCAATGCAGTTTCTACCACTAAGACAGTGTTTTACACATCTGTTTTATGTTTCATTAATGGTACAACAAATGAAACCATCAACCATAGTGCTTATCTATATTAATTCAATGTATAAGGAAAATGTGTAATGATTCTAGGCAGCAAGGCTGGTTACTTTGTCTGGGAAGTCTGCACGTTTACTTAAGGATCTGCAAAGGCTGCCAAAGCACAAATCACCATGCTGGCAAGCGATAACCAATTTACTGTGCAAGTCAAGAACTAGCACATGGTCTAATCCACAGCGGGGCAGTTTAGAAACCATTAAGTGCTAATTTAACTTAATCTCCACTACCCAACTGATGGCCAATAAGTCAATTGAATGGGAGGTACCAGTTAGAGAAAGGTAAAGAAAGTGGCTGATGGACTTCTGAAACTTCCTTGCCACCTGGGAAAGGATGCAATCTTGAGTTGAGCCAATGAGACTGTGTTGTTTTCTATAGCGATGAATATTAGGGGAGCATTTAATGGACAGCTCTCCTATTAGAACATTATTACAAAAGACCAAGATGGATGAAGAGTTCCATTGACCTGGGTTGTAAAAAGAGAGCCAGAGGGTGAACAAGCATTGAATTCTGAATTTAATACAAGCTTGCTCCACTGACCTTCCCCTCTCTCAGAGCAATGATGCCCCTGAGGTGCTCTGTAGGTCTCTTCCTTTGCATCCATGTTCCAATAATAATAACGTGGTTGTAGTAGAAAGTCCCTATCCCTCATTTGGTTTCCCTTCTAACCAAAACCTGTACTTGACGATGAGTTGGCTAAAGTTATGGAGCGATATGGTTTGGGCTTAAGGATATAGTCCTGCAGCAAATATCTCAAGCCCACCCACTTCATTGGTCCCCTTTCCTTCAGTTCCCTTGAATAGTGCCTTTTATGACTCTTATTGTTGATCTCTAACATCCGGCGGCATTTGCCACCCACAGACATCCTGCACACTCTTTTATCTTAGAGTGGTTTATAAGGTCCTTTTGTGATTGGGTTATGAAAAAAAGTCAGAGTTGGGATTTTTGTCTTTGCTATATTGGCCATGCTGAGGGAGGTAGAGGAGGCCCATGTGGGGATTTAAGCAGTAACCCTGGCAGTAAGCTGTCAGGAGAACCCTGCTCTAGATGGGGTTTAAAAGTTGGCCTGCCAGAGCCAAGTGTCATGATATTCTAAGGAGCAAAAGGGAAGTGCATTAACTCGAACCCAGCCTGGGAGCTGTGAATGGGAAATGTTTTAATGGATAAAAAAATGACAGTTGGGCAAACAATAAGGTTAAAGAGTGGATGACTGTACCAAAACAAAGATGATGGCATCAGAGAAGTGTGGAAACAGCATAGGAGGGGAAGGGAGTCCTGGCATCTAAAGTTCAGGTAATAAATGGCAAACACTGAGTCTGGTGGAATGCAGGGCCAGGCTCATGCAGGGCCTTGGGTGCCATGGTGAGGAGGCTATACCTCCTTCAGCAGGTGACAGAGTGCTAAGTGGCATATGCATTAGAGTGAAAGGGATGATACTGGTTTTACTATGTGGAGGATGGAGCTGAAAGAACAACAATTCAATAATCTAACTAGGGAAGGCCTATTCTATACTCTAGGTAGGAGATAATGAGAGCCCAAACTAGGGCAGTGGGAGTATGATAGACAGAGGAAAGAGAACCATTAATCATTTAGAAAGGCTGGGATTTCCAATAGGCCAGGAGGACAGGGACTTGGGGTAGGCAGAGGACATGGGCCCTCCCTTTTATAACAGGTCACTGAGCGAACAGAACTAAGATTCAGGTCATTCCAGAATCAAAGACCTGGAACCCGTGCAGAAAACCTGCCCCACCAGAGCAGCACTGTCTGCCCCCTGCCGCCCAGAGTTTCTCTGGAATTGAGAAGAGCTGGTGGTCTGGCAGGTGGTGAGGTCAGCAGGTCTGGCAGTGGAAAGTGAGGAAGATCAGATCAGTGGCAAGAGAATCCAGAAATGTGGCTGCAGATGTTCTGTCACTTCTACGACCCCATACTCTGGCACAGAACCTTACAAAATAGCGCTTGTGCACTGCACCTCCTCAACCTCCTCTAAGCAAAGGACACAGGTTAGGATTCATACACTCTAACATTCCACCAAAGATGTCTTGTGCAAAGAGGGGTAGAGATTTCACATTGTACACCAGCAGGTAGTCCAAACCTGACTGTTTCAGAGACAAAAGGGACTGGGTCATTATTCCCCCCAAATATCTGAGAATTGTTCTCTCTATCCATTCACTAAACCAGGGGTGGGCAAACTTTTTGACTCTAGGGCCACAATGGGTTCTTAAACTGGACCAGAGGGCCGGAACAAAAGCATGGATGGAGTGTTTGTGTGAACTAATATAAATTTAAAGTAAACATCATTACATAAAAGGGTACGGTCTTTTTTTTTATTATTTCAATAGTTTAGAACAGCCATCCAGCCCGCGGGCCGTAGTTTGCCAGCGCCTGCACTAAACACTCATTGCACCTATGATGTGTCCAGCACTGTCCCATCAGCATACCAGGGTGGGGAGCAGGGAAGCCACAAAACTTGGCTATGGATCTTGTAGTAATGGAAATTTCAGTCTAATGGGAAAGATGCAGTATGCATGGAAATAAGCAGGAAATGCATGTTCAGGGTCACCGAAGAAACAGTGTTATAAGACAGTCTAGAAGCACTGCCTCCTGAGGGCATTGAAAAGGTCCAGGGGAGAATGGGGCACTGAATTGGCCTTGATGTGTAGGGAAGATGGCCATCTAGGTGAAATAAAAGGTCTAGACTGTCTTGACTCCATTGTATGCTCGTGCCTCCTTAGTCAAATATTAATTGAGCATAGTGATTTGGATTGATATCTGGATTCTCTATCCTATTCCATTGATCTATATGTCTGTTCTTATGCCAGTACCAGGCTGTTTTGAGAACAGTGGTTTTGTAATACAGCTTGAAATCTGGTATTGAGATCCCTCCTACTTTACTCTTCTTTCTCAGTATTGCTGTGGCTATTTTGGGCCTTTTATTGTTCCAAATGAATTTTTGGAGAGTTCTTTCTAGGTCAATGAAATATGCCATTGATATTTTAATGGGGAGTGCATTGAACCTATAAATTGCTTTGGGAAGTCTCAAAAACGTGAACATTCAGGGAACACTGGGCAGACTGGCTTACTTACTATGCAGGGTCTGAAAAGAAGCTGAGAAAAACAGCACGGATGATGGGCCCAGAGATAGCCAATGTTGGGCAGAGCATTTGCACTTGATTCTGTCAGCTGCAGAAAGCCAGTGGGTCATTTTGAGGAAGATAATTTCAGAAAGTATCCTGAAGAAACTGCTCTTTTCCCTTATGATGTAGCTCTAAATCCTGGGAAATGTCTCACTGCTTAATTTTTCTTTGCTGTTATAAATGCCCATACTCTTTTTAAGCTTGCAAAAACTCAATTCTGCTCTGGAGGCTGTGAGCTTTTGACTGATTGAAGTTTCTCCTTTTTTTTCCTCTCACAGAAATGCCCACTGGGCCTTGCTGATAAGTTTAAAAGGACACAGGCTCAATGTGTGCCAAGGCCATGCCATATTTGGGGACATGGAGCATTTGTGGAAATTAGAGCTTAATAATGTATACTAAGGATTGGTGGGCAATGGGCAACAAGCAGAATGAAATATTTGTGTCATTCATAAAATTCAGAATAATAAAATAAATGTCCCTCCCCCAGGGACAACACGCAGTGTTGGAGAAATGTTAATGGTGCCTCTGATCTCAGAACACACTTTGAAGTCTTAAAATGGAACATCCTAAAAATGTGACCCTGTGAGGAGGTCAAAGAAAAGGGCATGGGCTAAGGATTCCTAATACCTGATAACGAAGCCCCAGCTGTCACTGGGGTGAGAAGCAGCCACCAGAATCAGGCCGCAGCTCTCAAAACAGATATGAGGATGATGAAGGCAGCTGTTTCCCATGGAGCGGGTGACAACCCAGGAAATTGTGCTTTTCTTCTTAGATTCCTCTTTTACTTCATTGTATGGGAGTAAAGCCTCTATTTATTTTTGTCTAATTTATTTTATTTGCTTTATCTTTCTCTCTAGTTGGACTTCATACTTATAAACTGGATGCCCAGGCCTTAGTAGTTTGGAAGTACAAAAGGTGTCCTGATAGCTCTAACAGTTTAAGGCTTCCTGTTCATGTGAGCCCACAGCACTCCTTAGAAGTTCTCCAATAGCTCTGAAAGTTGCCATGGGCACGTCATGATCTTTGTCAACCTCCTCAACCACCATGGGATGCTCAACCCACTGCAAATGTCCTCTGCACAGGCAATAGCTACAGGAAGTCATGCCATTGTAAAGGCTAATCAGACTTTTTCTGAGAATGAAAATGCCCAGGCCAAGGAAGCTGCCTATAAGTGAGTCCCAAGCCTCCAGTCTTCAAGGTCCCAGAGACACACAGGGCAGCGTGCCAAAGCGGAAAACATAGACTTCCCTGACTCCATGCCTTCCTACTCAGGACCTGAAATAGCATTGCTTATGCCCAAGTCACACAATTTTCCTTCAGCTCCTATCTCTCATAACTTGCTCCAAAAAAATAGGTTAGGGGATAGATGCCCTCCTATCTGCTGGCTGCATTGTTGCCTGTCTGCCATCCCCTTACCTCACATCCCAGCTTAAAAATCACTAAACACAACACACAAAAAGTTAAAAATAATCTAACTACACACACATACACACACACCTTTTTCTTCCCCCACCTATGAAAATGCAAATGCTCTACCCTATTAGTTCGTGTATATACTCTAGATAGAACCATAAAACTTCTAGGCCCACAAACATTTAACTTAAAATTTCATGTGGGGCCTGACCAGAGTGGTTCACATGGTTGAATATCATCCCATGCACCAAAATGTTGCAGGTTTGATTGCTGGTCATGGCACATGCCCAGGTTATGGGTTAGATCCCCAGTTGGGACATGTACAGAAGGCAACAGATTGATATTTCTCTCACACATTGTTGTCTCTCTCTCCCTCTCTCCTTTCCTCCCTCTTTCTAAGCATGTCCTAGAGCAAGGATTATAAATAAATAAATAAATAAATTTCATGTGGGGTTCATTTGGCCCTTCTAACATGTTAAATATATCCCCTCCCACATTGTCATAATGCATATTTTACATAATCATTTATAGCCTAAAGCCAGTTTTCACAATTGGTACTTCTTTGGTGTTAACAGCTGAAATCTGTTTGCCAAAATACTACCTCATACGAAGCTCCAATTTGTTGTCCAATTGCTGCTCTTTGTCATCAAAGGACAGTTTACCATTTGGGGCCAAGAACTGGATTTACAAGTGTTTATATAGCAATTTGTAAAATAGCATTTTAAGATGAATTTTACATAGATGCTATTAGAACAATATTTGCCTCCTGGAGGATGACGGATTGAGAAAAGCACAAGCTTTGGTGTCAGAAGATATGGGTTTGAATCCCAGCTTGCCATTTACTGTCAGTGAGAATTTAACTTCTCTGACTCTCAGTTGTAAAATATAGCCAATAGAATAATGTCATGAGGATTCATTTAGATAACATATATAAGGCTCTTAGTTAAAGAGACTTAATAAATGGTGTCTATCATTACTTATATTACTGTTAAAACGTGTTACATTGCCAAAGGCTGCCAAAGGAAAACATTCTAAACATTTGAGATAAACCAGGAATGGCACATGATGACACTCATGATACTGCTTTACTCTGACATATAGAGCAGACCTCATTATTCAATAGCCATGCTCTTTCTCAATGAGGTCGAACTGGCCTCAGAACCCTCCACACAGTCTTACTAGCAAGCGCTACACCTATTTGTTTAATAAATAAAAGTACAGGATGCTAACTTACATTTAAATTCCAGGAAACAATTCATAATTTTTTATCATATGTATGTCCCATGTAATACTTGGGACATACTTACACAAACAAATACTGAAAATTATTATACTACATATTATTTATTACTTATTTGAAATTCAAATGTAATAGGGAATTAGCAGTTCTTGTGGTTTGCATGGATGAAACTGATTTGCCATCCCTAATCTCTATATTAATCATGACTTCGTTCTAGCAAATGATTAAAACTCAATTCGAACTGGTTTTAATAGATAAACATAATTTATTAGTATACATAGCTGGGAATTGCAGGGGCAGGTCTAGCATCAGGCAGGGCTAGATTAAAGAACTCAGTCAGCATGTGTCTCTTCCCTCTCTCACTCAGGCCTGCTTCCCTGTGGGCCTCTCTCTGCAGCCCAGCTTTATCCACCTGATAGGGAGGAAGGCTACTCCAGCTGCAGATTTATTTATTCCCAGCTTAACAGCCAGAGAATTTCTTTTTCCCAACTTCTGTTTATCAATCCAGACAATTCTGACTGGCCTAACATAAGTCTTGTGCTCACTATTATAACTATTCTCATACAGATGGGCATGATCTTGGGTCATGGGTCATAGACTGGATCATGAGTATATGCCTGCAGGTGGGGGTGGATTAAGGACCCTTAATGGATAGTCTCACCAGTCTCATTCAGCATATGAGAAGCACTATTCCCAAAACAAGCTGGGTGCTGGGTAGGATTAAAAACAACAGGCACCCATTTCCATTCTGAATTGTCTTTTTTAAAATATAGAATTAAAGAAAAACTCCAATATACAAGAAGGTCAGAAGCTACAATTGAGACTTAAATATTATGGTAGCAAGCCCACAGTATGAGACATCTTTGAAGGCAATAAGTAGTGAGCAGTCACAAGTAAATATTATGTTGCAGAGAGATGGAGGGAGACACAGAAAGTGTGTTTTGGTGAGTGATTGACGGGGGCAGTAAGAATTGCCGGTAAATGCTCCTTAGGAGAGCATTTATGACTAAGTATTGGTTCTCAAACAGTTTTGAAGCCTGGGAAAATCCCAGGTTTTCTTCCTGCCTTTGTAGCACCTGTCTGTCAAAACCCAAAGGGCTGACCATAGAGGTGTGTAGAGTTGTTCTCTCCTGCTGGGTAGAGCCGTAGAGTGAGGAGAGTAAAAGCAAGGGCTGTGCAACAGGACCATAGGGGTTTAAACTCTAGCTGCACAACCTGGTGAATAATTAACATGGACCAATTAACTACTAAGCCAGGTCTAGCAACCCTGCACTGAGAGGAGTTGCCCTTGAGACAAGGGTCCATCCCCAGAACAGGGAGGGATATCTTGGGCAACATAGCCCATAAGCAAGAGAAAGGTCTCCATAGAGGGAGACTTGGGCAGGGCCTTAGGTAATACAAACTGAAAAGACTAGCCATTTAAGAAAGTAAGCTAACCCTTATCCCCATCCCCATTGCTGTGTGGGATCTCAGTATTCTGTGGAATACTTTCTATACATACTAACTGTAGCAAGAGATCTCTAAGAGGGATTATGCAAATGCTATAGGAAACAGATGAAGTGGGGGAAAGGGTAAGTTCTGAGGTGCTTGAAAATGAGTTCATCACTAAAAGACACCTAAGGGTGACTCTAAGGGGTGCACCACAAAACAGAGAGGCAATAGCCCAAGCAATTATAGAGGCATGAATACGCACTGTCACGTCTCCCAACCTCTTCTGAAGCTCAAACCTCACATGCTCATCGGCTACATAAGCAAAGCCTCTCCTGCTGGTTTTTGAAAGGGAAACAAATGTAAACAATTTTATGTGTTGATTTTTCCCCCTAAACAATTAGGAATTGAAACAGATACCATCACTTCTTTCAATAACATAACTCTCATAGAGCATTATTCTGAGTCTCAGGGGAACCCTTGGGAGCTCTAAGAACCTGGCACGTTTGGACAGCATGAGAAAAGTGAGCAGAGTACACCAATGGATCAGTGGGGAGAGGCAGGGACAAACCCAGACCAGAAGAGACCTGGACTGCAATGCCTTATGTGCTGTGCAAGGCATGCCAACTTTGTCATAAACAAAGGGAGATCGAGGATGGTTTCCAATGAGAGGTTTCATAAAATGCTTTACTGTGAAATGGCCAATAGTAATGTCTACTGTGGTGGTAGGCAGCTTCTAAATGCCTCCTAAAGATCACTGCCTCCTGATATCCATATCCATGTAAGGTCCCTTGCCCTTGAATGTGGCCTAGACCTAGTGGCTTGTTTCTAATGAACAGAATATGACAACAATGATGGGATGCCACTTCAGAGATTAGGTGACCAAATGACTGTGTCCTCTGGCTTGCTGGCCTCTCTTGCCTTCATGCTTGCTCACTCTGATGGGAGCCAGCTGCCACATTTGAGTGGCACCATGGAGAAAACTACATGATAAAAAAGTAAGGAAGGCCTTGAGTCCAGCAGGCCCCAGGAACAGAACCTTACCAACAACCACTTGAGTGAGCTTGGCAACTTGGAAAGCTTGACTCCTCTCTCAGTCATGTCTTCAGATGCAACTGCAGCCTGCCATGGCCTTGATAACAGCCTTCTCAGAGACCTGAGGCAGAGGTTCAGAGTTTAGATTATGTTGGAGTAATTTGTCTCAAAGCCGTATATAACTAATATAATAGATCACCTTTATTTAGCTCATCATCTCTGCCAAGCATGGTGTTAGCACAGTGCCTGCATTAATTGCATTAATGATCTTGCTCAATCTTCAGGGGGAACTTTTTGAGGTAGGATCATGATCCCATTTTATAGATAAGCATCCTGAGACTTACTTAAGAAACTCTTCCCAGGTCACACAGGTACCAAGTGGTTGAGCTAGGATCTAATTTTAATAGTTCTTACCCCAGAATGTTAATTTTGAACCACTACACTATACACTATAGAGTGTCTTGAATGCAGCAAAACTCTGTAGAGGTAGAAGGAGTAGAGGGGAGAGGAAGTCATGGGCTTCTAGAAAATCCCTTATTACATCTACAGAAAATTGGAAGAGAGTCATTAGAAGCTGATAATTTTATTTCCCCTTTAAAGACTATTAAACACAGCATACTATAATGGAATTAGCATCCTTATTAAAACATTTACTCACACAGTACTATGAATTAATAAATATTTTTATAACTACAAATGATACAACAAACCATTCATCTGAAGGCAAATCATCTGGTTACACTGACTCTGGTTCATTTCAGAAGGTACTGAGAGTCTTTAATAAGCCAGTCAGAGATTTGGGGAAGAAAGAGATCTTCTTAAGATTCCCTATTCTCTGTAGCCCAGGACACTGCCAGGTGCCCCTCATTCCAACACCACTTTCCCATCCATTCCCTGGAGCACTCTCACCTGTTCATCTGGTGGAGTGCTGGGAACACCCTCCTTAGCCAAAAATATCTTGACAGCTGCCTGAGGAGAACAGTAGGTTGGATAAAAGTGCAGAAATGGAAGTGGGCAAAGCAGAGGAAAATATTCTGCCTCTAGTTTTGCTGATGCAATGTGAGAACTTTAATGAAAGAATTGAAGGCTTAGAGTGTAAGAGGGAGATGTCACATATCATGGGGCAGGTACAGGTGTCCATGAGAATGCGGAGAGGGACAGGGCATGTCCAAGATGGCTTCCTGAGCCCACAGACAGGCAGCCTCTTTTTCGAAAGGGATTATACTAGCTTTTGTCAGTTCTTCTGTTTGAATCTGTTCACAATCTCCTCCCTCTCACCACTCATCCATCCTTTTTCATCATTCACTTTAAAAACTCTTTCTACCCCCTTCACCATCTCTAATGAAGTGGCTGGTGGTAAATTTCCCAGAGACAACCTAGAGTTAGCCATGCATTGAAAATGGAAGGTATAAGGAACTTTTGACTGACTAGGATAATTAGAGAGAGGAAAGTGTTGTTAAAATAAATCCAGCCAAAGTGTGATACAAAATGTATGAGAATGTAAATTTTGTAGTTAAGATTATTTCCAATGTTTAAGAACACATTGTCATTCTACAGAAATCATCTAAATCTGTAAATATAATGTCATACTGTAGGAACACAGCACATGATATAAATTGCTTGAATAAAAAGTGGCTAAAAGTTTAACATCTGTTATAATCATTAGTTGTGGTTACCTTTTGCTTTGCTGAATTCTCCTTTTTATGCCCCCAGTAATAATAGGACCCAGGTTCAGCAGAGGTGCTCATTCCTTCTTTATGCTCCCTCTCCCCATCTCCTCTTATTTAAAGCCTACACCCTCACAGCACTAACACCTCACCTGGAAACCAACAGCTTACTGCAGAGCTGGAATGGCTGTACACCTGCTCCCTGTCAAGCAGCATAATAAGACCATTACATACATTATGTTTTCATTTAGTTTTCACAACCACTCTAAGATTTCTGCATTTCACAGAAGAGAACATTGAGGCTGGATGAGATTAGATGATTTATCCAGTGAGTATCTACACTAATAAAATAGAAATATACAAATTGACCGTACCTCCACAATACCCACCAGCCAATCAGGAGTGAGTATGCAAATTAACCCAACAAAGATTGGTGGGTTAATTTGCATGCATAAGCACCAAGTGGCCAGGGGCAGGGCAACTCCAAGTGGTCTGAGTCCTGGGGATGGGTGTCAAGCCTGCAGCCTCCCAGGACCATCGCCAGCCTGGGAGGCGAGAGCAGCCATGCACAGCCACTCCCGCAGGCTCCTGGGACCATCACCAACCCCAGGAGGTGAGGGCAGCCACACAGCTTGATAGTTTCCAGCAGGGCCCACTTGCCCATCACCGTGGTGTGGAGCAGGCAGGCCCCATAGATAACAGAAAACCATGGGGAGTGGGCCTAAGCCAACAGTAGGACATTCCCTGAGGGCTCCCGGATTGGAGAGGGTGCAGGTTGGGCTGAGGGATACTCCCTTCCCCTGTTCATGAATTTCATGCACTGGGCCCCTAAAGACAGAAATAAAGCCAGAGGTGGTCCATTTTCAAGACAAGATATTTAACCCAGAATGGAAAATTACTTCATGGTGGTCTGTGGATGAAACAAAGTTTATACACTTGGAAAGCCCCTAGGCAAACAGCATGAGCTAACCTATAGGGGGAGGATGTATCACAATAAAATAGGGAAGCAGGTAAAAACTGGATAGGTGCCAGAAAAGCACATACCTCAAGAAGACCTTCCAGCCACAAAAAGACAAAGGGAGGTGGAAACAAACAAAAAGCCCACAGCCCACTTTTTAAATAGCCCAATGGGAAATAGTAAAACTTAGGCAACATTCAGGAAAGACTGTACACTCTGTAGTACTCAGCCAATGAGGAACTATAGGAGGAACATGCTCACTGGAGATAAATTGCTTGCTGTAACTGCCCTGGGTGTGCCTGCATAACAGACACCTGATCTTGCAAGACCATCATTAAAAGTTTTGCTTTGGCCAGACTTTGTGTTTCTAAGTCCATTATTAGATGAGCATGTTTCTCGCAGCAAGGAAGTCATGGATGAGGAAGTGAATTCAGGCAACCTGACTCTGCCATCCACACTTAGCCCAGAGAGGCCTGATGCCCCAGAGCTCTGCTTATCTTTCCTCTCCAGGGTGTTCTCGGGGAGTTGTTGCCAGAGAGATGGCACCATATACTGCGTTACAATGTCAGGGAGAGCTCATTCACCATTGTCTTCCCAAAGCCTAACTCTGCACCTGGCACTAGGTAAATTACAATAAATTTCAACTTGGATTTATCTTAAGTGTTCATAAATATTCTGATAAATTTCTACTTTATAAACTGTAATCTGTAAACACATTAATCTTTTCCTGAGCAGCACAAAAGTGAACGGCTAGGTGAAGGCATACTGGTCTTTGGCTCTGTTTTAGCCTGGGTTCTCCAAAAGTAGGTAGTCTATTTTGATAAGTGATCCAAAGAAACAGGGGTGGGGAGTGAAGAGAGAGAAACACAGTAAGAGGGAAGGCTAACTCAGGGTTGGATCACTGTGGACCGTGGAACTCCATCCCACCAGGATTCTGGGAACCAGGAAAATGTGCCCCAGACTTGCTTGTGTGAAAGACAGATGAACATGTACCCTTTATCTCTATCACCCATTGGTCAGGGGCTTCCCCTGGGGACTGATGCATCTTTACTTCCAGGCTGCACCTACAAGTGTCCCAAGTCAGGGAAACCTGGTTAGAAAGTGAGATGTATGTGTGTAACTAATGTCAGATCCAGGCAGAACACACCTGTGGGAAGCAGGTGGCTAGAGAAAGTGGGCTGAGAGAATAAAATGCTGTCAGAGGAAGTGCCCCCCTACAGGCTCCACCTAGACATAAAGTCTACAGAAAACACTGCTGGGGCTGGGGCTGAAGGGAAGGCAGAGGTCCTGGTTAAAATGCCAGGGGGCACAGAAGGTCTAGCCTCACCCTATTCCAGAGACAATTGGAAAGTGCATTTCCTCACTCTCAAATCAACAGATTAGAGGTCTATTCAGATTACAAAATGCCTTTTAAAATGCAAATAACTGAGAGGCCCAAGGTTAATTCTGCTGGTTATTCAAACCTACTGTGAATGCTTGAATTGCCTAAAACCCCATGCAGGCCTGACAAGAAACAGGAGTTTGAATGGAAAATAATGAGAGAGGAGTAAGTAAAAATAATAAATAACTGCCATAGCTGATAAATGTGAAGTAGGAGGCTTGGTGGGTAGAAATGTGGCCACATCATGTAAAGCCTATGTAAATGTACCAGCTGCACCTGAAACAGCTACACTGAATGTACAACTCTACATGAGTATTTAGCCTTCTTTTCCCAAGCAATCTTAGGAGAAGTGTCAGGTGACACGTTCCTTACAACTGGAGAAAAGTTTTAAAGCTATCAGCCTTGTTTACAATGTTTTAACAACTTGGTTTAATTTTATTTTGATAACTTTTCCCTCTAGAATGTAAGCTCCTTTGAGTCCAGGGGCAGTACCCATTTCATTCCCCACCATGATCTCAGAACCTAGAACAGTGCCTGGCACATAATAAATACTCAGTAAATATTTGTTGAATGACTGAATAAGAAAACACATATAGTTTTCAAGGTAAATCAGGGTTTAAATGTACATTGAGAATTCCATTACCAAGAGTACCATAGCACTAGATGATTGTGCTAAGAGCTCCTAAAGCTCATGAAAGAATTTTCAAGTCAGGTGGAACAGCATCTGGGAGAGACACAAGAGCATCCAGGACTCTATCTAGTCAGTGGAGTTGGGGTTAAATGTGTTTAAGAGCTATAAATGGGGGTGTACTCCAGACTTGTCTGCAGGACCAAGAAAGCTCTTTTTAGGCCTTGTTATTGTTCACAATTCTCTCTGTGAACCTGTCCTTTTCTGTCCCCCATGACAGACACAATATCCTCCACATGTATTAACTCCATTCACCCCTTTCCATTTCTTAGCCTTGAATTTGTCCTCCGTCACTTAGAATCTTCAAGCTCATCTAGTGTAGATATTTTCTGCTTGGTTCCTGTCCATCTGCTGTAGAAGCAGTTTTTCTTATCCATTGAACCTGGGTCTAATAAGGTTTAGCCGTTGTGCAGAAGCAGAACATTTAATTGGGATATTCATGACATTTTCTTAAAGGTCACCCCCTTGTCCAAATCACTGCAGTTTCCAGGGCTATTTCTGAAACTAAGTTCAATATCATGATAATACTGAGGTCACACCCCTCCATGCTGTGTTCTACTCTGGAAAGAAATTGGCACCATCCCCTACCCTGCTTACTGGTTACTTTGTTACTTATCTGGGAGCCATGTCTGCTGCAGCTGCCCTGTGTAAAGTCCCCAAAGTGGTCCCAGATTGCTATGTCCACACCCTTGAGTTCATTTCTTTAGTAGAAAAACAACTAAGCCAACATGAAACAAATATTTTTTTTTCTGATTTCTGTGACAGCTGCCTCACTTTAATTGAATTACACTTAAATAATTTAGGTTTTAGGAGGATCAAATGATGAATGTTTTTCTGAATGGGTTCAAAATCAACTTCTGTTTACATGAAGATTTACCAGTGTTTCATCTATCAGCCAATAGGTTCTGACCTAAATTTGAGTCTCCTTTCAAAATGATTTTGAAATCCTACAGACCCTCACTATATTATGATGGAAAGCCAGGAGCCCATTATATCTTTATAGCCCCTGCTGCCACATTAGAGAATTGATCGTTAATGAATTTCACATAGCAGTTACAAAAAGAAACAAGCTTAGCCCACGTTTTTCTATTTCTGTCATTTTTTTCATTCCCCAGGAGAAGCCTAAATTTCTTTTCCAAACCCTAAGGTATCATATAGATTGCCATCAAAGAAATGGTGCTCCCTGGAAATGATTTCACTTCTGATCTTTTTCATATGTGTTTACAGAGGTGCCTGGGCCTGTAACTTTCATTCCTGAAGCCCTAACACCTGGTGCAAGGAAATGTTTTAACAATCTTACCATAGCCATGCCCAGACCTTGCCATTAAAAAAAAAGTCTCCACAGGAAAGTTTAATATTCTAAACTTCTCTGGAGTGACTCAACTGAATCTTGAAGACCTTATGTAAGTTGCCCAAGTTTCAATGGCTGATAAATGTTGGCACCTAGACTGATATGAAGTCTAATTCCAAAGTCAGTTCTAAGAAATACAGCGTCCCTCATTCTGAAAGTGCCATCAGATGGTGGTGTCCTTTATAAGCCCTTACACATCAGGAAAAGTGTTCTTCATATCTACCATTGTCAAGTGTTTACGAAGAATTTATCTGGAAACATGGGAATGTCAGGTACAGTTTATGAAAATAAATAAATAAACAAATGAAGGTTGTTCTTTGCTTTCAATGTGTTTTAAAATTTTCTTAAACTCTTAGAGAACACTGTAACATTTACAAAATGTGTAAAGAGTTAAGAATATTGAGTCACAGAGAAGCAATAATTTTATATGATACAGCATCCAGGGATGAATTTAGCAGATAAAATAATCCCCCATTTTCAAAGGCAGTTTTAAGGACATAATTGCTTACCGGGTTGGGAAGCAAAAGGAAAATAAAATGTCTATTCCCATTGCTGCTATGTTCCAACTACATGGATAATTTGTCCTTGAAAGGAAAAAGCATTGATTGAGAGACTTAAAGCCACATGAACCTCACTTCATAATAGTTGGGTCATTTTCTTTCATCCACTCAAAATCATTGCTTGACTATTACGCACTACACCCTAATAATTATTTGGTAAAAAAAAACACACAGAAATGATCCCTAAAGTAAAGATATTATGATTACACCTGAATTCGATGGTAATTTCACTATCATAAAACTCATTGGTGCAGAGGAGAAGAGGTAGTGAAATTGAACTGTGAAGACTGAGTAGGATTCAGCTAGATCAGACTTAAAAAATAAGGAAATTCTGCCATATGTAACAGCCTTGGGTGAACCTGGAGGACATTATGCTAATTGAAAGAAGCCAGTCACAGAAGAACAAATATGATCCCACTTACAGAGGTCCCTGTACAACAACTTTCATGAAATGGTCAGAGTTTAGCCTCACAGTCAGGCAGCCTAAGAGTTGATCCCACATACGAATGGGCCAATAGCAATCAAGACCAAATCATAATAAGAAGGCCCACATAATCCACACAAGGGGCATTCCTAGAGCATCCAGCTCAGAAGATCAAGGATACTGTACTACTGGGATCCATAAAACACCAATATATTAGGCTGGGAATCATAGCAGATCTATCTAATAAATAGAAGCAAATACAAAGAGATAGTCAAGATGGGGAAACAAATAAATCAGTCCCAAATGAAAGAACAGGAGGAATCTATAGAAATAAAGCTAAATGAAATGAAAGCAAGCAACTTATAAGATATGGATTTCAAAGTTATAGTTATAAGGATATTCAAGGAAGGAAGTGAAAATTACAAGGAACTTAGTGGAAATTACAATAGCATGAAAAAAATAAATAGAAACCATGAATAAGAACCAGTTGGAAATGAAGAATGGTTATCTGACATCAAGAGTACATGGGAGGAATTAAAAGTAGGTTGGATGAAGCAGAGGAGGGAATCAGTGATATGGAAGACAAGGTAGGAAAAACACCCAATTAGAGAAGAAAAAGAAAAAGAAAAAGAGAATGAGGATAGTTTAAGGAAATTTTGGAACATGAAATTTAATTATATCTGCCTCATAGGAATATCAGAAAGAGAAGAAAGTGAACAAAAATAAAGAACCTGTTTGAAGGGATAATGACAGAAAAGTTCCCTAACTTAATAAAGGAAAAAGTCACATAAGTCAGGAAACAGAGAGTTCCAATCAAACCAAAGAGACCCACACCAAGACACATTATAATTAAAATGGCAAACATTAAAAACAAAGAGAGAATCTTTGTTTTTAAATAAATTTTTATTTAGTTCAGAGAAGAAGGAAGAGTGAGAGAGAGAGAGATGGAAACATGAATGATGAGAGAGAATCATTGAGTGGCTGCCTCCTGCATGCCCCCCACTGGGGATTGAACCTGCAACCCAGGTATGTGCCCTGACCAGGAATCAAACTGTGACCTTCTGGTTCATAGGTTGGCGCTCAACCTCTGAGCCATGCTGGCCAGGCCAAAGAGAGGATCTTCAAGGCAGCAAGAGAAATACAAAAACTAACCTACAAGGGAGTCTCTATTAAACTGTCAGCTGATATCTGAACAGAAACACTACAGACCGGAAAGGATTGGCATGAAGTATTCAAAGAAAATAAAAAGCAAGGCTATCATTTAAAATTAAAAGTGAAATAAAGAGCTCACTGACCAAAAAAAAAAAAAAAAAAAAAAAAGTAAAATAGGACATTATCACCGAGGTCGGTTTGGCTCAGTGGTAGAGCGTTGGTCTGCGGACTGGAAGGTCCCGGGTTCGATTCCGACCAAGGGCATGTACATTGGTTGTGGGTACATCCCTGGTAGGGGGTGTGCAAGAGGCAGCTGGTTGATGTTTCTCTCTCATTGATGTTTCTGGCTCTCTCTCTCTCTCCCTTCCTCTCTGTAAAAAAAATATATATATATATATATATATATATATATATATATATATATATATATTAAAAAAGGACATTATCACCAAACCAGCATTATCAGAAATGTTAAAAGGACTGCCTTAAGAAGAAGAAGAAATCAAGAAAGAGATGAATATAGGTATAAAGAAAAAAATGGCAATAAATAAGTATTTATCAATAATAACTTTAAAATGTGAGTGGATTAAATACTCCACTCAAAAGACAGGGTAGCTGAATGAGCAAGTAAATATGACACATTATATGCTGCCTGAGAGAGACTCACCTCAGAAGAAAAGGTTCCCACAAACTGAAAGTGAAAGGATGGAAAAATTTTTTCCAAACAAATGAAAATGAACACACAACAACCTAAATCTATGGGATTCAGCAAAAATGGTCCTGAGAGGGAAGTTCATAACAATACAGGCCTACCTCAAAAAGCAAGAAAAATCTCAAGCAAACAATCTGACCCTACACCTAAAAGAACTAGACATAGAAAAACAAACAGAGCACATTATAAGTAGAAGGAAAGAAATAACAAAAATCAGAATGAAAATAAATGACATAGAGCCTAAAAAAATAAAATAAAACAATACAAAACATCAATGAAACCAAGAGCTAGATTTTGAAAAGATAAATAAGGTTGATAAACCTTTAGCCAAACTCATTAAAAAACAGTAAGAACCCAAGTAAATAAAATCAGAAATGAAAGAGGTGAAGTAACAACTGACAAGACAGAAATACAAAAGATTACAAGAAAATATTATGAACTACTATAAGTATAAGAAAACAAATTGGATAACCTGGGCAAAAGGGACAAATTCCTAGAAACATACACTCTTTCAAAACTCAACCAGGACAAATCAGAGAAACTGAATAGACTAATAACTAATAAAATTAAATCAGTAATAAAAATAAACTCCCAGCAAACAAAAGTCCCAGACCGGATGGCTTCACAGGCAAGTTTTAACAAACATTTGAAGAAGAACCTATTCTCCTCCCACTATTAAAAATTTTCAAGAGGATGGAAGACTTCAAAGTTCTTTTTATGAGGCCAGCATTATCTTAATTCCAAAACTAGATAAAGTCACTACAAAGAAAGATAATTGCAGGCTAACAGCCCTGATGAACACAGATGCTAAAATCCTCAACAAAAATTAGCAAATAGAATCTAGCCATACATTAAAAAGATCATACACCATGAACAAATGGGATTTACTCTGGGGACATAAAATGTATAAACTATTCACAAATAAATAAATGTGATACATCACATAAACAAGTTGAAAGATAAAAATCACATGATCATAAAGCAGATGCAGAAAAAGCATTCAATACAATCCAGTACCCATCTATATTAATAAAAGGATAATATGCTAATTAGACCAGTCAACCAGACATCTTCTGGATGTCCAACTTCCTTCTGGATAAAGCCATGGTGGTGGTGCCTGAAGCAGAGGTGGTTAGGGGTGATCAGGCTGGCAGGAGAAAAGTTAGGGGGCAGCCAGACTGGCAAGCAGAGGCAGTTAGGGTCGATCAGGCAGGCAGGCAGACAAACAGTTAGAAGCCAGAGTTCCCAGATTGCAAAAGGGATATCTAATTGCCAGTTTAGGTCCCATCCCACATTGGGGACCTGTATTGGAGAGGGTGCACACTGGGTTGAGGGGCCCTCCCCTGCCATACAGGAATTTCATGCACCAGGCCTCTAGTTTATAATAAAAACTCTGAGCAAAGTGGGAGTAAAGTGTTCATACCTCAACATAATAAAGGCCATTTATAAAAAACCTACAAACAGCATCATACTCAATGGGCAAAAACTGTTTCCCTTATATCCAGATGGTGATGTCTGCTTTCACTACTCTTATTCAACATCTCAGTTGTTGAAGTCCTAGTCCCTACAATCAGATAAGAGGAAGAAATAAAAGGCATCCAAATTGGAAAGGAGGAAGTATACTGTCATTATTCGAAGATAACATGATATTGTATATAGAAAAATCTAAAGACTCCACCAAAATACTATTAGGTTTAATAAATGCACTTGACAATGTAGCAGGATACAAAATTAATACCCAGAAATCAGTGGCATTTTTATACACCAATAATGAACTATCAGAAATGGAAACTAAGAAAACAACCCCATTTAATATTGCAACACAATAACAAAAATAAGGTATCTAGGAATAAACTTAGCCCAGGAGGTAAAAGACCTGTACTTGGAAAACCATAGGGCAGTGGTCGGCAAACTCATTGACCACTGCTATAGGGCATTGACAAAAGAAACAGGAAGATACAAACAGGTGGAGGCATATATTGTGTTCATGGTTTGGAAGACTTAACATCATTAAAATGTTCATACTATCCAAAGCAATCTATAGATCCATCACAGAGGAAAGGAGATGGAGAGACTGGATTAAAGAAGGTGAAAAGAGTAACTAAAGAACTTGTATATGTAGCCCATCGACACAGACAACCATGTGGAGAAGGCCAGGGAAGGCTGGTGGGGTTGGGTAGAGGTGGGCAAAGGGGGTGTGGGATGGGGGACATCTTTAATAGTGTCAACAATTAAAAAACAACTAGGGATGCAGATATGAAACCTTGTTTCTCTGTAACTTAGTTCTCAATCTCTCATATATTTTTTATAGTAGGAAACAATATTGTCAATTCAAGGTAAACTCACTTCCTTCCAGATCAAAACAAAGTCTCTTTTGGATGAAGATTGGTCTGAATTTTCCTCCCTCCCTTTTTGCCTTCCCTTAGGGATTAATGTAAGTGTGGGAGGCTCAGTGTAAAAAGGCATCTCATTCACAATGGTGTGCTGTCCACACCGGTGTTCACTGGGTTGAACCTCACCTTATTTTCTTAACTTTTAGACTTCATTCCTGATGTCCAGATTTTCATAATGGCCTTTGAACTTCAGGTATTGAGTGGTCACACCCAGGCTCCTTTAGTTAGTTAGCATACTTTCGCTCAGCATTTCTCTCCCCGATGGTGGATCTGAGGACTCTAATTTGTCTTCGTTCCCCATCTCCCCTGAGAGTCATTGTACCTCCCAAGACTTTTCCTAGGCCTATCCACCTGTATTCCTCATCCATCATGGCTGCCTTCCTATGAGACTTTCTACAGGTTTTATTTCCCAGAATTGTGCCTGGGAAAGCCAGGAGTAGGTTGCCTCCACAATGGGATCCCAAACACTGACAGAGGGTGGGGACAGGTGGACAAAACCCCCTCTTGCTTTGATTTCTTCTCCCATTCTCCAAGCTCCTTTCTCTCCAGTGCAGAAAAGACTTTTAATTCCCTCTTGAGCAGTACAAAGGGCCAGCTCTTCAATCACTGTGAATTCTTTCAAAAATATTATTTGTGGCATAAACTCTATATGCTACTTCCTTTAGGAATCAACTTTTTGATTCTCAATACCTTTTTCTTAAATTGATCCATTAAACTTTGTCAAAACTAAACATCTCTTCTAAAAAGATACTGTTAAAATAAAAGACAAACCATAGAGTGATAGAAGATATTTACAATATACATATGACCAAGACCTTGACTTTAGAATTTATTAAAAAAAAAAAAACCTACAACTCAATAATACAAACAATTCCATTGTTTAACATGACAAAAACACTTGAACAGTAACTTCCTAAAGGAGGTTCTATGAATGAACAATAAGTGCATGAAAAGATCCTAATCACATTGGTTATCAGGGAGATACACACTGTAATAATAATGACATACCACTTCACATTCATTGGAATGGCTAAACTCTAAAGGGCTGACAAGAGCAAGTGAGGTATGGATGTGAAGCACACAGGACTCTCAGACACTGATGGTGGGGTGTAGATGGTGCAACCACTTTGGAAAAGAATTAGTGAAATTCTTAAAAAATTAAACGTACACCTACCCTCTCACCTACCAGATCACCAGAGACATCTGTCATGTGCTTTCTTTTCTCCCATAATTTGTCCTAAGAATTATCACTCCCTTGGCCTCCCTTGACTTCTAGCTCTGTCTCCTCAACTCAGGGAGTCTCTGCACCTTGACACAGAAGCAGGAGCACTATTGCCTACCTCTCAGATCACTATCCTTAGTCACCTGATGTCCAATGTTCTAAACATAATTGTTTCACATATCCTCTCCAGTTTTTTATTGTTTCAGTCAGGAGGGTAAGTCTAGTTACTGTTATTGCATTTTGGATGAACACGTCCCAATTATGCTACACTATGTGTAGAAAAAAAAAAACCCTAAAACAAGTTATTTCTCTGAATATCGGGTTTGTTTTTTAATCAGTACAATATAGACAATATAGGTAAAGCCTCCCTCAGTGTCATAGTGAAAATTAAATGAGATAATGCATGTAAATGTAAAGAAGATTAATTACACACTCTTCTCCATGGTATACGATAACTTAAGGAATATCCATTTTATATCCCCAAGCATAAATACTCAATAAATTTAGAAAATTCAATACCCTTGTAGAATGTACAAAATAATGTACTCAACTTAACAACCTTAAAACCCTTTGAAAAGATTTTCTTGTAAGCTTGAAAGGAAAGTGTAGGCCAGGCCAGCCTTGCCAAACACCTATGGGGACACATGGGCAGAAATGCTGCCTGTTTATTATTTCAGAACGCACTGGAGTCTCTAGAACAAAATTTCCCTACCAGGAGCACATTTAGGGACACAGCTCTCCGGTGCCAAAACAGGGAGGAGGAAAAAGACAGCAATTGCCTGAATTACATTTTTTATAGTTATGGAATATATGAGCACACACGAGTCCTCTCCTCTTCACACATGAGAATTGATTTCCACTGCCCTGTCCCTCCTAAACAAAGCAAAGCCGCCTTCGCGCCCGCCTGCTGCGCTGCTGGGAATGCTTGCTCTCATCTGAGGCTGTATCATGTCCAACATCTGCAGCCTTGAGCCAAGGCTAAGACAAGCAGTTATTATGTTAATAGTTTATCAAATAATTTCCAAGAGGCTTCCCTGTGTTGTTTTTGTTGGACAAAGTTGCTTCTGCCTCATATTATATTTACTCGTATTTGTGGTCAGAGGCCTCAAGGAGCCCATGCAGCTTAGTCCAAGCTCTCACATATCTGAGAGCTCTTTTGCGTACGTTTTCATTTTTAAACGTAAGTGGATGGTTAGCAAAACCCACAATGAGGTAAGTCCCCAGCCCGGACCCCGCAGTGTTTACTAGCTACTTTCTGGCTGCTGGAATGTTTATCATAACAAGCACAGCCTTAATGGGATCATCAGAGGTTTTCAACTGCAGCCTCCCAGCCCCTTCACTCTCAATCTGACTCCCTGGAGGCTGTCTCCAGCAGAGCTGCTCTTTGGATGCAAAGAACAAGAGAAAGGAATAGTTATGTGCCAGGGTAGTGACTTCACATGCCATAATGGCACAGGCCAGGCGGCAAGTCCATCAATGGGGAGAAATTTGAGGATGGATGAGAACTTCATCTTGAAACATGCAGGTCCTGGCATCCTGTCCATGTCCAATGCTGGACCTAACACAAACGGCTCCCAGGTTTCACTTGTGTTGCCAAGCCTGAGGGGATGGGTGGCAGGCATGTGATCTTCGGCCAGCTGACATAAGGCCTGGACACTGTGACAGCCATGGATCATTTTGGGTCCAGCAATGGCAAGACAAGCATTGCTGACTGTGGACAACTCTAGTAAATTTGACTTGTGTTTTATAGTAACCACCAGACCATTCCTTCTGTAGCTCAGGAGAGGACCTCTTCACCCCGATTTGCTTGAAATATTCTATAATCTTTGTGCGCTTGCCACAGTTCATTGGGTTCCATAATGTCCTTACCCCCTTCCCAGTCTAACTGGATAGCAGAGTTAAGTTTATGATTATGAAATAAAAACTGAAGAGTTGTCTGTCAATAAAAAGTGAGCGGAGGAGGATAAAACATTTTTTTTCAGTGACAGAGAAAGTTACAAATAATTATAAATTTTGTAGCTTAGGAATTAAAACTGCTTTGAAGATAAAAATGAGCATATTGTCTCTCTCATCAAGGTGATCTAATTCCCAGAAAACAGTTGATCCTATCTGCTAAACTGACCCCACTCCCTGGCACATTTTCTATTTCAATCTTACTTTGTTCACGAAACAGCAATAGTGATTTAGAGTGACATGTTGTTGCTATGGAAGCTAGTTTTTCTCTGCTTTAGTCTACTGAGAACCTGTGAGCTCTTAAATGTCTTTGCATGAGTTATTGCTCGACCACACTGATGCGCTGATGGGCTGGGCAGCTGTTTACACCCAAATTCAAAGAGAAATGGTTACAGAGAGAGTCAAAGGTTGGGGTTAGACTGTACAGCACATAAAATAAAAACCAGGCAAATGATGGAGTCACAGCCGGTAACTTGATCTCGGAGGATTTTGATGATCTGAGCATTGCCACTGTGGTTAAGGGTGGGTTCAGCTCCAGCAGTTACAGCTGTCCATTATCTTTACCTGCATAGCCCACCGAGCTACTTCTCTTGCCCAGTTTTCACAGGGGTGAGGGAGTGGTATGCATTAATGAAGAGTCATCCTCTCATGCCTGGCAATCCATATCTCTGTACCTATAGGAGAGGTTCAGCTCTGGCGCCACAGTACCTCAGTGTGTGGCATCTAGAATGCCATCTCCATATGGATAGGGACATTGCTTTTTGTAGTGCTATCTAGTTAGTACGTTAAGTGGGGACTTAATGCATCATAGGTAATCAATAAATATTTGCTTGAATGGCTTAATAGGGTCATAGAAGCGTGTTATTGGGAGGGAGCTAAGCACTGCTAAGCTCCCTCCCAGTAACCTCTCATGCTTCTCCTACAGAACAGCAAGAGCTGACCTTACATCATCTGGAACCACTGCAGCCATGAGCCCCACTTCCTGGAAGGTCGTTCTTTCCTTTATGGAGGTCTTTCGTTGTTCAGAAGTTTCCTCTTAAGCACAATCACAATCTGTCTCCTGTGTCTTCCCTCCTTAATTCTCATTCTTCCTTTCTTCTTCCTGACAATGTTTCAGAGGACAGGACATGCTCTCACAATCCCTGTGGAGCACAAATGACATGAGACAGAGTATAAACGGCTAAATGTGTGTAACCCATAAGCCCAGGAAGGAGCTCTTCTCTGATCGAACAGCTGGTTTTTAGGATGCTGCTCAGACCGACCAATTTTAAAAATTGCATGATACTAATGGAGTAATTAGGATTCATTATATTACAAGAGGTTACCGAACCTTAGGGAGTAGAAAAATCTCCATTTTAATCTAGCCTGACACAAAGCTTTGAGGCACATAGATTGTCAAGGAACTATATACTAATTTTTGATCAGGTAAAGAGCTTGGAATTAAAAGTTTAGTGAATTAATCATACAGATCTTCTTTTAATTGAGTACCTACTCAGTGTCATCACTTAATATTCCTACATTGTATTAAGGCTATACCACTCATCACTAAGATTTATTAAGTGCTAGTACTCTGCAAATGCTATTGCATAGAATGCTCATAACAAACCTATGAAGAAGGCCCATTGCTATCTTCATTGTATACAGGGGCAAGTTTTGTTTCAGTAGGATGAGAAGTCCAAGGTCACCAGCATAATGCCACAGGGTCAGGCTTCAAACTCAGGTCTGTCTAGCACCAAGGTGTTCTTCATCTCCAAGCCATATATTTCTAATAAGAACTAAATTCTTGTGGGAAAAAACAGGTTCAATTTGTTTTTGTACACCTCACAGTGCCTTATACACAGTCAGTGCTCAATACATATATGTCAAATAAGTGAACACATTTGATCAAAGCATGATCCACAATGTAAGACTTTACACTTCAGATTTCATCTCTGAAATGAGGAAATTGGGTTTCCCAATATCTAGGCTTCCTCCCAATGTTAAGCATGAATGCAACTAGTCCAGGTATATGACAGAATTAAATTTTAAAGACACAGACAACACTGGAATGGTGGTGGCTCATCAGGGGTGGGAATGGCTGGGGGAAGGGTCAATTGGGGAAAAAGAAGACATATATAAAACTTTAGACAATAAAAAATATATATAAAGAAAGTAAAAAGAAACAGATGATAAAATTAAAACAAAAAAAGACACAAATAAGAGGGAATAGTGTGGCAAGAGGTGCAACATGAGCTAATGCAGCATTCCTTTGAATAGAATGTCCCCTCTTCCCAAAATATCCCTTCCCTAATCTCTAAACTTTCTCCCAGTGTTAAGCATGAATGCAGCCAGTCCAGGAATATGATGGAATTGGATTTTAAAGACACAGACAACACTGGGGTGGTGGGGGCTTGCCTGGGGTGGGAATGGATGGGGGAAGGGGTTAATTGGGAGAAATAGGAAACATATGTAAAACTTTACACAATAAAAAAATATTAAAAAAGCAACTAGTGAATCAAGATGGCTGCCAATGGAATGGCAGACTGCAAGAGAGTGTGAGAGAATGAAAGGAGAGTGTGTGGATGTGTGGGGAGTGTCAGTATTTGTGAATGAGGGACAACTATATTCAAAGGGACAGTTGGGGACTGGCAGACTAGTGCCCCCTGACTGGGCAGCCTCTACTGTGGCTGAAATCTATCCTGGAGTGGCCAGCTCTGCTGCAGAGGACACACCATCTCGAAGTGGAGGTGGCCATGATCGGGAGACTGACTATAATTGGAACCCCAGACTTACTTTCAACCAGGGAGATCTTGTATACCTCCCAGCACCTTACAAACACAACTCCCAGGGACCAGTTACCTCAGCTGTGAATCCACGAATGCAGAACTCCAACCTCCTTGATGACAGGTGCCTGGAAGGTCTGCTCAGGGGGAGACAAGCTGTGCGAATTCACAGACAGGCCCTGCTCCTTCTCACAGAGCAGAAGAAACAGCTGGATCAAAGAGCACCCACCCGGAACTGGCAAATGAAACACAGCTGGCAAAAAAGTCAGATATTGCCTAGGAAAGTATTGTGAATACATTTGTGTTTGGTGCCCTGTGCATTGTGTTTTGTTGTGTTGTATTTTGTGCCTTAACATCAATGCAGGAGAGAGAGAGCTGCATAACCAGAAACCCTGAGAGGAGCAATCATGGGGAGACAAAGAAATAGCCCTCATACAAAGAAAAGGAGGAATCACCAGAAAAAGAAGTAAATAAAATGGAGGCAAGAAATATGACAGCAAAAGAATTCAGAGCAATGGTCTTAAGGGAGCTGTGGGCAAACTATGGCCCGTGGGCCAGATCCAGCCCGTTCGGCTGTTCTATCCGGCCCAGGGAGCCGAATGAGCAGAGGGTTCTCTTGCTCTCCCCTCCGCTTCTTCACCAGCAGCCAAGATGAGAGTGCCAGCATGGTCAGGTTGCTTTTGTTCCGGCCCTCTGGTCCAGTTTAAGAACCCATTGTGGCCCTTGAGTCAAAAAGTTTGCCCACCCCTGGTATTAAGGTCTCTGAAAAGGATGGAAGACAAATTCAACAATATGTGTAAGAACCAAAAGGAAATGAAGACGAACCAAGAAGAAATGAAAAATGGCATCTCTGCAATAAATAACTCAATAGAAAGCATCAACAGTAGACTAGAAGAGGTGGAGGACTGCATCAGTGAGCTAGAAGACAAGGGCAGCGCTAGGGGGGAAAAAACAAACTTAAAAAACAGGAGGAGAGCCTAAGGGAACGTTGGGACAACACAAAACGAAACAACATCCTCATAATAGGAGTACCAGAAGGAGAGGAAACTGAGCAAGAAATAGAAAACATGTCTGAGAAATAATGACAGCAAACTTCCCTGATATCAGGAAGAAAAAAACTGACAAGAGTCCAAGAATCTCACAGAGCCCCAAACAAGATGAACCCCCCAAAAATCAACACCAAGACACATTATAATTAAATTGGAAACACTAATGACAAAATAAGAATCTTAAAAGCTGCCAGAGAGAGACAAAAAGTTACCTACAAAGGATCTCTCATTAGATTAATGACTGATTTCTCAACAGAAACACACCAAGCCAGAAGGGAATGGAATGAAATATACAAAGTCATGCAAAGCAAGGGTCCAAATTCAAGAATACTGTACCCTGCAGGGCTATCAATAAAAATTGAGGGTGAAATCATGAGCTTCATAGATTAAAAAAAAAAAAAGGAAAAGAAAACACAAAATAAACTAAGGGGAGTTTATTAATACCAACTAGCAATTCAAAAAATGCTAAAGTATATGCTGTAAAAAGAAGAAATTGGAAGGGAAGAAGGAACACAGACACAAAGAATAAAAATGACATCAAACAAGTACCTATTAACAATAACTTCAAATGTAAATAGATTAAATGCCCCAATTAAAAGACATAGGGTAGCTGAGTGGATAAGAAAACATGACCCATATATCTGCTATCTATAGGAAACCCACTTTAGAACAAAGGACTCACACAGACTCATGATGAAGGAATAGAAAAAGGTTTTTCAAGCGAATGGAAATGAAAAGAAGGCTGGAGTAGCAATATTTATATCTGACAAATTAGACCTCAAAGTGAAGGCCATAACAAAAGATAAGGAAGGCCGCTTCATAATACTAAAGAGAGCAATTCAACAAGAAGATATATATAACTCTGGTAAACATATATGCACCCAGTACAGTAGAACCCAAATACATTTTTAAAAAAATTCTGGAGGATATCAAGGGGGAGATTGACAGCAATATAGTCATAGTAGGGGACTTTAATACCCCACTAACACCACTGGATAAATCCTCTAAACAAAAAAATCAGCAAAGAAATAGCAATCCTAAATGACTCACTAGATCAGATGGAATTAGTTGACATCTTCAGAACATTCCACCCCAAATCCACAGAATATACCATATTTGCCGGCGTATAAGAGGACTTTTTGGCCCTGAAAAATATGCCTCCAAGTGGGGGGTAGTCTTATACGGTGAGTATATAACAAACTCTGTATTTTTTAGTGGAAATGTTAGGGGGTCGTCTTATACGCCCAGTCTCTTATGCCGGCAAATACGTATTTTTCAGGGCCAAAAAATCATCTTTTACTCTGGCAAATACGGTACATTCTTCTCAAGTGCACATGGATCATTTTCAAAGATAGACCACATATTGGGGCACAGGAAAAGTCTTTTCAAATTCAAGAAGATAGAAATCATATCAAGCATTTTATCAGATCACAATGGCATAAAACTAAAAATCAACTACAATAAGTAATCAAACACCTAGAGCAGGGGTGGACAAACTTTTTGACTCGAGGGCCACAATGGGTTCTTAAAATGGACCAGAGGGCCGGAACAAAAGCAACCTGACCATGCTGACACTCTCATCTTGGGCTGCTGGTGAAGAAGCACAGGGGAGAGCAAGAGAACCCTCTGCTCTTTCGGCTCCAGGGGCTGGATAGAAGAGCCAAATGGACCAGATCCGGCCCTCAGGCTATAGTTTGCCCACAGCTGACACAGAGGCTAAATAGCATGCTATTAAACAATGATTGGGTTACCAAAGAGAACAAAGAAGAAATAAAAAGCATCATGGCAACAAATTACAATGAAAACACAACAATCCAAAATCTATGGGACACAACAAAAGCAGTCTTAAGTTGGAAGTGCATAGCTTTGCAGGCCTATCTCATAACATGAGAAAAGATGGTAATAAATTATCTAACCCTACAACTCAAAGAGTTAAGAAGAGAGCAACAAGAAAAGCCCAGCATAAGGAGAAGGAAGGAAATAATAAAGATCAGAGCAGAGATAAATAAAATAGAGACCTCCCCCCAAAAAAAATAGAAAAGATCAATCAAACCAAGAGCTGGTTCTTTGAAAGGATAAACAATATTGATAAACCTCTAGCCAGACTCACGAGAAGCAAAGAGAGAAGGACCCAAATAAGCAAAATCGGAAATGAAAGAGGCAAGGTAACAATGGATCCCACAGAAATACAAATGATTATGAAAAAAATTCTAAGAACAACTCTATTCTTACAAAAATGGGCAACCTAGATGAAATGGACATATTCTTAGAAAAATATAATCTCACAAAACTCAATCAAGAAGAATAATAAAAAAACCTGAATAGGCTTGTAACTACCAAAGAAATTGAAGCAGTGATAAAAAGTCTTCCAGCAAACAAAAGCCCTGGTTTGGATGGCTTACAGGGGAGTTCTACCAAGAATTCAAAGAAGAACTAAAACCTATCCTTCTCAGGCCATTCCAAAATATTCAAGAGGAAGGCACATTTCCAAGCTTTTTCTATAACTACAATTATAGCAAATCTGATTCAGCATTTCATTAGAAAGACCATGCACCATCACCAAGTGGGATTTATTCTGGGGATGCAAGGATGGTACAATATCTGCAAATCAATAAATGTGATACATCACATAAACTGTGAAATAAAAAATCATATACCGTATTTGCCAGCGTATAAGACGATTTTTTGGCCCTGAAAAATATGCCTCCAAGTGGGGGGTAGTCTTATATGGCAAGTATATAACAAACTCTGTATTTTGGGTGGAAATATTAGGGGGTCGTCTTATACGCCCAGTCTCTTATACGCTGGCAAATACGATATTTTTCAGGGGCAAAAAATCGTCTTATACGCCGGCAAATACGGTAATCGTATCAATTAATACAGAAAATCATTTGACAAAATCCAACACCCTTTCTTGATAAAAACTCTCAGCAAAGTGGAAATAGAGGGATCATACCTCAACACAATAAAAGCATTGTATGACAAACCTATAGCCAACATCATACTCAATGGGCAAAAATTAAACTTATTTTCCCTAAGAATAGGAACAAGACAGGGATGCCCATTTTCACCAATAGAGTACTGGAAGTACTAGCCAGAGTGATCAGACAAGATGGAGAAATAAAAGGCATTCAAATTGGAAAAGAAGATGTAAAATTATCCTTATTCACGGATTACATGATACTATACATAGAAAACCCCAAAGACTCCATCAAAAATACTACTGGACCTAATAAATGAATTTGGCAACGTAGCAGGATACAAAATTAACACCCAGAAATCTATGGCCTTTTTAGACACTAATAATGAACTCACAGAAAGAGAAGCAGAAAAAACAATCATTGCAACAACAAAAAAATTAAGATACCTAGGAATAAACTTAACTAAGGACATAAAAGACCTGTACTCAGAAAACTATAGGACATTGAAAAAAGAGATAGAAGAAGACATAAACAAATAGAAGAACATACCATGTTCATGAACTGGCAGAATCAACATCATTAAAATGTCCATACTAACTTAAAGCAATCTACAGATTCAATGCAATAACCATTAAAATACCAATGGCATATTTCAAAGATCTAGAACAAACTCTCCAAAAATTCATCTGGAATAAAAAAAGACCCCAAATAGCCATAGCAATCCTGAAAAAGAAGAACAAAGTTGGAGGGATCACAATACCAGATATCAAGCTATATTACCAAGCCATTGTTAATATGAGGCAAAACTCATGGTACTGGCACAAAAACAGACAATAGACCAATGGAACAGAACAGAGAACCCAGAAATTGACCCAATTGACCCCATTATGCTCAATTAATATTTGATAAAGGAGGCAAGAACATAGAATGGAGTCAAGACAGTCTCTTCAATAAATGGTGCTGGGAAATTTGGTCAGATACATGAAAAAAAATGAAACTAGATCACCAACTTACACTATACACAAAAACAAACTCAAAATGGCTAAAGGATTTAAATGTGGATTTTATGAGAAATCATAAAAATCCTACAAGACTCCATAGGCAGCAAAATAGCAGACTTATGTCATAGTAATATCTTTACAGACACAGCTCCTAGGGCAATAGAGAAAGGAGAAAATAAACAAGTGGGACTATGTAAAAATGAAAAGCTTCTACAAAACAAAAGAAACCATCAACAAAACAACAAGAAAACCCACTGCATGGGAGAACATATTTGCCAATGATATTTCTGATAAGGGTTTAATCTCCAAAATTTATAGGGTACTCATACAATTTAACAAAAGGAAGATAAATGATCCAATCAAAAAATGTTTAAAGGATCTAAATAGATACTTTTCTAAAGAGGACATACAGGAAGCCCAGAGACATATGAAAACATGCACAAAGTCACTAATCATAGGAGAGATGCAAATCAAAACAATAATGAGGTAACACCTCACACAAATCAACCAAGGACAAGAGCTGGCAAGAATGTGGAGAAAAAGGAACCCTCGTGCACCGTGGTGGGAATGTAGACTGATGCAGCCACTGTGGAAGACAGTATGGAGTTTACTCAAAAAGTTAAAAATGGAACTTCATTTGACCCAGTAATCCCACTTCTAGGATTATATCCCAAGAAAACAGAAACTGCAATCAGAAAGGGTATATGCACCCCTATGTTCCTAGCTGCACAATTTACAATAGCTAAGATTTGGAAACAGCCTAAGTGCCCATCAGCAAATGAGCGGATTAAAAAACCTTGGTACAACTACTCAATGGAATACTATGCTGCTATAAAAAAGGAAGAAACTTTTTACCATTTGCAACAGCATGGATAGAACTGGAGAGCATTATGCTAAGTGAAATAAGCCAGTCAGAGAAAGATAAATATCACATGATCTCACTCATATGTGGAATATAATCATCAACATACTTTGATGAAGAAGAATAGATCCAGAGACAAATAGTAGGGGAGGGGGGGAAGTTAGAGAGCAACCAAAGGACTTGCATGCACGCGTATTAGCATATCCAATGGACACAGGCACTGAGGTGGTGGGGGCTTGCCTGGGTGGAAATGGCTGGGGGTGGTCAGTTGGGGGGGGGGGACAAATGTAAAACTTTAGACAATAAAATAGGAAATAACAAGAAACAGATGACAAAGTTATGGCAAGAGGAACAACATGAGCTAATACAGCATTCATTTGAACAGAATGTACCATCTGCCCAAAATATCCCTTCCCCAATCTCTAGGCTTCCTCCCAGTGTTAAGCATGATTGCAGATAGCCCAGAAATATGATGGAATTGGATTTTAAAGACACAGCTAAGAGGGAAGAGTGTGGCAAGAGGAGCAACGTGAGCTAATACAGCATTCTTTTGAACAGAATGTTCCCTGTGCTCAAAATACCCTTTGCCCACTTGTTCACTTGGCAAATGTCCAATGGTCAGCTCAACCAGCCTCCCTGTTGTGATATTGTTCTGACCTTGCCCTCAACACCCTACACACAGACAGACAGACACACACGCGCACACACACACACACAATCCCTCCCTCCTAAGGGTCCCCAAGTGCACTGTATGTGACTTGTGATGATTTGATTGTGGGTCTGTCTCCCCATCTTACCCCTAGACTGTGAACTCCTTAAAAATAGAAAAGTTCTCCTATTCACCTCCAGGCCCCTTCTGGGGACCTCAGCAAATTTGTTTGAGATGCAGGACCAATAAGCAGGCCACATGTAAGGGAGAAAAAGAGGAACAATGTGACTTTAATAGAGAATCCATGCCAGAAAAGAGTGAGAAATTAAGTCAATAAGAGATAGGGATCCTGGAATTCTAGAAAAGGAAGTTGAAGCTTATACCCCAGGAATGCCTGGGACCATTCTTAATAGGAAGTGACAGTGAAAAGAAATATTCTATTAGGAAAATTGGTGCAGACATGGTTTCTGATTTAAGAAAATGAATAAAGGTAATGAACCTGCTTTCTTTCTTAGCATGCTCTTCATAAATCCACATCTCATTTATTATATCTGACACTTACATGCATAAAAACACAGAATAACCTGATTTAGAGATGTCTTAATTTATTTTAAGTGAATGAATTTTTAATACATCATTAACACAGTAAACAAAATACCTTACTTAGAATAAACCAAGTCTGAATAAGCCTGAGTTGTTCATAGCATATTTAGCACCTAAGTCAGTTCCTGGCACATAGTAAGTGCTCAGTTAGTATTTATTGAATGTCAAGTTTATATTGCATCATGGTTATTCATTCTGGTAATTTGCATAAATGGAAGATAATAGCCATTCCCAGATCTAAGCACTGAATATTTTAGAAAATTAAAAAAATTAATTAAAGATTGAAAGAACTTGAGTGTTTAGAATACAGAACATATGTGTATATTTATATCAATATGCTTGTCTTTTTAATTCTCTGAGATGTAAAATAATATTAAAATAAGGGCATATCAGAACAAATATTAAACGACTACTGTAGATGACAGCTCAGACAACTTATACTCAGTATAAGCAAACTGATGGGTGATATCTCTTTAAAAGACAAATACGCCCCTTTATTCTGGTGCATCTTGGAGAAGCTGGTACTGGAAAACAGTCTAGTAACTTCAAGGCCAGGTGATAGGACACATTACTAGGTAGTTACATCATTTTTGCAATCTTGGGATTTAAACTCACAAGCAATTTCAGATCGCAAAAACTTCTCCTTAACTTGAAGAAGAGCATAAATACGTGTGTGTGTGTGTGTGTGTGTGTGTGTGTGTGTGTGTGTGTGTACTGGATGAGGATGGCATAGGAGAGCTCCTCTGTGGTATTTGGATCTGATTTACTAAACTAGCTGCTCCATGACTAAGCCTGATGTTATTAGACAGATGTTATGTGATGCTACCTGATGTAGTGCATAATGATCTCATCTGTACCACCTGTGAGTCAACATTTACACCCAGGAAAGGGTGAGGTTTTATCTTGAGTCCTAGATTCTTACAAAGATTTCCATAATTGTGCAGTTCTGCTGATGGCTTCTCTCTATCTGTGTGTGTGTGTGTGTGTGTGTGTGTGTATGTGTGTGTGTGTGTGTGTTGGGGGCAGAGGGGAGGTGCACTATGCAGTCCTCCAAAGCTTGGCTTTCTTATGCATATTTATTGCTTTCAAATTTACAGCTAATTGCTAGGATATTATTTCAGCAACAAATGCAAATCAACCCCAGTCCCCAGTGCTCTCATCTACAGCGAAAAGCACAAGGGAAAGAACTAAAGAGAGGTGGCAGGCTCTTTCCTTAGATTCAAAAACCTTGTCATGATATAAATTTGAGCCTGAAGTTGGATATCATATAACAAGTCCTAGTTATTAAACTCCTAAAATACCTCATGATAGCAGGGTCTCATTTCTTGTGTACATTCTATAGGTTAGGTACTTGTAAATTTAGTAGGTATATCTGACTTGTGTCAAAAGGATCCCATTTCTTACTGATGTTCATGCATATTCCAAGGATAACTTATCTTTATTCCTGATTTGGATCTTCCATTGGTAATGGCTTTTAACTCTCTGGATTTATGCTTCCCTGCCACTAGTCTCTTTGAAGGTAGTTAATCTTCTTACTAGTTTTGAGTCTAGTGTGATGGAAATGAACTTGATCTTTGAAGCCTGTGGTATTTATTAGGATGCTCATTAAATGCTTCGAATTCTTCTAGGCACACATTTTCACCTCTCTGCCCCCTGAAGTTAGGGGTGTCTATGTGACTTGTTTTGTTCAAGAAAATGAAAGTGTAAGTGATGTGGCTACTTCCGGGAAGAAAATCTAAAAGCCTACCTGTGATTTGCTTCACCACTCTTTTTCTCTCATAATTACAGCAGCAAGGAGATAGACTTACCTTCAGATGCAGCCTGTAATTGAAACAACATGGAAGAGAATCCTCAGCATAACCTTTCCTATTTTTAAGCCTCCAAGACTTGGTGTTTGGCTGTTATCTCTGCAGGACCTAACTTATCCTGATTGATCTGGGGAGGCACAGGCCTGAGCTCAGGTCCCTGAACAAATTATGGAACTTCTCCCACCACCTCAGAGAGTCATGTGAGGATTAAATAAAAGCATAAGAGCAAAGTGGTTGGCCCAGAGAATGCATATAATAATGTTTATTTCCTCTTCTGCCCAGAGCTGGCATCTTGCTTAGTACCTTTGTACCTAGAATAAGACGTGGAATATAGAAGGTATTTGAATCAATAAAGGGATACATGGAAATATTTAGGTGTATTTAGAGGATGACTTATTTAAAAGATCCTTTAGCAATTTTTTTCCTGCACATTTTCTTGCAGCAGGTTTTCCAAGACACAGCCAGAAAGAGATAGGGTGGCTGAGGAGGAAAGGACATGGTTCTGGGATTTTAACTGACTCAGTTGGTTGCTATTCCAAGGGACCCTGGATTGAGGTGGCACAACTTGTAGCATCCTGAGCAAAGGTGGCAATGGCCCTCCTGACCTTCGCATCATCCAGACCTAGTTTGGAGTATGGGGCTCTGCTCTGAGAAGCACATTTGAGAGGGACATGAACAAACCGGAATGCATGCCAGTGGCAGGTGACAGGGGTAAGACTGGTAGGCAGATCAAGATGCTGAGCAGTCATGAAGCTATTGTTTATTTCTCCAGATCCTCTCATGCTATTTGTTGTAAAATTAACTGAACATGGAAACTATTTGTGTTCTCACTACCTTAGTGGGCAAATTGGGTAAAAATGCTGCCACCTGCTATACCAGAGTCTGTCATATGACCCAGGGACACAGCCCATGGTACTTTTAATAAGAGCAGTAACTTCCCCACTCACTTTCTATGAAGTCATAGAGGGAAAACAACCTGAAATTATTTAGTAACCGGTAATGCTGCCTTATTCCATCAATGCAACATTAGCAGAGCAGGAGGGGGCAAGCTTTAGAAAGACAGAAGAGAAGACCACCAGGCAAGGGCAGGAGCAAGCCAGGGACCAGGACAAACTTGGTCCAGCAGCCATCAGGGGGCAGCTATGCCAGAGCTTGGAGGAGGAATTGAGATACCAGAGGAAGCCACTGTGTTGGTGGGCTTGGTGCCAGGGTGCCCAAGCTTCATAGATGAAAACAGGATGAGATTGACAAGGAAACGGAATCCTCTGCATTAATCAAGGACATAAGGATCAGAGCAATGAAAGACTGGTTTCAGAGACTGGCCTGAGGTACCAAGACCACAGGCTCTCTGTGAGACACCTTCAGATGAAATCTGGCATTGCTAGTTAGACCTGTAACCATCTCCACTGCATGTGTTGCCCTCTAAGTAGTTCTCACATGGTGGAAAGGTTGTTTTTCCCACATTAAAGAGAAGCGGTCCAGGAAGAAGTTATTCATTAATTCCACCACAAGCATTGAACACCGATTCTGTGCCAGGCAACAAGCTAGGTACTAGTGATGTTGGAATTAGAATAAAAGTCTCTGTCCTGAAAGGTACCACAGGCTAGTGGGGGAGATGAATTTGGAAATAAGTGATTTGACTGTAGTGTGAGTGCAATGATAAAGGTGGGCCCAAAAGACTCCAGAAGCATCAGGAAGAACACCTAGCCCAGGGGAAGGGCATGAGGAGGAAGAGGTGGGAAGGTTAGGGAAGAGATGAGCTGGTTAAGTGAGTCTCAGGGCAGAGCAGAAGCCAGCCAGGCAAACAGCAGGAGCCAGGCCCCACAGAGCTCGTGGGTACTCAGGTCCACAAGGGGCAGGGAAAGAGCAAGAGGTGAATTCAGGAGAGGCCTTGGTGGGACTTGGCTGCATTCTGAGGAAAATGGGAGCCATTAAGTGCTTTGCCGCGGGAAAGTGACATTTTCAGCTTTTAACAAATATTCTTTGTAGTGAGATGGCTCGGGAGGCTAGGGGAGGTGCATTTGAAGGGGGAGGCAAAGCAGGCAGAGCAGTCTGGAGGCTGTGGCTGCAGTCCATGTGAGATAGGACAGGCTCTGAACCGCCGCTGTGGGAGCTGGGGAGAGATCCTGAGCCAAAGTCCCACAGTGAGGTCACCTAGAGGACTTTCTTGGTTTGTTTATTGATCCCAATTTTTCAGCAAACATTTAGCAAGATGATTATGGTGGGGTAGAGTTGGAGGGTGAGGGGCACAGGGCCATGGGGTGGGCAGGGAGGGGCTGCTCTGACCAGAGGCCTGGTATTTGTCACATTTCTCCTCTGCTCAGAGCATCACTGAGCAACTCTTTCCTTCGGATTGCTCCTTTGCTGATGCAAGTGGAGATGATGGTTGAAGGGTGCCTCCCATCCTGGACATGCCTGGCTCACTCCATGGTTGCACTGATGCAACAGGGAATTTGCCTTTCAAGCAGTGGCTGGAATAAGTTCTGTGTCTCCTTGGAGCTCCCAGGAGCTCTCCCACTCTGTGGAACTCTTGGTGTTCAGGGGGTAGAGGTGAAGGGATAAAAATGGTTGCCAGTGTTCACAAGATGTGCATGGGTGGTCATTTAGATCCATGCTGACTATAATTTAGAGATCTCTGGGATTCTAGTAGCTAGTGTAGACTACCAACACCCTCATATTTGATACTGTTTTTCTTCAGGATGGTCCCAGAGGCTTCTGGGAGAGATGTAATGCAGTGCTGTGCTAAGGAGGGAAACAGTTTGGGGTTTTTTTGGTTTGTTTGTTTGTTTGTTTTTATTTTTGTTTTGTTTTTTTTGCAAAGAAGTGGTTATATGAATGCCTTTGCTTTCCACAAAAAAATGCTTGCCTTCTTGCTTCCTCTCTGTCTTCACTCTTCTCTCACTCCCCAAGGGGCTTGTGCATATGAAAAAGGTGCCGCTCATGGAGCCAAGCTCTATGGATGGGCCCATCTCTGGCTCCAAAGATATAGCTGTTACTGGAGGGACCTAAATTTAGTGTTGGCTCTGCCTACCTGGCTCCTTTCCTTGGCACTAAAGTCAATGCCTGATGCTGTTTTGGTATGTGACCAAGAGAAGCAGTACAACCGCAGAATACACGGAGGAAGGGGTGAGAAAGATGGGCTGGATTAAACTGGAGAAGTGATGGTAGCACTGGGAGAGGAGAAAATATTTCTCCCTCTGACCCTAGTAACGATGCACCCAGATCTTCTAGAGCATTCATTGTCTGCAACTACCATGGCAGTTATTCATGAAGGGCAGTGATATCCTAGGTTCCACCTCAAAATGAGATCAACTTCTTCCTGGGAATAGCTAGTCTTTGGTGCTGCATTGTTGTGCTCTGATCAGTGCCCGATGTTGCTGTATTATCTCAGAAACAAAGGGATGAGTAGGGAACTCTACTATTATTACTATGGCTAACATACACTAGGCACTCACTTGGAGCCCAGAGAGTGTGAACTTGCTCTTGTCAAGTTACCAGTGTCCTTCATTTTCCCAAACCTAGGGACACTCCTCTCAGTTACATTTGGCTGGGCCTCTAAGCAGCATTCACTACAGTGACAGGTCCCTGCTTCCTACAAGTCTCTCCTCTGGTGGGCCTGAGACTCTACTGTCTCCCAGATGGCCTCTGGCCTCTCTAGCACCTCGCCTCAGACTTGATGCATATTCTGCTTTCTCCACTATGAACTCATGAAACTGTTGTTTTTCAGGGTATGGGCCTTCCTCTCTTCGCTGTATATTTTTGGCCAAGTGATCTCCTCCTTTCCCATGGCTTTAGGCAGCAATCACACTGATGACTCTGAAATTTACATCTCCTGTTAAGATCGCTCTCTACTGACTTCCGTGCTCACATCTGACCACCCATTTGACATCTCCACTTGGATGCCTCACAGGTAGATGTGACAAATCCAAAGTCTAACACTTCATTTCCCTTCCTCTCCAAGCATATCCTGCTGGCACATTCTGCATTGTGATTTCTCTCTTTTCCACATCCATTAGCAAGTTTGGTCAATTTTATCTCCACTTGTCTCCATCTCCTCTTCTCTTGATTTTTGCAGTGATTTCTAACTGGCCTCCTACACTCTCTCCTGCCTCCCTATATGCTATTCTCCACACAGAAGAAAGAGTGCTTATTAAAACATGGACAACTCATGTTTCTCTGCTACCTAACTTTGAATAAAATATGAGCTCTTTACCTTAGCTTTAAAGGTGACTCAGAGGTACTGTTTATCATTTGTCCCTGCCACACTTGCTCTTTGAATCCCAGCCACTCAATTCTATTAGTCTCTAGAACCACTCAGATTTTTCTGACCTCGGGGGTCTTTGCACATTCCTGGAATTGGGTACTTTTCCTTCTTAGGTTACAACTTAGCTGTCACCTCCTCAGGGAAGCTTTCCTTGATTTAAACTAGAGCTCTACTATCATTCTTTACATAAGAATCCTGGTTTTTATTTCCATGACCCTAATGACATTTTATAATTGTTTTAATCTCTTTGTTTAGTAATTTTTTTCCTTGACAAGACTGTCAACACGTGTTTATTTACTTTTTTAAAATTCTTTATGAATAGTACAGTGCCTTGCATGTGATAGGTGGATAAAAAATTGCCAGTCCTGTTCTAGACCCGCTATGTGTGTTATTTTAATTGATGTTCACAAGAAGTATAAAAGATATATAGTAGTCTAATCCCATTTCATGAATAAGGAAAA
The DNA here is from genome assembly GCA_963924515.1 of Vespertilio murinus. Classification (NCBI taxonomy): domain Eukaryota; kingdom Metazoa; phylum Chordata; class Mammalia; order Chiroptera; family Vespertilionidae; genus Vespertilio; species Vespertilio murinus. Next base: position 99,190,405 of record OZ004709.1, read on the forward strand.
CAAAGTTTATAGATGTGAAGTAATTTGCCCTAATCCAGAGTCTATAGGTAGAGAAACTAGGATTTGAAGTTGGATTGTCAAGCTCCAAGATGTGAGCACTCACCCACTTCACTTCATTGCCACTGGGGTGTGTAGGAGGATGTGAAAGAGGCAGAAAGGAAGTTGCCGTGTCTTTAAGTTAGCTCAGTTTCACTTTGTGATTTATAAGATCTTGACATGAAGATCTTGGTTCCTTTCTTCAGTCTGTTAAATCACTTGTTTCAGATGGATTTCTCCAAAGACAAAACAGGGAGTTAGGCAGCCTGGGGTTTGCCTTCATCTCAGAGCCAAGAAGCCATTTAAAGTCATCTTTTCTTTGCTAGCTCACTGTAACTTTCTGAAGCTGGTTGCACATTTTATGGCCTGATTTCTGTTATTTGATTCTGCTTCATTTCTCCATAGTTACACTGGAAAAAAAATCACCAAAATTGGCAGTTTTTGATAGTTCCCTATGACTGAGTTTCCCATAGTTCTAGAGTATAAATAACCATATTTATCTCAAAGATGTTAGCATGCTTCCAATACTAGCCCAAATAACAATGTTGGGCAAATTAGAAGACAGCTCCTCTCAATCTTCTTCCAAAATCCCAAAGACTTTTTTTTTCCATAAATAGAAGAATCCATCCTAAAATTCTTATGAACTCTCAAGGAATCCTAAATAGCCAAACTAATTTTGAAAAAGAAGAATATATTGGAGGTCTCAAACTTCCAGATTAAAAAAAAACTTACTGCAAAGCTATGGTAATAAAAACAGTTTGGTATTGACATAAAGATATACTGATTGCAGATCAATGTAATATAGTAGAAAGCACAGAAATATACCCTTGCATAAAGTGCCAAATGATTTTTTGATAAAGATGCCAAAACCATTCATGAGGGAAAGGAAAGTCTTTTTAAGAAATGGTCCTGGAAACAAGATATACACATGAGAAAAAAAAGGAAGAAAGATAAATTGGACCTTTACCTGATCCATGTAGAAAAATTAACTCAAAATAGATAAAAAACTTAAATGTAAGAGTTAAAACTATAACACTCTTAAAAGAAAACAGGGGGGAAGCTTCACGACATCGGATTAGGCAATGATTTCTTAAATATGACACCAAAAGTATAAGCAACCAAAGGAAAAATTGACAAGTTTGACATTCATTAAAATTAAAGTCTTGTGCATCAAGACACACTGTCAAAAGAGTGAAAAGACAATTCATGAAATGGGAGAAAATATTTGTAAATAATTACAATTATTTGTGAATTATTTGTAAATAATTATAATCATTGGTATCCATTATATAGAAAGAGCTTCTACAACTTACTAGTAAGAACAAAGAACATTAACCCAATTTAAAAAATAGAGAACTAACATGAATAGATATTTCTCCAAAGAAGATATATAAATGATCAATAAACACATGAAAAGGTGCTCAACATCACTAGACATTAGGAAAATAAAAAACACAAGAAATACCACTTTATATATATTTGGATGACTACTATCAAAATAAGAGGTGGGGGGAGAAGTGTTGGCAAGAATGTGGACAAATCGGAATCTGTGTGCATTGTTGTCAGGAATGCAAAATGATGCAGCCACTGTGGAAAATGGTATGGCAATTCCTCAAAAAAAAATCAATTTAAAATTAGCATACTACCCAGCAATTCCACTTTGGAATATACCCCAAGGAATGAAACCAGAGACTCAAAGATATATTTGTATACACATGTTCATAGCAGTGTTATTTATAATAGCCAAAAGGCAGAAGAAATCCAAATGTCCACTAATGAATGAAGGGATAAACAAAATGTGGTATATACGTGCAAAGGAAAAATTATACATGCTACAACTCAGAAGAACCTTGAAAACGCTATGCTAAATAAAATAAGATGGTCACAAAAGGACAAATGTATGTTTCTTCTTGTATGATGTGATGAGTATTCAAGAGAAAGAAAGTAGGATGGTGGTAACCAGGAGCTGGAGGAGGAGAGGGAATGGAGAGTTATCGCCTGATGAATTACAAAATTGGAAAAGATGAAAAAGTTCTGGAGATGGATCATAGCAATGATTACACAACAATATGAATGTGTTTAATGCCACAGACTTGCACACTTAAAAATGGTTAAAATGGTAAATTTTATGTTACATATATTTTACCACAGTAAAAAGAAATACTGAACTTTCTATGAAATTATATTTTGATTTACAGCTAAAATTGGGTAATGGATGCTGTGCTAAGCTCCCAGATTCTACTTTCAGGACTAGGTCACAATTGCCCAGATGCTGGGATATGCTCAGCTATTAGTCTCCAAACATTGCCCTTGGCTGAAGAGAGCTGCCTGGGGATCAGGTTTCATTCCCAGGGCAGCCTAAATCTGGTGGCTCTTCAATGTGAGGTGATTGCAGCCAGATCACAGCTCCCAAGGGGCTTACCCAGTCTTCCTTGTGCCCACACTGCAGCCCAACTTCTCCCTCTTTCCAACCTTTAAAAACTTCCTGAAAAATGAAAGAAAGAAGGGAAGGAAGGAAGGAAAGGAGGAAGGGAGGAAAAAAGGAAGGAAGGAAAGAAGGAAGGAGGGGGAAAGAAGGAGGATGGGAGGAAGGAAGGATGAGAAAACGGCATCTCTTCCTCAATTTGTTCCTTCCACCTACTAGAAAAAACTGTCACCACAGGGATTTAAGTATTTGAGGAGGGATTCATTCAAAAGGAGCCTTCCAGTCGTGCAGTGCACAGCCTGCACAAAAAAGCAATGGTTCTATGTTGACCTCTGTCTCCTTGAGGAACCCAGCACCATTCAGCAGGATCTGCTCATGAGTATCCACTTATCCTTAACCAGCACCTGAGCCAGCTTGACTCAGAAGGGAAACTTGTCAGTCTCCTCAGTCCACCACATAGTAGAACCTGGCAATCATGTCTGGTGTCAACCAGATCTGGGATATGAGAGGCTAGGAGGGAGTTTTGAGGCTCCTTAGAGGCATTCTCTCTTTAGCTCTGTGGTTTTAATATTACCTTCTGGTCCTCACACTTCCCTGGACCATGCTCAGTCTTTGGGCAGGTCTCTGTATTCCCAGTCTCTCCTAACCCCAAGCTCCTGTCTCTTGCTTTGATGGATCTTAAACTGCTGTGTTTTCCTGAATGCATTTTGCTTATGTCAAATGTGAAGTAAAGTTCCTGGGATATTTGTTTGCTCTGGGATCAGGCCTGGGGTCTCCTTTTCAAAACCCAGAAAAGAAACCTTAAATGGTTCATTTTTCAAGTAGTCTAAACTAGACCATAATGTTTTGGTGGTGATGAGTGGGGTGTTAGCTACTGATTTAATTAACTTTATAACTTAACAACAAAACCCTCTTATTGAAAGAGAAGAGAAAAAAAAAAAACCTTTCAGGGCAGAGAAATCAAGATGGGAGCATAGGTAAACGCCTAACTGCAGCCTCACAAAACAATTTCAAAAAATACACCTAAAATATAAAGTGGACATTATTCAGAACTACAGGAAAGTTGACTGACTGGAAATTCTACAACTAGAAGGAAAGAGAAAACCAGAAGGAAAATGAGAGGAGCTGTAAAAGCCTAAGGCACGGAGACATGGTGCTTGCTTGGAGAGAGGATGGAGCCAGAGAGGAGGGGCAGCTGAGTGCCTGGCTGACATTCCCTAGCGGAAAGGAGATAAAAGCTCCGGACTGTGCCAAACCCCAGTTCCGACTGCACTGAATCCCAGTTCTGGGCGAGACCCTCGGGTCCCAGGCTCATACAGGGGGAATCTGGGCTGTAAGGCAGAAGCTCAGGGGAGCAGGGAAAGGCAGAGTCCCAGAGTCGCACACATTGTGCAAAGAGGACAGACTGTTGATTGAGCCGCTGGATTGCCCTAGCAGGAAGGAGACATAAGCTCTGGACTGCTCTTAACCCCACTTCCAACTACACTGAACCCCAGTTCCAGGTTCATTGGGGGAGAGACTAGACTGTCTGGTAGCAGGTGAAACTCTAGGGCACCTTTCTCTCAGAGGTGCTTGCAGGGAGTACCAAAGGACACTGAGGTACACTGAGTCTCAGGAACCTTATAGGGCAGGGCTAACGGGAAGCCAAGGCTGTAGACTCGACCCTGAAACTCCACCTCATCCAAGCTGAGCACAGAGGCTTTTGCAGTTTTCCAAGTCTAGTCAAATAAGGCTTTCTCCTGGCACAGACACAGCTGATCCTCACAGCCAATTGGCCTGGAGGTCAGTTCCTCCCAGTGATACCAACAACAATCAAGACTTAACTACAATAAGGCTGTACACACAGCCCACAAAGGGGTGCACCAAGAGTGTCCACCTCAGATAACTGGGAGGCTGACCCACTGAACCCCACTGAACCAAATAGGACACCTTAACACACAAAGCCACCCTACCAACTCAGGGAAGCCACGAAAATGCCTAGACAAAGAAACAGATCACAAACCAAAGAAATGAAGGACAAAAAGCAACTGGATATAGAGTTCAAAACCACGCTTATAAGGTTTTTCAAGAATTTCCTAGAAAAGGTCTATAAAATAAACAAGACCTATGAGGATATGAAAAGGGATCAACTAGAAATAATAAATGATCAACTAGAAATAAAGAACACATTGTCTGAAATAAAAATATTATATAGAGTCCTAAAAACAGAATGGAAGATTGCAAAAATCAAGTCAAAGATTTGGAACAAAGAGCCAGAGGACACTCCTCTGCAAAAGCAAGAAGACAAGAGAATCCAGAAAGTTGAAGATAGTGTAAGAAACCTCTGGGACAACTTCAAGTGAACCAACATCAGAATTATGGGGGTCCCAGAAGAAGAGAGAGAGCAAGATACTGAAAACATACTGGAAGAAATAGTGACAGAAAACTTCCCCCCACATTGTGAAAGAATTAGACTTACAAGTCCAGGAAATACACATACCCCCCCCAACAAAAGGTATCCAAATGGACCATACCAAGACACATCATAATTAAAATTCCAAGAGCAAAAGACAAAGAGAGAATATTAAAAGCAGCAAGAGAAAAGCAGGTAGTTACCTATAAAGGAGCACCCATATGATTGTCAGCTGAGTTCTCAACAGAAACCATGCAGGCCAGACCGCAATGGCAAGAAATATTCAAGGTGATGAATAGCAAGAACCTACAGCCAAAAATACTCTACCCAGCAAAGCTATCACTCAGAATTGAAGGCCAGATAAAGAGCTTCACAAATAATAATAATAAAAAGCTAAAGGAGTTCATCACCGCCAAACTAGAATTATATGAATTGTTGAAGGGGTTCTTTAGGAAGAGGAAGAAAATAAAGATAAAAATTATGAACAATAAATACTTAACTATCAACAAGTGAATCTAAAAACCAAGGGAATTAAAAAAACATGATGAACAATATAACTGTTGAATATAATAGAATCAGAGGTATGGAAGGGGAGTGGACTGACGATTCTCAGGGGAAAGGGAAGTAGGGGGTACGGGAAGAGACTGAACATAAACTGTGCACCTATGGATGAGGACAATGGGGGGTGGGGAAAGGGCAGAGGGTGGAATGGGAACCTGGTGGAGGGGAGCAATGGAGGGAAAAAATGAGGAACATTTATAATAATATGAACAATATTTATTTTTTAAAATAAAATAAAATAAAATAAAATTCCAGTGGGGGTGGGGGGGAAGAATTCCGGAGAACACCAGGTGTTCCAGTCCAAAAAATCCCATACCATATGGATTTATATTTCTATTTATAACTTTTAAAGTAAAATATGTTAGACTGACTTCTAAAAAAAACACAAAAAAAAAACAAAAAACAAAACAAAACAAAACAAAAAAACACCTTTCAGGCCTCCTTCCTGTCCTTGTCATTATCACATTACTCTGCCACTATCACACTGCTCCTCAAAAAAAGTGGTCTAACCTCCTCCTCTCCTTCCTGGGACAGTGGTCTTCCTTCCCCACCAGTCCATGGAATGCTGCTCTCTCAGAGGCCACTACTGGCTTTCCAATGGTCAAATCCAGGAAACTTGTAAATCATCATTTTACCTGACCATTTCAAATCTTTCTTTTCCTTTTGATTTGGTTATCATAATGTTTTAATTCTCTTTCCTTTTCTCTGACTGCATTTTCACTATTGCTATGGCAATTTCTTCTGCCTAGAGGTTACACATTGATGTTCTCTGGGGTCCCCTCTATTTGCCTGTCTTTTGCACACCTCCTCTTGGATGCCCCTGGAACATCTCAGAATTAGTGATTCAGAGGAGGAGAGAGGGAGAGAGAAAAGAAATTCAGTAATGCAGAAGTGAGATAGGATCTCCACACCTGCCTACATTGAAAAGCTAAAAATAGGAGCATTTTGGGGGGAAAAACAGTGAAAAAATTTTAAATTCTATTGACATGAGCTATAAGAATGGGGGGTTGCAGCAAAAGTAATGTTTCTCACTCTGTACAAGTTCAGAATAGGTTAGAAAAAAACATACATATTTTGGGTATCCCAGCCTTAATTTTTTTTCCTTTCCCTTCAAGCCTGTTCCCTATATTTTTCCCTATATCAAACCTCTTCTTTAGGAAAGAGTCTAATACTTGTCCACATAAGTTTAATAAGGTAATTTTACACATTAGCATAAGCTCATATCTGAAGTCAAAGATCCTTAAATGAAGCAACTATTAAAAATCTATATAATCTGATGTACCCAGCACAGGGCTAAACATAATAACATTCAATAAATATTTATTAAAAGTTGTTAAAAAGCATTATTTATACTATCAAACTCTGGAAACAATCTAAATATCCAACAATGGGGGAGCACAACCATTATATGGAGAAATATTACATAGCTATAAAAGGATTTCAAACCCTTTTTTACTGCCCTGGGGAAATTCTTATATTGAAATGTCAAGGGAAATACACAGGATTCAAGTTGTCACTACTGTCAATTAAACAATAATATGCATATACAAAAGACTGAGAAAATATGTGGGTATCTCTGGAATCTTCTGTCCAAAATGCAGATGTAGTGGGTATTTAGTTCCTCCTTACTTTTCTGTATTTATGACTTACTTGTAATTGGTATGAGCTAAATGTTACAAAAGTAAACATTGTGGAAGATTGATTTTCATGAAGAAGCGGCTTTTCAGGGTTGTACTGTGTGGCCTGCTGGGTCTGGAACATGGAGAGGAGACACTAGCCGCTCCAGCTGGCCAGCAGAGGATGGGTTTACAGAGGACACAGCAATGGGAGGCCTGCCCTTTAAAGAAAAGGTGAGTATGCCGGATGTTGATGCATTGGTGCTTGGCACGTGGGCAGCCTTCCCCTAGGAGAGCTCCACTGTGCTGGGCTGTCAGGCTGTCCCCCTCACCTTTTGTTCCGTAAACAGTCAAGGCTTGCTCAGGTTCTGAAACATGTTTATTTTCACCCGCTTCCCCATCCTCTTCTGTCCAAAACACAGTTGTAAGAGTAATTGAACCCTTGGTGCTGGTGCCTCAGTGATATTCCATGAATATCTTCAAGAACTGAGGTTGTGTGTCCTTGCAAGAAAATACTAGTTAACACCGTGCCCATGCCACTAAACCTACACAAATGGGACTTGGGGATGTTCATGAAGAGACCACAGATTTCAACCTTTATAAACCGTTTCCTTCAGCGATTTCTGGAAATTCCTTCTAAATATCTGCAGTTGCTTCTAACTTAAATTGCTTCCCACCTTTTCCCCCTGAACTCTGTTGCATCCTTGTGGGAGAGCAAACTTCATGGCCAGTGTAAACAACAAACAAACAAAACCAAAACAAGACCCTGCAACAGCAATCCCTATCCCTCTCCTAATTTCTAATTTCCTCTACTTAAACAAAAAAAATCTAGACTTTCCTTGTGTTTCCTGGATCTTAGGATCTCTAATGGAGAGATTAAAAAAACAAACAAAAAACTTTGAAAACCTAAGGACACCTACGATTTTGTTTTTATTATTTGCTAGTTATTAAAATATCCAGCCTCCTGACTATGGAAAGGCTGGATGGCAGGAGGGACCGGAGGCGTGGGGGAGAAGTGTGGAAAAAAGAAATCCCAGCTTCTGTCTATAGGACTGTGTGTGAAAGAGCCCGCTTCCTCGGGCAGGCTGCTCCAGGCCGTGTTTTGCCGGCGGCCGCATCTGCCTCCCGGGTCTCTTACCTCCTTGATGTTAGGCACTATTTGTGGCCGGCGTGGTGGAAGGACACAGTGAGGTTCTCACCCCGCCCTCCGCCCCGCGCTCCCATCCCAAGTTCCATCAAAGCGAACCCGGGCCAGCGCAAGGATCTTCGAGTTGCGAGTGTGCTGAGGCTGGGACTGTCACTCATTCTCCCCTCAGCGCGTGAACGCAGCTCGGCAGCCGCTGGCAGGAAACAATTCTGCAAAAATAATCATACTCAGCCTGGCAATTGTCTGCCTCTAGGTCTGTTGCTCTAACGCCGTCCACACTCGCTGCAAGGAGCGGGGACACAGAATTTACCGCGGCAAGAACATCCTTCCCAGCCAGCAGATTACAATGCTGCAAACTAAGGATCTCATCTGGACTTTGTTTTTCCTGGGAACTGCAGGTACATTTAAAAAAAAATTATTCTTCTTAACCCGAATTGATAATTGCCTTGGTCTCCCTACTGCTCTCCCGGGGGGGCACTGTTATTTCGGGTGATTTTACTGAGAATGCTAAGGGTGCTCCATTTCGTGGAGCTGGGGAAGGAGCGCATCGCCCTGGCTGTCCTGCCTACCGAACCCGCGCCCTGTAGGGCTGCGGTGGACCCGGGCTGCCTCCCCGCGCAGCGAGCGCCCTGCGTCCCTCCAGCACGCCCGCCCTTCCACTCGATGTGTGGGGCTATGGAAGCGGAGCCGCTTGCTCCCAGGGACGCTGCGACTGCCCATCGAGATGGGCAGCGCTCCTTCCCCGATGGCGGGCGGCAGGGGATGCCTTGGCTCCTTGGAGGCACCACACAGGCTCGGATTCCGCTGGGCAGGGGCTTGTCAGCTGGGGCTCTCGGAAGAGTGAACAATAAAGCCCGGGGTAGCCACCCCGATCATTATTTCCCCAGGTCTAATAAAGTGGGGCTCCCTGCCCCCTCCCCGGTTGGGGGGCGAATAACGGTTTGCAAAATGGGGCGACATAGGCAGAATCTCAGGGCTGTGTGGCCATCCTTGCACCCCGTTTGATATGACGTTAGTTTTTATTATTATTATTTGCCAAATTGCTGGTTAGTTGCAAAGCCTGCTTTTGCCCCAGAGCTCGAAGAGATGGAAGGGTCGGGCGCCGCGTTTTGACAGGAGGAAGTGCGGAGGGGCGGAGGGCGAGGAGGGCGTGATCCAGGCTTCCTTGTGTGTGTGCGCGTGTGCGCGCGCGTGTGCCTTCACACGCACCGAGGACCCTGCGTGCCCGGTGCGAGAGAAGAATGGCAGGTAGCCACCCGAAACGCCTCGCCCCAGTCTCCTTTCTTTGGGCGAGGTCCCTGGTCCTTGCGAAGTGCGAACAATAGGGAGCTGGGAGGAAGACAGTAGCGATGCTGCCACAGGGCGGGGGAGAGGGGGGGGGGGGGGCTGCGCCTCCGCCCTGCGAACCTCGGTGGCCGGGAGGAGGGTTCATTTCATTTGGGGTGTTTCCTTCCCGACCTCCCTGGAAGACTCTCGTGTTTGCGCCCACCCTCCCCTCCAACCGCTTCCCCCTCCCCAGCCCAGGATTTGCTCTGAGGAGCTGATGGACGGGAAGAGGGAAGAAAGGAGCGGGCGCTGCAGAGAGCTGGGTGGGGTAGGCGGCTTTCTGGGCGGGGGGCGTGTGCGGGGGAAATGCCCTCGGAAAGCCTAGCGGAGGAGGGCGCCAGGTGCCGCTGGAGCTGCCCTGAGACCGACCGCCGAGCCAGGCCGGGGAGAGCGCGGCGCGGGCCTGGGAGCACCCAGCACGCCCCCTCCCCGGGAGGCCGGGAGCAGCGCCCGGCTGCCGCCTCCAGCCGCCCGGTGCCTCCCGTGGCGACCAATCAGAGCGAGGCTGGCTGGGCGGGAAGCCGCGAGAGGCTTTTATTGCGGCTCGGCGGCAGCCAGGCGCTGCCAGGACGGTCTCCCGGTGTTCCAGACTAACGGTCTCGCTCATCCCCCCCCACCCCCCGCCTGGAGGAACCCCACCCTGCGACCGGTCCCCCTCCTACCCGCAGTTTCCGAGCAAATAAAATGGAGTCTAGGTGGTCACAGGGGGGTGCTCGCTCACTAGGCGTCTTGCGGCCGAATGGGAGCATCCCTCCCGCCCCCGCCAGCAAGCACACTAGCGCCCAGGCTCTCAGGCTGGAGCGCGTCCGCTCGGAGGGCGCGGTGGCTGGGGGGACCGACGCGCCTGCGCTGACCAGCTGGCCCCCCGGCTGGGGCGCAGCGGGGGGCGGAGCGGCGCCGGGGGAGTGGGGTGGAGAAAGGCAGCCAGCTGGAGGCTAAGCCCAGTCCCCTGGTCCCTTGGTCCCTAAACCACCTGATTGGGGGATGCTCGAAGCATACCTTTTCCCTTAGGGCGCCTGGGTCACCAAGGCAAGACCTCGGAGGAGGAGAGGGTGTTTCTGGGACCTCCTCCCTTATAGGTGGGGACGTGACAATGGAGCCCTCATCTGTGGTAGGCCCTTGGGGGGTCGCAAGGCCGTTCTTTCCATCATGGCGATGGGTGTAACGCTGTTTGGACCCCCAGGGAGGGAGAGCAGAGCGGTATGCGCCCAAGGGAATTCCAGGTTAGGATGCTCTCTGCTGCTGAAGCAAGGGTGAAACTCAGACCCCAGGTCCCTGAAAGGAAAGTGTCCTCATTCTTTACTGTAGGACCAGGAGGATAGGAAGAAGGCAGGACGTGAAACACGCACAGCGTGGCTGAACAAAAGAAGCTGAACGGTTTTCCAAAGAGAAAGACAGTCTCTCCACGCGCTGCCTTTGACACTTTAGATGCAGGGTGTGCTAACTGAATATACTGAAGAATTAGGTCGGCTAGCCCTCTCGTATTTTGATGTCTTCTGGTCTTGAGGAACATAGTGAAATGCTGTGGATTTACAGCAGTTCTGGATATTTTCTGGGTTGATTGAATGACCTGGAATGGTTAAGTCATATCTTTTATAATTTTACCATCTTCTTCCAATTTAACTTGCAAGAGTCAAGGAATGAATGGGCCTGATTTTCCAACAAGATAGTATCAAAATAAGAACAAAGGGTACCCATGCTACCTTACAAAAATAGCTGGTGCATATATGACACAGAGGGTTTTCAGGCCCCTCACCACAGAAAGGCACGCCTCAGCAGTTTGCAGTGAGCACTATTCTGGGGAGCAATATTTTTTTCCTTGATTTTCATTTTAAGATCAGAAATGTGTCTTTCTGAACAAAGTTTAGCTGAATGCAATAAAGCCATTTTTAAGAATGTGGAAAACCTTTTACAACTCTATCCAAAACCCCAAATGTTAATTTTCCTTCAGCAAATATTAGCATATATTAAAATATTGGCAATACCTTACACTTTATTTAAAATTCGGTAGAGCTAAACAGAGAATATAATCCAGACATTGTGGAAATGTGGACTGCAATTTATTTAATAATTTTTGAGTTACTCTTCCCAATGCAAAGGTTCTAAAGATCTACCAATTAAATTAAGTTTTTATTAGTCTAAAACTTACTTTTTAAAAAAATTCTCACTGGAAGATTTTAGAGGGAGAGAAACATCTATGTGAGAGAGAAACATCGATGGGTTCCCTCCCTATGAGCCCTGACCAGATCCAACCCAAAAGCCATGTATGTGCCATGACCGGAAATTTAACCAGAAACCTTTTGATTTAGGGGAAGACATTCCAACCAACTGAACCACCTGGCCTGAAGTCAAGTTTTTAAGAAGCTCTCACTTCCTTCCCCCAATAGATTGAACCTGTTGATTTCTTTCCAGATAACTTTACTCAGGATTTTTTTCATTATTATTATTGTTGAAAGTATTACATTATTTCCCCTTTTTTGCCCCATCAACAACCTCTAGCCAACCCCCAACCTCCACTCCAGGCCCTCACCATCCCACAGTCTGCACCCATGGGTTATGCATATATGCATACAAGGTCTTCCTTTGATTAGCTCCCACCCACCCACACTCCCCCACCTTCCCTCAGAGATTCCGGACTCTATTCCATGCTTCCATGTCCCTGGATCCGCTTTGTTCATCAGTTTATTTAATTAGATCTATATATGAGTGAGATCATGTATGCTTTTCTTTCTCTGACTGACTTATTTCACTTAGTATGATACTCTCCAGGTCCTTCCATGCTGTCTCAAAGGATAAGAGATTCTTCTTTTATACTGCTGCATAGTATTCCATGGTGAATGTACCACAGCTTTTTTATCCACTCATCTACTTATAGGCACTTGGGCTGTTTACAGATCTTAGCTATTGTAAGTTGTGCTGCTATGAACACAAGGGTGCATACATTCTTTCTGGTGTTTCATGTTTCTTAAGATATATTCCTAGAAGTCAGATCACTGGGTCAAATGGCAGTTCCAGATTTAATATTTTGAGGAAACTCCATACTGTTTTCCACAGTGGCTACATCAGTCTGCATTCCCACCAGCAGTGTACTAGGGTTCATTTTTCTCCACATCCTCACCAGCACTTGTCATTTACTGATTTGTTGATGGAGCCATTTTGACATGTGTGAGGTGATACCTCATTGTCATTTTAAGTTGTATCTCTCTGATGATCAATGATTTTGAGCATGTTTTATATGTCTCTTGGCCTTCTGTATATCCACTTTGGAGAAGTGCCTATTTAGGTTCTTTGCCCATTTTTTAATTGGATTGTTTGTCTTTCTTTTGTTAAGTTGTATAAGTTCTTTCTATATTTTGGATATTAACCCTTTATTGGATGTATCATTGCCAAATACAGTGAGCTTTCCCATACAGTGGACTCTCTTTTCATTTTATTGACGGTTACTTTCGCTGTGCAGAAGTTTTTTATTTTGATATAGTCCCATTTGTTTACTTTCTCCTTAGTTTCATTTGCCCTAGGAGATGTATCTTTAAACATATTGCTATGAGAGATGTTTGAGATTTTTCTGCCTATGGTTTCTTTTAGGAATTTTATGGTTTCACAACTTAGATTTAGGTGTTTTATCCATTTTGAGTTTATTCTTGTATATGGTGTAAATTGGTGGTCTAGTTTCATTTTTTCAAGAAAAACTATTTTAAATATAATAATATTACTTTCAATAAACATTAATATTTCAAGAACGTGTTTTTAAATACAATATTACCACATTGCACTAATATAGTATAATGTCACAAAAGTTATAGGAAGTATTAAAAATCTGCAAATAACAGGATTACTTCTATTATATTTTTCCCTCTGGCTCTATTTTTGTTCATCAGTTTATCTTGTTCATTATGTTCATAAATGAGTGAGATAATGCAATATTTATCTTTCTCCTACTGGCTTATTTTGCTTAGCATGATGCTCTCCAGGTCCATCCATGCTATTGCAAATGGTAAGAATAGCAGCATGGTATTCCATTGTGTAGATGTATCACTGTTTTTTAATCCACTCATCTGCTGTTTCCATATCTTAGCTATTATAAATTGTGCTGCTGTGAACATAGGGGTGCATATATCCTTTCTGATTGGTGTTTCTGATTTCTTGGGATATATTCCTAGAAGTGGGATTAGTGGTTCAAATGGGAATTTCATTTTTTTTTGTAAGTATCTGTCCAATTTTTCCAACACCATTTATTGAAGAGACTGTCTTGACTCCATTGTATGCTCTTGCCTCCTTTGTCAAATATTAATTGAGTGCAATGGCTTGGATCAATTTCTGGAGTTTCTATCTGTTCCCAATGGAAGTTATATGCATGTTCTTGTGCCAGTACCAGGCTGTTTTGAATATGGTGGCTTTGTAGTATAACTTGATATCTGATTGTGACCCCTTCAACTTTGTTATTCTTTCTCAAGATTGCTGCAGATATTTGGAGGGTTTTTTGTTTTTGCTTTTGTTCTGTTCTATACATTTTTGGAGTATTTGTTCTAGACCAGTGTTTTCCAAAGTGTGGTACTCGTCCCCCCAGGCAGGGGTACGGGAAGAGTTTGGTGGGGGTACGAGTTGCACTGGAGTTTGGTGGGGGGACGTGTTGCACCGTGCTTAGCTGCGCCTAATTCTACATTTTCATGAGTCAAGTCAAGACAGTCTTGTGAGGCGTGAGATAGTCCGATGTGCAAATAAATGTTATTTATAATATAACTTTTATTTATATTTTATTATGAATGATTTTATTTTTCATTTATTATTATTTTGTGTATCTACCAAAAATAAAAATAAATATATTTTGATTGTTATTAAAATACATCCTTTTTTTTTTGATGAGGGGTATTCAGTGTTACGGAAATTATAGAAGAGGTACACATGTGTCAAAAGTTTGGGAAACACTGAATCTAGATCTATGAAATATGCTGTTGATATTTTAATAAGGATTGCATTGGCTTTGTAGTATGGACATTTTAATGATATTGATTCTACCAATCCATGAACACTGAATATTATTCCACTTGTTTATATCTTCTATCTCTTTTTTCAATGTCTTGTAGTTTTCTGAATACAGGTCTTTTACCTCCTTGGTTAAGCTTATTTTAAGTATCTTAATATTTTTTGTTGTAATGGTAAATGGGACTTTATTTTCCCCTCTTTCTGAGAGTTCATTATTGGGACAAAAAGAAATTAGGAACTTTAAAAAAATTATGCTAAAATAGCAGGTGATTTCTTTGTTCAATAAAGGTGGTTTATCCAAGGCTCTGTGCCAATTAATTGAACTACAACTGTGTTGATTTAACTGGTGATTGTTTCTTGGGCTTGGTAGTTCAAGAATTAAAGTAGTAATTATCCAAAAAAATATGGTGTGGTGTACTTTTCACAAGGGCTCTTTGGGCATTTACCCAAAGCAGCACTGAGAGTGAGAAATTAGTCTCATGAAACCCCCCAATTCTAAGCGTTTTGAATAGTGCTTCTCTTTGGAAAAATTTGTCATTAAACCTGAGACAGGTAACCTGTAATTTAATGTAAGTAACCTATACTTATATATTTCTGTCATAGGAAACAACGCCTTAATTTCCTTACAAAATAAATAGCACCATTTTGTCATTTCAAAAGGAATCTTTAGGCATGAGGGATGTTTTCTTCCCTACAGAACTCGGTTTTTTAAATTATAGACATCATCTTGTCAACTTCACGCTACTTGCAATGTGGATTTTGGTGTCTCTGACCAACCACTTAATTTTTTAAGGTGACACAGTCTCTATTTAATATGAGTCTGATGAACTCCCTATATTTACATCTTCAGTGTTAAAGAACCTGAAAGTGACTTCAATGCCACTGGCCGACCTCCAGAGATATTTTACAGACAGCCCTCCCTGTCTTAGTGTAAAGTAGGTGATTGCCTACCTGTTGTTAAAGAATAGTTTGAACTTCCTCTGCTAATACTGCATTTGTGATAGTGGAGAGCAGAACCAATTCCCAGGGAGGGAGAGAAAGGGGACCACACCTGCCACCATCAGTCTGGTGGGAGCAGTCAGCCTGGGAGGAGACAGAGGCATTTAGAAAGCTTTTCCTGCGCTATTTAAGTATTGAGTTTTTTAGTACACAGATATTTCATAGTGTCAAAATAAATGTTACTGCAAATTCCATAATTGACTTTTGTAGGTTAGTAATCTCAGGAACACACAAGCTAAGAACAGCCTGGAACTTTAAAAGAAATGGCAGCAAATTTTAGCATTTTATTAGTTTTAAAAATGGGTTATATTAGATGGAATTGAAAGCATGAATCAACTGGCTATTTAATAATAATGGCTATTTGAGCTTTGAAAAATAAATAAAAAGACTAAAGTTACGATTCCTGTAGTTTAAAAGAAAGGCATATGAGTAAAATTTACCAGAGAATTTTATGCCTATCTTAAAGTATTCAGCAAATCTCTGCAGAATATGGTAAGAGATGGCCTCTTAGGAAGAGGGAAATGCCCAAGGAATTCGCTGACCGCTAATGGCCAGGTCTCTTTGAGGTTCAGTGTTTTTAATATGAGAAAACAGTGTGGTGGAGCTACTATCGATAATGCAGGTGGATGTACTTACTACTGTGGGGCAAGGAAATCCAGAAATCAAGCTGAAGGTCACAGCTTTTTGTGTCATTAGCTCTTGGTGCCAAACCTTAAAACCTTTGTTGAGGTAAATTATTTGGCGTTGCCAGCAGTGCCACTATGCTCTTCCATTTCATGGTGCTGGGTGCTGCCTCTCAGCTGAAGACACCCCGTAGGAGGCTGCTCTCTGGTGCTGTTCTGGCTGCCAAATGTCCACCTTTCAGGCAGTTTCAACACGTTACTCTTAAGGCAATTAATCCTGTTTACACACAGACTCTGAGTTAGGATACCACACTTTTCCTAAAGTATTATTCTATCTTCTGAGCAGTCAGGGGACTACATTAAAAGGATAAGCCATTTGGTCTATCTTGTGTCTGTGTGTTTCTGAACAGAAGTCTTCAATATACCTATGTATTATTTTTCTCCCAGCTATATGCAAATATGCTTTCCTTTCACATCACAGTTTGCCTCAGTTACGTGACTTGAAAGGCTTCT
The DNA here is from genome assembly GCA_963924515.1 of Vespertilio murinus. Classification (NCBI taxonomy): domain Eukaryota; kingdom Metazoa; phylum Chordata; class Mammalia; order Chiroptera; family Vespertilionidae; genus Vespertilio; species Vespertilio murinus. The sequence goes on from OZ004709.1 coordinate 99,207,026, forward strand.
TCTAGAACCTGTATTCTACTCCATACTCAAGAGGACTTTTTGATGTGTAGTTGCAAACACTGGCAACATCTGACCCTATTTTCCGTTCTGTGTCCTTCTTGAGACAACATTAAAAAGATGTGTATAGTGGTATCTGATTACCTCACCATTTTGGACTATTTCTAGTAATGTCACACTAAGATTATGTCATATTAGGTAAAAATCAGCTCTTAAAGAGTTGAACAAACATGTGTATTGAGTGCCAGCTTTTTATCTTCAGCTCTGGGAGGAATGACAAATGACTGAGATGACATTATTTCTGCTGTCAAGGAGCCCTAGAAGTAGTATGGGGATGAAGGGTAGCCGACAAGCTGAGGTTGACAGTCCAGCCACAGATATCCCTTATTAGCTGTTTGAGCTTGAGCAAGTCATTTAGTCATTTAACTTCTCTAAGTTCAGTTTCTTCTTCTGTGAAATGGGAAAATTAGTAATACCTACTTGTTAGAGTTGTGGTGAATATTTTAGAGCTCACAGGACATAGGTGCATTCAAGATGTGTTTATTAGTGAGAAAGAGGGATGTATGTGGACTTAGAAAAATAATTATTCAGATAGTGCTTTCTTTTTGGAACTTGATCTCCTCAATGATTAGAACTAGACGTTAGAAATCAGTTGTTAAATGTGCCTGCACTGTCTTGTTGGTTATGGATACTTTAGAGAAAAAAGTGGTCTCGTTATATGATTGAAAGTCTTTAATTAGCACAGGGATAGATCTAGGTTGCATAGGTCCTGAAGGGTATGCGATTTTTGAATGCCCTCTTTAAGGAAAATAAGGCGAATTCATTTGCTTTTTGAAAAATTTAGGAAACATGACCATGAGAACACACTGCCAGGTCCCTGTCCCCCAGAGCCTTGAAAGGAGCCCATGCAAGGGAGGGGCAGCCACCGCCTGACCCTGAGCTAGCCACTGTGTGTTGGTCTGCTGGGGTCCACTTGCTTGAGAATCTAAGCTGATCGTTCCAGTTTGTTAGACACGCACCTCATGAAGGTTGTTTGAGTCGTGCACTGAAGACTAGAATAATGTATCAACATAAAAGTTTTTAAAAGAAAAAGCTTTTTGACCTTTATTTTACAGAAAATCATTAGTGATTTCTGAGGTGATTTAACATTTCTCATCACTGATAAATGTAAATTACTGTCTGGCGTAAAATAAATAAATTGCTCTTATCATTCAAATGTGTCAGATGTAAGTGCCCTATTGATAGGGCAGGAAGCAATTTCACCAACTAAAGGAAGATGATATTGGAGTAGAGATTGAATATTTTATTTTAGCTCTCTAAGAGTGATAACCTGGATATATAATGCCAATAATTATAATCATCACCATATAACTCACAGAGTTTTTGATATGCATATTAATTAATCTTAATCTAATTTATTCAATAATATCTATTGAATACTGGGTGTTGGGCGCTGGGAATATAGTGGTAAGCGAAACTTACATTGTCCCTGTTTTCATGGAGCTTCCAGTCTAACAGTGTGGAGAAATAGAGGCATCAAACAAGTAACACACATATAATTCATATTCTGATCAAAACTGAGGAAAGGAATAGGGTACTATGAGAGATTATCAGGGAAAATTCATCTGTGACTGGATGGTTGGGGAGGTGAGGGGGTACCATTGGAAGAACTCTGTGAAATGGGAAGGACTAATAGTATTCTGATGTTAACGCATGATTGATTGACTACTGATTCAACAAACACTGAATGACTACAAACGTTCCTGAATGCCTCCATTCAGCAAACCTTCTGAAATCTTAAGAAGGTCAGAGACTCTCAGGAATTGTGCTGGACTTCAGCTGATATAGTTCAGCAAAATATGTCTCTGTCTAAAGCTTGCCATCTAGTGTGGGAGGGAGACAGACCACACTTATAAATAGAGACATGAGTACATGTCTTTGGAGCACAAGGAAGGAAGCAATTAACTCTGGTTGTGACTCCCCCAAGCTGAGCGTGGGGGTAGAGTTTGTTTTCACTAGATGGAGCAGGAAGAAGGGGTGATTCAGGCAGAGGTAATACCTTAAGTTGTGAGCACATACAGTCCTTCTGGGGAACAGTGTCAGGGCCAGAAATTAGAAGAGAAATAATTCTCCAAGGCCAGATTGTGTGAAGCCTTGAAATAGAAGCTGTGGGTGAGAAAGGGTAAGTGACTTACATAGGTGAAGCTGGGTCCATAACTTCTAAGGTTTTGCTGCAGTTCATCCTTTTCTAGAATTGGGGTCAGTTGAATACACATAGTATCAGAATAAATGGTGAGCACATGTGAGTTTGCTTGGCTTCTGGACTGAATGAGTCCAACCCAAGTGAACAGGGTGAAGGGACAATATCAAGAGCTTTGGAGTCTGATGGGTCTGGGTTGAGTCCACTAACTGTAACTGATATTCTGCAAGTCATTTCACTTCTGAGTTTAGTCCCAATCTTGAATATGGGGATAATGACACTCCCTTATGGGTTTTAGTGAGCTTAAGTAAAATCACATATGTAAAACAGTATATGTAACAGGTACAAAATATCTGTATTAATAAAAAAATATTAAAATTGACCGTCACTTTGCAGCACCCACCAGCCAATCAGGAGTATGCAAATTAAACCAACAAAGATGGTGGTGGCCCAGCCTCCCAGCTGCTCAGGGCCTCTGGGCAGCATGCATGCAGGCATGGAGTGGCCGGGCAGGGCAGACTTGTATGCACCTGCTATGAAGAGAAGGGCGGGGGACAGGGGGCAGAGGGAGTGGCTCTCTAGCTGGAGCGAAGACTGAAGGCTCTGGCCAGAGTGAAGATGGAAGGCAGCGGCCAGAGCAAAGACCTGGGTCCTGCATGCCAGAGGAAAACCGGTGCCGGCAGCCAGGGAAGGAAGGCCTATTGCACGAATCTTTGTGCAATGGGCCTCTAGTGTTCTTATAAAATGTTAACCTGTAGTAGAGATTAATTTTTGAAAAGTTTATTAAACAGGTTTCCTGTGAGATGTGTAGAATTCTGTGTGGAGGCTGAGGGGACAATAAACTTCTGATCCTATAGAGGCTTTCAGAGGGTTGGAAAGAAAGCACCTAGTTGGTTCAGACAGTTAGGAAATCATGTAAGGTACCACATGAATAAGTACCTAAAAGAAGGATACCGGTATTAATTGTGAAAATTGGTTAGAAAGGCCAAAATCATCTTGCTTGACTTTAATGTCCAAAAACATGGTGTGGAAGATGTAGTGTTTGCTCTGGACATCATGAGCGTGGGATAAATAGGGAGAGGAAGACCTATTTCTCTATAGGAAGAGATGAGTGTAGCTGGGTAATTGGAATTGAAGAGCAATGAAAGCAGACTAGCTGTTGGCTCAAGCCTTATTAAAATCTTAAATGCTAGACAAAGAAGAGGCATGCTACTGTAAATGTTAGAGAAATCATTTATTAAAATGTACAAGTGTGGTCAGTGATATCCATTGAACATCTGCTGTGCTAGGCTCTGTGTTTAATGCCAGCTATGAATTAGCAGAGAGAGAGAAGTAGGAACAAATTGGTAGAGATTACTGCAGCACTTAAAGGGAGTTTTGGTTTATGTGGCAGTCACAATAGTGGCTGGACAAAATAGTAGGTTAGTTAAGGACTTTTGTTACATTATCTAAGGTGGACTAAGTGATGGAGAGCCCAGAGACTGGGAGATAGAAGAATCTGTTAAAACTGGTGTGGAAGCCAGTGAAATCCAATGAAAGTCTCTTGCTTTGTGTGGTAGGAAGACTTGTATGCAGGGAAAGGCCTAGATTAAAAAGATTTGGGTTCAAGATTTGGCTCTGCTACTAATGAACCAAGTGTTATGTGAAGTACTTAATCTCTTTTTTGAACTGTAATTTCTTACTTGAATAGGAGAATCAATCAAATAAAATAATATATGTGAAATGAATTACAAACCAAAATGTTTCACAACTAACTATACCTTTTATTAATAGACAGATAGTTAAAAAAACTTACAAAGTCAAATTTTATGTACCAGAGGGCTTTGTTAAAGAAATTAAACTGTGATATGTTTTATAAAGCAGGTAATCCTAAAAAGATATACTTTAACGTCTTTGGATAATGATTTTTAAAGAGGCACACAGCTGAGATGTTAGAGATGCCAAATCTATCAGTAGGGGTAGTTGCTAGTTCCAAATGAACTGAGAGAGAAAAATATCTTAAGTTACCAACCCCCAAGGATGATATAATCATGGTACTGTCCATATGATGGGGGAACTGAGATAAGGGTAACTTTGTATGAAAGATGAGTAGCCTCAGTTTTACCGACATTAGATTTTAGAAGATAATTGAACATTCTAGTATCTTTACTTGAAGGTCAGTATTTTTCTGCTGTGAGTAATGAAATATATTTAGTTGGCTTCAGCAAGCATTGAAAAAAGAAGTAAGGAAGGAAAAAAGGATTCAATTGAATAGAAAAGAAAAGAGTATATATTATGTAGTAAGAGTAAGTATTGTTTTGTGAAACATTGTTGACCAGGTTATAATGGAAAACATATGCCTTATTTATGGCTTGAGTCAAAAGAGTTTGAAAACTATTGTCATCAATGGGAGTATAGAGCTAGAGAGGATAAAACAATCTGCAGTGCAGAGAAGGTTCAGGATTTTGGGGAGAGGGAGATATAATGACAACAAAAATGCTTACTGAGCATCTGTACAATTTGTTAGCTGTAGAGAGCAAACCGAAAAAACAAAAACTCGAAAGTACAATGCTTTAACCTCAGAGTCACTGTCTAGCAGAGACGAAAAGATAACTAGTTCATCAGGCAGCATCTAGAGTCAAATACGTGACTAAGATTTCAGAGGCAGTATAATGATTGCCTGGGCACCAGGAGCTGCTAGAGAATTCTTCCCAGCGTGAGAATTGAGGAGATTGTAGGAAGATCGAGCTCTGCACAAAAGAAGGCTGTTTTGGAAGAAGCAGGAGAGAGTCCAGCAAAAGAGAGCAGGAAGACTGAGAGGCAGTAATAGTCTATAATTTTATCTTTTTTCCAGGGAGAGAAACATCATGAATTACAATCAGAACATCGTGGAGTCTCTGTCACACCCAGACATTTTTATGGTGTAGTATTTATGTAGCAATTAGAGTGGTATCTTGTGCATAATTCAGAAAGTGTATTGAACAAAAGGAGGAAACCAGAGCCTAGAGACATGAATGTCTAGGTTAGAGAAGGATGATAATGTTAAGTAAAAAAAAGTTGCAGAGCCCTAGCGGGTTTGGCTCAGTGGATAGAGCATCGGTCTGCAGACTGAAGGGTCCCAGGTTCAATTCTGGTCAAGGGCACATGCCTGGGTTGCGGCTCGGTCCCCAATGCCGGGCGTGCAAGAGGCAGCTGATCAATGATTCTCTTTCATCATTGATGTTTCTCTCTCTCTCTCCCTCTCCCTTCCTCTCTGAAATCAATAAAAAATACTTTTTAAAAAGTTGCAAATAAATGTTTTTAGAAGCATAATCCCAATCTTGTTTTAAAACATCTCTTTCAATGTTTAAGACTAAGAGAAGATAATTTATTCATACTCTGACCTTTCTAATGACATATATTGCCTTTGTTCAGGTTTTAAAACAAATAGGGCAATAAAAAAGAGATTAGCAATAATTAAGGTGGTTAGGAGTATAAGGAAGATGAGACTGTAGGAACTGGATTTATTTCAGAGGAGTGTGGTGCTCCTGGAGGCATTTCAGTTGGATAGTGAAATTCAAGTAATTAGAGTCAAAGACAGGAAAAGCTGAGATCCAGGGGACTTGACCAAAACGAAGGCTGAGCGAAGACTTCCCACTGAGGGCCATCAGGGTCCCTGTAAGGACCAGTGGACAAGAGCCAGGAGGAGGGGAAAGGCAATTTACAGACCTTGCAAATGACAACGGGATGGGTTGGAGTGAGAGGAAGTGGACAACAGAGGGTTTCTCCCAGCGGTTTCATTTACCATGTGAAAAGATAATTTCTAGACACAGTTTTGTCTTCTTGTATGATATTCACACATTGATTTCTATGCCTTTTAAAAGTCTTCCTGCAGTTTGTTCTGCTTGTTGGGTGAATTGCTTAGATCCCATGGGCAAAGAAATGGAAATGGTTGGGATTGATTTGTTTTTCTAATTTTTAAAATTATTATTCATATTTTAACTGTGAGTGTCCATTCAGGCTGTGGACGAGGCTTCCAATCACCAGTTAAGCTGCAGTTACACTGGAACTGGATTCAGGGTACAATATGACAACCTTCAAGATCTGCTGTCATGGGCATGAGAGCATGTAAATCCAATACAAGCTCATTCATTTGAGTCTTAATTACAAATTCTCTTTTGTTTTTACATTATATTTTATTTTCATTGTTAGATTATTAAAGATGTGCCTACCGTCGTCGTTGTGTCCCCCCCCCCCTTCCTTCTCTCTGCCCTCACCAAGGAACTCTGCCCTCACCAAGGAACTCTGACCTTTTGCAACAGGATGGATGGATCTCGGGATTATTGTGCTAAGTGAAATAAGCTAGTCAGAGAAAGACAAATCCCATATAATTTCACTTATATGTGGAATCTAATGAATAAATTCTGTTACTTTCTTAATTCAGTATTTCCTTTTGGTGTTGTAAAGGCAGTGCATACTGTGAAGGGAGGAGGCATAGGCCTTTGACATCAAATTTGCATTTTGAAAGGTGGCTCTTCTGATTTCCATGACACTGAACCAGTTAATCTCTCCAACACTCAGTTTATTTGTCTTTGAAACAGATATAATAATACCCAGCTAATAGTGTTATTAGTGAGGAGGAAATGAGGCAAATTATACAACTGTCTGGCACATAGTAAGGTCAGTAATGTTCTTTCATTTCCCTTCTTTCTTTTAAAGTTCACAGCGAAGAGATGTACAATCTGTGTTGCTTTTAAGTATTGACTGTAATTAGAATGACATTTTTCCTGCTTATTTTTCATTTTTGAGAATGAAAGGAAGATGGGACCATTAGTCAGAAATGCCGTGGCTGATTGCTTAGCTGTTTTACTTCCCGTGAAAGCAAAGTCTAGTAGATCTTGATTTTGAGAAAAATAGAATTTAAAAAAACAAGTTGGGGGGGGCAATGGTAATATATGTACACAGATAATAATTTAATAAAAAAATTAATTAAAAAAAATAAAAAAAAATAAAAAACAAGTTGGCTTATATAGATTCTACTTTCTATTTATATAGAGTTAATGGTAAGCCTGTCAATTTGCCACAAAGGTGGGGCCATAAAATTTAGTAATTTAAATAATGGTTGTTGCTAATGATCATATTGGTGACACTTGGTTAATCTGGAAGTCATTTATCTGGCAACCTTTATACTTTACAACATAAAGAGTGAAGAATTAAGGAAAATTAGCCTCTTGATAGCCAACGTAGATATCCCAAAGTCCGTGCACTGAAATGAAGGAAGGCACCTAACTCATAGGTAAGCCCTTAAACCTCTATTCAGAAAGAGTCCTTATACCCTTCATTAATTTCCTAGTTTCTACCACACCTATAAAGACTCCTATATTTAATTAGAATCAAGGAAACATGACTGCTAGTATAGGTATACTGACAGTAGGAAAACTTAAGTGGATGGAAAAATCATGAAAAGCAGACACAGGAACACAACAAGCATATCAGTCATAGCCATTTAGTATCTATTTTTAAAAGAATGTCAAGGGAATGACTATAACATACTGCAGTATAATGGGTGTTCATAATTAAACTTCACTTGGAAGAGCCAACTGTGGCCCATTCAAGGAGCAGACGATAATTATATGCATTCATTTCTTGAGCATGTGTCTTTTGTGTTCAGATACTAAAGGAGGTATAACGTGAAGGAGTCATTGAAAAAATAAAACAAACGTAAACACCAGTACTATTGGCTTCACCAATTGCAAGTAGGAATGGAAGAGGTAATGTGATTAGTGTTACTCATCTGGAAAATTCACTCATGAGACATTCTAATGTTCAAGAATTTAGGACAAAGGAAATGTATTTCATTCTTATGGAAGGGTTTTGTTGTATATAGCTTCTTAGTTTGATTTGAAGTCCATAATTATTCATTTATCATTAAGAGAAGCTGAGTCAACCAGTTTTTCTTTTGTCTGCTAAGCTATGTCTTAAGATTAAAGTTCCTAACTATTTAAGCAATTGGAATTAATTGGCTGTCATTCTTCCTTTTTTCGTGATATTAATTTTTAGTTTTAGCAAAATAAGATATCTTTATTATTTAAAAAGTTAGTTTTATTACTTGTAATAAAACCCATTAGTCTTCTGCCCCAACCCTTTCCTAACCCTCCCTCTTCAACCATCACACCTTTGATTTTGAGTACCCTGAAGTAACACTTCCTACACATTTTAGCTGCTTCTATATTTTTATCTTTATTATTTATACTTTCTTAATTTTTTAGGTTTCAATATTATTTATTGACTCTTCCTTTGGGGCTTTAGTACTCTTACACACTGCCCTTGCCACATACTTTACCTTGGACTCTTTTTTCCCCCCCAAATATGCTTTTATTGATTTTAGAGAGAAGAAAAGAGAGGGAGAGGGAGGAACTGCATACACTTCAACTGGGGACTTAACCCTCAACCTGTGCATGTGCCCCAACCAGGAATCTAACTTGTGACTTTTGTGCACTAGATGATGATCTACCAACTGAGCCACACTGGCCAGAGCTACCTTGGCCTTTTAATATTTAATGTTTATAGTTATGACCATGCAATTATTATTCACAGATGAGCCTTGAACAGTTCTGTGATTTTTATTCCTTTTCTTCTGTAATTTTATGACTTTCCTAGAATTTATAATAGCCTCAGTTAGCCTTTGCTTAGCTTTCTAAATACCTACCACTAATCAAGTGTCAAGTTCTCAGACTAAAGTATAAATTCACTCTTGATATGTTCAAACATGTTTATTTGTTCTCCTGAGGACATATGTCCTAGAGTCTATACCTTCCTCTCCTTCTTCAGTCTAGATGCTGGTTTTCTAAACTTTTGGCAGTTAATTTATATTAGCTTAGTATGTAATTCTCTAAATTGGAGATAATTTAACCTAAGAATTTTGAAGGTGTTATTCTGTGTTTTTTATCTTTTAGCATTTCAGTTATGAATCCCAGTATATTCTTAATCCTGATACTTTGTGTGAAGCTTTAATTTTCATCTAGAAAACTTTAGGACCTTTCTTTTGTCTACAGTATTTTGAAATTTTACAATGATGTGCCTTAATGTATGTCTGTTTTGATTTAGTGGGTAGATTCTCAGTGGATCATTTTAGTCTGGAAATTCATATCTCTCAGTGCTGAGAAATGTTCCTGTATTACTTATTTGATATTTTTATTTCTCTTTTTTTCTCATGAGCTCTTATTCAGAAGTTGGAGTGATTATCTGATTTTTCTTATATTCTCTCCACTATTATTTATCTCTTTGTTTTCCCCAGTTCCCTGCCCTTTACTTTCTAAGAGGTTTTCTCAGCTTTTTGACAACCTTTCTATTTCATTTTCTATTTTGCTAGTGCAAGTTTAATATCTAAGAGTTCTTTTTTGTTGCTTGAATGTCTTTTGATAGAATATTTTTCTTATTTCTTGATGCAGCATCTTTTATATCGCTGAGTACTTTGGAAAAAATCTCCTTGCTTCCTTCGTCATCTCTGTCCTTTTAATTTCTCTTTATTGTATTACTGTCTTCCTTGTGCTTAATATTGTTTCTTTTATTGCTCTTAGTATAATTATCCTGGCTCTGTTAGTGATTAGGAGGGAGACACTGACAAGCTGTGGGGAAGCTGTATGGCTGGCTTTTGGGTGAGGGTCATCCACTCCACTCATTAGTACCTACATTTTCTCTTGGTCCATTTCAGAGAATCCAACATTTTGCAGTTTATAGGGTCCACATCTGACTATTGTTTTTCTCTTAGCTGAGTTGGAGAAATTATTTGGTGGTGGTGGTGGGGAGTATTTTATTTACTACTCAAGATTTCATTTAATCCTATTTTCTGTGGGGCACTTCTGCCCTCAGCAATGCCTGGTATCCCCAAGAACAAAGTCCTTGGGATTTAAGCTCTCCATTAATAAAAAAAAAACAGTCTTTTGCTAGTATGGAGAATGCAGGATGGAAGATGGGACACATGGCCTCTACCCTCTTGTTGCTTACTGTGTGTGTGTGTGTGTGTGTGTGTGTGTGTGTGTTTGTTGGGTTGAAGTCAGTGGTTTGGTGGGAGATGGTATGAGAGGGAGTGTTAGCTTTCATTTTGAAGCAGACTGTGAGAACCCTCTCATGACCTGTCTCTTTCAGGGTTCATAATTGCTACAAACCAAAGCCGATTTTTGAAATCTTTTATCTTACATGTTTTAGTATGGAATTTTTTGAGATTGAAAGAAACCTGCTGAGTTCTTAAAAGAAAAGGTAAATGCTCCAGGCATTTCATCAAAGGCAAAGACCTAAGAAGATGAATGTTAAGGCAACTTCAAGGGAATTGACAGTTTAGAGAGTTAGGGCCAGTTAGAGAGTCCTAAAGAAGCTTTTCTGAATTAAGGAGTTCTCAGAAGATTCCAGGGTGGCCATGTCTCCTGGGTGTAAGGACATGGGCTTTGCAGCAAAGCTGTGACCAGGAGAAGAGCAGTTATGTGAACACATTTGCAAATGGCTGTGTCCCAGACTTATTGGGTGACAGGAACGTTAACTGGAAACATTCACTTAATTGGGTATTTATGGAATAATTCCTGTGTTCTATGTAGTTGGTCTAGGAGTTGGAGATACAAGATGAATATATTCACTAGCTTTGTAAAAAAAATCTAGACCATTTTCTAAACTGTTTTGGTTACATTTGTAATGCTTACTCCTGTGGAATGATACCAAATACAACCCTGAAATGTCAGAAAAGGACAACTAAAAGTTATTTCTTTTTTTTGTATCTAACTTAAAATTACTTGTGACATGTTCAAAATTTTAAATTTTCATTAAAGAAAACCATCTATCATAAGGAAGCGGAAAAAAAGGACAGTATATGATATTTCAATAGGAAATTGAAAATGAGTCCCTTAACTGCCCTAAATTACTATTTAAGGTCATTTTGAGCTGAATTGGCTTTGGAATTAGAATTTAAATTATGAGTCAGACGCAATTAAGATAACTGGTCAGGCAGGAGGTTCATTCCCCTTCCTTTCTTCTCATAAAAATAATATTTTTATTATTTATATTTTTTGTAGCTAAGTTAGATATAGGCATTATTTTTTAGAAGTTAAAAATTTTCACACATTAACTGGTTTCTGTGTTTAAGAGTGGTTTTGTATCTAAATAAGCAACTTGAATAATCATTTATCATTTGGTTTTCTAGAGATATTTACAACAGATCCTTTTAAAGTCATTGGGAGATAAATCAGTATATTATTCTGAGTTGTATTTTGGCTGGCTGGTGCAATATTAAGAAAATAGTATAATAGGGGATATTTTAAGAAGACACAAATTATCAATATGTATAATTGTTTTAATAATTCATGCATGCATTTTAAAATATTAAAATTTTCTGATAAGTGGGTTTAAAATTATATACTTTAAAAACTAAATGAGGGATTTAAAATAAGTTTCATTGTTATTGTCTTCACTTTCCTCTTATTTATAGATTAGAACAAATAAATACATTCCTTTTCTTTTTCAATGACAAATTTATTAATTCAGAATTTAAAAGTACAAAAGAATAAAACATTTAAACCTGTAATGATTTTGGTGGTTGAAATATGGAGCTGGTTATGTATGTAGTACTGTCTGGAGAATGCAGGTGTGGAAGTGACTTGAACTGGTTGGATACTAGAACTTCAGAAGGAAATGAAGATAACTTGACTGACCTACTGATGTCCCTGAAATGATGCTAATATGCAAATTACAGCAAGACTGATGATTTGTGGTGATCATGATCTATCACCATTGTTCTATAGAATCACATATCTTGAGATTTGGGACTGTAAGTGAAAAGATGACTTTGATTTAGGCCATAAACAATATTTATCTACAAATATATATATTTTAAATCTTTTGACTGAAATTCAGTTTTAAGTCATAAGTTTCATCCATGTCTAACATCTTATAACTACAGAGGTTTTATTTTTATAAATGAATGTAGTAATTAAATTTACATTTTGATGTTTAATACATTGATTTAAAAAATCTATATCTGGAGTAAAACATTTGAGTTGTTGATGTATTTTTGTTGTTGTTGTTAAAACCATTAGGTGGGCCTGTCGTTGTGGTTCAGTGGTTGAGCATTGACCGATGAATCAGGATGTGGAGGTTCTATTCTCAGTCAGGGCACATGACTGGGTTGTGGGCTTGATCCCCAGTGTGGGGCATGCTGGGGGCAGCCGATCAATGATTCTCTCTCCTTTCCTCTCTGAAATCAATCAGTCTATCTATCTATCTATCTATCTATCTATCTATCTATCTATCATCTATCTATCTATTATCTGTCTATCTATCATCTGTCATCTATCTTATTAGGTAGAAATGCTTGGTAGTTGTGTGATGGGAACTTTGTGGGTGGAGGCAGGAATAAAGTAATGATAACACAAAGGAAATTTCTATTTGGAAAAAGCAAATATCCTATCTGGCAGGTTTTCATTTTCTTGGATACCTTGTTAAAAATCATCAAGGAAACATGATTAGAAATACTCCTTAAATTATGTTATTGTGATTAAATGTGCATATGTATGTAAACTGTGGTAAAATATTCCATTTTCTTTGTATCATTGTTTCATTGAAAAATTTTTATTTTATTTTCTATCAAAACATAGCTTTATATTGAATTTAAAGATACATAAGAGTTTGATGGATTACCATTAAAATGTAATTTCTTGGTGTTATTTTGAATTTATAATATTTTTTTAAATCCTAAATTTTCCAAAGGTTTGTGCCAGACAGATCACTTGCTATTTAAAGATGGAGTGTAATTTCTTTAAAAGAAAGAAAGTATAGCTTCCATCTTGTTTCATAGAACTGAGTTTCCAAGATTTGGGGGGAAATTTAATATATTGAAATCAATAGTAGCCCATGCTTTAAGTATGATACAATGGATTTAAAAATCTAAATTGTCATTATTTACAAAATACTGGCAAATTAGAGCTACAGCACTTGGTGTTACTGTGTAATCTTCTGTTTAAAAATAAACAGTGCAAATAATTGTGGAAACCTCTGGGCTTAGAAAAGCTTGTTGGTGGTTCTTCACATCCTAAGAAAGCAGGCTGCCTTTGCATATTAATCACACTGTGAAAGGAAGCCGGCCTTATTTGCATTGTGCCTGCACTAGGAAATCCAATAGTGCGCCTGAGAAAAAATGGGGGGATTGTAATTGTTGTTCTCAAAGGGTTTTTATTTCATTCAAGTGGAAACGCTGAATACTGGAGAACCAGGGCAGTGTTTTATGGAAGAAGAGTCCCTTTAGGACACTGCTTTTCGCGTGGTGCAATCCCAGGGCATTAGGATCTTGAATGTTGGGGTGAAGAAGGCAGCGCCTCATCTTCCGAGGATGCAATCTATGTTCCCGCACAGAGCTTTGTAATTGTGTAAGCACCTTTTCTTGTTTTGTATAGAAAAAGAGTTAATTTAAATTTTTGGCAATATATGCAATGTTGGAGATCTCAGGAGAATTAAACATGAACCACCAACCCTTCCGTGCCTCCCCCCTCCCCCTTTGCATCTTAGTAGTCTGGTTTTAGGAGGTAAGGTGGAGACACACACTATAAAATTAAGTAAATTATGCAGCAGTATCTTTGGGGAGAAAAATAAGGTTAATACCTTGCAGATATAATTTGCCTTTAAATGGATTTTAAATAGTATATTTGAAATTATCTTTTATGAAGTTATTTTTTTTCTTCATTGTGTTTTAAGACTTATAGGTTAAATGTGAACACTGAGAATAAAACAGCTGAAATGTACTTGATGTTATTGAGGCTTCGTTTAGTAAGATCTTGTAAGATGAGCTCCTTTTAACATGTTTCTCTTCTACTGTGGTAAACACATCTTCACAAATCCTCTTCCTGATCTGGTTCTTGCTGGTTCTGCCTGGCACCAGCCTCGGAGCCAGTAGAGCTTCCAAAAGCTCAGCATGCACATTAGTTATTTTGAAGTTCTGTTACTTCGAACGGGTCTTCTATCCTTTATATGTTTTTAACGTCTTTAAAAAATTCTGCACAGTATCTGGCATTAATTAGATTTTAAATTTTACAAGGGAAGGCATGTGCTGTTCTCTGTGTACACATATTTTGGTAAAATGAATATGTGTAATCATGGAGGCCAAGCCCATTGTTCCAAATGCTTTTGTTAAATATTGGGAAGTAGTTAACTGGTTTAAAGGGTTGTACACAGGTTTTACTGAAACCACTTGGCCTAGGTATGTATTTATCTGTCAGTGTACCTACGTTTCAATGCCCTCTTTAATATTGCATGGATTTGGTTATCTGACAGCTGAACACAGATCCTCTGATGATACCATTTATATTTTATTTGAATTGCTTTCTGCAATATTCATGTATTGTGTTTACCTTGGACTTATGCAGAGCATTCACACATTTTTAGTATATATTTGGGTTATTGTTATAAAGAATAGAAGTCACCAAGATGTAGTTTATAAAGGTAGGACCACAAAAATCAGACTGGTAGAGGAAAAAACACACATCGGTGTTTCTACCATTCAAAAGAGACCCTGGATAAAATTCATAGTTCATTTTCTTTCAAAATAAATATATTACTAATATGCTAATCCACGGGTTTTGGTATAGTAATAATTTTTAGAGTTTATGACTAATTATTTGAATTTGAATCTTTCAATAAAAATGCAAAATACATAGATTTCATAAGTATGAAAAATTATTTACCCACATAAACAGCTGGTATGAAAAAACACATGATCATCTCAATAGAGGCAGAAACAGCATTGATAAAATGCAACATCCATTCATGATAAAATATTTAATAAATTAGGAATATAAAGTATTTCCTCAATCTGTTAAAGGGTAGCTATGAAAAACATAGAACCAACACATACAATGGCTAATAAGCACAGGAAAAGATGCTCCCAATGAGCCCTCAGGGAAATGTAAATCAAAACCACACGGAGATACCCCTGCACACCCATAGGATGGCTCTGATAAAAAAGACAGATAATAACAAGTGCTAGCAATGATGTGAAGGAATTGCAAACCTTGTACACTTCTAGTGGGCAGCTAAAATGGTGCCATTCCTTTGGAAAACAGCCTAATAGATCTTATACAGAGTTACCATGTGAAACAGTAATTTCATTCCTTCAGGTATAAAAGCATACGTCTTTATCAAAAACATCCATGCATAAAAACTTGTATGTGAATGTTCATAGCTACATTATAATAATAGCAAAAAATAGAAACAATCCAATGGCCCATTAACTGATGAATGGATAAATGAAACATGGTATATCCATGAAATATGATTCAGAAATAAGAAGGATGAAGTACTGAGACATTCTACAACATGGAAGGATCTTGAAAGCATTAAGTGAAAGAAGCCCATTATTTGATTCCACTTATATGAAATGTCCAGAATAGGAAAATCCATAGAGACAGAAAATGGATTAGTGGTTGCCTAGGGCTAAGAGGTTAGACTGAAATGGGAACTGATTGCTAGTGGATAAGGAGGTTTTTTTTCAGGATGATGAAATATTTTTAAAGTAATTTTGGCAACTGTTGCAAACTTTGTGACTATACTAAAAATCATTGATTGAACAATTTACTTGGGTTAAATGTATGGCATGTGAATTATATTTTAATTGAGCTCACACACACACACACACACACACACACACACACACAGCTGGTATGTGCTGTCATTTGGAGATAAATAAGCAAACCATAATTCTTTTCCAGTGAACTCTATGAAAGCCAAAGTGAAATTAGCAAAGACTTAAATTATGACATTTTGCTAATGCTAATTGTAATTATTTTGGTAAATGAAACAGAAGAGGGTATAAAATACAGATTTGTGAACTAAGCATCACCTAACACATTTGTTGATGACATACCATGAGATCTCACAGTATAAAAATGGAATTTCTCTTTATGCTGTCATAAACTTTTAGTTGCCTAACTCATATGGAGCTCCATTTATCAAAGATATAGACCCTCTTAAAGATAAGTGTCTGAAGGGAAGGTAGTGTAATTTGGGAAGGTTATATGAAAAGCTTTTTGGGGCTAACAATACTATAGTCCTTAAATTAGGTTACTTGTTTTTTTAAAAAATATGTTAATTCATAAAAGCATCTATTTTGGTGTTATGCATTATTCTATGTGTGCTATATATATTAATGGAAAAATTTAAATTATAAAAATGTAATCTGTGTTCTTGAGACTTTTGTGGTCACATGAGTGTTGAGTATGATATTCAGTAGTGATTTACTGATTAACAGAACATATTTACACTTGAATTTATATAGATGAATAATAGATGAAACTTCCTTTGGGCAACCCACTGTAGTCTGTTTAACCTTGAAATTTTATGCCAATAACGGTTTGTTATCAGACTTTCTTGAACTTTTTTACAGTGTAGTATTGGTTGATGCCAGGGTATGTGAGTTGAGAGGCCAAATTGGATTTTACCCTTTTGAACAATTTGAAATCTTAATGTTTGCCTAGACTCAGTGGTCAGCAAACTCATTAGTCAACAGAGCCAAATATCAACAGTACAACCATTGAAATTTATTTTGAGAGCCAAAATTTTTAAACTTAAACTTCTTCTAATGCCACTTCTTCAAAATAGACTCACCCAGGCCATAGTATTTTGTGAAAGAGCCACACTCAAGAGGCCAAAGAGCCGCATGTGGCTTGCGAGCCACAGTTTGCTGACCACGAGGCACTAGATGGTACTTTGGGAGACCTGAGTATGTCCAGGAAGCCTTGAACAGTTTCTTCCAAAAAGAGCAGGGAAAGGAAAAGAAATAAAGGGCAGAGCTGGCATGCGCAGAGGCACAGCCATGGGGAAATCACAGGGATTCACCATGGCTAGAGCGCAGGAAAAAGGGAGATGAGATGGAAAAAGGGGAACCAGGGCCAGACCGTGAACGCTCTCGCTGGCTGGGCCAAGGTTCTGCATATTCCCTAAAGATGAGAGAGTACGTGTGGGGCATGGTGGGAGGCAGCATTTCAGGTCTACATGTAGATGTGAGACTTATATTTATCAAAAGGGACATAGATATCCCTCAAATGGCTACACACATAATTACTGCATGACCCAGCAATTTTACAACTAGGCATCTACACAGAAGAATTGAAGAAGGAAACTCAAGCAGATACTTGTACATTGATGTTCATTGCATCATTATTCACAATAGCCAATAGTTTGCAACAACTGACGTGTCCATCAACAGATGAATGGGTAAATAAAATGTATATATGTACAGTGGAATATTAGCTATATAAAGGAACGAAGTTCTGATATATGCTACAACATGAATGAGCCTTGAAAACATTATGCTAAGTGAAAGTCAGACACAAAAGGACAAATATTGTGTGATTCCATTTTTTATGACATTTCCAGAACAGGCAAAATTATAAAGACAGACAGAAAGTAGATTAAAGAGGCTGGGCATGGAGGAAGTTAATTGCCTGATCGGTACCGAGTATCTGTTCGGGGGTGATGAAAAGATTTGCAAATAGACAGTGGTGATGGTTGCACAACATTATAATTAATATATAATTAATGCCACTGAATTGGACACTTAAAATGGCTAAAATAACAAATTTCATGTTATATATTTGCTGCAATTAGAAAAAAGGAAGGGAAAAGAGCCAGGTGCTAACAAAGGCAGCCTGGAGAAGCCCTTGGAAGAGAGGTGGCCATGTGAGGTGGGCTCAGAGGCTGGGGGCTGGTAGTAGGACGTGGTGCAGGTGGAGGCCATGAAGGCTGGAAGGAGGGCACTGCCCCGGGACTGGAGGAGAGGAGGCATTCAGAGAGTGTAGGTATTGGTGGCTGGACTACATAGTCCTTGTGCCCCATTTAGCCTGACTGATAGGTCACCATCGTCTCTGTGGACCAGTGCACTCCCCCAGCTCACTTCCCAGCATTCAGCTCTGTCCCAACCAATGTGCACCATCTCTAGACCCTACATGTCCAACACCACTCCCCTCTGACTAAGCACATGACCTTTCCTCTTATTTGACAGAGGAACTGGAAACCCTCAGATAAGACTTCTCTCCCCAAACTTACAAATACACCGGTTCCCACACCCATCGTTGCTTCGTTGTGCTATGACCATGCTGAGATGAATCTGGTTCTGTCCAAGGATAATCTCATGTGCCACATCCCTTCCGCCTCCCGAGAGTTGATTCTGCCACTTATTGCCTCTGGTGGCTCCTTTTCACTGTCATTTAAACAAGACCAAACCCTCTCCTATTTAAATACATCCTCCCTCTACCTCTTAGCCTCTTCCAGTGCCTGTCCCCTTTCTTTCTCTCTACAGTCTGGTTTTAAGCCCCAACCACCTCACTAAGACAGTTTTTGCCAAAGTCACCGATGACCTTCTCATTGCTAAATTCAAGAGAAATGCTTTTCAATCCTTATCTTACCTGACTTATCAACAGACTTGACGTTGTTAGTATCTGCCCCACATTCTCCTGACTTCCTTCTTAGCACCTGGCTACTCCCTCTGGCTCTGATTTTTCTTGGCTCTTCTCCCTCTGCCCCTCTCTTAAACAGTGAACCCCAGGCTTCCCTAGAGCCTCTTCTCAGACCCCTTACACCTCCTCTGGGTAATCCCATCTACTCTCTAGTTTCAGTTAGTCACCTGGAAGGCCTGTTAAAACACAGATTGTTGGGATCCACCCCCAGAGTGTCTAATTCTATAGATCTGAATGGGGCTCAGAACTTACCTTTCCAACCTGTTCCCAGGGGTTCTGGAGGCTGCTGATCTGGGCACCGTGCTTTGAGAACCACTGTTCAAGGTAGTCTCTATGCTATAACTTGAGCGATCCGATGAAGTGACCTCTCCCAGATAGGCCTCCAAAACAAGAGCTGCCTACTGCTGTTAACTTTAAAATAAAAAGGCCTTTCAGAGGAAAGATGACAAGCATTTATTTGAGATCAAAGGAGAGCTGTTGGGGACACACTGAATCAAGCAGAAGCCCAAGGGATGTTCAGATTAGAAGACAAAGGCCAGGGCTGTTTGGGAGAAAGGGAAGGGAGCAGCCACATCAGTAGAAGGAAAGCCTTCCTATTGGTGCAGACAACATAAACAGTGATGCTAATTGTAAATAATGTTTACAGCTTTCCTCCCAGTAGTCATAATAATTGCTTTCCTGTTATCTTTGCAAACAGTTCTTAGAGGCACAAGGTTGCTCTAGACCCCATCCCAAGACTAATTTGCCCCGTTTTAACATTCCAAAGGTTTGACATGCCAGGAACAAGACATGCCAGGCCATTTCTCTGGCATGGCAGCTCCCGCTCCATGTGAAGGTGGCGCCATTTATTATTATTATTTGCTGACACTGCTTTCAGCATAAAATCATGACTCCCTAGTGTAGCTTACAAGGTCCTTCAGATAACTTCTGGTTATCTCTCCAACCTCAGCACTCACCGTCCTCCCCCCTCACCTTCCCATGAACTATAGGCAAGCTACAGCCTTTTTGTTCTTACTTCCGGGCCTTGAGTCTGGGCTGCTACCTCCACAGGCAGTCTTCACTTTCACTTTGCTTAGAAATTCGTATTTAGTTCTTTGGTTTTCCGTTTATAAGTTGTTTCCTTCCGCTGGTTAGCTCTGGATCAGGTGCTGCCTCTCTCGTGCTTCCTGCTCCCACCACTCCCGGTGCAGGAATTCCCAGAGCAGTTACCTGGGGACACCTCTTGTTGGGGACGCACCAGACAAATGGAGACAAAGCAGAGGCTCCCAGACCCAGCGCAGAGCTGTGCTGAGTGCAGATCCCTGGGAAGAGCCCCGGGGTGACAGGCTTGCTGCATCAGGTGCTGGCAGCCTTTGTAGGCGCTCTGCCAACCAAAGCCAAACGCTGTGTGTGTGTGTGTGTGTGTGTGTGTGTGTGTGTGTGTGTGTGTGTGTGTAAAAGCAAAGATTCTCTTCAGAACTGCGAAAACAGGTACTAACGTAGGTCTTTTGTAAAAGTGAAGTGGCATAAAGCGAATGGCACATTCATCATCGTTCTCACCGACGGAACCACAGCTGCGTGAGTGTGGCAGCGCTGGTCTCCCCCAGCCAGTTGATCCGTGGAGGGAAGTGCACTCGTGTCCTCGTCCTCAGTCCTCACTGCATTGCTCAGGGTAGCAGCGTGCCCCACCCAGAGGAAGAAGTGTTCGTTGAATGAAGGAAGGTTGGTAACATCTTCAACTGTCTTGAAGACTGAATGGCATCAACTGCACAACCAATGACATGGAAACCAGATGACATAGGAACGACCTCCTCAGCCCTGCCCCTGTGGCTCAGTTGGTTGGGTGCCCTCCCAGGCACCGAGAGGTCACTGGTTTGATTCCTGGCGAGGGCACAGGGCCAGTTGCAGGCTAGATACCCAGAGAGGCTGTGCAGGAGGCAACTGATGGATGGTTCTCTGTCATTGATGTTTCTCTTTCCCTTCTGCTCTCTCTAAAATCAATAAAAGCATATTTAACAAACAAGCAAAAGACCTCCTATGTTTTATCAGAAAATAGTTGATAATAAACATCATAATTTACTCATGTTCACTTATTGGCAAAGTATTTCAAAGTTTGTAAAGAAGTTTGGACTGGTTCATAAGAGATTTTAAATGGTGGGTGGGAACGCTGTTATTTAATAGTTATTAAAGAATAGCATATATACTATTTTAAGGTAAATGGTATTTAATATATTTATTAATATTTTGTTCATTCAGAATAAATTGGATTACTTGTTTATTCAGCATGCTAGGAAATGGGGATCAAATATGAGCCTCGAGGAACACACAGTCTGATGGAGAGAGTCCTACATTTTCAATCTCTTTTATATTCATTTTAATTAATTGGTCTATAAGGTTTCAATTTAAACATAAAGATGTTTATGGTGACTATTGACACTGCAGTGTGAAAATGCTGCTTTTTTAGTCATATGAGACCCTTAATTGCATCAGGCATTTTTTTTCCCTTTTAACCATGAAGACTAACTTTAATCCTAGCAAGTCCTGGTTCTTGTTATTATTTAGCCTTCACTCTTGTTAATTTTGAGGTTACATGTCCTCATGAGAATAATATTGATAATTAAAACAATATTATTTGGATATGTTTGAAAGAACTCTTCAATACGAGCAAGTGAGGATTACCCCGGTATAAAGAAGAATGCCCCACATCTGGAAACAACTGTGTCTGTTTCTAGAAGGGGAAATAGTCATGTCTTCTACTTAGGTCTGCTTGCGCTGGGGTGCCTTTTGCTTTCTGTCTGTGGAGCTGGCATTAAGAACAGCTAAGAATAGAAGTGAGGCACCCCTTCCACATGCCTAAGAGCTTCAGGAGGGTCCTAGGGTGCCGTCTTACACTGCATGCAGCTTGTCAGCACCCCTCAGACCCACCCCACTCCTTTGATAAAATTTATCATGTGTTCTCTGTGTATAAAGAACCATGGAGCAATATGTTTTCCAGGACTTTATCATCTTTCACTCCTGAATTGCAGAAGAAAGGTGTTGGTTTGGTTTTAGTTCCATTAATCATACAGCAGTCCACAGTAACGTGTTGTGGCATTTTAAAGTCAGGCTGAGATGGATTTAAGATGGATTTCCTGGCATGTGATACTTCCTCGATGCTCTTGAATAAAATATTAATTAGAGAATGCTAGGGTGATTAATATGACGATGGTTAAATAATTCTTAGATGACATTTATCGTGTTTGGCAAACACTGCATTGCTTTTCTAGAACACTGAGGTGGTGAGGGGGAGCTCTGATGGATAGCTCTTTACCTGACAGAAGAAGGATTCCTTGCCAGTGGGCTTGCTGACGGGAGCTGCTCTGCAGCTTGTGGACTCTCCAGGCCACTTCGTGAGCAGGTGCATCTGGCTCCTTCATCCCATCTTCATTCGGAGGAGCCATGTGAGACAGTTAACCTGGGAACTAAGAGATTTGAAGGATCTGTGAACCTTCATCTGGTTTAAATAGTTTATTTAAAGCAAAATTCACAAACAGCTCAGATAAGAATCTCTCTTGAAAAGTAAGGCATCTCAGACATAAAGATGAAGATTAAAGATCAAAGGTCATTTGAATTGTAATTAAATGAGTTGACTCCCATTAGGTAGCTCTTATTTTTTTTTAGAGTGAGTTTAATATTTGTTGAAATATTAAAACAATCGAGCCTTATGTGCCTTTTCAGATATATGTATTTTATGATATAGGCTGCCCCGAGCTTATAAAAGAATTCCTCTGTCCAAGAGGTTTGTGACTTATTTTGATTGGATATGAGATGCATTTTTCGGTAAGATGCTTGAGTGTCATGCAGCTCTTCATATCCTCTGTGGTGCTGAGCAAAGCGTCCTGCAGGTAAGTGCCCAATAAGCTCCTACTAGACAGTATCCTTCTACGTCTTTTGTAGGTGGACTCATGGGTTCATGTGTTTTGCATGTATTTATGCCTCTGACAGAGTAAAAATTGATAGGATTTAAATTTTTAAGTAGATGTTACTGAGCTGAATTATAGAAAGCATTCCAGCTGGGAATGTGTTTGGTGACAGTGAGTAACAAGAACGGATGGTCCTGAAGGCTAAACTGTGGGTGGCTTTGCTCACCAGATGGGATGTATGAGTGATCGAAGGTTGAATTTGAGTTTTGATTGTGAGAATTAAAGGGAGGGTTTATTCAAGAGACATGGCAAGGGAAGATAAGTGAACGAGGTGCTTGATCTGGATATGGATCAGAGGAAGAGTGGTCATGATTTAGGTTCATGGGGTGACAGGAAGAATGAAGGGCACTAACAACAGAAATAGGGATGGGAGGAAGGGGGCTTTTAATTTTCTTAGAAGGTGAGAGTTTGGCTTGGGGAAAGTTGGCCTTGAGGTTAAAGCGGACTGTTTAGGAAGAAAAGCCGAGTAGACAGCTGGAAATATAGTAGTAAGCTTGTGTTCTTAGGAGAGATCAGGTTAGAGACAAGTGAGGTCATTTAAATAGTAGATGGGTCTCCGAGAGTTGGGAGCTTTTGGAGAAAGAAGCAGAGAGCAGCAAGGACAGAGCTGAGCCAAACACCCTCATGCTGGGCCGGGTACTTTTTTATTTTTTATTTTTATTTTTCAATTACAGTGACATCCAATATTATTTTTATTAGTGTCATATGTAAGCATAGTGATTAGATAGTTACATAATTTGCAAAGTGATCCCTCCAATAATGCAAGTGGTCATCTGGCATCATACATAGTTATTAAAATACTAGATGTCTGATTCACAAAATTCATGCAAGGGTAGGCCTTCCTTCCCCTGGCTGCTGGCACCTGCACCCTAACTTTCCCCGACTGCCAGCAGCTGGCCCCCACACTTGCCTTGGCCTGGCGCTGCCTGCCTCCACCACCACCCCTCCCCTGCCCCCTTATTGATCTCCCAGCCAGCTGGTGGCCTGGGCTTTCCTCTTCGGGCCAATGACAGGGCCCTTCCTCCCCCCCACCAATCTGATCACACTCACCTTGGCTGGCCTGGTGCCAGTGTATGTCATAGAGTGGTCATCTGGATGTTTGTTCTGCTGTTCAGCCGTTTGATCAAATTGCATATTTATTATTATAGATTGTGGACTATGTTCTCTATATTGCACTTTACATCCCCATGATTATTTTGTGACTACCAATTTGTAGTTTTGGTTCTTTAAATATATATATATATATATATATATATATATATATATATATATATGCCCTTGACCAGAATCAAACCTGGGACCTTTCAGTCAGCAGGCCGACGCTCTAGCGACTGAGCCAAACCGGTATTGGCCCAATTTGTAGTTCTTAATTCCTTCAACTATTATCACCCATCACCCCAACCCCCACCCATCGGGCAACCACTAGTTTGTTCCCTGCATCTAGAAGTCTTTTTCAATTTTGTTTATGTTTTTCTTTAGATTTCGCATAAAAGTGAAATCATATGGTATTTGTTTATTTCTGTATGATTTTTTTCAATTAGCATGATACCCTCTAGGTCCATCCATGCTGTTGCAAATGGTAAGATTTTATTTTCTTAATGTCACATAATATTCCATTGTATATATGACCATAGCTTCTTTACCCACTTATCTATTGATAGGCACTTGGAGTGCTTCCTTACCTCAGCTATTGTAAATAATGCTGCATTACACACAGGAGTGCATGTGTATTTTGGGGTTAGTGTTTTGGGTTTTGTTGGATATATAACCAGAAGTGGATTTGCTGGGTCATAAGGAAATTGTATTTTTAATTATTTTAAGAACCATTGTGGTGTTTTGCATAGTGGCTGCACCAATTTGCATCCTCACCAACAGTGATAGAGGGCTCCTTTTGCTCCACCTCATCAGCATTTGTTTGTTGATTTATTGATGATAGCGATTCTGACAGGTAGGAGGTGATTATCTCATTGTGGGTTTAATTTGCTTTTCTCTGACAGTTAGTGACATTGAACATCCTTTTATGTGTCTGTTGGCCATCTGTATGTCCTCTTTGGAGAAGTGCCTGTTCAGATTCTCTGCTGGGAATGGGCTGTTTTTATATGTGATGTTGAGTAAAAATGGTTACTAAGTCAATTAAGCAAATTGCTATTTTTTTATATTTCCAAAATCAAATCAAATAAAAGCACAGAGCTTCTATTTTGCATTATGCTGCTATCTTGAATTCTTACTCCTTTTTTTTATCCATTCCTTTTGGCTCCATTTTAATGAAGTCGTTTGTTTTTAGTCTATATCCATTCTTGTTGAGATTTTTATCTTTTATGGCTGGTGATGAATAACAGCGTGATTGGTGAGAGATTATTTTGCTTTAATTGATTTAAAAACTAGCCGTAATGAAATCATATTCCAGGATACTGGCAGATTCTTAGTTCCAGAAAATTACCTTTGGCAATTATGAAAATGAGCCAAAATTCTGACTGACTTTTTTTTTTTCAGTTGGAAAGAGGGTGGCTTCTATACTACAGTAGACTGGTGAATTTAATGTCCACTTCAGGCAAATTTTAAGAATGTCTTAACAATTAAGAAAGTTTTAAGAATTAAGCAGCTCCTATATGAGCCTAAAGAGGGTCAGCCAGCATCCATATAGGTTTGCTGCTATGTCAGACTTTAGTTCTTTCTTTGGCAGGATTGCTAGACTGAAGATGGAGTTTATAGTGGCTTATCATGATAGTAAAATGAAAAAATACATAAGAGGTGCAAATAACTAGTCAAATGACCATATCCCTCATCAATTTGGAGGGAATGTCCAGATTGGTTTGAATTTGCAGGATTTTCCTATACTTTTTTATTTTTAAATGCTGTGTTTTTGTTTTTGTTTTTTTAATCAGTTTTTATTGATTTTAGAGAGAGGAGAAGAGTGAAACCTCCCCCTACAGGGGATCAAGACTGCACCCTGGACACATGACCAACTGGGAATCAAATGGGTGACCTTATGGTGCATGGGTGACACTCTAACCAGCTGAGCTACCTGGCCAGGGACAAGACCTGAATTTGACATGATGAAATTTAACAGGAATAAAGAAAGGAAAAATTTATGTATGGATACTAAATGATGCTTCATAATTCTCTTCTCTTCCTCCCTCTCCTCTTTTCACAACTTCTAGAGAGTTCATTGCTCTGTTTTCTGTCCCAGAGCACTTTTTATAATGCACTGTTCTTATTGACCCGACACTGGCTGCTTCTGCCCTGTGAGCATTTTGAAGCTGGGATGTCCTGTAGATTTTCCTCAGCCTGCTACCTGCATAGAACTTGGTGGCAGCTCTTCGATGAAGCCTTAGTAACCTCACTGGGTGAACAGTGTGATGCGGTTGGAAGAATATCGCAATTGCTCAAACTCTCATCATACTGGACATTGATGGTTATGAATTGATTATATCCACTAATGGATTCTTTGTTATTATATTTTCACTAGAAAATAGCATGAAATGTAAAACAAAACAAACAAACATGACTGGAACTGGCAGGAATCTTAGCAATTATTTGGTTTCTTCTAACTTATTTTGCAGATGAAATAATAAGATGAAGAAGAAAGAAAGGTGACCTGACCAAGTTACCACCACTCATGGTGCTGGAGTAGACTCTGGCTCTTGGCTCCTAATTTTACCCCCAATATGAGTATTTTTAGTTTATATTTTTATGAATAAATATTTTTGGTAATAATTTTTAACATTTTGAAGTATCATCAGTCAGCAATTTTGAATAGTTATGATCCACAATACATAGTCTGTGCAAGTTGATAAATTATTTTTAATGATGATGTACTGGCTAATATCTGTTTCATTTACAAAAATTTTATGAGAGAAGTATTAATTTTAGCTAACTTTTCTTAACTCTGTGACACAGTAAGTGTATTTCTGTGTCACAAACATACACTGTTTTTACTGTTAGAGAATCTTTTATTGGAAATTATTTTGTTATTATGAAATTCTCTTGGGAGGAGTAAAAAAGAAGCCATGGAGAAATGGGAGAGGGGATTTAGGAGATGGCACATTATTTGTATTTTTATGACAACTGCTTCCTCCTAAAGGCATCTTTTCTTAAGCCTTTTTCTCCATGTGAAGTTTTTGTGTGTTTACATGCATTTCATTTATAATGAAAATTGATATACACAAATAGTTTAAAGTATTGTACAGATGTATTTGTAATGAAGTTTCTATGATTTGTAACTAGTTTCCAGATTGCTAACCCCCATCTGTAGAAGGAAGCACTTTCACACACTTTATTTATTTATTCATTTAATATTTTTTCATTGATTTTAGAGAGGAAGGTAGAGGGAGAGAGAGATAGAAACGACAATGATGAGAGAGAATCATTGATTGGCTGCCTCCTACATGCCCCCAAGTGGGGATTGAGCCCGTGACTGAATTGAACCTGGGACCCTTCAGTCCCCAGGCCAATGCTCTATCCACAGAGCAAACCAGCTGGTGCCACTTTCACACCCTTTAATTGTTTCTTTTATGTGGTTGCCTTTATATACTTAAATAATATATTTTTATGTTTTAAGTGCTAGCATATTTAATTGTTTGAAAAGGTAAGTCATTTGCCATGTTCAGAAATGAAAAGTATTTAAAAAAATGTTTTTAGTGAAAAACCTTCTCACATTTTGGTCTATACCTTAGATCAGCAATTTTCAACCAGTGTGCCACAAGAATTTTGAAAACATGCAAAACCTAACTATTTAGTCAGGGGTACTGAGCACTTTTCCTTTAGATTGTCAAGTAAAAAATGACAACAACCAACACAACAATAGCTGTCAAATGTGAATGAATCAAAATTATACCTTTTTTTCTGGTCAGATTGGCAAAAAATATTTTTGTTGTGCTGCAGAATTTTAGTAATTAGTTTCTGTGTATCATGAGATGAAAGAGTTTGAAAATATCTGCCTTAGAATCTCCCCAATGAGAAATATCAGATAACTCTTGTCCCTTCTAGAAAAATTTTTGTATCAGTATATTAGAACATACAAAGTATACCTTTCCTTCTTATATAAATGTATGCTGTTGTTACTTGATTAATCAACTATAGTCATTATTCATCGGTTCCCTGCAATGGTAAAAGAAGTGATCAGCCTGCCAGCACTTCAGATTGCCTAATCCCATCTTCCCAAATCTATCCTTCACTATTAAAATCATTGATTTCAAAGAGAGGAACAGAGAAGGGGAGAGAGATCAAAACATCAATAATTAGCCCTAACCAGTTTGGCTCAGTGGATAGAGCATCAGCCTGTGGACTTAAGGGTCCCAGGTTCAATTCTTGTCAAGGCATGTGCTTTGGTTTTAGGCATATTCCCAGTAGGAGTGCAGGAGGCAGTTTTTCTCTCATTGATGTTTCTGACTCTATCCCTCTCCCTTCCTCTCTGTCAAAAATCAATAAAATATATATTTTAAAACATCAATGATTAGAGACAGTCATTGATCAGATGCCTCCTGCATGCACCCTACTGGGGATCAGGCCGAAACTGGGCATGTGCCCTGACTAAGAATTAAACTGTGAGCTCAACCACTGAGCCATAATAGGCCATCACTATTTTTAATTTCTGGTTTGGTTAAGTTCTTAACTTTAAGCTGTCAACTGTCTTTGCTTTCTGTGTTATCAACTATAGGTGGACATCAATAACACCCCTGTACTTCCTCAACTCTTCCCATTTTCTTTCTTCTCCCAACCTTCAACATGTGCCCTTTTGCATTTATATTATCAGTGTGGATAACATTTACCTTCTTTTATTGACTCATAATTGTCTTCAGTGATTTCTTTTTTCTTTTTTTTTTAAATACGTTTTATTTTGATTTTTTACAGAAAGGAAGAGAGAGGGATAGAGAGTTAGAAACATCGATGGGAGAGAATTATGGATCAGCTGCCTCTTACCCCCTACTGGGGATGTGCCCCAACCAAGGTACATGATCTTGACCAGAATTGAACCTGGGACCTTTTAGTACACAGACCCATACTCTATCCACTGAGCCAAACCGGTTTCAGCAGTGATTTCTTTATATCATAAATTTAAAAAGTTGATAATCAATAAAAATGTTTACACATTATGATGACCAAGTAAATTTTGTTCACTGAGGAGCCAAGTAGAATATTATGATATTTATTTTCCTTTAAGGATCTCCACTCCTATAAATTTCTACTCTTTTTGGTCTGCTTCTGTCACCTTGTTATGCTGACCCAGTGTCTCCAGGTCTCAAGGATGGCATCAGGTGTGTGGAAACTCCGCTGTGAATAGGGGTCTCTGATTGCTTTGTCTGCCTGCTGCTGCCCTCTGGGTGATTGGCCCTGGATTGGCCTCACAGCTGTCAGCCAGGACCACCACCTTCATTGCTCTTTGGCTGAATCCAGCTGTTGGAATTGAATGACTTTATTTTCTCTCTTGTTTACCATGTAGTCTTGAGCAAATTTTCAAATAATTTCCTGAGAAAGGTAAATATTTTGCACGATTAGTTCATGCATTTCTAATGTATTTATTCTGCCCAAGCAAGTCTGAGGTTGTCTTTATCACTGTCCTGTTGATTATAAGATAGACTAGATAAGACTTGGGAAAACAATTTCCCATTGGAACCAGAAAGCATTGCTCGTTGTCTTTTAGTCATTGTATTCTAATGAGAAGTCTGATGCCAATCTGACTTTTCTTTTTGTGTGTGTGGGTGCTTTCATTGTTCTCTCTGGAAACTAACAGGATCTTCTCTCCATCCTTAGCGTTCTAACATTCTAAACACAATATATTGAAGCATAGACCTTCAAAATTTAGTTTCCTTGTTACTTGATGGGTCATTACAATGAAAAGACATACTTTCAATTTGGGCAAATTCTCTTCTATTATCCTGAGTTCCAGAAACCACATAATTTGATCCTAGGTGGAGGCGGGTGGGGAAAAGGAGAGGACAGTCGGTCCAGCCCTCATCGTCAGCCCTGCATCTCATTGTCTGTCCTGGTGTCCTGCACCCTGAGTCTGTCTGAGTGTCTGCAGAGCAGGTCAACTCCTTCCTGCGCTGTGGGTGTACTCCTGGACTACCTTTTCTCTGTTTCTTTTGGCACCTGCTTTTGTAGAGATCTGTTATAACATCTGTTTGTTGAGGGCCCCTTCCTGTGCTCTGCTCTTATGCTCATGTCCTTTATCCTTTGTATCCCCTTATTATAGCGGGAACTTGAGTGGGAGGAGAAATGAACCTTGTGTTCTGTCATCCCAAAGGTAGAAGGACTCAGTGGGTTCTCACGCTTGATAGGTCTGTCCTGTAGCCCAGCCTCAGTTGCTGAAGTTAGGGACATTGTCTCATTCATCTTTTTCTATATTCTAGAGCTGGGCACATGGTCAACACGAATAAGCGTCTGCTGAATTACAATAGGTGTGAAAACTGAATGGTAGTATTTAAGAATGACAAAGTTACCTCTTGTGTTCAATGTCGGTCAGACCTTTAATACATAAATCCTAACCTGTGCCCTTCACCCACCACTACTGGAATTCATAGCATTAAATGGAGGTGTGAAAATAATGAGGTTTTATGGTGAATCAGATGCCCACCCACCTAACTTTGGATTGTTGGCTTTAGTGATTTTATTTTCCATATCACAACTGTCTGAGAAGTAGCTCCTCTAAGTATGTATACTGCTTTTTTTCATATATTGCTTTAATTGCCTACTTTTTCTTTGCAATTAGAAAGCTGTTAGAACCTGACACTCCATTTTAATGTCAGCTAAGCTGAATTTTAGCTAAAGTAAGGATCCTGTGGTGGCATAAACTAATGTTTACAGCAGCAATTTATATCCTGTAAAGGTTTCTGTTGATATTCTGATGTGCAAACTGCCAGAATTGTTTTTTAAACTGTGCTGCTTTGAGCAGGGATTAAGGCACTAATTAACATGCTACTGTCATCTACTGTGTACACTCAGTGGAGAAGGACTGATGTTGTAACATGTAGTTGTGAAGCTGAAGTAGCAATAGTAGAGATGGAGCAAGTCTGCAAAGTATATGATTATTTTCAGATTTATCTCATAGTGAAGACATTAGCTCTGGGGAAAAGTCACGCTAAAGCCTGCTGTGAAGGTCTTTGGACATGTCTCAGATAGAAATGGAATACAGTCCCAGTGTGAGAATCTGCTGAACCCTGTCTGGTTCTGCTTGCCTGGTTCTGGTGGAGCGATCCATCAGCCCCCCTGACTGGGGAAAGCATGTGGGTGGAGCCTGACCCCAGAAGTGCCCAGACTCTGACTTCTCACGGAGCATGAGAGCTAGGCTTTCTCTGTGCAGGTCAATCCCAGCGGCCGTTTATACTATCTTTTCCTTTATCGGCTACTTTTACTTTTTAAAGAATGTCATTATATACAATTAATTTGATGCAAAAAAATAGAATATAATTAATTGAAATCTCTGTTTATAGCTTTAAATCTAATTCCAACTCTTACCTGTGTGCCTTTGTATAGTTTGCATTGTTGGAAACTGGGCACATATGATGTTCTACTTCTCCAAGTGAACTTGGTTTTATGAATAATTTACATAGCTGTGTATATTCCCGTTTCTGTTTTTTTTTTTTAATGTGGTAAGAACTTAACATGATAGCTACTTTAACAGATTTTCAAGTGTACAATATAGCGATTTTAACAATAAGCACAATGCTGAACAGCAGATCTCTCAAACTTACTCATTTTGCATAGCTGAGACTTTATACATACCAATTTTAACAAAGGTAAAGTATCCATAACATTAATGTGCCATACGATACTTAATCTTTCATTGTTAGGAACTGGTATGTTTCTAACTGTTCATTATTATAAATAGTATTGATATAGGCATCTCCATACAAGAGCTTTGATTTCAGATGATTTTTAAGAATATATCTTCAAAGTGGGATGATCGGGTTTTCTGTTTCATAGCTTAGTTATGGGGATACTTTGGTTTCCGGAAAGACAGGCTGAGCAGCTGTGTTCCCGCACATTTCTTCCTCAGGGAGGCCGGCCATTTCCTGCTCTCCTGAATTACCATTGGTGTTCACTCACGGAATGGAGGGCCCACTCCCACCGTTCTGTACTGTACACTTAGCTGAATTTGTTTGAACTTGGTAGATTAGTCTTTACTTTTAAAAAAATTGCTTATATTTAATGATTTGACATGTGTACACTGTAAAATAATTTCCACAATCAAGCTAGTTAGCATATTCATCACCTCACAAGTTTCCTTTTGTTATTTTTTTGGTGGTGAAAACAGGATATACCCTTTCAGAAAATTTTCAGTTATCCAACATCTGTTAAGCCCAGCTCATCACACAGTGCTTTCTTAAAGAGTGGACACCTAGGTTGCAGACATTGCTGGCGAGGTAACAGAGGTCATGTTTTTAACCACAAACCCTGTGGTGAGGTATGTTATCAGCATGATTTCCAATCCCAGCGACCAGCTGAGAGCTGTAGCTCTGGACAGCAGGACGCAGGAGAGGTTCCTGCAGGGGAGAGGGCACAAGACTCTTGGGTCTGATATCAGAGAGGTGTGGTAGGCAAGGATTGACTAGGCACTTTTCACACTGTTTCCTGGGCAATCTCCTGTTTATGCAAAAGTTAAGCAGAATAAAAGGGAAATTACCATCCTGGGCTGTGGGTGTTAGCACTGGGTCACATGGAATCTGGAAACTATTACTTTGGGGAAATAACTATTTATAATTAAAAGGCTACTTTATTTCCACCCAGATCAAACATAACTGGTTATAATTAAAATGAAGGAATCAAAATTAATTGCATAGTGTATTAATTCACCGCAGAAATAGATTTATAGGTATTGTCATGTCGTAGTTTTTAGGGGTTGGATTTTCAAAAGAGAGGCTAATGAGGCCATGTAAAATGGTCATAGGAAGAAATGTTCTTGCATTCTTGATAAAACTGCTGTTGGAACACTGCCCATTATTTTCAATTTGCCTGCTAGAGAGATCCAAGTGATAAAGTTATCAGTATTCAGGGCTAGGAGAAAATTTGTTTATTTCCCCCTGAAAATATGATTTATTTATTATAAGACTCATGTAAATATATAATCCCTTTTTATCTCCATCTCCTCCCTTACTTTCATTCTCTTTCTTTCTTTATAGCTGAAGGATAAATGGCAAGTAAATGAATGAGTCAAGGGAGTTGAAACATAAAAGATTTATTTAGGGCTGCTCATTCCTGAAATAGCTCTCATAAGAATTATAATTGAATTAACTATTCATTAAGCTATCAAAGACTATTTTTCGAGTCTAAAGCAGTATATTTGGTTGTAGCTAATCGATTAGATTTTAAATAGTACAGGTTTGTGGATATTTGGTTTTGTTCTTATGAAGACTTAAAAATGATTGCTTTCCTGTGAAGACCTGGTTTTTCCCTGATCCCTTCCAGCAAGGCTTCACTAAGACATGGCTGGCTGCCCCACCTCAGCCTGCTTGGCACAGAGGGCAGAGCTGGGGTTAGAGTTCATCAAGTCCTGAAGTCATTCATGTTAGAGCTGGAAGGGCTCAATGGGGAACATACAGTTTAAGGGGAAAAGTGTTTATATCGATGTACACAGCTTGTTCATGGCACAGATAAAACTTTTTTCCACCTGATTGAACATCTTGGTTCTTTACTCAGTGCCATGTGATGTTGTCATCATAAAAGAGGTTGAAATTTCAAGGTAATTTCCACTGAGCCTTGGCTAATTGGCCAAGGCACATGCCTGTGGGACTAGGAACCTACACGAGGTGGTGTCTGATTAAAAGCCCTTTTGGCATTTAGACTTCTGTAAGGATGGATAGGAAAGAAATGGGATTCCTACTCAGTTCATCTAATTTTTATATCCTTTTTTAAATTTAATAACATAAATAGTTAACCTTTATGTTCTACTAAGAAGTTGTGGCAAATTGTACAAAGGAGCAAAAACTACCAGATACTTGATTTTCTGAATACTGGCTCCACCTCCCTCCCAATCCCTGCTCTGGACCCATCTGCCTCCTCATACTCACTGCTGTTTAGAATAGAGGGGTCCACCTCTTTGCAGCACCTCTCAAACGAAGCTGCTATCACTCCCTCCCAGCCAAAAGCTCAAAATGAGTATGTACCCCATTCTTGCAATAGATTCTGAATACCTTTCATGCACACTTAACGTGTGCCTAGGCCTCTTCACTTTCTCATCTACAACTTTACATTTTGAGTAGTGATCCCCCATAAGTTAAATATCTTTGAATTTTGGAGTTTTCCAAGCAAAGTTACATGTTTGGAAAACTAAGCTAAACAGACTTCTCTACACTTCAACAACACAGAGTATCATCATTTCATTCTTTTTATTTTTCCTTTACTTTTTATTAAATTTATTGGGGTGACATAGGTTAATAATATTATTTAGGTTTCAGTTATACAATTTGATAATACATTTTATACATGTATATTTTATTGTCTGTTTACTACTCCAAGTCAAGTTTGCCATCTAATGGATACAGAGAACACACTGACAGCTATCAGAGGGAAGGGAGTTATAGGATGAGAAGGATAAAGGGATCATCATTTCATGCTTTTTATTTTTATTTTTTTAAAATATATTTTATTGATATTTTACAGAGAGGAAGGGAGAGAGATAGAGAGCTAGAAACATCGATGAGAGAGAAACATTTGCCAGCTGCCTCTTGCACACCCCCTACTGGGGATGTGCCCACAACCAATGTACATGCCCTTGACTGGAATCAAACCCGGGACCTTTCAGTCCACAGACCGATGCTCTACCGCTGAGCCAAACTGGTTTCAGTCATTTCATGCTTTTTAAAAAGTTTTTGAAAATTGATATGAGAAATTGAGAGAGACAGAGAAATATTGATGTGAGAAAGGAACATTGATCAGTTGCATCCCATACCAGACCCAACCGGACATCAAACTTTTTGGTGGACGAACCTCCAACCAACCGAGCTACACTGGCGGGGCATTTCATTCTTAATGGACAGAACCAGAAATACAAATTAAAATACAATAAACTCCTTCCACTCTAGGTCCAATTGAATTACAGATTAGATCCTACACCCTCCAGTACCTCCTTCATATTTGGGGTAAATCATCAAGTTGGTATGAAATAGTTATTCAAAACTGGATATGGATTAAAATATATAGTGTGATTAATTGCCTCTTCCTGATATTTTATGGTATATGTACTGATTATGTTGTAATTTTATCAAAAAAGGATCTATCAAAAGGCTTTAAATTCTCTAACTGAAAACTGTATTGTTGCAAATAGAACTTCCTTTATTTTGTAGCCATGCCAGTGGCTCACATTGGCAATTTTTATTCCATATTGTTCAAGAGGGAAAAAGGCGCTACCAAAAATGTAATTGTGAAGTTAAAAAAATGGATCATGTTTTTCTGGAATATTTACAACACATGTTATGCATTTCTAGAAAATATTTTAGGTAGAAGACTACCTAAAATTTTATACTTTCTTATTTCTTTTTTTTTTATCTTTGGCTTTCTGAGTATTCATTTTTTCAATACTGAGCCTTTGAGTCTGCCTTTTTTCTATGATTTGCAGTACAGTTTTTTTAAATTAAAAAAAAAATAGAAGAAAGTGGATAATGTAGATAACCCCAATTAAGAGGAAACCAGGTCCCATATGGTTATTGTCTGGCTCATTATAAATTGTAGCTTTAGAATTCAGAAAATTGTGTTATAAATCATGATGTCATTTCCAGGTAATCGCATTCGGGCCACATTCCCCCGAGAGCAGGCCCCGTCACCAGCAGCTGTGTGGTGTGTCAGGCGGGAGGAGAGGCTGGGGCGGTTCAGTATTGGAGTCTGAAGTGTGTGTTCCCTGTGTTCTTTTTACCTTTGTCATTACTGTTCACTGTTAGAAGCAAAGAAGGTTTATTTGAATTACAACAGAACATGAATAAAGAGCATTTATTTAATTTAAAGTGCCATTTGACACTATGGCAGTTGGTTGGTTACCTTGGTACATTTTCTATTATAAACTAAACTCAAATTACTAAGGACTCAGATAAATAAGAAGCATTAGTACAGAGTTCGGACCCTGTAGGTTGACCTAGCATGATATTCTACCATTAATGAAATACCTGCGTAACCTAATCTATTTTACTTTACTTTTTAAAAATAAAATGCTTTTTATTTATACAGTGGTGTGTGTGTTTGTTTAATCCTCACCGAGGACATTTTTCCTTTGATTTTTAGAGAGAGTGGAAGAGAGAGGGAAAGACAGAGAGAAATATCGATGTAAGGGAAACACACCAATTGGTTGTCTCCTGCATGCACCCTGACCAGAGGCTGGGCCAGGGTGGAGCCTGCACCCAAGGTACATGCACTTGACAGGAATCAAACCTGGGACCCTTCAACCCGCAGGCTGACGTTCTTTTCACTGAGCCAAACTAGCTAAGGCTCCGTTTTTAATTTATCTTTATGTTTGAAAGTATTATAGATGTGCCCTTTTATTCTCCCCTTGATCTCCCATCCTCCCTGCCCCCCCAAACTTCATCACACTATTGTCTGTGTCCATGAGTTATGTATATATTATTTTACTTTTTAAACTCAGCATCACTATCTGCACATTAATTTATTTAATCATTTAGCAAACACTCACCGAGTGTCTACTTCATGAAGGGTACTTTGCCAGGTGCTGGGATTAAAGTGTGAATGAAAAAGAAGCCATTCTTCGTCTCTTGGAGCTTATGGTTTAGTGGGAAAGCCAGGTATTAAACAGGTAATCACACAAAGGACTCAGCCACCACTGGTCAGTGCAGGAGCAGAGAAATGCAGAGCGATGCAGTGAAATTGGAGTAATAGTGTCTCCTTTTCAGGCCCCAGCACGAGAGAAGCACAGTGAGTGGTGGAGTGATTGTTGGAAGTGTTGTTGGTATTATGATGATGTCATCCCAAGTGAAAGCATGATCGACAGTGCAGATAACTAATTGCAGGTTGTGTGATGAAATATGGTGAGTGCAGGCTGAGGCAGTTTAAGGCATGACTAAACTGAGTTATAATACATTTTTTCCAAGGGAAGGCTGTCATCTTCTAGGTGTCAAAGCAGGTGTTACCTCGATGGATCATTGAGTGTTGCTGTGTTAACACTGTTCTCCATCCCTGAACCTCATGGGGCAAAGTTGCTGCAGGAAGGTAGTGTCCTACTGGTTACCTTTTAAAATTGCTTTTATTTTAAACTCTTAGTTGTTAGGGATAGCCCTATAGAATTCCATATACATTCCATATTCCATATACATTCCATATACATAGAATTTCACACATGCATGTATGTTTATATATCCTATATCCTATATAATAAAGAGGTAATATACAAATTGATCATCACTCCAACATATAAGATGGCTGCCCCCATGTGGACACCAGATGGCTGCCACAAGATGACCAGCAGGGGAGGGCCGTTGGAAGGGACCAGGCCTGCAGGGGAAGGCAGTTAGGGGTGACCAGGCTGGCAAGGGAGGGCAGTTAGGTGTTGATCAGACTAGCAGGAGAGTATAGAGGATGATCACGCTGGCAGACAGAAGAGGTTAGGGGCAATCAGGCAGGCAGATGAGGTTTTGGGAACCAACAGTCCTGGATTGTGAGAGGGATTTCAGATTGGAGACGGTGCAGGATGGGCTGAGGGAGAATTGGACTTAAGCAGACTGAACACTGCTATGATGAAATGGAATGACAGGTAGAGACTATAGTCATGCCTCCCTTACTAGCAGTCATGTTATTGGGCATGTGAGTGTGTGCTAGTAACTGAGCTCAGTGATTTGCATCTAGTATCTCATGTCATTCTTAACACCAGTCTGTGAGTTAGGTGTAATTATGCCCATTTTGTAGGAGGGGACCATCCAAGGTCACATATCTAGCAAACAACACAGCTCGCCCTGAACTTAGATGTCTGACTGTGAAGCCTATTCTCCTGACTGGACATTCTGTTGTCCCTATTCATTTTCTAGTTGTGGAGGCTGCATAGATGCCCACTCCTCTCATTTGCTATTAGAGCCCTATAGTCTGGCGTGGTGCCCAGCCCTGGGTAAGGCATATTGGTGCTCTTCAGTTGCAAATGAGAGAAACATAACTCAAACTGCTGTAGCCATCAAGCAGACTTTATTGGCTCATATAAGCAAAGGTGCTGTCCGGCGCTGAGGTGCTGTTCCTCAGACACAGTGGCTACAGGTGGACAGGTGAAGTCATTAAGACTCCTTTCTCCCCTCCTTCAGCTGCGGTCCCTCTGTGTTGGAGACATTCCCAGGAGACTCTCTCTGTGGGGAAACAATTAGAGCAGCAGCAACACTAGACAACTGAGCCAGAAATCCGAGGTTGTCTCCTAACTGTCCTAACAAAAGCCCTGGGGGTGACTCACATTAGCTTTGTTCGGGCCTAATGCCCATTTCTGAAAGCATTACCAAGCTAGGGAAACAGCATCCTTAACCCTGGGGGTGGGAGTTGGAGGAGGAGCCATCCATAAATCTCATGAACTTATGTTTCTCTTATACTAATCATTTCAAGGATAATGGATGGACAGAAACCTACAATCAGTGAAAGGGTATTCAATAAATATTTGAATAAATGAAGGAAGAAAGGAATTTACCTGTTCTATTCTAGGGCAATTTTAGGGAATTTAAAATAAGTATCTCAAAATAAGAGGTCAACAATCAGAACACATAATAAGCCTGCAGTACATTTTTGTAGTTAAATGCTCCTTTTTTGCGCAATGAGTGTCTGAAGGGGCTTTTAACAAGTCATTTTTGTTTTACTTCCCTCTAAGCACCACAGATATTGGGATAAGTGTTGGGATAATGAAGGAGAGAATGGTATGTTATGGGGGAATTGCACTCCCCAAGCTGTCTTCCCCGGAGTCTCCCATGGCAGAGGGGAGTAAGTGCAGACACTGTGAGGACCCCCGAAAGGAGGGAGCCAAGTGGAATTTCCTTGAAGTCTTGTGTTTTATCTTAAAGGTTTATGCACATTTTGGATTATACATTATGATGTTTATGTGATTCAATAACAAATTAATATTTAAAGCTAATTATAGTTGAGAAAAACAAAAACAATGTTTCCTGCTGGTTTTAGTTAAACAGAAAGGTGCTACTTAATGGAATCTTAACAATTTTGAACATTGGGTTGAATAGAGGAGAATCCATGTCACAAGTTAGTTTCATGGTCCAGGCCTTTTGGTTTGGTTTCTGATACCAAGATCCACATAATTAGAAGTTTCATAATGACTTGGAAGACAAACTTAAAATATTGCTGAAGAGGGGTGGGGAGGTGTAGTGTTGATGACATACCTGTTCTTGTTAACATCTCTGGCTCCCTGATAGTGTCCCTCCTGTCCCTCCTTCTTCCCCGTTCCCCCTGTTTTAGTCAAATAATCAGAGGACTCCCAGAATCAAGAGCTCATTGGCAATTATATTTTTAATTTTATCATTGATGTTTCCATTTCCATTGGATGTAAATGAACTAAAGGTCCCAAATAGCACTTAGTCTTCATGATCAGTACCATGATGAGTCCTCACGATCCAACTTTCAAACTTCATTTTCATCTCGGCCATCTTGTCTGTGACAGAAACATTCAACTTTGATGTGGTTCTTTTTGTGTTTGAGTTGTTGCTTGAGTATAAGTCTGTTAGAGTAGCCAAGTCTGTGAACTACTGCATCATTAGGGTAGAGAACAAATTCATTCAGCTTATTCATATTTTTTAAATGAATATATGATGTAGGGGTTTTTTCCCCTATGAGGAAAAATGGGAATTAAACCCTGCATTCAAAAATTTTGACTGGTGCCTCCTTGCACAGCCAACATAAAAGCCACTGACCTGTGCATTACAGATTTACTATAGAAGAGTAGTACTCAATTTACAATATGCATGTATTAAAAATAATTTTAGCTGTCTCTTTGAACATGCCGATCTAATTGGGTGTCAGACTCATTGAGGAGTGTTCCCAATGAATGCTGTAACAGACTGGTATTTATAAAAAGTTTTTCTTTCCATACATTTGTCCAAATCTGCCTACATGTTGGTGTGTCAGTGTCAGCCTAGATGAAAACTCATATATTTTGTTTAACATTTCTTCACCAGATGGTTCCACTTCAAAAATCTTGAGGATAAATGTCTTAAGAGACATATTCGCCGAAACCGGTTTGGCTCAGTGGATAGAGCGTCAGCCTGCGGACTGAAAGGTCCCAGGTTCAATTCTGGCTAGAGGCACGTACCTTGGTTGTGGGCACATCCACAGAGGCAGCTGGTCGATGTTTCTTTCTCATCAACGTTTCTAACTCTCTATCCCTCTCAATTCCTCTCTGTGTAAAATCAATAAAATATATAAATAAAAAATAAATTAAAATTAAATTTAAAAAAAGAGACATATTCACTGTAGGGACTTTGCTATAGGGTTATGGGTTGCTAGTGGACTTTCCAAATCTTAGCTCTTTTCTCTTAAGGTGGTTCAGATTTTCTCCTACGTGGGGAACATGCAGGATGGAAGCTTTGCTCTGGCCTTCTGGACCTGGGTGGGAGAAGGGGCTAGGGAGGGGTCTTAGCATTCAGCTTGCAGACATTCACTTCATCTCCTGTTGTGTACTCCCATGCCTCTTACCTTTTTGTCTGTTTGGTATTAGTTTCTCCCAAGTCCAGCCTCACATCATCTGTATGGGATGGGGGGAGGAGGGTTGCTTAACTGAAATGTTGGTATGGGAACATAGACATCTAACTGCTTAGTTTATAGACCTTCAGCTTGCATATGGTCTTTCAAGCCCATTAAAACATGACCTTTAACAGTGTCATTCAGCAATTTTTTTAAGTTAGTTGTATTTTTCCACAAAACAGTTTTGACCACATCTCTAGTCTAGAGTGACATCAAATATTTTCTGAGTAAGTGAGGTTTTTCTTTTATAGAGAATCCGTAACCAATCTTGAAGGTAGCTTTGAGCAATCTTTTTATTCGTTTGCTCGATTGAGCTTTATATTATGTTGCTCCAGGTCAGTATGTGGTTTCAAGAAATTTAGATAGTTTTTCTTCCTACTTTGCA
This sequence comes from Vespertilio murinus, assembly GCA_963924515.1. Classification (NCBI taxonomy): domain Eukaryota; kingdom Metazoa; phylum Chordata; class Mammalia; order Chiroptera; family Vespertilionidae; genus Vespertilio; species Vespertilio murinus. Next base: position 99,247,646 of record OZ004709.1, read on the forward strand.
TGATTGCTTAATAATATGTCATTCCAAAATGAATGGCTCTGCACTTCTTGCACACATCCTCCCACCTAGGAGTTTTCAATGTGAGCCTCATTTGCATCTTAACATAATAAGGCTTATATTTTGAAGAAATAGCCTATGCACCATTTCACATTCCCACCAGCAATGCATAAGGGTTCCAGTTTCTCTACATTTGGAGAAATGTCAAGTCCTTTTTTCATTTAAAGAGAAAGAGAGAAAGGGAGAAAAAGAGAAAGGAAAGAAGAAAGGAAGAAAGCCCTTTGTGATTGCTGTTCATGAGTTGTTCGGGGAGAATCCTGTCACTATCAACTCATTCTGGGGGCCCTCAAGGACAGTGAATTTAATGTCTGACTCATTCCTCAATACTTTCAGGTGGTTATTAATTTTAATCATTGTCTTGTACATTTACATGGTTTTAAAACATCTATTTTTATTTTCTATTTTAAAAACACAGTTGGCATTCCTAATTGAAAATGTAATTTTTAAATCATTATATATAAACAAGTAAATAACGAATGATTACCAAATAACCAGCATTAGGATTTTTATTATGTTAGTACTATGAAGAACTGGATTTGAGAGTAGTTGTGTGTTTGTAAACAGAATTTTTCATCAACTGCAATGATGGCAGAACAGGTGGATTTTTATGTAATCAAAAGTGAAACAAAAGGTAGCATTCAAAATGCCTCACAAGGTGATAGGACAAACATAAATTTCCTTTGGCTTTATGGGGCCCCAGGAAGTTCCAAGTTCGCACAGGTTCTAGCTATGGGACCACAGCTGGAGTGGCACTGGCTCTGACCTCTTGCACAATACAACCTTACTAAAGTGGTGTACTGTTTTTACTTTATGAGGACCATAGCTGTAGTATTTATAGGTGCTAAATTTTGCAATCTGTTATGACTTTCATAAAAAAAGACCCCAAACAAATTAGCTGATGTGCAAAGAGGGGATTCTGCTTATCTTGCTAACTATGACAAATGTTTTTAAGAGGAGAGAAATTCAAAGCCTGCTCCCTGCACCTTTAGCTATTGAGTAGGAAGCATTGTATTCATCAGGGCAGCTTTCCAAATAATTATACCTCAGGGTGGGGTCTAGGATTCAGGGAAGATGATCTTTCTGTTCTCTATAGTGATTTTAAATTGGTAAGGTGAAAGTTAGGAAGACAGAAAACCAGAACACATCCCAGTTTTACACACTGATAGGTCTTCTGATCCAGAAGTTGCCAACCTTTCAGATGGCATGGACCACCAGTGGTCCGAGGACCACCAGTTGGCCACTGCTGATTGGGAGATCACTTGTACTGATCTTCCTGGAATGAGGACAATAGGCTGCAGACTCATAAACAGCAATATCTGGGGGTTACTACGCCCCAGACCTACAGCATAGTGGATTTGTGTGCACAAGCTGCAGAGGCTATGTTGTCCTGGAAGACACTCCCTGGAGATACTTCGAAATTGGAAGATAAAAAGATGAATACCAGGTCAGAAGATTCAGTGATGAGCAATAAGTTTAAAAGGTCCTGAGCGATGCTTACTTTTGTACATCTATGAAAAGTGGGCCTACTGAACTAGGGATATAGTAAACAGAGGTGGAGGGGATGCACAACTTATGTTTAAGCAAGGTGAGCTCTTATTTATGTACAGAGGCTACAGTTCCCAGCGGATACAGAGGCCAACGTTCAGGATAAGAAGATGCCAATTCCTTCTTTGACTTAGGAAACTGAACTACATTGGAGACCAACATTGGACCATTAATTCACTTTAGAAAGGAAAAGTAAAATCACCTAATGACTCAGTTCATGCTTTCTGAAAATAAGGAACAGGGATAAAACTAGGATGTCAAAGCACTCTCTGATTTGATCCTTTGCTAAGTTAGTTTTCTATCTGATCCATGTCTCTGGCTGTGATATGCTAATTACAGACCCTTCTTATATATTTACTTTACCAGGGTTTCATCTGAGCAGTTCATTAGGAGTAATAACTCTTTATACTTGAAAGAATGAAACTGCATGTCCCCAGAAATATTCTATAAGTCAGACTTTTATTTTAGTCAGATGGACTTTCAATAATGTAAATAGGAATTAGCAAGGCTTGTTTCTAATTGTCCCATTTTCCTTATTCTGATGAATAGCAGGATCATATAGCTTTTCAATACTATAGCTGGTAATAAAGCCACCTTGACTATTAATTATGAGTCACATTTATTCTCTGGAGTCCATTCTCCTGATGAGCAAACATCAGCTGTATACTTGCAGAATAATTATTCTTGTGGCAATAATTACTAGTTTATAATTACTGACTTTTCTGAGATGGAAAGATATTCTCTTTATTACTGTATTTTCTTTTGCACTAGTACCCAAGTCAAGCAGAAAAAAAAATGTCAGTGAGAGTATTGAGTTTAATTGTATAATAAATCACAGAAAATATTAATTTAATTAAATTCAAGTAGTATACAAATTGAGTACATTGTACTTGCTGTCAGCATGTTAAAAGACCAGGGCAAACGGGAGAGTTCATTCACACTGAAGGAGTATAAGCAAGCATGATGTCTAAATGCAACGTGAGATCATGGATTGTAGCCTAATTTGGGAGGAAATAATCTATCCAGGGCATTACTGGGAAAATTTGAATTTTATGTTAGATTAAATTAGATTTTATGTTAGATACCAGCACTGTATCAATGCTAAATTTCCTAAAGTTTATTAATGCCTTGTGATTATGTATCACCTCCCAGGGCTGCTGTAAGGAAGCCACCAGCTGGGTGGCTTAAAACAACAGGAAATATTGTATCACAGTTCTGGAGGCTAAAGCATCTGAAATCCAAGTGCTGGCAGGGCCACGCTCCCTCTGAAGGCTCTAGCAAGAGTCTTTCCTTGCCAGCTCCTGGCTTCTGGTGCTTGCTGGCCTGTCACATGGCCTTTCCCCATGTGCCCGTCTTCACATCGCTGTCTAAGGACACTAGTCATAGGTTTAGGACCCAACCTAATCCAGCAAAATCACATCTTAATTTAACTAATTACATTCACGGAGATCATATTTCCAAATAAACTTACATTCTGGGGTTTCAGGTGGATGTGAATTTGGGGAAGAACACTGTTCAGCAATGAGATTACAATGAGACTTGCCTAATTTATAGGAGACATGTGCTGAAGTATTTCAGGGTTAAGGATCGTGATATCTGTCACATATTCTCAAATAGTTCAGCCATAATAATAAAATTATGTATATATTTATGAAGAGTGAGACAAAGCCATGTGGGATAATTTTAACAATTCATGAGTTTCAGTGAAGGATATAGAGATTGTATAATTTTTATAATTTTTCTATAGGTTTGAAACTTTTCAGAATAAAAAATTTTCTAAAAAGAAAAAGAAAAACCACAGAAATAGTAATATACATTTCCCCCTGGACATTGTCATGTCTGAAATGTTGCCTGAAACTATAAATCTAAAGATACAGCTAACATTGGCAATGGCAGAGGCGAGAGATAGGTTCACTTTAATATCAAAAGCAGTCCTGCGCTCTGCACTACCTCTGTTCTCCTCATGGGAGATGATTTTTTTTTAATGGCATAAGCAGGTTTGAGTCAGGATTTTGTGTTTCTTGCAGCTGGAAATATTCTACCTCAATTGATGCACTACTGCCAGGCTCTTATATTAGCCATCTTAATGTCAATATACTTTGTTTATTTGAAACAAATAAAAAGACTCACTTCCATGGATTATCTATGTTTATAAAAGTAATTTAATATTTTAATCAAAATTCCAAGGCAGGGTTTCAAATTAAATGCTTGGCATTTTGCCCAAGATTTGGGTATCCTACATAATAAAAGAGTAATATGCAAATTAAACATCACTCCACTCCACAAAGCCACGCCCACAAGCCATGCCCACCAGGCAATCAGAGCAAGTATGCAAATAAACCCAACCAAGATGGCTACAGCCACAGAGAGCAGGAGGGAGGCGTTTCCCCAGCAATGGAGGAAGCCAAGCTTTCCACTGGCCCTTGCTGGCCTAAGTCTCCACTCAAAGCTACAAAGTTTCAATTGTAGAAAGTATATCCCAGATACCAGGGCCTCTGCTTGGGTTGCTGGGCAGGCACGCATGGCTGGCCTGCAAACCACCAAAGGCCCTTTGCTCAGGCTGCCCCATGCCCCAAAGGAACCCCCACCCTGATCCGGGACATCCTTCAGGGCAAACCAGCTGGTCCCACCCATGCACCAGACCTCTATCCTATTTAATAGGAGTAATATGCAGATTGACCATCACTCCAACACAGGAGGGCAGTTGTGGGTGATCAGGCAAGTAGGGGAGGGGCAGTTGGGAGCTGCCAGGCCTACAAGGGAGGGCAGTTGAAGGTAACCAACCCCGTAGGGGAGGGCAGTTAGGGGTGACCAGCCTGGCAGAGGAGGGAAATTGGAGGCAAACGGGTTGGCAGGGAAGCAGTTAGACATCAATCAGGCTGGCATGGGAATGATTAGGAGTTGATCAGGCTGGCAGGCAGAAGTGGTTAGGGGCAATCAGGAATGCAGACAGGCGAGCAGATGGGAGCCAGCAGTCCTGGATTGTGAGCGAGATGCCCCAGATTGGAGAGGGTGCAGGCTGGGCTAAGGGACAACCCCCCCACCTCACCTCCATGCATGAATTTTGTACACCGGACCTCTAGTATAATATATGACCTTATTGTCCCTTTGAATGTTCTGGGTTAAACTGTGTTTTTTAGAGACAAATAAAAGTTTAGATTTTCCCTCATGATTTTTGTTCCTGGAGGAAAAACACCCGCAAGAAATGTGCAATATATACATTTCTATTTTCGCAACATGTGTATTTATCACTATTGCATATAATGGCATACTCTGCAGCCTGGGGAACATGTTGAAAGTGTGTGTGTGTGTGTGTGTTTGTTTTGTTTTCTCGTAGTTTATAATACTTTTTGGATTATACAATGCACTGTACTTGGCATTTCCTGAAAGACATAAAAAAGAGCTGTATAGAGTACATGATGCAGCCCTTTGATGAGAGACAGCCGCGCTCAGGACGGGCCATGGATGGGAACAGAGAGCTTTCCAAGCAGGTGGCTCTGCCTCCTCCTGGTCCCCCAGGAGCCTGGACTTGTTTGTGTGCAAAGCCTGGGTCTAATGGCGGGAGAGCCAGCTTGTAAAGCTATGCCCATGGGCTCAACCAAACAGGCGCAGTGCCTGTGCTTCTTGAAGATGAATGAATGCTGCCGTAAACAGGGGCTTTTACTGCGCAGCCTGTCGTGTGCAGGGAGAGTGCTATAATGAAATACTAGTACAGACTGCATGCTATAGAAGTCAGGAACAGAAGTTCTTCGGGTACATTCTCTAACGTCTCCCGCCATGAGATGTGCTAAGGGAGAAATGCAGCAGGCAGGGCTAGGTCTCCAGGCCTCGGAAAGACCCGCTGGGGTCTGAGACCCTTGATGGCAAGGACAGAGTGCCTTCAGTTAAGCACACAGGAGAGGCGCTAAGTGAAACATAAGCTCCTGGAAATCTGAGTGGGACCCAGGGCTGTGTCTCCCAGAGCTGGGAGCTGGGGTTATTCCGAATCCAGAGCTGCTGGTCTGGGGCCTGTGCAGCAGGTGTTGCTGGCTCTTCGCTGGAAGGAAGGCTGCGAGTGAGGGTGGCCAGTGCGCCTGGGCCTGGGTGTGCTGCCAGCTGGCTTTCTGCCTGCTGCTCCCACTTTCACCACTTAATTTCTCGTTTCTCTCCATTCTCCACGCAGCTCTGGCTCACTGTGGTCCCTCCAGCCCATCTGTCTCTCATCCTTACAGTTTGTCTTTTTGCACCTCCCCATTCCACTCTTTCAGTATTTTCTATTAGGATTTTGTTCCAGTTTTACGCAACCAAGGCTTGGAACATGCAGGTCAGTCAGGTAACTAGCTTAGTCTGAGTTCTACAAGCTAAAACTCCTAAGCCCCCAACTTGTTTTCCTTGGTCAGACCCCCACACAGAGACAAATAGAGATAGAAACGAGATTGGAGTGAGACACAATTTATTACCTTGCTCGGTGGCTTCCGGGCTCGGCAACAGATGCGTCACAGACCGTGAAGTGAAGATCAGACAGACAAGAGACGTGGTCCGGTTGGAGGTGAGGTCACCTAAGTGATGCCCTCAGCGTCTCAGTTTATATAGCCCTTATGTTCAGGGCTGGCCTGTCCATATTTCAGGGCTGGCCTGTTCATATTTCAGGGTGTGGTGAACCTTCTGTCCTTATCTGTAGTTCGCAGCCGGCGCCGCTCCCAGGTCTTCAGTCTGTGTGCAGTCCGTGCTTCGCCCTGTCACCACTCAAGCTTACATGCTAGGGTTCAGATGGAGTACAGGCCTTCATTCCATTTTGTAATGCTTTTACACAATTTCACACATAATTATAACTTATATTTAACTTCTATATACTTATATGAGATCTATATTATACCAAATCTAAGCCTTATCTTAATATTATATCAGATTTCTAAAGAAACAGGCTTTTGGCCCCGTGTCCCAGGCCATGTCATTGTGATGCCCATCTCAGCTCCGGCTGCAGAGGCTGGCAGGCAGTGGGGTCAGGGGGAACAGAATAGGGTTACCTAAGGCTGCTTCCTTCAGGAAGAGCTGGGATTGACACCATGATTGACACATCTGGTGTATCCAAATATTGCAGAATATTTTCATTGTGACCCTCTGGTGTCATGGACACTTTAAGATGGATGGGTTAGGTCACTCCGAATTTAATAGATCTAGACAAGTTACCAGGAGGAAGCATTACATTTAAACTCTTAATGTTCCTTTGTTATAGGGTGTTTGTCTTAAAGGAAGATATAGGGAGAACATCTTTCTTTGAGATAAAGGCAGTGGAATGAGAGAACTTTGATTCAGCAGCCTGAAGTTCTCACGTACTGAGTGGACTTCCCATGAGAACAGCCAGAACAGTGTGATGGTGCTGTACCAAATTTAAGTATTTAATTCAAATTGATTAGGATCTGATAACAGCTTTAACTGGAGGAACTCAAGGAAATGTCTATGATCCCATTTATTAAGCCTACCCATGGATCTATAGAGGAGGTTGAGTGCATGTAGACAGGAACCATGAGCATTGGGCACTAAGCCAGGAAAGCTCACGTGCCATCCTATCTAATCCCCAGGACACCTTCAGGGGACAGTTAGACTCATTATTTGACTGAAAGCACTTAGGCCTGAGAGAGGTAAAGCAGCTTGCTCAGGGAGGCAAAGGGAGTGGCCAGCTGCAACTGTGAATGGGCGCCTGTGCTCCTGGGTCTCTTACAGTGCTCTCCTCACTACCCAAGCAGCTTTTATTACGTGGTGATGCTCTGCCCTCCAGCCTGCAGGATTCTGTACAGGGGTTAAGGCAGGAACACACAGGGCAGAGCTTGTGGGAAGAGTGCCCCGCAGGGGAGAAGGAGACACTGAGGCAGACACCAGAGCTTTGTAGGGTGTGCTAATTGCTTGTTGTCTGACTTTCCCTGGGAGCCTTTGCTGATGACCTGGCAGGTCACAAGCGGTAGCCAGCTAGATGAGGACATGATGTGTGGATCAGAATTTTTCCAACTGCTCTGGAGGGTTTGTGCTAGTGCACCCTGAGGGTAGGAACTGGGTGCGGGCAGTCCTTCGGCTTTCTGAATCACTGGGAGGCATCTAGGATGTGAAATAGGTCAGAAAGAAGATGGGACCTGTGTGAAAGCAAGCAACTCCGTGTCGCAGATCATGGTGGTGTGTACCAGGGGAATTTGCTTCTTTCTCAGTGATGAGTATTTGTGGGGAGAAGGTGCTTCCAATGAACCGTTGTATTAAAGGTGATCTAAGAACAGACCTAACAGAGTTATATCACAGTTTGGAGCATTAGTTCTTTAACTCCAAGTTTTGTCAGCCTGTTTCAATGACCATGGGTTTGGGGAATCATTTGTGACCTTCCTTACATCTACAGCAGCCTGCAAGGAGGTAAAAAAAAAAAAATCGCTCCACCTTCTCTCAGAGGACTTGGGAGAGGTCCTCTTCTCTTAACTACAGCTTGAGAGAGTTTGTTGTTAGGTCCTCCAGTGCTTAGAGGTGAATGAGGCTGACTGGAAAAGAACAAAAACACAATGATAATATGTAGTGAATCAAAATAGAAATGTAATTGTGTTTAAATATGTACACAATTTTTTAAAGCAAATATAAAGTTGTTATGCTTCTCAAATCTTGACAATTTATTTTCCAAGATCCCCATTCTCTTCAACTTTTCAGTCAGAGCCAGTAGAATAGTATCTATTACTGTGACTCCTGGGGAAAAAACATGGTTAGTATTCCCCTGGTGTCACAGCGAGTGAGTAATGTTTTAGCTAGTGAGTAATTCCCAGAATGACGGTGACTTCATCAGTGGATCTGATGCACAAACAAAAACATCCTTTCCTTGCCTCTGAAAAAATAAAAGGTGATTGTTGGACCTTTTTGTTGATAGTAATGTCAGCCATGAGTAATATGTGTGTCCAGAACGTGAGAATACCTGGATACCTTTCTGAAATAGAACCAGAAGTTTTGACTTGATGAGGAGGGATATACACAAAGTACATACAATATTTTTTTCTCCCTCCCTTTTGATTTATAATGAGATGCTCTATGTGTTGTATCTGTATCTGACATTTTTATTATTGTGCCAATATCTCTATTTGTCTCAATAAATAAAATTTTTCTAATATCATAAAATTTGAAAACACAGTGGTCTTGGTATTTCTAATGTGAGTAGGAAAGGTGACATTAAGTTAAACAGATTTCTCTGATCCCTTCCATCAAATAGATGCTAAGTACAGGAGTCAAGAAAGAGGAATAAAACACACTAGAAAATTCTCTACTATTTGCCATTCATATTCTGCCACGTGTACCAATATATTTGGAATAATTTTCATTGGACAAAGTTATAAATTGAGATATTCCTGAGGCTCAGAACTTACACGGCTGATGTTCTCCCATTGCCTTGTGATTTAGATGAACTTATGGATAGGGTAAAAGTTCATGGCCCCATATATTCAGCTGCTCTTGAATGTAACATTCAGTAGTCCCACAGATACTTAAACTTTCTTATATGCAATGCAGAATTCATTCGTCTACTTTTCCCTTCCCTTTCCTAAACATGAGTGAACAAACTAAGTTTTTGTCTATCCTGATCTCTGTGAAGGCAGAATTCTAGAAGCCATCTTTATTATTCTGCATCTCTTTGATTATTGTTATGGACTAAACTGTGTCTCCCCAAACTCATATGTTGAAGCCCTAACCTATATCGTGATTGTATTTGGCTATTAGGAGAGTAATTATTATATAAGGTGATAAGGCTCAGGCACTAATCTGATAGGATGGGTGTCCCTATGAGAAGAGACACACCAGAACACCATGTGAGGACACAATGAGAGGAAACACTTTAGGTGTCTCTAAACACCCGAGGTTTCGCCTGAAAGCTGGGGAAACTAAACCTGCCCACACCTTGATCTTGCAGTTCCAGCCTCTAGAACCGTGAGAAGTAAATTTCTGTTGTTTAAGCCCACAGTCTGTGATCTTTTGTTTGGCAGCACAAGCAGAGGAAGACAATCATCATGGCTTATGTTCCTCAGAATATTGTTGGAATAACGTAATAACATGACATGACATCCTTTGCATACGTTTTACTTCAAGTTGCTGCCTGGTTATAAAGAGGGTGATTTCTGCAACTACCCTCACGGGCACCATCTGTTTCCCAAAGGCCCCGCTAAATCCTTTGGGAGTTAGATCATTCTCTTTGGAAAGCAACCAGCCTGTCATCATCCCAGTTGATTTTAACTCCTTCAGCTATTAGCTAGTCTCGCTCTTGTCAACAGCTTTGCTGTGATTCGAGTGTTTTCTAAGCACTGCTTCCATGGCCTTTATGAAATACTGAATCTTTGTGAGATTTGTGATTATTTTCACTGAATTTGAGTTACACTTTTGAATATGTACCCCATCTGACAATCAGGAAGATTGATTATGACACTGAGCTGATAGGGAGAGAGAGACGAGCACTAGGCAAGGCTGTATCAGCTGGAGAATTCATGCCCGTGCTCAGTGCACCATGAATATTGTATGAAGGCAGCTTATGCTTTCCCATCAACCCCTTTAATGTAGAGACATGGGTATTCATATATACAAATAGCAGAGAGCATAGAAACCTATGGAGACAGTTACACAAAGGAGAACACAGCCTAGTTTGCTCCCAGAAGGACATATGGAGACATATCTCTGCTGATGAAACAACCCTTAGCATTTTATTTACTAGAGGCCCAGTGCATAAAAATTCATGCACTGGAGGGGGATGTCCCTCAGCCCATCCTGCCCCCTCTCACAGTCCAGGAGCCCTCAGGGGTGGGAGGCGACCTGGTGATCAGGGAAAGGCAATGTCCCATCACAACTCTGCTGCTGCCACTGCTGGCAGCACAAGCCTAGGCCACCCCTGGTTACCTGAGCTTCCACCAGTCCTAGGTGTCTGGGAAGTCACCATCCGAGGCTTGTCTGTGCCTCCGCCGACCTTGCTTGCCTGAACCTCAGTCAGTGGGGGGTGCAAGAGGACCTGAGGCCCCTGGTGGGGTTGAGGGGACTCTGACGGCGGGTGCACAGAGCTGCCGGCTCTGGCTGAAGAATGGAGGATACTCTCAATGACATGAGTTATAACTTCCAATTTGTTGGACACCACAGTCAGGCTTCAGCTTTGGAGGAGGGAAGAAGAGAGGGATGGGCAGCTCTTTGGAGGAGCCTGGAGGATCTGTCAGTGGGGGTTGAAGGAGGATATGAGGCCCCTGGTGGGGCTGATGGGACTCCCTTGGCAGGCATGCGGAGCAGCTGTTCCCCCCCCCCCCTGCTGTGGGCAACACCATCTTATGATGTCATGATGGTCAATTTGCATACCACTTCTTTATTATATATGAATTATTTATTTTCAGTTACAGTTGGCATACAATATTATATTAGTTTCAGGTGTAAAATATAGTCCTGAAATAGCCTTTAGAATTTTAAAAGCATTTTTGTACCCATCATTGTATTGAATTTGTTATTTCATGTCATGTAGTTGGAGATAAATTGCTGTTTATTATTTTCTTAGTTGATGGCTCCTACTAATCAGTAACTACTAATTCACAGAATAAGAAATTAGTAGTAATAATAGTTATAAAGGTAATAAAATTGTGTGCTTACTAGGTTCCAAATACTAAGCTAAGTGCTTTACTCCTGGTAGAGTGTATGAATTCACTGAATGAATCAGACCCTCACTCCAAAGGGTCATGGGTTGGCATGACATGCCCTTGCTCTGCCATCCAAATGCACAGAGCACTCTGTAGAGTGTGCAGTGAATGGCGCCAGTCTAAAGATAGCTTATAGAAATGTCTGGTCAGTAGTCTAGGAAATTAGCCATGAACAGAGAAGAAATTATATAAATGTGTCTAGGGACATGTTTGGAAGCCCATTCTTATTAGAACTAAACTATGATGACATCCTTTGGTTATTCATTTGGGCTTAAATCTGGTACAGGAAAGTGGTCTTAAGAGATAAATTGGAGTATGTTTTCATCTTTCCTAAATCTCAGAAACAATCAGCTTTAGGAATTTCTGTGGATTTTTTGTTCATGCTTAAGAATGTGAGAAAAATATTTTCTGTTTATATTTTTATCAGTTAAATCCCTGAAGAATATCTCTTTTATACAAGATGCAACTAATAATATCACGGTGATTTTCTAATTGTCATGTCACTAAATAAGTCATCAGCTTATGAAGGTTTACAAATTGTCATTTTGCATGGTTATAGTATTACAAGCAATCTTTGCGGCTTTTTAATGCCAACAGTAGACTGTTTAGCTCTGCTTGGCTAGCCTCCAGGATAATAAGCCATTTGCTAGTCTGTACTAAACTTGTGAAATAGCAAAGGTAGATAATTAAACCACGCCACAGATATAGCAATGGTTGGTTCTGTGCAATGCTAATAATGTGTTGAACCGGAACCAGCTTATCATTGGAGTGCTAAGAGTGATCTGCAAAAATATTTAGTAATAAGAATGATCTAATAGTCCAGTGAAATTAACAGAAACTCAAAACAAGTAAGTCTAGTGCTAACCCAAGGACTTGAAACGAGTGTAAAACATGCCTTGATCCTAAGTGTATTGGAAGGACTTAGTCTTAGCCAACAGGCCTCTTTAGTTACTTTGCTTCAGATAATGCTCTCAATGCAAACGGATTGTCTTAGGACTGTGGGTCTAATTCTCTGGTGCATGGTGTAGACAGCCAGACATGAGTAGTTCTCAGAGGCAAATATTTTGCTGGCTTATGAGTCTGGTGAAAAAGATAGAACATTTTGGAACACCATCATCAGAGTCTCTACCTTTCTAGTTTCCTTTCTGGGAAAGAGAAATTCCCCTGGGATTTCATAGACAGTCTCCAGTATCATTCTAAGACAGTGTTGTACTTGCCACTTAGATTTGTGGAATGAAGGAATTTAGCTAGTAGCTAAATACATCTGCCTAACTGAATTAGAGCTCCTATTTTTTAGAGCTGATAATAAACAGATTTGAGAATAGAATTTAGCAGAGAGATTGCCAAGAAAGAACAAGTAGAATGCTGCATCAGTCAGGGTTAGGTTTGCCTCTGGGGGACCAATAACAGTAGCTTCAATTACATAATTGACTTCTTTTTTAGATGAAAGAAATCCAAAGGTAGGTGGTTCACAGTTGGTATGATGGCTTCACCATGCTATCAGGACCTAGGATGCTATTTCTCTGCTTTCAACCCTGATTACCAGGCTTCTACCTCATGGCCCAAGATGGCTGCTAGAGCGTCAGTCATCACATCACTTCTTCATTATAGACAGTCAGAAAAAGGAATTAACAAAAAGGACACAAAAGGACAATCTCCCTTCCCCTCAGGAGACTTCTTGGAAGTTGCATATCTTTGGCTAAAACTTGGTCGTCTGACCACACCCAATGCAAGAGAAACCAGAAAGTAAAGGGAGACTTGTAGCGACAGTATACCTCACTGAATGTTCCATTCCGATTACGACAGAAGAGACGGGAGGATATAGGGAGAAGAGCAGCAGACTCTAGCACAACCATTTATACAAAATCAGAGCTGAAAGAACTTTCATAGAAGGTGGCACCATGGATGTGCGTTAGCTTTTTCACCTTGGAAGAAAACAGAAAAATTGTTGAAGAAACTTCTTATTAGAAAGCAAATATCAGTATTTGGTAATAGATTGAAATTAAACATGAAACATTGATTCCATCTTAGCAACCTAACATTTCATATGCAGACAAAGAGAAGAGATGTGGCCCTGGAACAGAGAAGCGGAAATGATTAAATGCCAACTCCGTGACTTTTAAGGCAGTTCATTCAGCTGCCTACCCACAAAGCACTTCCCAAGGAAGTTACAGCCAAGAATTCACTTGGCTGGGCTTGTCCATTTTTCATTCATTTCAATGACCATCTCCAAGAAAAAAAAAAAAGAAAAAAAACATCCTGAAAGAAGAAAACCCGTTGAAGGACTTGGGGCATATGAGCAGAAGAATTTTCCTTTAAAAGAAAAGGAAAAAAATAGCTTAAAAATCACCTATATTTGTTTAGGAATTTTAGGACTCTATTTTCTCCATATGTGTGTGTGTGTGTGTGTGTGTGTGTGTACACATCTAAATCGATACAAGAAAATGCATACATATTCAAGATCAAGTTCATTTTACAGAATTAGGAACTTCATCTCTGTTCTTGGTTTAATGATTTTGAATGAAAACAGGAAAGAGGGGAAAGTTCTTTTTAAAAAAGCCTTGCCAAGAACATGAAAACGCTTTTAGCATTCAATAAACTGCATATTTTCCCCAGTTGGTGGGTCAGTAAACTCAATTTAATTCATGGGGGAAATGTTGGTCTGATCTTCAAAAAACATTTTGTAAACCTCAAACACAGTTTTATTTTTACAATGTCTTGAGTAGAATTTCTAGTCTCTAGGCACTTTTAGGTATTTATTTTAATTTTATTTTATTTTTATCTTTATTGTTGAAAATATTACAGATATACCCCTTTTTCTCCATTGACCCTTTCTAACCTGCCCCTGCCTCCCACCCCAGGCTTTTACCACACTATTGTCTGTGGGATATGAATATATTCATACAAGTTCCTTGGTTAATATCATTCCACCCACTCAGCAGTGTCTATCTTCCCTTTAGACTAGAGTGACCTCTCATCTGCTGTATTTAGCTAAACTTTAGAGCTAAAGGTAAATTCCAATTCTCTATTCAGTTTACATGTAATAAATGTCATTTCAATATTTTTTATTCTGTAGTTTATTATTTTACTCATATTTGTTATCTCCTTCATTAACTGTTCGTTTTAATCTGTGATGGGAATACTGATTTGTTTATCTCTGTTCTAGAAGTCTTGTGTAATTTAGAAAAAGAAGTTAGTATCATCCAATGTGTTGAAAGCATTTTTAATATAACAACTATCTAGAATAAGGTTTTCTAGACCCCACCAAGTGCTAACAAGTCATATGCAAAAATGATATAAGAATACACTTTTGCCTCATTATGAAATTTACATTTTCATTAGTAAAATGGGAATTATGAAATTTCAGACTTATAATAAATGAAAAATATTAGCCAATTGATGTCCATAGTAATTTACCATTTTTGTGCTTAATTCCTACTTGAAAGTATTTGAAATCACTGTACTCTATTTTTTTTCTTTTGCCAAAAATGCAGTACATAATGACCATTGTGTTAACTATCTTCACAAACTGCACTTAAAAGCAGCAAGTATGTCTTCCTTTTTTAAAGTTATATGAGTTCCTTACAAAATGAAGACAAATGAAGACATCATAGAAAATGGCATCTGAATAGGCAGCAGTGTTATGCACCTCATCCTAGGGCCACACCAGAAAGGCAACTAAATCAGAGAACATCCACCCTGATTTAAAAAAAATTATGCATAGTTGAAGAGATAATTTTCAATAAGGAAGGGCAGAAGACTACTAGAGAACACCACTGGCCAGCCACAATCCATGGGGAACCACCACTGTGCCCAGCAGTGAATGGTGCAGTACCTCCCAGCAGGCTCCCAAATGTCTACAGGGAATGCATGCCACCAGAGTGAGCTCCCACACCAGGCGTCCTCACCAGCCCACTGGGATCCAGTGCCCTAGGATCTGGCTCCAGGACCCTGCAGTGAGGACAAACCAGGGAAACCCTGTGTCCCACCCCCACCCCAGACACCAGGACTGACCCAGAGTGACCCGATGCCCACTTTGCCTCCACCCCCTACTGTTGGAGTGACTCGGAGCAACACAGAGCACACCCCAGTCTGGGCCCCAGGTGAGCTCCGACTGTGACCCAGAGCAACCTGTGCATGCTCCACTCCATCCCCTGGGACACTGTTGCTGGGCCATCTGGAGCAACTCAACATGCACCTCACCCTGGGAAACAGGGAAACATGGATTGAGTGACCCAGGGAAGCCTGTCCCTGCTCCATGCTGAAGAGGAGTGAACTGGAGCAACCCAGTGTGCATCTCACTCCAGGCTACAAGAAAGGGGACTGTGCTACCCAGAGCAACCCATGCCCACTTCATATGAGCCCAGGGTCTTGTTGCCAGAACAACCTGGAGTAACCTAGCATGTGCCCTATTCAGGCCACAGTGGAGCTCTGACTATGTGACCCAGAGCAACCTGCACCTGCTTCTCCCCAGCCCCTAAGATAGTCCCATAAGGGCTACCCAGAGCAACCTAGCATATGCCTCACTCTGGGCCATAAGAAAGTGCTGCCAGGGCGACCTGGAACAAGCCAGTGTGCCCAGCCAGGTACTGTGCTGCAAGCACGCTGCCAGAGAGACCTAGTGTGCCACCCTGTCACTGGTGCCGAGGCCATACAACGAACTGCATGCCAGAGGGCTCTAGATCCTCACAGGGAGTCATACACCAAAGGAACTATGCCCAAATTCCCATCACCTCAAACATCTGAAGAAGACAATTTCGGGACCATATCTGTTGGATAACAGGATACAACTCAGAGCAAAAACAATAAAGGTATGAAACTCAAGGCAGACCCAGCCTCTGGGCTAATGATTTCTGGACCATTGCCCTGATAGGGTCTTCAATTTGTCAAACCCCAAGCAGGTGCCCAGGGCCAGAAAGAGACAACAAAAATGGGGAAACAAAAAAATCAATGCCCCAAAGAAAGAAAAGGAGGAATCACCAGAAGAGGAATTAAATGAAACAGAGGCATGCAATATGTCAGAAAAAGAATTCAGAATAAGGGTCAAACAGTTCATAAACTGTATGGATGAGAAAATCAACAATTTATGTAAGAATCAAGAGGTAATCAAGAATGATATAGCTACAATAAAAAACACTATGAAAGGCTTCAACAGAAGATTAGAAGAAGTGGAGGACTGAGTTAGAAGACAGAGCAGAAAGCATACTCAATGTGAACAGCATTTGGGAAAAAAAAAATAGAAAGACAGTGGAGAGCCTAAAGGAGGTTTGGGACAAGATGAAATGAAATAACATATGTATAATAGGGGCCCCAGAAGGACAAGGAAAGGAGCAAGGATTAGAAAATCCATTTGAAGTGATAATGACAGAAAACTTCTCTGATTTGGGGGTGAAAAGTCACACAGGCACAGAGAGGTCCAAACAAGATTAATCCAAAAAGACACACACCAAGACACATTGTAATTACAATTTCAAACATTAACAACAAATAGAGAACCTTAAAGGCTGTAATAGAGAGACATAGTTATCCACAGATGATCTCCCATTAGATTATATATGATTTCTCAAAAGAAACAGATCAGACCAGAAGGGAATGGAATGAAGTATAAAGTGATGCAAAGCAAGGTACATACACAAAATAATAATAAATGAAAAATAAAATTATTCATAATAAAATATAAATAAAAGTTATATTATAAATAACATTTATTTGCATATCAGACCATCTCACGCCTCACAAGACTGTCTTGACTTGACTCATGAGAATGTAGAATTAGGTGCAGCTAAGCACTGTGCAGTGCATATCCCCACCAAACTCCGGTGCAATGTGTACCCCCACCAAACTCTTCCCGTACCCCTGAGGGTATGTGTACTACACTTTGGGAAACACTGATTTAGTATATGAAACACTGGAATTAAATAATTTGCTTAACAGGGTAGTTTAGAGGTTTTACAAGTCATTTTTCAGGAGAGTTTCATTAAGTACCCAAACCATGTAGAGAATTGTTCTGAAGATATTAGGAGATAGAGAATAAATGGAAACAAATTCTTGCCTGTATGTTGGGTTACAGTTTGGTTAAGTTATGAGACATAATGGGAGAACAACTAGAAAAACAGCTATATTTATTTATTCCTTTCTTCTTTTATTCACTTATGTGCCATGCACCCTTGTAGGTATTGGAGTTCCCTAGTGACATATAAATTAAGATCTTGTTCTCATAGAATTATAACTCTGATAAGGAAAGATAGATGGTAAAAATGTAAATGAGGGAGTGAGTGATGAAAGAGATGTTTCACATAGTAGTAAGAAATACTATGAAGAAAATAAAATTGGACAATGCCAAAGAGAGTAAGTGGGTAGAAAGGAGTAGTCAGAGAAAGTTCCTTCTGACATTGGAAATGAGGCATGAATATTAAAAATTAATGATATAATGATATAAAGGAGTCAGCAATGAGAGAGAGAGAGAGAGAGAGAGAGAGAGAGAGAGAGAGAGAGAGATTCAAACATGTACCGTAAGTACAGAGTAAAAAAAAACACAAACAGGAGATGATTACTTTAGGGAAACTTTTTTAATTCTTATGTGTCTGTGTCAATACTATGCATTTTGATATAGTTTGCATATATTTTAAGTGGGTTACTATCATCAGCCAATGCTTATTGAACTGTCAGCAAATATTTATGAAGAGCTGCTGTGCTCAAGAACACTTATTAAGTGCAGAGCACTGAATTATGAATTACAGAGATTTTCAAAAGATAGGATTCTATGGTTTAAGGGAAATATTTCAAATGAATTACAAATTAATTTGAAAAACTCCAGGACCTTCTGAGAGAAGCACTGTGCAGTCCAGATACAGCATATAAAGCCCAAAGATTGATCCAGATGGGCCATCATTTTCTTTCTCATTACCCAGGTAATAAGAATTACAGACATGGCGGGACTCATCATGCTTTGGGCTTACATGAAATCATAGTGGGCGTGCAGAAAGTAACTCAGTAGTTAAGGTTTTCGTTTGCTAATTTCCTTTTCAGGATTTTGTGCGATTTGGGGAAATTGGATGTCTCTATTATGTGTAGAGAGGCATCTCTTTTCTTGAGTGTCTTCTGGAAATGTAGGAGGAGCCTTCAGAGAGAGGGATGCCTTGCCACAGATGTCCTCTTGTTAGTGTAGAACCTGGAGGGGGCAGGTATGGGATAATCAATATATTATTTTGGAAAAATTAGAAATAAATAAATATTGTATAAAGCTTAAACAGTGGCTACAAAGTTTCTGAACACTGAAAAAATGTCCTTTCGTGGTTAAATATTTTGCATGCAGTGAGCACAGCTCCAGAACCAACTGTACAGATGTTTAGATGAATGGCTTAACTTCTGGGTACCTGAATTTACTCATCTTTAAGATCATCATAGTAATGATGATGGCTATCATTAAGTACCTGCTAGCCATAACATTTAATGTACTTTTCAGCCATGCTAAGTTGGAAGTTTTTGCTGTCTATTGCGCAGCTTGGAGAAACGGGTTCAGAGTGAGGAGGTACATGCCACAACAGACTCAAACCCAGTTCCCTTGGGCTTCAGGGTCTTCTCCCCTCACTCACCACAGTTGCTTGTTCTGAAGAATAGCAACAGTGAATGAAGAATGCTGCTGAGGAGGCTGGAGGAGGAGCTACTCCTATCTGCTGAGCAGTCCTAGTAGTAAGGGATAGGATGAGTCATCAAGAGTGAAAGTTTTGCATAGATATCCATAGATAACAATAGAGCTGTTGCAAAATAGCAGATTTGTTGCATGTAGACAAAGTGGGAACATGCCTTGATAGATCAAAAGAGGCAGATTTACCATGGAGAACAGTGCTGGGCTAGAGAGGTTATATGAGATGCAAGAGGAGAGATATGGGCCATTGTCCATCTTTTTACCAGGATGGCATAGTAGCAGGTATCTATTAACTAGTATTTTTTGCCAATGTGTACCAATCCATGTTCCTAGGTGATGAGCACACAGGATAATATCTGGTTTCAGCATCAGACCTGCATTTTCAGTATGGTGGGGTGAGTCCTAGGGATGGCAGCCAGCATGGAAAAAGCCATGGCAAGGGGGGCGCACTTGTGCATTCTCCAGGGGTGATTGACATCACCCCCAAAGAGACTCTTATTCCCCAGATCTGGCTCGAAATACTCTTAACTGTTTTCAAACATTAAAACCACATTTAAGTTATTGAGAATATCAAAAGAATATACTTTAATTAGATTATAAGCTAAATGAGAGCAACAAGCTACATCTCCTAACTTTTATTAGCAGGAAAATCTTTTTTAAAAAATTAACCTTAGACTGTTTTGTTTTCCCATTTTTCTTTGGTTGATGGTTCTGACAAGCCTGCTTTTTCCCAGTTTTGTTCTAATAGGAAGGACCTTTAAAAAAATTAAATTCTTTTCTAGAAAAGACTTTCTTTTTTTAAAAAAAAATATTTTATTGGTATTTTACAGAGAGGAAGGGAGAGAGATAGAGAGCTAGAAACGTCGATGAAAGAGAAATACCTACCAGCTGCCTCTTGCACACCCCCTACCAATGTACATGCCCTTGACACCAGGGACCTTTCAGTCTGAAGACCGACGCTCTACCACTGAGCCAAACCGGTTTCGGCAAGAAAAGACTTTCTTGAGCTTGCTCTTTTCCACGGTTAGGCACTGTAGTTAGTGACCACGTAGGAAGTGGACTCTGAGGGCAGATGATGCACCAGGGGTGGTGTGAGGTGTGTCCTGTGACTGCTTTTTTTTTTTCCTCCTACTGCCAAGGACCTGGGATCTTACTGAGATTTGTGTGAATATAAGAACAATTCAATGAAATGAAATTTGATTTTCTGAGCAATTAAATTTTAAAATGGACATCTTCCACTGTTACCTAAAACACACACACACACACACACACACACACACACACACTCACAAGAAAAACAATAACAATGAAAACAAACAAACAAACAAACAAACCCTTACAAATGTGTGCTTGTTTCCCAAATGAAGAAAATAAATTTGATGGTGATGCCCAGAGGGAAGGGGACTCGGGGCTGGGTGGAAGAGGTCAAAGGGTGACATTTATAATAGTATCAATAATAGAACTAAAGTGAAAAAGTTTAACATAAGAGAAATTTGGGATGTTAAACAATATATAAAGCTAAAGTAAAGCATAGGAAATATAATCATATTGCAATATAGTAATCTATATTAATAAAAGCCCTGTGGTCTTGATGCAGTAATGCCATCACAACCAAATGAGCAGCAGCTCTCTCAGTAGGCAGGGCAGGGTGCAAGCTACTACCGTGTTTCCCCGAAAATAAGACATCCTCCGAAAATAAGACCTACTTACAGATTTCCTTCTGAGTGAAATATAAGGCATCCCCCCGAAAATAAGACCCCTAGGCTTTGTCTCAGAATAAAAATTAATTTACCATAAACTGGTCGCTAGGGCCACCCCGACTGGCGTCTAGCAACCAGTGGCGTTACGTGGAGTCCTGATGTCACTGCTGTGTGAATGGAGAGAAATCAGCATGGAAACTTTATGAAACCTAAACTGCAAGAAGTTGTGACTTGGGTGAAGAATTCATGGGAGAAAATCACTGACAGTTGCATTGCAAACACACTGTGAGCAGGCTACCTTGACAAGAAGTACTAATTTAAAGACAGTGCTATTGTAGCCAAGACTGGTTTGGCTCAATGGATAGAGCGTCGGCCTGTGGACTGGAGGGTCCCAGGTAAGATTCGGGTCAAGGACTTGTACATTGGTTGCGGGCACATCCCCAGTGGGAGGTGTGCAAGAGGCAGCTGGTCGATGCTTCTCTCTCATCGATGTTTCTGACTATCCCTCTCTCTTCCTCTCTGTAAAACATCAATAAAATATATTTAAAAAAATAAAAAATATACAGTGCTATTGCTAAACATGAGAGATTTTGGTTCACTGATTCTGAAAGAAATGGAGTCACAGAAATTCACCAGGAAATTCAGGAATTGGATTGTTATGATGATGTTCCAGAAGATGGTGACATGATTGTCATTGAATAAATGAGTAAATTCTTGATACTGTAGGATTCACAGTTTGTCTGGTTTGTGTTGACAACTACCGTACTACTGTACTGTATACAGGTAATAAATTTTCTTTATTTTCATTTAACAATAAATGTGTACCGTATTCTTCTTCATGGAAAAATAAGACATCCCCTAAAAATAAGACCTAGTGCATCTTTGGGAGCAAAAATTAATATAAGACACTGTCTTATTTTCGGGGAAACAGGGTAGCTTTGGAGAGCTAGGAGAGGTGGAGGGCGGGGCAGCGAGCAATGAGCAGAGGAGAGCTACAAGCAGCAGAGGGTGGGGCAGTGAGCTACCAGAGGTGATGGGCGGGGTGGCCAGCTGAGGCAAGCTGCTCCCAAATGATGTTCTGGGCCCTGGGCCTCTAGTATTGTAGTAACTATGTAAGGTGCCTGTTGGGTCATAGAAATATGAGGGGAGCACTGTTAAGTATATGATTAGCTAACCACTCTGCTGTACAACTTTAAACTCTTTTTAAAATTACAAAAATTTTTAATGAGAACATAAAACAGGCTGAGGCAACATGTAAATGGAAACAACTAAAGATAACTAAACAGTAGCAGCTTTATCGGAATTTCAAATATTAGCACCTTGCTAGTGGACATCGAGTCATACAATGGGGCCGCTTTGCAAGTGAAGTCGCACTCCAGTCTGGTGAGTTCCCTCGCAGACACGGGACTGCTGCTTGGTGTTGTGTTCATTCTGGACTTCATCTTGACCTTTGAACAGTCTCCTGGATTTTAGTTCTCAGAATCCCTGCCCTTCCACAGGAACTGCTGCATGAGAAGTCCGTGATGAAGATAAGATGTTGGCATGAAAATTGATTTCAAGCAACTTCTTTCAGCATGTTATGATGACTGTACTGAATTTGTAAGAATTGTCTTACCCCAAACTGTCAAAAATCTGTGGTCCTCAGACTTGACACCTCCAAATAACCAAAGACCTAAATCATATGACTTGAGTGACCTAACTTCTCTAAGAATGACTTGAGTTCCTTTAGTAAGATCTTATTTCAATTTAAGGAAAATTAAATCAGAATTCCTGCATTCCTGGTGTTGTTACTAATGTAACTTAATGGGAACTGACTGCCCATCAGGTTGAGATTCACATAGAACCGAAAAGGACACTCCTCCAGTGTTGGCCAAGGGACAGGAGTCACACTGGTATGAAGCGTCCTCCTGGGTGGGGAATGCAGTGCTCCTTTCTACATTGCCTGGAGATGTGGATTTGACTCAGACCACACCAAATCCATGAACTGATGATTCCTGGAAAGTGTTTTCTAGGGCGGAGGGAAGTATTTATATAATAATTTGGATTTCTTTATCAGATCATGTTTCATTCCTCAGTTGCTTTCCACAACAGTATTATAATATGATCTAATAAATCAAGCTATATATCAAACTATATACACACACACACACACCTTAAGCAAATTAGTATCAAAATCTTTGTGCAATATGAGGGTAATTTTTTCTAAGTTATTTTGGTGATCACATCAACTGGCCATTTTGTGGTGTGTGTTTTTTGTTGTTGTTTTTTTTTTCCTGTATGAATGTCAGCATAAAATAAAATAGCATAACAGCTGCTCAGATTATTTACTTTACATCTGCTGTTACGTTAGCTTTTATTTTCAGCAACATGTAATATAGTTCCTTTAGTAACCTAAAAATAGCACTAGAGTTCAGAAAGTGATACATCCTAAATATAATTGGCAAACACATTTCTTCAATGTTAGGAGGTGACCTATTAATTCTAGCAGGCTATTATCATGAGCAAAGCTGAAAATTAGCCCAGCTAACACTGCTCCTTTTGCAAACAAAGTGTGACAATGATCTCTTCTCTGCCTAACATAAATCACAAAAGCCAGTGTTTTTTGGGCACATGGAATCAAACTTATGTGGGAATGATTGTGACAATGATGCTGTCAGTGGGTGGCAACATCACAGGTGACCATACTCACAAGACTGGTTGAGAATGAATGACTGTAGATGTTTTTCTGGGGGAATGTGCTTCAGTAAAATAAGGGAGGGAATCATGAGAGAAGATGATGAGGAACTGAGGAAAGATATATCTGTCTCTGGATAGTAGTGAAGAGAAGTCTCAGGGTAGCAGCAGAGGTGGAGAGGGGCCAGGTAGGATCCGAACAAGAGGATGCAGCTCCTGGCAAGTGCATTCTGGGGTGAGGAGGCTCTGGAATACTAGATATGATTAAAGAGCTTGAAAAAAAATCAACTCTGATAAAGTAAATAAAGCAAAGAAAGAAGAACAATGCAGTTAGAGACTTCTGGAAGCTATGTAAAAACTACATAATAAAATAAAAGACATTAATTTTAACCTAATACTTTGCTTGACTCTGAACAGTACAACTCATTATATACTCATGTTAATGTAAACTTTATTTTATTGAAGTTTAAACAAATAAGAATACAGTTATATTGAGGAGATGAGACTGGTTTAAGAAAACAAGTCATCATTCATGGCAGGAGATTCAAAGGTATCTGAAATTGATGATCAATAACTATTTGATTAAATAGAGTACTAAGAGATATAGGGGATAATCTCATAAGCATTCTTTCAAGACTCAGAGTTGACTACAAGAGCATGGTAATGAGCTCTGGAAGGGGTGGGACTGGGCCTGGCTGCTTTTTAATACAGGCTTTTCTGATGAATTATTTGATTTTTAACCACATTGCATGTATTAATTTAATGGAGTCCTGCATTTAAAATTATGATGTATTTAAAAAAATGTTAGGTAAACTAAGATTGTAAGTCTAGTGGAGGAACTTCGCTGGTCTTATTAAGGATGCTTGGTTTCTGACCTGGGCCCCATTGTTTACAGAACGGTTAGAATATGGAGGGACCCGGAGTATAGACTTGGGACTCAGAGAGACTGATATTAAGTCCTCTTTGTGCCCCTTACAGGCTGTGCCTGTGGCAGGTGACAATGCTGTCATTACGTACACATATACTGTGTACCTAAGGGTTGGTATTCTCATGTCTACCTCACAGGTGGAGACACAGAGACTCAGGAGGTATGTGACCTTAGGCAAGTTATTTAAACTTTCTGCACCTCAATTTCTTACACAGATATGAGTAGAACCTGTGTGGTTGTGACAATGTAATATATACTTTATGGACTATCCCTAGCATGGTGCCTGGATTTTGCACACTCAAAGGTGCTTGCTATAGTTATTAAACCCTGTGGTTTCAGCCACCCTAATGACTGTGTATTTGAGTTGGTTCCTCTCTAAAAGAAAACAAAAATTCCAAACTTTTTAACTGCAGAACACTAGAGATTGGTTTAGGAGTCAGTGTACAACTCTGTGATAATAGGATTTAGCACTGTAGGAAGAAAGTATGGGAGAACATCTACAGACACCATCTCATATATAGTCCTTCTGCAGTTAAGATGCTATCTTTTGCCAATGGTTAATAATGAATAATTATTATTCATTGTTTCCAATGAGACTGATAATCTCATAAAAAAACTAAACAATTATAAAATGTTTCATTTTTGTGAGATTATCAGTCTCATTGGAAAGAAGTGTCTGCAGCTATTTGGTAAGGAAAGTATTTAAATCAGTTGCACATTGGTTTCTAGATCTTTAGTTATCAGGAGATTCTTTTATTCTTTGTTATGTAAAATAGTACTTGAGCTTTTGCATTATATTTTCCAGTTGCTATTGCAAAAGAGAATATTTAGCTAATCCTTCTTCCAGGGAATTCGAGATACTATAGAGTGTAAATAAAGCAATATAAAAATAATTTCATCGGCCCAATGTGCAGCTGAAATTTTAAAGGAAGTAATTTATACCCCCTTATGTCTGAGACATTTTAGCATATTTTATTTCACACAGTCTTCACAGTAACTCTTAAGGAAACTACAGGCACACTTTGGATATTCCAGATAATCTCAGTAAAGTGAGTTACAGTACTTGTGCTTGTGGAGGGTCTTGCCGTCAATTTGTAAAAATGCAGCATCTGTTACACACAGTAGAATGAAGTGTGATAAACCAAGGTACATCTGTATTACAGCCAGTTCTCCTGACTTGTGGTAGTTATCTAAAATAATAAAAGACTAATATGCAAATTGTCCCCTCCAACAGGAGTTCCACCAGGGGGAGGGGCTGGCCTTCTCTCTCCCCAGCCAGACCCCAGCCTTGCACGAATTCAGGCACCAGGCCTCTAGTGTTCTATAAAGTTGCTAGGAACATGGAACAGTGAACACAAAATTATTGCTCCTAGGAGAAAATTCATGAGTAGGTTTCTCCAAGCCTCTGGTCACGTTTTTGCCAACTGACCAATATATAAGCTTATTTTATGTGTACTTCTTTATATACTACATATTATTGACTCATTAACACTGAACTGAGGGCCAACAGCATGATGAATTCATGATTGAAGGAAGCTTCTCTAACTAACACACGCATTTCCTCTGTCAAGCACGTCACAGCCTTCTTGTGCTAGGAACACTAGGCAGCACTTCAGCACCATCTTGGGGGCCCTTTTAAACAAAACCACCAACAAAAAGAACAAAACATGGAAAGTGTGGCACTGACTAGACAATGAAAAGGACACTTGTTTACAGTCTGAGAGTGTGGCCTTATCCCCTCAACTGGAATCATGAGTTTTCTGTACCTGTCCTTGACTGACCCCAAAGGGCCACAGGAGTGATTGGAAGTTTAAGTTAACTGCACAGCACTTTTTGTTGAGTAGATTAACTGGAAAATATGGAATATGCAAATAATAAAGATCAACTTTGTGTGTGTGTGTGTGTGTGTGTGTGTGTGTGTGTGTATACTTATATATATAAATTAAAAATTGAAGCTTAAGCTGAGTGAATTCCCTAACTTTTACACAAGACATAGATGGTACAACTGGTTCCTGTGCATTTTGCTCTTGTTTGTTTGGTATATGCCAGCTGCTGAAATAACCTTTTGCATATGTAGAGACCACAGGGGCTTAACAAGATCCACAGGGATGTGGGGTGGAGACTCCTCTCACTCTGGCCACTCAGGGATTCAGGCTCCTCTATTCCCCCGTCATTTCCAGAATCCCCTGCATCCTGAGACCTGACCTGCAGGAGAGAGGGAGAGTGCAGAGGACCATGTGGGAAGCTTTAGGGACAGGCCTGGATGTGGTTTACCTTATTTCTCTCTACATTCCACTGGCCCCACCTCACATGGAGGAAGCTGGGAAATATTCCTTTCTTATGTGCTCATGCAGAAAAGGAAGTAGGATTTGGTGAACACTCTGCGTTTTTTTGGTCATGCAATATAGAGAACATAATCATATTTTTATGCTATTTTTCTGAGACATTTTAAAAAGTGTTGGGACTTACAGTCTATCAGTTGGAATTCAATTGAAGAAGGGAGTGAACATTGAGATTTGTTTTCTGTTTCCTTGTATGCCAGGGACAAGTGAACTGATTATTTTTTAGACTTATCTAGGTGTTTCAACAGTCTTTCCCAAGAGAAATGACTTGGTTTAAAATTAAAATAGATACAGGACTCATTTTTCCCCTCCACAAATTTTCTGCACTCAGGTTCTGCCTCCCACAGTTGAAGCAGCCATGATGAGGCACTTGATTGCATGGCTTGTACTGTTACTTTGGAGTAATTGCCAGATTGGCACACACAGCAATTGGTGTGTGAGAGGTGATCAGATGTGAACATTTCCATTCAATCATCTCCCTGGAATTCAGACACTTCATTGCCTCTGGCTTCAGAATCAGGACCAGTAATTGCAGCCCCGGGATGAACTGTGCATGGGAAGCAGGCTTTTTCAAGTGTAATCAGCAGCACACTCACACTTGCCTTGGAAGTCAGAGCGGAGCACTTTCCTGCCTCTCTCTGTATGCTGAAGCTGTAGTAATCTCAGAAGTAGTTGTTGTTTAGAAAGTATAGCAGGAGGAAATAAGAGATCAACCGAAGGACTTATACACATGCATATAAGTATAACCAGTGGACGCAAAACTCTGGGGAGGGAGGGAATGTTTTTGTTTTTTTTTTGGGGGGGGGGGGCAATGGTAATATATGTACACAGATAATAATTTAATAAAAAAATAGAAAAAAAAATAGAAAAAAAAGAAAGTATAGCAGGAAATGTACTCATGGGCGTGAGGGGCGGGGGTAAGGGGGTGAGAGGGTGGGGAGGCCCAGGCTGCAGAATGGGCAGGTGTGGTGACAGGAGAGAGAGGGCTGAAGAATTAGTTTTAAAACTTAGAGGCTTCTTCCTTTTACTTTCAATCCTAAACTTGTTATCAGGTTGGTTTAGGAGAGGTGGAAACAGCTTTTCCTTGAGTCTGTGAGAAACAGCTTTTCTTAGTCTCGGGACTAAGAAGCTGGGGAGACTGAGGGGCAGCCGGCACAGCCCTGGGTCTGCTCTTCCTCCAGGGGCCGCTTCAGGGGGGAAAGAGGCTGTGGCTTCTGTATATTAGCCTAGATAATTATTTTTTAAAATTTCATTGTGTTTTTAATCCATCCTGCCTTTCTCTTGTAAGTTTAATTTTATTTTCCCATCACCTTTTATGCCCTCTCCCACCTTCATCCGTTCTCCTCCACTCTCCATATCACCACACTGATGTTCATGTCCATGAAGACTCTCTTTTCTTTTGCTTAATCCCGCTACTCCTCTCCCTCTCCCCAGAGCTGTCTGCCTGCTTTATCTATGAGCCTGCCTCTGTTTTGCTTGTTAGCTGTTTGTTCATTAAATTCCACATATGAGTGGAACCATTGTCTTTCTCAAACAGGCTTATTTGGCTTAGTATCCTGCAATGTTACCTATGTAAGATCCCAGATAACATGTGTCAAAATGTTAAAGTATCATAATAGATTTTATATTTGTAGTTCCCTATTTTCCATTATAAATATATGTGTTCTTTAACTTCTCCTCATCTCACCTCATAATCTTCCAATCTCTGAGTGATGGAGATGGAGAAGTGGGACTCTGTGATTTGTCCTAAAATGTAACTAGGGATTCCACGAATTTTTAAAATAAATTTTGGGTTTCTTCAACCTGGTGTAGCTCAGTGGTTGAGTGTCGACCTTTGAACTAGGAGGTCATGGCTCGATTCCTGGTCAGGGCACATGTCCTGGTTGTGGGTTTGATCCCCAGTAAGGAGACATGCAGGAAGCAGCCAATCAATGATTCTCTCTCATCATTATTCTGTCTCTCTTTTCTTCTTCCTTCCTCTCCCCCCGAAATCAATAACAAGATAAAATAAAATAAAATAAAATAATAAATTTTGGTTCTCACCACTGTGAAAAACACTCTCATTCCCCTGCTTGTCCTCAACTAGTTAACAAGTGTTACTAAGTATGCACTGTGTTCACCGCATTATGACCAGCACTACTGATGGACAATGAAGAAATGACTCAGAAATTTAGATCAATCCTGTACACCTTGCAGGAATAGTTATAGACTTTTGACCAACAACTTTTCCTTGCCTTGGACTGGTTATTTCTATTATTTTAGACATACTAGATTTGGTTTGATATCCCTAAGCACCCACTAAAGACAAAACAACAACAACAACAACAACAACTGCTGGGAGTTGTAATCTGCTTTTGTTCAAGTTCTGACTTGCAATTTATTCTGACTTCTACTATATTTGGCCTTGTTTCTCTGAGGCTGGAGCCTGAAGGCTATGATAATTTATATGATGGATGAGCTGTCTTTCATTTTTGCTACTGACAGAAAAGGAAAAGTAACCTCAAATCTAGTCATGTTAATGAGGCTGCAGCTTAACTCACCCACATGTCCTGGGGTGGGTTTCTTTGTTGTCTATCTGTCCAGTTATCCATAAGAAGGTGGCATATATGTCAATATGGTGTGTGTGTGTGTGTGTGTGTGTGTGTGTGTGTGTTTACTCTCACCTATTTTTGAGAGACTGGAATTTGGGTCATAGATTTAAAAGAAAACCCAATGCCAAAATCGCTTTGGCTCAGTGGATAGAGTGTCAGTCTGCGGACTGAAAGGTCCCAGGTTCGATTCCCGTCAAGGGCATGTACATTGGTTGTGGGCACATCCGTGGTGGGGGTTATGCAGGAGGCAGCTGGTCGATGTATCTCTCTTATCGATGTTTCTAGCTCTCTATTCATCTCCCTTTCTCTCTGTGAAAAAACAATGAAATATATCTTTTTTAAAAAGAAAGAAAACAAAACAAAACCCAAAAGGCTTTGTTGTAGCCTAGAGTGTTGAAGACACAGAACACCCTAATGGATGAGCTGTGGGGAGTCGTGGTACAGACCACTGCACTTTCTTTATTAAGATAGGAAGCTGTTATGTATTGTTGTGTCATTGTGTAAAGTTCCACACACATTCCAAATGCACATGATTTATTTGTATGTATGAATTGCTTATGAGGCTTTGTGGTTATTTCTTTTCTTCTTCTTACTCTCCTTTTTATTGGCCCTGGTTTCTGTAGACCTAGAAAGATGTGTGATTGGGGACAGTTCCAATCTGTTAACATCTCCTGGAAGATGAGGATGAAATATTGCTTCAATATCTCCTTTCCTTCGTTGTCAGCAGCTTTAGGGATTCAGAGATAGCTTGTGGTTCATAAATATTAAACAAGCCATTCATTGTTGGAAAGCATCAGTATGGCTAGCCAAAGCCAGAACCCCAGTGATCATGACAATATTCAAAATGAGAAGTTGAGGGCTGAAAAATAGTTTTTATTCACTTTAGATGTTTAAGAGCACATGGGAAATACTCTGTTTTTATGATGAAATGCTCTCTAGTCTAGGTTAAGAAGACCCTGTTAATAAACTTGAATCAAACTATCTGGCATTTTTATAGTGAAGAAGATAATATAAGAATACATTTACCTGGTGGTCAGACTTTTAACTCCTCCTTCTTTGAGTTTGTGGAGACAAGAAAATGAGACACAGGGAAATAAATATCTAAGCACTGAACAAAGTAATTATCACAAAACCACTTTGCTTGTGGAAAACATATGGAAGCACCCTAGGCCTTTCAAGTAGAACTCAGGCTGTTGTAATTCTATGAAAGTAGTGGTTTCTGGATTAATACATTTTCTTATATATTTTTTTCCTGGAACCCTTAGTTCTTTCAAGTGTATGTGGATGATACATTATAAGACATCTCACCTTTATACAAGACAATTGAGAAGGAGACAGCAGAATCTCTAACTCTATTGACATTGAGGTCCCAGGTCTTTATTGAATGGGCAGCTAACTCTGCACATCTCAGCATATGGAAGGCACTGCCACATCATTGAGCTCAGCATGGTGACAGATTTTATAATGATGACCCCAGGGCACCAAGAAGACATTAAATCATGTTCAGCCTACCAGGGAAATATATTATTCTATTTTAAGCACCTTGTGCAAAAGTCTTCTTAAAGGCCCCGGTGTTCTAGGAAGGAAGCATAACTATTTGGTAAATTCATGTATGTGAACCCCATGTCCTAGCAGACCTGTCAGAATCTCATGTTCTGGAAGTGAACAACATGGTGTATGTTTTTTAGAGTAAATGTATCTCTGCTCCTTCCCTCCTTCCACCACCCCCACTACTCCCGCCCCCCCCCCCCCCCAAGCCCCAAGGTGCCAGCCCTCAGCTGCATTTTGCCACTCTTAGGAAATGACCTCACCTCCAGTTTGGAAGTTTTCATCTGTCTGACATGAGCTGCTTCTTGCTTCTTTATTTTCCCACCACAAATTCCTCATGTCCTTGTCACCCTCCCCCAGTCTCAACAGAAGCATCGCCTCTCCTCCTTTTTAGTGCTAACTCTCTCCCACTCCTCAGTAACAGCTCCATCTGCTTTCCCTTTCCACTTGCTTTTCTAGCTCTTTCCCTTTTTTCTTAAAACCTCTGCATCACCCTCATGTCGTCGCCTGAACCTTTTGTCCACCCCACTGCTTCCTCCTGCCATCTTCCACTCCTTTCTCTATAACCTCTGCTCTCTCTTGACCTTCCTCCATCATCTTTTGCCATCCACGTCTGTCCCCTCTACGTTATAGACACCCTCTCTCCAAAGTCATGGATGACTCTGAATCCCTCAATCTTTCAACTGTTGTAGGATTCATTTTCCTTTCCTTCCCACCTCACATGGTACTTTTGACCACCTTTGCCTTATGGCGGCCTCTCTTTTATGAGGGATGCCTGTGTTTTTTTCACATTGCTCATTATTTTTGTTTTCCTTATACCTTGCTAAATCTCTTTTCTCTAGGACAGATCTTAGGAGAAAATTGACACCATATAGATAGGCTAAGATTTCGGTACCTTTTTGCATGTCTCTGATGTGTCATGGGGTACCTTCATCTCAGTTTAAAATCCACAGGCTTAACTAATTGGTCAGAAGCAAAGTTACTAGTAAGTAGGAGGATATGGAAAAGTACTGTGCTTTCTAATGTTCACTTTGGAACACATTCTCTTTGTGTTCTTGACTCTTTTCTCCTTTCTCCTTTTGGTCCATAGATGTGGACACTCACCAACCTTTATTTCTCAGCCTTCTTCACCACACTTTTTTTGTTTAACCCTTTCATCTACTCTCTTGACTTTCTCTACAGTCTTAATCAGCATGACCTCAAATCTTATCTCTTTTTATTTTAACTCTGGGGGTGGGGCCAGTAATCTGTTTTCTTTTTGTTAATATGTTTTTATTGATTTCAGAGAGGAGGGGAGAGGGAGAAATAGAAACATCAACGATAAGAGAGAATCATTCATCAGCTGCCTCCTTCATGCCCCCCACTGGGACTGAGCCTCCAACCCGGGCATGTGCCCTTGACCAGAATCAAACCCAGGACCCTTCAGCCTGGAGGCTGACACTCTATCCACTGAGCCAAACCAGCTAGGATCATATCCTATCTTTAGCTGGACCCCTCTTCCATCCATATGCATATAAATCTGCATTTTGGGGGGTTCCTAGATGTCAGGCCAGTGCCTTAAAATTAGGTACCATATATATTAGATTATGTAACCCTCTTCATAAATCAGGGAAGACAGTGTTGTTAATCTTCTTTTACAAACGAGGCAACTGACACTCAGAAAGATTACAGCAGTTGTTCAAATTGGCATATGGAGAAAAAACACAAGAAAGCTGTGAATTTAGATCCCTTTGCCTTTTTATTGCTCTAGGCCAGTGGTCAGCAGACTGCAGCTTGCGAGCCACATGTGGCACTTTGGCCCCTTGAGTGT
Source organism: Vespertilio murinus (assembly GCA_963924515.1). NCBI lineage: Eukaryota > Metazoa > Chordata > Mammalia > Chiroptera > Vespertilionidae > Vespertilio > Vespertilio murinus. Next base: position 99,280,141 of record OZ004709.1, read on the forward strand.
GGCTCTTCCACAAAATACCACAGCCTGAGCAAGTCTATTTCAAAGAAGTGGCATTAGACGTTTAAGTTTAGAAGAAATTTCAATCATTTTTGTACTGTTGATATTTGGCTCTGTTGACTAATGAGTCATGGCTCTGCTGTTGGGGGCCTAGTTCAAGGACAAAATTGCTATTGTGTCCCTCTGCTCTCGCCACAAACAGTAACAATAACAAAAAAAAAAAAAAAAAGTAAGCCAGTAGCACAATGGGACTTTGGCCACAGGGACTCTGTCTCACTCATCTCTGAGGCCCTTGTGCAGTTCAGGGAGGAAAATAGGAGTGCAGCACAGCCGGCATGGCTCAGTTGGTTGGGTGGTCATCCTGTGCACTGAAAGGTTGCAAGTTTGGTTCCCAATCAGGGCACATCCCCAGATTTTGGGTTCGGGGTGAGCTCAGGGTACGTACAGGAGACAATTGATCTTTAACTTCTCTATCTCTCTCCCTCAACCTTCCTCTCTCTCTAAAATCAATGATATATTAAAATAGGGAGTATGCTAGTAAGTGTCTGTTGATGTCCATTGAATTAAGGATGCAGCTCACCAAGACCCAAAACCTCACAGTTACCCTTGACTCCTCCTGTCTGTGCTACTGCAGTCTACTGGTCTACTGGTAAGTCCTGTAATGTTCCTCTCTCAGGGCTTCTGGTACTTCTGTGCTGCTCTCCCTTCCAGCTTCCAACACGCACACTCGGTTCTCATTGCCATGCGCCCGTGCTGTTGCCGGAACTTCGTGGGCCTGCAGGATGGCAAGTGAGTCTCCCTAATCATAGCTCTCCTCCTGGATACAGATTGTTCTCCTTGGACCAGGTGGGCATTTTAGAGACTGTCTGGTCAAGCCCATTGCCCAGAAAAGAAAAAATCAAAACGAGGTCCCAGAGAACCAGAGTCACCCTGCATAAGGGAGTGGACCCCCCACAACTCCAGGCTCCCTGAAGCCCAGTCTCATTAGCTGGGCTCTCCCCAGCTGCCAAAGGAAGTCCCGGTCTTTGTCTGGCACCGAGACACCCTCCATGACCCAGTTCCAACATGCTGCTGGAATTGTGTCATTAATCCCTAAATCAGTGAGCCAGCCAAGATGAGCTATTTACCATTCTTTCAACATGTCCACTGCTCTCTTGCCTCCCTGCCATTTTTAGGTAATTTTCTCAACACAGAATCTTTTTTTACTCTTCATCTCAAGCCATCCTTTCCACAGAAAGTTCCCTGATTCTTCTCCTGTGTAAAAGGTGGGGACTTTGCAAGCCATGAATACTCCCAGGGCTTTGCTTTTCTGCTCTGGATTGACTGTGGTCTGCCTCACATCCTTCTGTGCTCATCTGACCTCCCTACTGTTTCTGAGCATCTTTAGAGCAAGAGAGGGCTGTGTCTTATTCACTGCTGCACTCCTCACACCCAGCAGAGTGGATGGTCTTGTGTTGGGGTTTGAAGCAGTTTGGTGACAGAAAGAAAATGCAGGAGAAAGCTCTGGCCAACATATTGGGCATATTTGACTTCAGTTCACCCCCTAAAGAACCTGGAATTTGGCCTTCATTGAGTTGAAAATAGTCTAACTTTTTAAAACATATGGAAATGCTAATGGAGATCAATGCTTTGCTTCCCACTTTTCTTACCATAATGTGTCCATTACTCGGCACTTGAACAATGAGATTGCTTCCATGAGTAAAGAAAACCAGCGTGTTTGCCTCACGGCCACTCCGCTGTGGCTGGCTCTGTGCAGCCGTGGAGAAATAGGCATTTCTGATCAGGGAAACTCTGTTGTATTTCACAGATAATGCTGATGTGACATGGTGAGCAGTCATCTCTAGGGCTGCAAAATTCTAGTCAACCATGTAAACGTTCTTCACTTTGCCTAATTATTCTGCAAAAACTGATAGGGAAATGACATGTTTAATCAAAAGAAGAGCTCATTTATTTTATATCTATTAGATTTTTATATATATACTGAATATATATATATATATATATATATATATATATATATATATATATATACTGTGCACAGATTCATGCACCATTGGGGTCCATCGGCCTGGCCTGTGACCTCTAGCAATCTGGGACCCCTTGGGGAAGTTAGGATGCTGGTTTTGGCCTGATCCCTTCAGGCCAGGCCAAGGAACCCCACCAGTGCACAAATCTATGCACTGGGCCTCTGCTGTGCATATAAGAACTTTGGTTAATCTCTTCCCACCCTCCCACCTCCTCTCTTCCCTCTGAGATTCATCAATCTGTTCCATGTTTCCATGCTTGTGCATTGAGCATCTGCTCCCTGGTGGTCAGTGTGCATCATAGCTACTGGTCAAATGGCTGCTTAGACTTTTATATATATATATAGATTCTATATAATAGAACTCTGAAGAAACTATTGACCTTTGGGTGTTAAGTGATGTAAACATCGAGTAGAACATATTTAAAGTTAAAATAATAATTAGTGAATTATGTAAGATAAGTTGAAGTGTTCAGATTTGTTTTTGCAGTTGGCAGATATGGGCTAACATGAACTTGTTTTTTCTGCTCTTCCCTCTCACTCCCCACTTATTTACAAGCTGCAGTGAACTTGCAGGAGGCTATCTGTGTAATGGGGGAAGATGAAAGGATGTAATTGTTCTTCACCAAAATTTATTGCTGCCAGCCAGTTTGATCCTGGCACCTTAAACTGTTTCTGTATGCAGCCAGTAATTGGACATTTTTACCCATTCTCTTCAGCCATCTCAAGGACCAAATTATCCAGACAAGTTGTTCAATTCAATGACTAAACAAACAGCAAAGCAGACCAATTATCTACCATTTGCTACTAGGTCCTAGGAGGATAGTCTAGACACAGATGTAAGCTGAATTGCGTCATTTAGTGTCAGATCCTGGGAGGGCCTTGTTCTCAGAGTACTATTTGTGTAGGACCTACACTCAAGGCCACCCCTGTTCAACAGAAATAAAACCCGAGCTTCATATGCATTTAAAGATTTTCTAGTAGCCATCATTTTAAAAAAAGGAAGGAATGGATGAAACTAGTTTTAATAATATATCTTGATTAATGTATTCATGTAATCAATATTTTAAAATTATTAGTGAGCCAAAACTAGTTTGGCTCAGTGGATAGAGCATCGGCTTGCAGACTGAAAGGTCCCAGGTTCAATTCCCGTCAAGGGCATGTACCTTGGTTGCGGGCACATCCCCAGTAGGGGGTGTGCAAGAGGCAGCTGGTCGATGATTCTCTCTCATCAATGTTTCGAACTCTCTATCCCTCTCCTTTCCTCTCTGTAAAAAATCAATAAAATATATTTTAAAAATTATTAGTGAGATTGTAACTTTTTGTTGTTGTTACTAAGTCTTTTTGTTATTGTTACAAAATTTGGTCTGTATTTTATACATCTCAATTCTGAAAAGCCACATATCAAGTGTATGGTAGTCACTCACATACAGCCTAGTGGTTACCACATTGGACATCATGCATCGAGGCTGCCTGGGATTTGGTTATCTGAGAAGGAAAAAGGTAAAGGAATAATTTTTTTTAAATATATATATTTTATTAATATTTTACAGAGAGGATGGGAGAGTGATAGAGAGCTAGGAACGTCGATGAGAGAGTAACATCGAACAGCTGCCTCTTGCACACTCCCTACCGGGGATGTGCCCGCAACCAATGTACATGCCCTTGACCGGAATCAAACCCGGCACCTTTCAGTCCGCAGACCGACGCTCTACCACTGAGCCAAACCGGTTTCGGCGGTAAAGGAATATTTTTATCATTACTCTAAACAGGAGTCAGTATACTTTCTGTAATGGGCCAAATAGTAAATATTTAGGCTTTGAGTGTCATACGAACTCTGATGAAACTATTTAGCTCTGCCATTGTAGCACAGAAGTAGCTACAGACAATACATAAACAAATGGATGTGGCTATGTTCCAATAAATCTTTATTTATAAAAACAGGTGGTGAGCAGGTTTGGCTTGTGGGCCATAGTTGGCTTCTCCAGTTACTAAGTTTAAAATAAATTTCTCTATCATATAAATAAAATTACTTCTATTCAGAATTGTTTATATGTTGAGTAATTCTCTTTGTACTGAGAAACTAACACTACCAATGATGGCTTCTGTAGTTTATTTCCTCTTTGATAAAATGATGGTTGATACCCACTTTGTTATGATTTTTTTGATTGTTGGCTTAGAAAATGTGTTTTTATATCAGTATTGATCACAACTTTTTTTTTTTCTCTCCCCCCACCCTGTTTTGGCTGGAATAACATTTCTGGATGGTTTGGCTGTTGCATTCCTCTCTGCATTATTATGTTTCCACAGGTAAGACCCTTTCTTCCTTTTTGAATTATGATTATGCCTAATGTCATAAAAAATCAATATGTTTGCTTTTAATTTAAGTGATCAAGGAAATAGCATGAAATAGTTTCCATAAATTTGTTTTAAATTAAAGTGTTTTCAGCTACAAGGAAACAATCACTGGCACAGAATATATGTGCAGATATGTTTCAATCCACTGTGGAATGTCTGGGAAGTATTTTATAAAACATGGATCATACTTAATACTCAAGTGTTGAAAATAGCTAGGGTGCAGGATTCTTCAATTGGATATAATGTTATCATAAACCCATCTATGCCTCTCCGTGTGTCATTGTGATTATGTGAAAATGTGTTTGTGGGACTCTTCTCCCTCCGGAGATGCAGAAGGAGAGTTTTTTCAGTGTGAAGGTGTGGGGAGTGTGCTGTTAGCGTCTGTGAGGCTGGGACAGGGACTACAGCAAACCACCACTTGCTTATGGAGTAGAGAGAGCTGTGATCCGGATTGTAGACCTGCTCATTGGAGTGTAACAGGAGACTGGGAAGAGAGAAGCTATAAACATCTTTAAGTCTCTTCTTTTCACACCATTTTTTGTGTCTGTGAAAAAAAAAATTAAGTATTTGTTTTCCCCCACTTAAAATAAGAGTAATCTCAAGGCCACTTGAAACCCTATGGAGATGAGTGAGCCTGGAGTGGCCTGGTGGCCCGGTGGCCTGGCGGTCGGGTGGCCTGGTGGTTTGGTGGCTGACCAGTGGCCAGTCTGTTCCCTATGATGATGCCCAGCTCAGACTTTCCCGTCTGCTCCAAGCATTGTCTTCCCTTCCATCCCTGTGCACATCACAGAAAAAGGAAAAACCTTCCAAAAAGAACTTGTTTTTCCCTTTCCGTCCTCAAAATGACCTCCTTATTTATAATCTACTTTCCTTCTCTTTCTAATTTCATGAGAAAAATCTTTCAGAAGCTGCATTTTTCACTTGTCACTTGTTTCACCTCCTCTAACTTTCTGTGGGAGGTGCTCCTTCAGTGCCGCCTAACCCTGTGGTGTTCTAAATCCACTTCCTCCAGCAGATCTCTGCCTCCAGCCCCAAGCACCCTGAGGTCTCCTCAGGCCTGAGAGAAGCAGAGGAAACTTCCCTTCTTGCTTTCCTCACCACCTGTCTTAGAAGCAACGGCATCACCTCCTTTTTCTTGCACAGTCTGCCTACTGAAACTGCATCCTCTCAGGCACCCTGCTCCGCGACTCCTCAGGCCCCGCCTGACCACTCTGCACCCTCAGGAAGCCAGTACCGGCTGCAGACTGTCCACCTGGGAGGACACTGAGCCTGTCTCCAGTTTGGCTTCCTCATCAGCACTCCAGTCCACACTGTGGACTTTTATTAATTTAGAAGAGGAAGAGACAGAGAGAGAGAAGAAGAAACATCAGTGATGAGAGAGAATCACTGATTGGCTGTCTCCTGCATGCCCCACACTGTAGATCGAGCCTGCAATCCCAGGCAAGTGCCCTTGACCAGAATCGAAACTGGGACCCTTCAGTCCACAGGCTGATACTCTATCCACTGAGCTAAACCAGCCAGGGCTCTCAGATTCATCTTTAGGAACATAATTCTTATCCCACTCTCCTGTTGCCAAATCTTCCCTGACTCCTCATCGCTGTTGATAACAGGCGCCTGACACAGAGTAAGTGCTCGGTAAATGCCAGTTATTGCCCTCCTCTTCTCCCTCCTCCGCATCTGGATTATCAATGTCCTTTTTGCCATGTTAAAGCCTCATGTGATCTAGGCTACCTTTCATCTCTCCCTCATTTTCCACTGTTCCTGAGTGTGTTTGATGCCCTTCTCCCGCCAGCCCTCCGCCACCGCGTACTGATTATATACATAGGTACACAGTTGTCCCCTTATCTGTGGACAGTACATCCTAGGACCGCCTGTGGGTGCCTGAAACTGCAGGTAGTATGGAACCCTATATGTACTATGTTTTTTCTATGCATACATACATGCCTTGTCCCTTAGAGGAAGCACTTGATGGCTTCCCCTTGGCATATCCGGATTGCAGAGCCCCTGCTCCTGCACTCGGGGCTATTGTTAAGTAAAACAGGGGATCCCTGAACACCATCCCTGTGATGCAGACAGAGACCTGACGACTGAGAGGGCTAGTCTCCTTTCCCGCTGGAGATGCTGCACAACACGGCAATTCACGCCCCCTGCAGGAGAGGGCAGGACCCGACATAGTGCAGCACTCTGCTCACAATGGCACTCAATTTAAAACTCAGGAATTGTTTATTTCTGGTATTTTGGGAAAATTTTCATCAGCTCAGCCTCCTCCTGGGCTGCCTGCAGTTTGCTAGAGGCCTGTTAGGCCTAAAAGCATCTTCCTGGGGGTAGAACACCATGTGCAGAACTCACCAACACAGTGCTTTGTGACTTTCCCCCATCCCCCCCACCCCCGGGAAAAGCAGGACAGAGTGGTACATTTTTGAGCTAAAATGTCTCCAGTTTTAGTCTGTTCTTTAACTATCTATCCATATAAGAGCCTAAGCAACCATCACAACTGAACGGACAACTGAACAGTCTTTGTGGGGCAACCAGGTTGGCAGAGGAGTTAGTGAGGGGCGACCAAATGACCGAGCAGCAGGCTGCATGGGGAGACCAGGCCAGCAGGGAGGCAGTTGGGGGAAACTAGGCTAGTGGGAGGGGTGGTAGTTTGGGGTGATCAGACCAGCAGGCAGAGGCAGGCAGGCAGGTGAGTGGTTAGGAGCCAGCGGTCCAGGATTGTGAGAGGGATGTCCCACCCCTCCGGTAGTCTGACATCCTCCAAGGGGTCCTGGATTGGAGAGGGTGCAGGCTGGGCTGAGGGGACCCTCCCTCCCCCCCCCACCCCGTGCATGAATTTCATGTACTGGGCATCTAGTATGTAAAATAAAATCACACCTGTTTACATGAGACAAAATTGCAATGCGCTTACTGAGCAAGCACTTTCCTCGGAAAAGTAGCCAAGTAGTCGGGAAGTTCCTTTTCCCTCCCAGTGGCACAGGCTCCAGGCGGCCCCTTCTGCTGTGCTAGCTTTCCTGGGCACAGAGGAGGTGGCTATTTCTCAGGGAACTGCGCCTGGAGGTCCTCTCACCAGAACATCAAGGTGGGCCTGAGTGAGAGCCAGGCTTCAGCCACTCAGCAGGTGAGACCAGACCTAGTGGTGCAGCAGCAGTGGCGGGGGGGTGGGGGGGGGAAGTGCACTCAGACAATTGCCTCCCTGTTACCTGCCTCCCTCCCTCTAAAAAAAAACCTGGAGCCACTTCCCTGACTCTAACAGGATGGGCGGACGTTGTGAGGGGAGGCAGGTAACAACACCAACAGGGGAGCAGCACTCTGAGCTCCGGGATGTCTGTATGCACTATTTATATCTCTTGATACAAAAATATGTGGCAAATGAATTTAAATGCCAGAGATAATATTTCTCCAGTTCCCTTGATGATAGAGATCAGGACTAGATACAGTCCTTTATTTTATTTCATCCTGTCTGCTAACATAGGCCAGCATGTTATAGAAATATGCCTTTCTTTTTGAGGTGAGAGAAGTGGCTCAACTCAAGGAAAGTTTTCTTTGAAAAAAAGATTTTTTAAACTGGCTTTTAAATTGTGTCACATTACCTGCTGATCAGCTTTGGGAAGCTTACTTAGTTCTGTCACTTAGCGCTCTGTAGTAGGATGGAGCTATAGCTGAATTGTGAAAAGATGAATTATGTGTTTCTGAAGACTTACTCCATTGTTCCTCATGGCGTTAGGGGGAAATAATGTGGGACAGACAGCACAGTTTGGGTCTTTATCAGAAGAGTGCTCATTGTCTAGACTAATTTGATGGCTATTAAAGAACCAGGTTTAAAATGACCTGTTGGCCCAGCCAGCATGGCTCAGTGGTTGAGCATCAACCTGTGAACCGGGAGGTTGTGGTTCCATGTCCGGTCAGGGTTGTGGGCTCGATCCCCAGTGTGGGGTGTGTAGGAGGCAGGCGATCAATGATTCTCTCTCATCATTGATATCTATCTATCTATCTATCTATCTATCTATTATATAGATATAGATATAGATATAGATATAGATATAGATATAGATATAGATATAGATATAGATATATCCCTTTACTCCTCTCTGAAATCAATAAAAATATTTTAAGAAATTAAATAAAGAAAATGACTTGGAGCAACAATGACATTACTGAGGGAAGTTGCCAGGTGCTGTCTTACACCTTATTTGACTGACTTCCCTGCAGCATGGGGGTTGGCATGTTGGCATGATCATCACCTGTTTTACCACGGAAGAAAAGGAAGAGCGGAGAGATCCAGGGACTTGTTTAGGAGCAGAGCGCTGGGAAGAGAGGAGCCGGGCTCTGAACCCAGAAAGCAAGGGCCTGAGTCCATACTCTAAACTGTTATGCTGTACTGCCCCCCAGCCAGTGCTGGCGTGGCCCAAACACCATTGGCCAAGGCACACAGCACCTGTAACCCCATTCACATTGACACAGGACTCTCCATCACCTCAAACCGGAACTTTTCGTTTCCAGCTGTAGGTGAACAGGGGCTCACTCTTTTCAACAAGAGGGCCAAAGATAGCTGGCTGCAAAATTATCTGTGTCAGTCTTAAATGTTTTACATTAGCAAGATAGCAGGTGATAGACAGACAGACAGAGAGACAGACAGACAGACAAACAGATAGATGGAGACAGATCAATAGGTGGACATTTAAAGGACAGTTCACAAACATGGAAAGATACTGGCTAGTCAAATCCATCTTTTAAGCCTCATATTGGTTAGTATTTTATGTGACTGATGTAAATTTTAAGCCTCATATTGGTTAGGCTTCTTTGTGACTGATGTAAACAGCAGCCAGGTACTCAGATTTATGAATTTATATTACGGGGACTTTTACTGGAACACCGGGGTTCCTGCAAGATTCAAAATATAGGAGCTAACTTCTTTCCTGTGCTACAATAATAAACAAAGTGAGTCCTATTTTCCCACTAGGTTGTTACTTTCTTAATTGAACATTTATTTTCTTGAGGACGTTCTCATCCCCATGTAATAAAAATCACAGCCCTTCACCAATAAGACATTTTCCAATAACTTAAGATTATTACTCCCGAAAAAACAATACAGAGAAGAAATTTTCCTATGTTAATAATGGGTGTGTTTTACTAAGCTCTCGGTGGCGGAGGAGTATAACCTCTACGTCCCAGCTAGAGGGGAGCATTCGGCTGAAGTGCAGTCACAGAACTATCTGTCTCTCCTGCTCCATATGGTGCAAATTATTCTGCATTGTCTCTGGCCCACGTCCCTGCAGGTCAGCTCCGCGTCCTTGTCCTGATCCCCATGTGCACCAGCTTGCCAGGGACAGCTCCTGCCGCCGGGGGCCTCTCTGAGCTGCAGGTTCCAAGTCTGAAATGACACAATCACGGTGTCTGCTCCAGAGGGTTGTTGCTGGGACTTATAAACAATCAGACACTTAGACTACTCAGACCTCTGCTTCCTTGAGAAAAAGAGACAAAATGTGGAGCTCTAAAATACAGGGAGGGATATAGTAGGGTACAGTTGTTCGTGTGGAAAAAATACAACAATTAATAATTAACAGTACAAGAATAAACCCTGTGTTTTGGGTACTCACAACAGTAAACCTACTTTTGCTCCACCCTGAATTGAGGGAGGAGGGAAAGATCATTCATTTGGATTAATATTGTCATCTGTTCTAAGAATGTTCTTGTAAACAGGAACATTGAAAACTTTACAACAGTGGGCATTAGGTGGTTAAAAAGTGTTTTAATTTATTGACTTTACAACATTACCTAAGGAGCCTTAGTGCATCCCTTTATAGATTAGGTTTGCCTTCCTCTAAAACCTTCGGGTCCACCTCAAGATCCACACAACCTTGCAGTGATCACTGGAAATGCGATGTTGCCAGTGATGGAACTGCTGAAGTGCTAGGACTCTCCCTTAGGAAACAGATATAAACTTCCCAGCTAGGTGGCAGCTTTCCTGCCTGTCCTGCTTGAAGTATCACAAGGCCTGTGGTTTTTCAGATTCCTGGCTTAGGGCTGCTTTTGCAAAACTGGTGAAAGGCTGTGTGCTGAGCCTTAGTTTCCCCACCTGTTAAGTGGCCCTGGGCTAGGGTTAAAAGGCAATGGCTTTGGGCTGTACTGTCCAGGCCCCAGCTCTGGCTCTGCCCCTTACCAGGTGAGTGATATCACATAAGTTGCTTTTCTAAGCCTCTGGTGTCCCTGTGGGTGATTAAAGGGATAATGTAAACCTGTCACAGGACATGCTTGCTAAGCCTCCTTCTCAAACTTGGTTTTACTTCCCTCTTACCTGCACCCTTCAGGTCTTTAGAACCCAGAATCAATTGCCTGGCCAGGTTTAAGGGTGGGCAGGAGATCTTGGGTGGAAAGGTAAAGTGGGTTGTTCAAGTCAGAGGTAAGCTGACCTCTAGAAAGAGAAATCCCCCTTCCAGGTCCTTAGTTGCCCCATTTTCATGCAAATGATGACTACAAATCTCCACAATTTGATTATGCAAAAAGCACTGTCCTGATTGGTCATGATGCAGCTGTTCTGCTTGGTTGGTTAAGATGCTAATGAGGCTATAGCTGCACAGCTCCAATTGGATGGGGATGAACTGAGCCCTATTGGTTGAAATATGATCCTAGAAACTCCTGTTCAAAGGTTGGCTCAGATGACAGAAACACAATGCAGGCAGGTGCCTTTGTGATAGGCCCCTGTTTAGTAAAGGCTGCTAGGTTCTGTTTATAAATTTGAGCCCACTTAGGAACTCTTCTTAACAGATACATTTGTTCTTAGGGTCAACAGGGGTGATGTAAATGTTTTGGAACTTGATATAGTTGGTGATTATACAATAGTGTACTAACTGCCACTGGATCGCACACTTTAAAATGGTTAATTTTGTGTTTATGTGAATTTTGCCTCATTTCAGGGAGGGAGAGAGGGAGAGAGAGAAAGAGAGAGAGAGAGAGAGAGAGAGAGAGAGAGAGAGAGAGAGAGAGAGAGATCTCCTATGATCAGGTCCCTAGACCTGGTTATTACTGACCTTAGGTAATTTCTTCTCTGAAAATGTCTTCCCTTATTGGAAATCTCTGCAAATCATGGGTCAGAGCCAAACAGTAGCCTAAATAATGTGATTTCAGAAATATCAGAGTGCTTTTCGCATGTAATGAGTTAACCAAATCTCATAGTAATGCCAAAGCTTCTAGAACACCCACTCCTTCATGCAGGGTGATGACCTTTTTCCTAGCCCTCTTCGAAGAGCTCCCAGGGAAGGGAGCAGAAGGGTAAAGTGCTGTGGGTGAATGTAGCCTCAGCTTTGATTCCCATGGGCTGTCCTGCCACAGATAGTGCTAAGCTTGCTGAGAGAGAGAATGGAAAAGAGCTGGCTTCTGATGGAGAGCTCCCCCACGGGGCACCAATTTCCTCCTTTCTCTATACTCCCCTGAGCTAGAAGGAAAGCAGTTATTATCGCTTCCCATAAAACTAAAGGGCTGTGTCTGTCCTATTGACAGGGAGTGTTTGAGGGCCATTCGTGGGCTCCCCCTGAAGCCCTGTGAGAGAAAACCTGATTGAATTAGTTGTCGTAATGGGACAGGAATCCACCGTTCTGATGGAAGAGCTATTGGATTCAGGCATTTGGTCTGAGTTGAAGACACATTTGTGTCCTTGGGTGCGGGGACCTGATATGGCCGGGGATCTCCCTTCTCCGTGGCCAGCACGGAAAGAGAGATGAAATTGGTTCTTCGTAGAGGCAGCCAGGGATTGAAAAATGAAGAAATGAAGAGAGTTGACAAAGAGATAGGTTTAAGCTGGGCTCCAGGTGGGTTGCAGACCTCCTCTGCTGGAGAGACTGACTGACCACACCTGAGCCACACAGCACCTCTATTTATTCTCAAATACACAAAAGGGGGGGGGTTCACAGGAAAAAAAAAAGAAGTCTAGGAGGGGCCAGATCCCACCCACTCCTTCCTGCCTGACAAACACAAGCCAGGAACTAAGAACATCTCGGCACTTCCAGAGCAGGAGTGTAACTGACATGATTCTGCCAATATCCTGGCTCAGTCAGTAAACATGTCCAGGTCTCTTCCAGGGGGCTCCCTACACTTGGGGCTGATATGGATGTCTCAGATTCTGTTGGTTCTGTGGAATTGTTCCATTTCTCTGCACCGTTGTGTTCTGAGAGTGGGGGTTTATAGAGTGAATGAGCGATAGAGAATGAATAAGAAAATGAGTTTACACATGGCCAAGTATGATTTACTTTCATAAAATCCAAATAGCAGATAGGTGAATGCTATTTATACTTAATGGCAGTAAGTAAAGCATGATTAGAAATATAGCATTTAAGCACTCATGAACTGTAAACCACGAAGAGTCCAAATGCTCAGGTGTTGATCCAAATGTTTAACTCCTAATTTTCATAAACAGCAATAGATAATTTTTATATGAGTTTTAAGAATTTTCATTATTTTCTCTTATTTCCTCAAAAAATGCAGTTGGAGGGTTAAATAACACTGATGCTGTTTTTCTGTCCAGTGCAGAGTTATTTTTTTAACCTGGAGTAATGGGCTTCTAGGATAATTCCTTCAATACTATTTCACCTCAACCCATTGTAGTAGTTTATATCTCAAACACACACAATAATAAATTATGTTATTCAATATTCTTTGGGTATTTCCAGATATTAAAAATAATTTTGTGAGACAAGCATTTCACAAAATATCACCCATCAAATACTAAGTCTGACATATTTTTGTTATTCCTCTTTATTCTGTCGTTTTCCATTCCATGTTACACGATTTATTTAAAATATTTTTTATTGATTTCAGAGAGGAAGGGAATGAGAGAGAGAGAGAGAAATATCAATGATGAGAGAATCATTGATCTGATGCCTCCTGCACATCTCACACTTGGGATCAAACCTCAACTGGAGCATGTTCCCTGACTGGGAATCAAACTATGGCCTCCTGGTTCATAGGTCAACTCTCAACCACTGAGCCACATCGGCCAGGCCATGTCACACCATTTCATGTCACGATGTATGGCATGAAACACACTCCTGGGAGGAGTCTAGGCATCAGCTGTTGGACCCCTCTGCATTCCTGAGCTAATGTGCATAACTTCTGTTTGCTATGTACATTTTTCTGGGCATTCTTTGAATATTTTAAAGGTGGTATTAGAGACCTGGAAAAGCTGAAGAACTGCTTTTGAGGACCTCCAGTTTCATGGTAAATTAGAGATAATTTTAACATAACAATTAATTTAATAACAAATGTAATTTAGAGTTAATATTCGTGTGAATCGCAGTTAAAGGAATTCATTGCCATTATTGTGGCAGTTTCTTTTTTCCATATAGCTTTCTAAGCTACACCATCACTATATGTCAAATGAAAAGTTGGACTAGATTATTTTCATTTCTCTTCTAATTTTAACTTTAACCAAATACTTTATATTTTATTATTTAAAAAGTAATAGATATTTATTGTCAAAAATTTACAAACTCCAAAGAGGACAATTAAAATTACCCACTAAATGATCACCTTCAACATATAACATTTTGGTGTCTATCCTTTGAGTATTTTTTTCTATATAAAAATACATATGTTGCATACACCACAGCTTTTATATTACAGTACAAACTATTTTATAATGTGCTTTCCTCATTATAGCATAATTCCTCCATCTTATATAATTAAAGCCTAATATGCTAAGTGTCTGACCATTCAACCATTTGACCAGTTACTATTATGTGCATTGACCACCAGGAGCCAGATGTTCCAACCAGTAGGTTAGCTTGCTGCTGGGGTCCAGCCAATCAGGACTGGGTGAAACAGCTGGACACATCCTGGAGCCCTCCCACAGTCCCTCCCCGGCCCCGACCATTTACTGATCGTGTACCAGTGGGGTCCCTTGGTCTGGCCTGTGTCCTCTCGAAATCCAGAACCCCTCAGGGGATGTCAGAGAGCCAGCTCTGGCCCAATCCCCCCAGGCCAGGCTGAGGAACCCAACAGGTGCATAAATTTATGCACTGGGCCACTAGTGTTATTATATATTTTCTACTGTATTTTTTGCTGTCTGAAGATAGCCTGAAGAATAGTCAATTGGCTAATTTAACCAGTTTTTATCACTGAACATTAGTTTACTTCCAGCTTTTCACCCTGTCACCAACATTAAAATGCACGTTTTTGCATCTTTCTACACTCAGCTTATATTTTCAGTACAAATCCCTACAAATGGAATAGCTAGGTGTGAATAGAACTACTTCTGAGATGCATTACATAGTGACACATGACACAGGTTGCCCTCCAGAAAGGCCAGTTCTCCTGTGGACTCAGGGCTCAGGTGCTGCCTTGCACAGCCCTCATTCTCCAGGTGCCAGGTCCATATGGTTCAGGGAGCCGCCCAGCTGCCGAACATCAAGGCGCACCTTTTGGCTGGATGGTCTTTTCCATTGCCCTCCATAGAGAAGTGTCAGCTCAATAACGTGGGGGTTTCTCTGGGGATGAAATCAGTGTGGGTAGTAAGTTGTTTATCTGACAGTAATCGAATCCCGTCCTTAGCTGAATTGGATCTGCTGGTGATACCTACCTGAGGGGATTGCTGCAAGTTGGGTCAATAAAGCAATTTCAAATGGAAGAAAGCCCAGGCTCCCTGTTTGGAGAATAAATAGACAAAGGATTCTTCCTTGGAAACGTTGTTAATTAAAACGGAGTTTGAAGCACTCTTGAGCTGTGGGAAGCAGATTTGGTATTTCTCAGAAGTCATCCTTTATGAAATGTGACTCGAATTTCCATCTCATGCCTGATCTGAACAGAAGCCTTGCAGCCCCCTCAACCCCCAGAGTTTGCATGGGGCTCTGGGTAAGCGAGGAAGTCTGGAGGAGATAAGCTGGGGAAAAACCATAACATGTCACTAAAAGGAAGTTTAATTAGCATGATTTAGCCTGGTCTGATGATAAAAGCAGTTTATGGCCTCACAAGTAGGTGAAGGAATAATTTTCTTTTTTCCTGGATGGCTTTGAGGAAAATTTTGTGAAATCTAGTTTAAAAAAATATTTCCTAACTTCTCTCAGTATGAATATTAATGCTGATGACCTAGACCTCCCTGGCCGGTGCTGCTTGTGGATGGCAATGATGGCCTTCCTGATAGTGATGCTGCTAGTGACTCTCATCCCACCCATGTCCCATGGGGTTGCACCCATGGCCAGTTCCCTCAAGGATCTGTGGGTGTCTCCTCTCCTGACTTCCCTCTGAGCCCCCTTTGAGTCCAACCCTGCACTCTCTGCCTTGGCTTCTGGTGCCTGATGCCCAGCTGCTGTCTCTACTCCCAGCCAGAGGAAGAGATCAGCGTCAGTTAGTACTTGGTGAAACTGTTACCTGCAAAGGGGAGTTTGCTCCTTCTCCAGGTTTGCTGTCAAACTTTGCCTCAAGGACACCAGAGCAGCTTGCTTGTGCCCTGTGTCACTAGAGTCCCTCATCAAAAAACCTTCTTTGACTGGTGTGGCTCAGTGGTTCAACCAGGTCATAGTTCATTTCCCCGTCAGGGCACATGCCAGGGTTGAAAGCTCAATCCTCAGTGTGGGGCATGTAGGAGGCAGCTGATCAATGTTTCTCTCTCATCATTGATGTTTCTATCTCTCCTCTTCCTCTCTAAAATCAATAAAAACAGATTTTTTTTAAAAAGAATTAAAATCTTCTTTGGTTTTTCTATGTGGGCCTTCTCTCCTCTGAGGATGGCTCTCTGAGCCTCTACCTGCTGTCTTCAGAGTCCCTGCAGCCTGGAGTCATGGTGGTGAGCCTTTTTCCTCCGGGTCAGGCAGCTTCTGGAAGTGCCTGGACCTCGGCTCATGGACATCAGACAGACTCCCCGCTCCTAAGCTCACCAGATACGCTCAGGGATGTCTGAACCTGGATTCAGGCTCCCGGTCTATGAAATTGGCAGGTACAGTGGGGAAACTGAAGCCCAGAGAAGTGAAACAACCCACCCAGCTAGCAAATGATGACTTGTTCCGATTCCATGCTCTTGTAAGAAAGAGTTCCTGATACTTAGCTGCAGCCCCATGTCAGCTAGTTCCCACCAGGGCCGGCTTCCTGTGCCAGTGCTGTCCTCAGCATCTAACCCTTCCCTGGGGCACTAGCCATGCCCTTCACAACCTGGGCCTGCCCTCGAGCAAGGCATCTTTTCCCTTGACTCCTCAGGGTGCTGTTGAATTTCACTGGATAAACCCTGAAAATCTAGATAGTGG
The DNA here is from genome assembly GCA_963924515.1 of Vespertilio murinus. Taxonomy (NCBI): domain Eukaryota; kingdom Metazoa; phylum Chordata; class Mammalia; order Chiroptera; family Vespertilionidae; genus Vespertilio; species Vespertilio murinus. Next base: position 99,296,746 of record OZ004709.1, read on the forward strand.
TAGGTAATGGTAACACCTGACAAATTGCATCCAGGCTTAAAAGTTTTCTGGAAAACTCCCTCCTTATTATCTTAGCAGAGAACTAAAGAGAGGCTGAGAGGTCATGTTCGCTGTGGGGACTTGGACCTCTGTTGCTTTTGAGGGACCAGGTTGGCCTGATCTCCAAGTTTTTTTGGATGATTGCTAATGCCAATAGCGTTATGTTTTGGTGGAAGACCAGAAGTTGTTTTTGTTTTTGTTTTTTTCTTTTCCCTCGTTCATGATGTTGCTTGAATGGCATTTGGGGCCTTCTCCATGCTGTTGTGATTAACAGCATGTCAGAGGGAGCAGGGGGCTATTCAAAGAGAAGCACAGCATTGTAACAAGGATGAAAGCCCTGTGCAGGGAGAATCTAGGAAGGCCTGGGACAGTTCCACCCTGAATGTGCTGTGTCACACCCCAGGATTGTCTGGGGAATGACGGGCCCAGGCATCATCTCGTCACAGGCTGCCTTGCCCACAGGTACTTGTCTAAAAACCGCCGATGCATGTAAGCACATTCTTTACGTTTTGAAATGTTTTAATACAGTTCATTGACTTGCCTTATTTTCATAAATGTCTCCTTCTCAGAGGGAAATGTGAACATTCCTCACTTTTCTAATTTCAGTTTTTATGAGGTTGACATTTTCCCTAGCGTATTGTTGGCTATAAAATTTTAAGATATATTAAATGATTCTAGCTGATCTAAAGAGCCAGTTACAAAAAGAAGGATGCAGAAAGGAATGCAGAAAAAAAGCAGTCACTGTTTTCAATTTCATATTTGTCCTCAAATCCAGAGCTATGCCTTCAAGAAATTTTGTGTTAATTGTAGAATTCTCTAGTAACTTAAAAGGCATTTCCATAAAGAAAAGAGTCTTATTTGAGATTGGGTAGGAAGCTCCGCACATAAACATGCCCCTTTAACACCCGCAGCAAGGTCCTGCTGTTCTCGGTTCTGTCCTGGCTGTTTCACTAGTAACCACGTGGCCTTTCGGTGAGTTCTCTCCAAACCATGTCTTTGCTTGGAGGGCAGACTCTAAGATGACCCCTGTGATTCCCACCCCTGGTTCTCACTCACTCCCTCATGTGTTCCCCTCCCCCGTGTGTGTGGGACCCGGAACTAACCAATTCATACAGCAGAGGCCTTCTACGGTTGCATTTCTTAGGGTGGTGGTCTGCTCCCCTGAGAGGCTCTCTCCCTTTCTGGCCATGTGGAAAGGACCTGAGCATAACCTGCCTGTCACCCCAAAGAGACCCTCAGTCAGCTGTCTGTGAGGACCTGAATGCTCCCAACAGCCCCATGGGCTTGAAAGAGGATCCTTGCTCAGTTCAGCCTCAAGTGAGACCTAGCCCTGGCCAACCTTCTGATGGCAGCCCTGTGAGACCTGTGGGGGGAGGCCCGGCCAGCGGTGCTTGGGTTGCTGACCCACAGATCTTGTTTTAAGTCACTAAGTCGGTTGTAATGTTGTTACACACAATGGGTAACATATTTTGGTATAGATGTATCCTCCGAGTCTTACATCTATATAATCATGTGATTATGAATTATTGAATGTTTCTTGAGTATCTCCTACAATGCCAGACTTGGTGTTAGGTGCCAGAGAAAAAGAGAAAGAGTAAATCAGTCTCTTTAAACTACATCAGTGATCAGTATTGTATAGGGTGCTAGAGACACAGCGATAAAAGTCATCGTCAAGTCTCTTATGGGAATGCGGGTGCAGGGAATTTAACCTACGGCGGGGGAAAGTGGGGGAGGGGAAGAGGACGGGCAACACCAGGAGGACTCTCCAGCACAGGCCCCCTGCACTGCATGTAATGGTGACTGCAGAGACCCAGGGGAAGTGTGGGTGAGGGCAGAGAGGTGGTGCACGCAGACAGGGAAGGGGGCAACTTTCTCAAAGGCATGGACTTCAAAACAGCGGAGTTCTGGGAGCTGCAAGCAGTGTGGTAAGAAAATAAGGGGTGCTAAAGGAGTGGGTAGGGATGGAATAATGGATGATCTAGTCCACCCTGTGAAGGAACCTGGGTGTTATCCTCTCTGCAGAGTGGGCCATTGAAGAGTTTAAACAGAACAATGAGGACATGTTTGCATTTGAGAAGGAAGACTCAGCATGTTGAATTTGAGTGCCTACGGGATATCCAAAGTGGAAGAGGCAGTTGATTATATTGTTCATTAAGTTGTAAGACTTCTAGCTCTCCCTGACTTTCTGGCTCTGTAGCACAGAGCACATGGAAGAGTGTGTGGATTTACTGGGATGGAGCTATAGGGGAAGTGTCATCGCTGAGAAGAACCTGGTTGCCATTGAGAGCTGGCCGTAGAGAGAGTATGATGTAAGATGCACTGGCTCAGGGTGTGGTATTCAATGAGAACTCCCAGAAGACATGGTAGAAAGGGGCTTGAGAGGGGCATCGACATGGGCAGGGGCCCTGACATGGAATGAGGGAGTCTGCATGAGGTTGAACATGCTCTTTGCTTGTGCAGAAGCCACACTAGGAGGCACTGGGTCTTCATGTGTCCCATGCTGATAGCACCCCCTAGGAGATGAGGAAGGTCAGGCCAGTTTATTAAACAACAATTTGAAACTTGTGAATCTTAAATTCAGAACCGGAGTTCATTCATTCTGTCATTGTTTTGAGTAGAGGGTGAAATTGTTTCCTCTTGACCTTTAAATAAACCAGTAAGAGTACAGTCCAGTGACCAGCCCATTCCTGCACCTTCACGCCTCTCCACTGACCCACCAGTTAATGGCTCAGTCTGGGGTGCTCCATGGCCCCTTCCTCCACTGCTGTTGAGAGCAAAGTGGAATCACCTGACAAAGACTTGTTACTCTGGGGCAGTGGTAGGCAAACTCATTAGTCAACAGAGCCAAATATCAACAGTACAATGATTGAAATTTCTTTTGAGAGCCAATTTTTTTAGACTTAAACTTCTAAAACCACTTCTTCAAAATAGACTCGCCCAGCCCATGGTATTTTGTGCAAGAGCCACATTCAAGGAGCCAAAGAGCCTCATGTGGCTCGAGAGCCGCAGTTTGAGGTCCATGGCTCTGGGGAAAGCCATTCGCTTCTAGAGGTTCTGATAGATTGGAAACGTGGTTCTTCTCAATTAAATCTGCTACATCTGTTGTTAGACACCTTTCCCTGGTCAGGGAGCCTTAGTTTTCCGCTTACCTCATTGCTACACTCACGCTCTGGTTAAGCAGCGTGGGACAGTGCAGGAGTGGTCACTTGCTATGTGGCAGCTGGTTTCCAAGAGACGGAAAGTGGGAACTGCCAGCACCTCGCCTGTAACTGCCAGGGTGTCACCTTAGGCATGTTCTACTGGACAAGGCAGCACAGGGCCCACCTCCTGTGGCCAGGCCACACTTCCCAGAGTAGAGGGGATGGGACACACTGTTGCTGCCATCTTGGGAAATTATGCTCTGCCATAGCCATCATTCCTTCCCATTAAATGGGGAAAAGGTATGGTTTCAGGGATAATGTACCGTTTCCCCGAAAATAAGACAATGTCTTATATTAATTTTTGCTCCCAAAGATGCGCTAGGTCTTATTTTCAGGGAATGTCTTATTTTTCCATGAAGAAGAATACGGTACACATTTATTGTTCAATGAAAATAAAGGAAATTTATTACCTGTATACGGTTCGGTAGTATGGTAGTTGTCAACACAAACCAGACAAACTGTGAATCCTACAGTATCGAGAATTTACTCATTTATTCAATGACAATCATGTCATCATCTTCTGGAACATCATCATAACAATCCAATTCCTGAATTTCCTGGTGAATTTCTTGTGACTCCATTTCTTTCAGAATCAGTGGATCAAATCTCTCATGTTTAGCAATAGCACTGTCATTAAATGAGTACTTCTTGTCAAGGTAGCCTGCTCACAGTGCATTTGCAATGCAAATGTCAGTGATTTTCTCCCATGAATTCTTCACCCAAGTCACAACTTCTTGCAGTTTAGGTTTCACAAAGTTTCCATGCTGATTTCTCTCCATTCTATTTTCAATGTAGTTATTAATTTCCATGTGCAAATTGTCTTTGAATGGCTTGTTTATTGCAACATCAAGAGTCTGGAGATAGGCCGTTGTTCCTGTGGGAATCATTATTTGATCCATTTTTATTTCACGAAGAAACGTCTTCATGTCTTTAGTGCAGTGAGTGCTGGCTGCATCCCGGACTAACAGACCTCTTTGACTCCCTCGCATAACAAGCGGCAGCATTAAATCGACCCACTTCCTTATAACTGCTTATGTGGCCCAGGCCTTTTCAGTTTCAAGAATAAAAACACCCAAAATGCGTTCAATCTTTTCCTTCTTGCCCTTAGAAAAGATTAAAGGTGGGATTTTAGTTCTATCCAGACAAATTGCCAAAATACAGGAAACACCTGCACTTTTGTAAGCAGTGGAGGGAATGTACACTAAGGAGGCACCCAGCTGTTCATTTGTTGTTTGAGGTGATTGGCTCATAAACACTGCAGTTTCATCCATAGCAATCATGTTGGAAAGATTGTATTTAGAGAAGTCAGCATCATCAATAAAGGGTTTGAATGCAAGTGCTCGCTTAATAACTTGAGTGTCTTCCAACCTAAACAATGTTGTAGATCTTCTTAAAGACATTTCACTTTGCTGGAGGAAATTATCCAGCCAGTGTTGTGATGCTTTGAAGTTTTTGGGGGCTATGTCAAACTGTGGTGCCATTGCAAGGGCAAATTCTTGAATCTGAGCCCTATTCACAACCAAAGCCTTTGCTCTCCTGTCAACAACCCATTCACAGATCAGGTCTTCCAGCTTGGAAAATAATAGTTACGACCTGATCCACACTTGAGTTTTTTAGCATTTACCTGTCCACTTGTTCAATGAGGTTACCATACTCTGCTCGCCATTTTCGGACCAATCAGATACTCAACATCTTCTCTTTGCAGAAAGCAGTAAGATTTTGGCCCCAAGAGTTTTCCACGATTCCTTTCTTGTACTCCACGGAGTAGCTTTTTTCTTTTTGGGCTCATTTCTAGGAGTAAAAAAAAGGAATTGGGGTATCAAGGTGGGGGGAGAGGGATCACTTATAATGACACAGGGGAGATCAAAGGGGGGAATCAAAATGGCACAGGAGAATCAGAGGGGGGATTACCATTTTAGTAACCCCTTTTGAACCTCCTGTGTCATTTTGATTGTCCCCTCTGATCCTCCTGTGTCATTTTAAATGATCCTTCTCCCCCCCCCCTGTGCCACTGAACACCTTCACCAGACATCCCCCATACCCCTTTATCAGGCATTTACCCCCTGGGGCCTGCCTAGGGACTGTCACTGGGCTTTCTGGAGCCTGGATCTGGGCTAGAGCAGGGTCTGCCACTGACTGAGAACCTTCAGTCATCATGAAGGCTGCAGCGAGCATCAGGTAGTGTCACCAGAAACAGTTCAGCACTCACCACCTTCACCGTGTCCTGTCCACTCTAATCCTCCTGTTCTTCTACATGCATCTGCGAAAGTCTCCTCCTCTCTTCCACCCCATGCTCACCGCTCACTCGGACCTCCGCTCTACCTCCACACAGCAGTGACATCAGGACTCCGAGTAAAGTCACTGGTTGCTAGACACCAGTTGGGGTGGCCCTAGTGATCAGTTTATGGTAAATGAATTTTCATTCTGAGACAGAGCCTGGGGGCCTTATTTTTGGGGGGATGCCTTATATTTCAGTCAGAAGGAAACCTGTAAGTAGGTCTTATTTTCGGAGGATGTTTTATTTTTAGGAAAACATGTACGTAAAGCTCTTGGCACAACAGCAAGTGCTTACTGAATGGCCTGCTATTACTAATCTAGTAGAAACAAAGGACAGATAGAATGGTTAGCCAGGACCTCTTTCTTCGGCAGAATGCTATAGGGAGTTGGGTGTGTTATTTAGGACATAGAATCCTTATATAATAAGAGAGGAATATGCTAATTATCCATTACTCCCTGAGGCATAATGATTGGATCACAGATCTGCAGGAGGGTGGGGCGGCAAACTACAAGTGGGAGGTGGAGAGCTATAGGAGGTTGGCAGTGACCTACTGATGCATGGGTTCATGCACAGGGCTACTAGTAGATGAATAAGAACATATTAGAGAAGGTTGAATAATGTGAGAGTCTCAAAATAGTCTGATTGAAGTAGAAAACTAATGTTTTTAAGATTAAATATTTCCTGACTTTAAAGTGTTTGTCTCTAAGTTTTATTGATCTGGGTTGCTTCACTTAAAAAGACTATTCAGAAACATTTTTAGTGGAGATATTTAATGTGATGGGATACACCCTTTCTGGATGTTTAGGCATGTTCTGTGGTACCGTAGTGGCTGCCCACAGAGAGGTAAGAATCAGTGTCTCTCTTTTGGCCTTATGAACTGAATTGGATATTGACAGTCCTTCGTATGCAATGTAGCTATATTCATTTTAAAAGCCTAATCCAGGTCCTTAAGAAAAGTATGTGTACATTTTTTTAAAAAAATAGTCTATGTCTTTGTAAGGTTCAGATGATTGAGAATTCTAGTTTTAGAAGTTGGTTTGAAAAGATCCCCCTTCCCATGACCCTATAAGCCTGGTGAAAATTATTCATACTTGATGCAAGTGATTGAAAAGGCCTAGTGTTGTGCAAGGTCCACACTGTGAGAGACTCTAGCTTCCCATTGCTCTCATCAAAAAAGTTCTGAACTGCAAATTTTTATTTTTTAAATTCCTGTATTTAAATATCAACACCATGTTTATCTACCATCTGCATTTCATTTCATTTCCTCGATGCTCCCCAGTATTTTCCCAGCTACATTCAGTTGTAGCTGTCACTAGTCACTGATTTTTTTTCTAGAATTGTGGATGAGTTCACAAGTCATTGATCAAGATGCTGAAAATAAATGAAGAAACACATAAAAATGGTGCTTTACCAATATTGTAGGAAAGTTTTGCACTTTACTGGAGAGAGAACTCTTTACAAATGTATATACCGTGTTTTCCCGAAAATAAGACATCCTCCAAAAATAAGACCTACTTCATGGAAACATAATACATCCCCTGAAAATAGAGCATCCTTGGGAACAAAAATTAATATAAGATACTGTCTTATTTTGGGGGAAACAGGGTAGTCTAAGTATATTTACTTCTAATACTTTGCCCCTTACCCCTGACCTATGATTCACCTATAATCTCATATTGAATTATGAAAGTCAATATTTCAAATAAAAAGGAAACTCTTAGATGATGAGGCAAGCCTTTCTGGTTGTGATCACTGGCAATGAGACTAACATTCACAAAAGCAGAAGAGATCTGCTTTGAGATTTCCCATTTTCTATTTGCCTCTGGCCAGCTTGGTTGGCTTGCAAATGGGACAAATACATGGAACTCACATCCTATCCCTGCACACAAATGAACTGCAACAAAGACAACTTTTCCATTTCCTGCTTCTAAACAATCAGTGCCGCTTGTCTTGGACTTCACGGTGGCCACGGTAATTGTCATTGATTGCGACAATGACAGAAATGAAGTGATTGGCTGCGTTGTGCTCTGGTTGGACCACTGACATTAGGAAACTTGAACAAGGGCTTTGTGTTTGACTGAGTACATGTACACCTGAGTGGGGATTTGGTTTGCTCTGGATTAGTTCACTTGATAAAAGGAGTTGATGGTGCGGGCTGTGAGCACCTCAGCTGTGGCAGCCACAGGCCACAGGTATGCACCAGCTTCCCCCAAAGAGAAGCACCCCACCTGCTCGCTGTCATCCACAGGAAGTCAGAGAGACACGCACTACCAACGGATGCCTTTTCACACTGATTATTTTATTGTTGATATAAATAATATAACATTTCTCGTATGTGACGTGGACAGTGTTGTGCAGCCACCACCTCTGTAAATCCAAAACATTCCCATCACCCCAAGAGAAAACCCCACATCCTTAAACAGTCTCTCCCATCCTTTCCTCCTCAGCCTGGCTGGGATCTGTCTCTATGGATTTGCCTGCTCTGGACATTTCATATAAATGCAGTCATAGACCCTCGGCCTTTTGTGTCTGGCTTCTCTCACTGAGCATAATGTTTTCAACACGAGTGCTTTTTACTGAATGCCTATGATGTGCTGGGCATTATATATTCAGTAACAGACAAAATAACAGCTTCCCATCCTCGTGATTTCTGTGCTGGAGTGGTAGAATCAGAGCAAAAAAATAAGTAAATCAATGAAATTACCTTAACCATGCTAAGGGCCATGCAGTAAACAACCAGGGCCCTGAGCTAGAGAATAACGGAGGGAGGAGGGGCTGCTGCTTAAAAGAAAGCTCAGGGAAGACCTCTCCAAAGACATGGCAAGTTTTGTGCTCAGTAGTCCTCGTTTTCAGCATGAGTTCTGAACTTGACATTCAACCCACTAGCACAGGCCTTCTCTGGGCTTTACTCCACCTCCGATGAAGACCACTCAGTTTAGTAATCTGAATTAGTTATGCGACGCTTTCAGATGAACTGCATCATTACAAGACACCCAGGTCACAGGGACTATGGAGAAACCACAGGGACCTGCACAGTTGATGTGACTTAGATGTGGACTCATACATTCCGCTCAGTTCCCAGGTACCACTCGCATCGTATGGTTTCATAAGCTTGCTTCAGTAGAACTTCAAACCACTCACGTGATCTATGCTAAACAAGCAAGATGCTTTCGTCCATTCTGACCCTGTTAGGCTATATTGCCTTTTAGAAAAAGGCAAAATCAGACTTAGATGAAGTGAACACTTATTAAGCACTCATCAGCATTAACCTGAAATCAGTTCTCAGAAAACACTCGATGCATGACTGATATCTTATTTGGCATTTTATGTAGAAATAATGAAAATATAAGCATTGCAGTCATATATCTTCTCAGAAAAGATGGAAGGCATTTCTGATCATGTTATTCCAGATTTATCTGGATATCTAATTCAGGTATCCAGACAGTTCTAATCAGCAGTAGGAATTGAAATTATTTTCTGTGGGAACCCTGACTACTTCTGTTAACTGCACGCGTGATGTGGAATGATTGGCACTCTAATGTAGTGAGGAGATGTGGCAATGGCAATTCATGTCTCATTGCTCTCTTCCTCACCGGGACACTTGTCTTTAACCATGAACACTCCTTGGAGTGGGCTGTGATGGTGTACATCACAAAATCAATGTCTTTGTGTCTGCAGCAGGTGACATCATTGCTGGCTCAGTCTTTCAAAATTGGAGTGAAATAAAACATTTAAATGGAGGCTTACTTTCACATCAGATTGTAAAAATGAATTTCACAAACAAAAAGAAGTCTAAAATTAAAATTATATAATATCTTTTGCTCTTGAACTTATTTGTCCATAATAAGCTAGAAACTTACTTTATCTGTAATTTGTTAAATGCTTATGGTGTGTTAGATTCTATTCTAAAGACTGACATACATCATCTCATTCAGTATGCATCATCTCAATCACTTCTCCAGAAATCCTTTGCAGTTGGTGTCACTGCTATCCCCATTATAGTAAGGAGGCTGAGGCTTACCCATTACTGTCACATGTGTATCTGGACCCAATCCTGAACCTTGAATTTTAGATCAGCAAACTCTCATTGATCACTAGCGCTAGGTACAATGGGACATAGGAAATGTAAATGACAGATATCTTGTAAGACATTTAAAATAGAAAACTTGCTGAAAACGGTTTTGCTCAGTGGATAGAGTGTCGGCCTGTGGACTGAAAGGTCCCGGGTTGGATTGCAGACAAGGGCACATACCTTGGTTGTGGGCACATCACCAGTGGGGGGTGTGCAAGAGGCAGCTGGTCGATGTTTCTCTCTCATCAATATTTCTAAATCTCTAACCCTCTCAATTCCTCTCTGTCTAAAATCAATAAAATATATTTAAAATAAATAAATAAATAAATACAATTTAAAAATAAAATAGAAAACTTAATTTTGTTCTAATAAACAAAATGAATTGACAAGCAAAATAAGACCTGAAGCAGGGAGACGAAGAATAGACTCACATAACTCTATGTGGGGTTGTGGGGGTGAGAAGAGATAAATCAAAAAACTTATATGCATAGCCCATGGACATGGGCAATAGGTAGTGAAGACCTGGAGGAAGGCAAGGAGCTGGGAGGAGGGAGAAAATGGGAGATATCGGTAATACTATCAACAATAAAAAAATATATTTTAAAGAATAGTTACAAAAAATAAATAGAAAACTTAAAGACTGGAGATAAAACATGAAATATTTAGTTTAATATATAGAAAGATAGTTACATACAGAAATATATAGTTGTAAACATGCGCATATTTCTTTGCTCTGTCAGCTAAGAGGGCTTAAAGAACTAACATTTCAGTAACAACAAGCATATTTAGTGCCCAGTCTTGGTTTCTAAGACGATTCTCCAGTGAAAGGAACCAGGGTCCCTTTGATGGCTGATTCTAGGACTGGGACAGGAAATATACATTGAATGGCCAGATTATTATGATCTCGGAATGCATAATAATCTGGCCATTCAGTGTGTGTGTGTGTGTGTGTGTGCGCGCACACACACACACACACACACACTGAGAGGCCCAGTGCATGAATTCACGCATGGATGGAGTCCAGTCAGTCTTGCCAGGAGGAAGGGACATGGGCAGTTGGCTGGCCAGCAAGCTGGTCGAACTCCTGGTTGAGAGGACAATTTGCATATTAGCCTTTTATTATATAGGATATACATTGAGTGTCCAGATTATTATGTGTTCAGAAATCAGAATAATCTGGCCACTCACTGTACATCTTGCAGTGCCAAAAAGTAAGGAAGGAACTCAGAAAGAAAGACTGAAAATTGCCACATGATGGGGAAAGGACCAAGGAACAGCTTCTAGCAGCCAAAATGGGAACAATTTAAGCAACCAAATAAACAAAGTAGTATTGGATTATAACACAGAGTACAAAATAAAAACCCCTGAGACCACACTGATGCAAGTAAATGACAGAATGAATTGGCATGTGTAGAGAAGAGACAACTTTTACATGAGGAATTCCAAATAAATTATGTAGATTCTCCACCCTAAAGAACAGAGAGCATATCCCCCGCTCCTTCCTTATTAGGAGGTTGCACATGGCAGCTCCTTTCCTAGAGTGTGGAAAAGGGGTGATTTGACTGTGGAAAAACCTGATGAACAGCAACTCTGCTAGGTGGTCAATAGTCATAAATCCAGGTACTGGTATGTAGCCTTAAGATGACTGACCAAATGGCACTTTACCTCTGTGGTCTTCCCCACAAACCATCACCCCAGTCCAATCATGAGAAAATATTCGGACATATGTCAATAGAGGGGCAGCCTACAGACCTGACTGGAACGTCTCAGAACTGTCAAGGTCATTCAAAGCAAGGGAAGCTGAGAAAGTGCCACAGCCACGGGAAGCTAAGGAGACCTGCCGTCTGAGGGATGTGATGTCCTGATGGGATTCTGGAACAACAACCGAAAAGAACAGGAGGTAAAGCTAAGGAAATGGATTTTATATAATGACATATAATGGCACTAGATTAACATTGGTTCATTAGTTGTAACAATGATAATGTAAAAAGTCAATAAAAAGGAAACTTTTTGCAGATTGATGAGTGTATGGGAACTCCACAGCATTTTTCCCAACCTAAAACTGTGTTGTTGATTATTTTTTTTAGATCTGTTAAAAATAAAATACATGAGTATTTCAATGTGATACATGGGAGAAGGTCATTTGGTTGGTCTCATTCCTTCTTTTACATAATGGATGTAAAATGTAGTTGTGAATTTATTTAACTGGGGGTTATTGGGCAAGTCATTTGGGTAAAAGGGATTCATATAAAGACCCATTTGAACCCATCCAAATTGAGAAGATGGATTCAGTAGGAAAAAAACACAAACAAACATGTAGGGAAGAAGTAATTTTGTAAAGTAATTTTAACCTTGCAAAAGTCCTCATGTAGTTATTAAGGTTACTTCTATAATTTCTATATAGAAATAACCTTAATAACTAGGTGAAATATATATATATATATATATATATATATATATATATATATATATGTGTGTGTGTGTGTGTGTGTGTGTTCTAATAGATCTTAAATCTTGTGTTTTTATGTTGCTTCACTAAATCCATAAGGCTTTCCATCACCTCATGCTAATTTTTCTCCATTGGACCCCAGTGGGAAATAGGAAAAAGGCAAAGGCCGCATGTTCTGCTGGGGTCACTCAGAATCAGACCAGAAGGCAGGCATCTCCCTTCTTGCTTCCTGTGCTTTGCCCACCAGGAGCCTATTGGCAGGCTTTCGAATTGCATGCTCCTTTAGTCAGCGATCTCTTACAGCTCGAACCTCCTGTTCCCTTTAGCACTTTTGAAGGCCTGTACATACTTAGAGGATGAAGAATGTGAAGCCTTTTTTGATATTGTTTCTTTCTAGGAATAATTAGACTGTGAGAGGACATGTAGTATCCTGAACATTTCCTTCCTTTCTTCCATCCTTCCTTCCTTTCTTTTTTTTTCTTTCCATTCTTTCTTTTTAAATCCTCACCTGATGATATGTTTATTGATTTGGGGGAAATCAAGAAATCAAGAGAAAGAGACAGAAACACCCATGCAACAGAAATATAGATTGGTTGCTTCCTGCATCATACCAATTGGGGATCGAACCCACAACCTAAGTATGTGTCCTGACTGGGAATCAAAGCAGCAACCTTTTTCATGCACAGGACAATGTTCATACCCACTGAGCCAGCGGCTGGGCTCCTGCATGTTTCCTGTGATAGCACTTCCTAGAGTCTGCTGCTTTTTCTCTTGTGCTGCTTTCCTCCCATCAGGCTGTGAGCTCTTTGAGAGAAAAGGTTGTCTTTCATTTTTAGTATAAAGTTGGATACATAGTAGGTGGTCAGTTAATGAAATTTGAATGCATAACGGAGAGGAATGCAGTGGCATTGGCCAGTCAACTGTGTATAACAGGGGCACTTGCTCTTCAGCCTCCTTACCACTAGGTCTCCCCCACTAGTCTGTTTTCTTAGAAGCCCAAGTTTCTTGTAAGGATGTTCGAGTCCTAGAAAGGAAGGAAGTGTGGAAGTTTTATGACCTCAAAATTGGAAAACCTTGGCACCTACCAAGCAGTTTTCACCAGCACCGCCCCTTTCGCAGATGGCTTCTTGGATTGGTTTTATGATTCATGGGATCGAGTCAAAGGCATTGATGTCTAATGCAATAAATGGAAAAGACTTTTCACTTGACTCACGAATGTTGTCACTGTCATTATGTCACCTGGCGTTTGAGACTGTGACACAATTGCCCACTAGCTCTGTCACCTGTAACCAACACCGTGATTAGACTCTTTCTCCTTTCTGGCCTCAGTGAGTTCATCATCCCTTTGGTTATCATCTGAAGTTAAATTGCATTCTGCAAAACCTGTGCCCTGACATTGGGGGCCAGGAGCCCAAGAAGCTTGAGCAAGGCTGTGCTGAAGAAAGTTAAAAGCTTTCCTCACCGGGAGCCGGCTGAGAGTCCTTTCAGTGTTAATGCCACCTGTAACCTCAGGAAAGGCATTGGTTTGCCAAGTTCCCAAAACGTGCTTGAACGTGAGCTTACAGCACAGCAACAGTGGGTACCAGTTCTGGCTCTAAAGCCATATTCCTCTGGATTATGGAACTTCGGGCAAGCTTAGTATTTAAGCTTTAGTTTCCTTAATGATTATTATGATTATTATGAAAAGGATTATTATGAAAAGTAAATGAAATGATTGTGTATAAGACACTTGACACCATGCCTGGCACATGGGATGTCCTTAGTAAATGGTGGCTAATGGTAATATTATTAATTCTATTTTGGATAACCCTAGGGTTCTGAAAAACCAATTTTGGAAATGCTGATCTATAATCATATTGCTCACTTATTTCATCCAGTTTTACAGATGGGTCCAAGAATAAATTCCTGTGGTTTACTTGCAGTCCACTATTTCTAACATGTCACAGTCTGTATCCCTGTATAAATGCCGGTTCTTCAGTTACAGGAAAAGACTACTCACTTGTGAGTGATGTAAACATCTCCGAAAGGGTCTTATTTCCACACCTGGCCGTTGTGGCGGCTTTAGGAACCAGACCACTGGATTTGATAATTTGGACCCGAAAGCAGTTTTTCCTCTATCCAGTTGTATTGTGGTGGCCATCAAATATTACCTAGTGCTCTTTAAATTTGCATAATGCACGACAGTCCTATTCTGTCAAGAAAGCATAACTCAGGCCTTGTCCATGGAGCGAGGAGATATCCGGCTTCCCTTAATGGCTGCACTGAGTGTGTATGTGATTAACATTTGTGCTCTATCAGCAGATGTCCTGGCACATGGTACTTCGTTTGTATTCATTAATTAACTCATATATTGATTCTCAAATATTTAATAGTTGCCTCCTGTGCTCTGGGTTTGGGTAAAGCAAAGATGAACACACGGTCTGTGTCTCCGAAGTCTTCGGGCCTCTTTTTGGGTGTGGGTGTGGCAGTGCGCAGTCCCGAGGGGAAGCAGGTGTTCTGAGGGAGAACAGCGAGGCCGTCAGAGAAAAGGTAGCATTTAAACTCAAGCAGAAAAATCTTTAAGGTACAGTAGAAATTTTCTGTGCAGCTAATCAGGAAGAAGAGTTTTGGGACCTTCAAGTTCTTTGGTATAATGGGAGTGGCAGTGGGCAGAGGGGAAGGGCACGTTAGGATGGTGGGCCGGAACTGGACATGTAGGATTTCGGGCTGTGCCCTGTGATTAGATTTTGTTTAAGGCAGATAGCCAGGGACAGGGAGTATGGAGAAGGTCCCGGAAAGAACCAAAGTGGACTCAGGAGACCAGTTAAAGGAGACGCACTGTTCAGGACTAGGCTAGGTGCAGCGTGAGGTGTTTTTCTGTTTAGAAAAAAGGGGATTTGCATGAGTTTAAAGTGTCAAGGAACATTAGGCAGATGAAGAGGAATTTACAAGGCCTTGGAGAGAAGAGGTCAGAAGAGGTTTAAGAGATTCTCAAGACAGAATGACATAATGGGGTGACAGTTTGTGGGTGGTGTTATTTTGCTGGGAAGGGATAAGGGGCATCAGGATGACTTTCAGGCTCTGGCTGTGAGGGAGGACCAGAGGAGCAGTGACCCATTGACTGAGTTAGGGCATGCAGAGGCCTGTGGCCAGCAGTGTGTTCCTCAGGCGGCTGCCACTGGGTCTAGGATTTGTACAATTGAGGCCCTGGTTGGAGGTGTGGGTACAGGGTCCAACAGCCTGTTTGAGGAGTGAATAAATCCTTCTAGAGGAAATATGGCTCAGACTGAGTATGAATGAGCCCCTGTGAGCAAAATGCCCCAGGCCCTGCCTCCACCAGTGCCCTAATTTACATGACAATGGTGTGGGTCTGCCTGGTGTGGGGAAGGAGACCTCAGCAAGCACTGCAGGGGAGGGGAACCCTTGTTCTGGCAAGGGCCAAGTGGCTATTTATAACACCATTCTCAGGCCTTGCAAAATTGACACCTTAAAAATTAGCCTGCTGCTGAAACCGGTTTGGCTCAGTGGTAGAGCGTCAGTCTTCGGACTGAAGGGTCCCGGGTTCGATTCTGGTCAGGGGCATGTACATTGGTTGCGGGCACATCCCCGGTGGGGGTGTGCAGAAGGCTGCTGGTCGATATTTCTCTCTCATCGACATTTCTGACTCTATCTCTCTCCCTTCCTCTCTGTAAAATATCAATAAAATATATATATATATATATTTTTTAAAATTAGCCTGCTGCCGGTCCTTGCTCAGTGATTAAGCATCAACCTATGAATCAGGAGGTCACAATTTGATTCCTCAGCAAAGCACATGCCTAGGTTGTGGGCTTGACCCCCAGTGGGGAATGTGCAGAAAGCAGCCCATCAATGATTCTCTCACATCATTGCTGTTTCTATTTCTCTCCCCCTCTTCCTTCCTCTTGGAAGGTGTATATATATAATTTTTAATATATATATTTAAAAAGCTAGCCTGTCATGTTTGATCAAATATTTAAATAACTCACCCCTAATGCGTTGGCAGGGCCAGACCAAATGATTTTGCAGGCCTTATACAGCCTGTGGGCTGGACATTCCCCACCCCTGCCCTACTGAGAGAACTGGCTTGGACATAACACTTCGCTGGCTGTATGAAAACTACAGGACTCAGCTTTCATCTGTAACTCTTATTAAAAATTTTAATAAGAGTTAAAAAATTTGAGAGTTTGCCAAGCCGGTGTGGCTCAGTGCTTGAGCATCAACCTATGAACCAGTAAGCCATGATTTGATTCCTGGTCAGGGCATATGCCCAAGTTTGCTCAATCCTCAGTAGCAGGCGTGCAAGAAGCAGCCCATCAATGATTCTCTCTCTCATTATTGATTATTCTATTTCTCCCTTTACTTTCCACTCTGAAGTCAATAAAAAATATATTTTAAAATGTTTGAGAGTTTTCAGTTTTTTTGGCAAATTTCTATTGATAAGTGGTAATTATCATTAAACATGCTCACTGATAATTGGTAAGTAATTTTTCCCAGAGGTTGTCACTAGCTTTGTTGGATTTTGTTATTTTGGCCAGTGGTTGCATTTATTTTGATTAAGGGTATTAATAAAATCTAAAATGGAAGAATTGATCATGGGTAATCATTTTGGGAAAGTAGTGGGCTTTGCCATATTTAAAATTCTTAAAAAGCAATGAACTATTTGTCTCAGATAACTATATTATTTGAATTAAACAGGAGTTTATTTTTCATTGTTGTTCATTTGTGTTGAAGGTCATTGTGCAGAGCATCCTCCAGAGACGGTGTGGTTGGTGTTTAGGACTAGTCGAGCTTTCAAAAACCAAACCTGGGCCATTCTGTTGAATTACTGTGATTGACTAATCATGCAGATTTCTCATGCAACGTCTGACCTAGGGAGAAACATCTAGGGACCACTGTATTCTGTGCACATTTTTTGGTACTACTTTACGTACAATTTGTGTTTTGATTTACGTGTTTGCTGACACAGCATGCACACTTCAGACAGTACCTAAGTTAGTTGCTATGTTGCTGGACTCATCTATCTTAATTGTCTTGCTAAAATAATCTTTTGTCCCATGGGTTTCAGACCAATGATTATGATTTCTAAGTATTTCATTGCTTCTTCCTTTGTTTTTATACTAATACTAGGGACCCAATGCATGAAATTCCTGTACTGGGGGTGTCTCTCAGCCCAGCCTGCACCCTGTCCAATCGGACATTCCTCTCACAATTGGGACCTGGCTCCTAACCACTCACCTGACTGCCTGATTTCTCCTAACTGCCCTCCCCTGCCAGCCTGGTCACCACAGTGGAAGCCATGGGAACCCTGGCGATAGGCGCATGGAGTGGCCACTGGGCCTCCTGTCCCCCCTCGGGGCCACAGGAACTGCAGCGGCAGGCACACAGAGCTGCTGGCCCCACCCCCCCGCCCCCACTGTGCATGCCACAATCTTGTGACAACATTATGGCTTGAGGGTCAATTTGCATATTACCTCTTTATTATATAGGATGCTTTTCTCCAACTGAGTATAAATATATCTCTAGAAAAAGAAAAAATTGCCTATTTTTTCCAAAAGCAGCTCTTTTACACAGAGTCTAATTTGAGGATGCATTCACCAAACTAAAGGCGGGTAGAAAAGTGATCTCATAAGCATGTTCCTTTCTCACAAATCACAGGCGTGCCTCTGTGAAGATGCGTCTTTCTTTACACCTCCTTGGCAGTCACCCCACCTTCTGGCACCCCGAGAGTAATTTTAGCATGGCGTTAGACGTATTGGATGGTGTTCCTCAATTTTTAATTGTAGAGTTACTTTATGCTAATTTTGTTATTTTAAAAGTTTTGCTAACTTTTTAATGCCCTGTGGCCATATGGAGGCATCTAATTCCAATCCAAGCTAATGAAACAAGAGCCTTTTAGGAAACATTTAAATGCGCCAGGCAAGAGACACCTTTCAGAACACTAAGTCGGGGGTAGTGGTGGGAACTCGTGTGTGGCAGAAGTGAGGAACAACCTGTCATTCTTTTCCTCCTGGTCAATTAATTTGCAACATCAGTGCAAACAAAGTTACAGAAGGAAATCTGGAACCCTCTCCTGTAATTTGCATTTTGAAATGCTCTAAAGTATCTGCGCCTGATACTTATGAGTGTGTCAGTGGCACTGCCAACTACTTCCAGAGTGGGCGTGGATTCTGCTGCTGAGTAAATAGTGGGCGTGGATTCTGCTGCTGCTGAGAGACACTTGCAATGTGGTTTGGAAGGAGAAACATGCCAATGCAGAAGGGATGATTGTGTTTTACAAGGAGCACCTTGACTCAGATAAGTTGTTTCACAAACACCTTTTGCCACTGTGGCTGTGTCCTTTTCTCTTGGTTCTGTTTGAAGTTGGCAGTAGAAGGTCCTTACTCTTAGACAGATACGGAGGCATGGCCTGAAACACTGGATGAAGTAATCATACATTTGGGTCATAAGGGTTGCCGTGGGCAGCCATGGTGCAGGCAGCCACTGAAGGGCCTGGAGACCTGACCCACGTACATGGGTGATGTGAACAGACCCGGGGGCTGCAGAAGTGCAGCTGGGGAAAGAGTCCTTTCCTCATGTTGCCCTCCACAGTGGCATGTGCCTAACGTAACTGTCTTCTTTCTGAGTCATGCCTACAATGCAAACGTGGGTGTCACTAGGATGAGGAACACAGTCTGGAATAGGCTTGTCCAACAGAACTTCCTGCAAAGGGGGAGGGGGACTATTTTACATTTGTGGTGTCCACTGGTATAGCACCCTGCAGAGGGACTCCTGAGGGAGAAGTCCTTGCTTCTGGAGAAAGAGAGGCCATTTCTAAGTCCTGGGAGCCAGGGAGCAGTCATCAGTTTGCAGGTTCAGCTCTCCTGTCCCAAGGAAAACACATGTTTGCTCATCCTTCCCTAGATTCCAGATTTTGTTCTGCAAGTGAAACTGATTGTTCATTTTCCCACCTCTTCCTTAAGAGCATGGGCACGGCCCATGTAAGCTTGTGGTAACACGCCACTCCGTTGCCCGTAGAGGGGGAAAAATCACAGAGGAAGGGGGATAGGAAATGTTTTCTCCATTTCTATACTAGTGAATAGGTGTTTACTAGACTTAAACATTAAAATCAAATAACTAAGTAAATATTTCTTTTCTTTAACTCCTCAGTCCCAAACTATTTATCCTAATACTAGCCTGCTTGGAGTGCTGTCTGATTTAAAATATTTCTTCTATGGAAATGAAATGAAAAGGGAAACTTTTCTATTACATCTCCTGATTACAACAAGATAGACATTTGTTCTAGCACTTCAGAGAATTCTCTTCAACTGGATTGAAATTTAAAATGTCAGTATCTTTTGCTGCATCATGTTCAATCTATTCTTACCTGTATCTGTACTCAGGGTTATGTATGAAGATGGCCGAAATGTCGATACTGAATTATCACTGAGCAGGGAAGAGTAGAAAAGTTTTCTACTTGGATACAAAAATGATTCATTCTGACTGTGAACATGACTACACTTAAGTATTTGACCTCAAAGTATTATTTATTATGCATGTTTCAACATAGGATCCTGACTAATGAATAAATAATTCTGACTCATTCATTCATCTAGAAATCCATTGAGCACTTCTTGTGCCAGGTACTAAGGACCTATGAGACATAGCCCCTTCTTTCTGGGAGCCTGCAATTTAGTGAAACAGGCACCAGACTTGTAAACAAACCATTGCAAAGTAGTGTGATCAGCACTGTGATAAAGGCATGGGAAGACTGATGTCAGGAATAGAGAAGAAACAGCTGGCTTTCCTAGGGAGTAGCCAGCATCATTGTGGAGATGGCATTTGATCTAGATGTGAAAACATTTGCGGGGCAAAGAAGGGAGGAAGAGCAGTCTGAGAGGCTCTTCTCCATACGGGGCGCAGGTGAGCACTGCTTCTCCCAGGCACATCCCAGTGGTTAATGCAGCCGCATACACTCGTTCGCTGAGCGCACCGTGCCTGCCCCCACCTGCCAGGCTGAGACTCAGCCAGCCATACTTGCACACGTCTGTGACTGAGCCAGGCTTTTCCTGTTGTCTGATCATACACTACCATGAAGTTGGATGCCGTGCTAGCCCATGAGCAAACTCTATATGTCGAATCCACCTTTTCTTTCTCTTATCCAACATGTTGGAGCATCCTGCCTGGCTCAGGGCTTTTCATGTAATAGGTGCTTAGGAAGTTCTTCTTGAATGGATAAACATGGGTGCTTACTGGATAGTCCGTAATGATCTTCCAAGGTGTCATAATAATGACCACAAATATGATAGCTTATGACCACAAATGTGATGGCTTACACTGAAATGTATCCTCTCACAGTTCTGAAAGCTGGAAGTCTGAAATCAAGGAAACCTGGGGGGAGAATCCATCCTAGCATCTTTCTGCTTTGTAGGGCTGCAGGACCCCACTCTCTGCCCCTGTCTCCACAGGGCTCTGTTGGTCTGTTTCACATCTTCCTCTGCTTCTCTTATAAGGACATCGGGCATCAAATGTAGGGCCCATCCTAAATTCAGGATGATCTGGTCTTGAGATCATAATTTCCCCTACATGACCATTTTTCCAAATAAGGTTTTATTCACAAGTGCTGGGGGTTAGAGCCCGCACATATCTTTTGGCAGGTGACCACTCTGTGTGTGTCAGGGTCCTTTCCAGGGCCTAAGACTGGGTAGGGTGTCACAATTACAGAAACTATGGTCTGACAACGGTTTTCGTCATTGCGAGGTTGGGATAGGCATGGAGGGAAGTGGTGAGAGACTTTGAAGGATGTCTCATTATATTTCAGTTTCTTAGTTTCTAAGCCTTGAGGGAGGGTCTTCTGGAAGAGCATTTCAGTGAGTCCTCTAGACCACCACGTGGTCTGCCTGCAGCTGCTTACACCCAGGCAACCACGCTCTAGGCCACAGCGACTGGAGCCGGGTTGGAGTCCTCTCCCAAAGGTAAGCAGCTCGTAAGCTGGCCAGGCCTGACAGGTTGATGTGGTCCACCTATATCTCTCCCATAACAATTTGTGTGGAAACTCAATAGACTGGGTTAGTTGGCAGTGCTCTCTGCAGCTGACAGGCCGTGAGGAGTTCTGTCCAGCTGCTCTGGCCACTGGGCCACGTGGCAGCCAGAATTGTGAGGAAGCTGGCCAGTAGGGAGACTGACCCAGTCACCCGGAGACTGAAGCGGAAGTTCTGAGAGAGACACAGCCCTGTGGCCTAGGAGAAGGCCAGCCTCCAATCCCACCTCCTTCCAGTCTGCATGAGGCTGAGATTCTCAGCTGCTGTTTCTTGAACCTCGGTAAAAATTATGCCCACACAACTGTTGTGTGTTCAGCTCGTATTATGTATTGAGCATTTTACATGTGTTATTTGATTGTTCTCCGTAGAAAGCTGCAGAGACTGAGACAGTGGAGGTTAACTGCCTCCCCAAAGCCAGTCCACGGGAAGTGGGAGAGCTAGGCAGCAGGTCCTGGACACCAGCTCCAGGGCCAGAGCCCCTTCTCCACGTGTCCCCGGTGCCTGTGTTTGCAGCCTGGCTTTCCCAAGCCGCCTTGTCTTTCCTCCCAGGGGAACTGAGTGTCTGTGTCTCGTGTCCCCGACACAGATGCTGAACTGATCAGACAAATAAATAATACATGTTAAAGACTGCCAAGTTGTTGTTTTTTTTCTTTTTTAAATTTACTCTTTATCTGACTAATGGGGAAAATAAGGTAATCTGTGATAAACCAGGAGCTTTATCATTTTTGTGATATTTTCGTTATGGTTATGTTTCATAATGAAATCAGTTAACATTTTTTTTTAAATTAAACAAACTTGTGTTTGATGAATGCAGGCCATGATATTCCATCACCACCAACGAACGAAATCAACCAGTTCATGAGTGGCTGAAACCTCAGCAGCTGCCCTCCTGTGCAGGGAAGACACTCCACTGGATTATAACCAAACTAGATTAAGACTGACAAATGAGAGAAATGAGCTCCTGCTTCAGAGTACTTTTTCTTCTAAAGGAATAGAGTCCATTCTCTAGGAGACTTTTTGCACAAAGGTTTCTTTTAAAGGCTTAGAGTCCTGATAAGATTGCAGTATATCATAATTGAGGTGGAGTGTTTTTAAGGATAATTCAAGAGACTCAGATTCTGAAATTCCACAGAGCACAGACCCAGATATTGATGGTGTTTCTGCAATAGATTTGGGGTTGAATAGGCGTGCAGAATTACAGGTTATCATTTTTTTTCTATCATCCATTTATGTAATAATGAAAAGGGAGGCTGACAGAAGATGATACGCCCTATTGAGTCAGTAATATACGCTGTGATTTTCAGGTGCCCGCTACAGAAATGTGCTTTACCTGATCATTTGAAGCAGGTCTTTTAGGTAAGCATATATGTTTCCCCAAAGCCTGAAATGTCCTTGAAGAAAAATTGTTTCCTGGTGAGAATTTAGGTTTACAAAGTAAAAATACAAAATACACAAATAGTATTCCATCTAAATCACATACACATCATCAAATCAGACACATAGAACCCTGAAGATTAAATGCTTTGAAAAGATTTTTTTTAACTTAAAAATAAAATAAAATAAAATAAACCTTGTTCTTTTTTTTTTTTACTGGAAAAAAAAAAGACCTGTCAGTCAAGTTGGATGCGGGTGGTATTCATCTGTAGCACTGCTTTGTGTCTAAGAGCAAGCATCTGTCCAATTGAGCATCTAATTGGTAATCATGGATTATTAAGTTAATTGTTTGAATGGAGCCTATCACTGATATCATTTCTAAAGCTCGAGATCATGTAACAGTATTTTATAGTGACAAGAGGAAAGAGACAAGGCTGTGAGTGTAAATTGCCAAAACATTGGATCATATAGATGGAATCATAAGTAGGGTTGTATTAGTGCCGGCTTTGTTTTCCCAGGGCTTGAAGGGCCCCTAAGTGCCAAGTCATTGTGTGTATAGTTGCCAAGGTGAATGTGTGTCATTAGGGGCACAGAGGAGGGTGGCTACTGCTGTGCTTTTCACCCTGTTTAGCATATTGCTTGGATCCAGACACTGTGGTTGGCGTGATGATAAACACTGCACATGTGCTTTTCTTCCAGAAGTAGTGACTCTCTCAATTATAATTTCTTACACTTATTTAGCTTTCACATTTTAGAAGTTACTATTGCATATGCAATTTCACTTAATTCTCCCCACACTAAAAAGGCAGCGATTTCTCTTCCAGAAGCCAATCAAGGCTTGAGGATATCCCTGGTAAAGATTGGGTGCCTGTACAAGGAGAGGATGTCACTTTGTTCCCAACTGGATGGATGTCTGCGTGGCCGCAGTGTGGACCACTCTGTCTCTACAGCTACCAATTCTAGATGTATGGAGAGATGACAGGATGGGGGATGGTCTGTGGGGAAAAGAGGTTCAAGACAGCCTCCCAGCTGCCATCACCTGGGTCTCAGTTCCCAGGAAGAATAAAGGCTAGATGCCACCTGTGCTTGCAAGTCCAGGAGTGGGACTTACACCGCAGATGATGGGATCTAGTCTTGTTGGGATCTCTGCAGTGTGTATGTGTGTGTGTCGGGGGGGAAGGCACCCACTGCCGAAATACTGCTAGAGGTCTGGCAGAAGGTGCACCCCCTCACAGGTATCAAAGCCTTTTTTTAAAGACCTCACCCAAGAACATGTTTTTATTAATTTGGGAGAGGAAGGCAGAGGAGAGGGAGAAAAACATTGATGGATTTGCCTCTTGTACCCGCCCTCAAAGGCGACTGAATCCACAACCTGGGCATGTTCCTGACTGGGAACTGAACCTCCACCTCCTGGGTACAAGGTGACGCTCCAACCAATGGAGCCATACCAGTCAGGGTGCCTTTTTTGTGTGCTTTGCTTTGTTTTGTTTTTAATGAAATAACACAATAAACTCTCATGGAGGCTTTACCCTGCCTGCCTGCAGTTATTCTCAATTTGCACATGATTTGTAGTGATTTCCATATATGCATATATGTATGTATATATACATTTTTACTCCATATGCTCAGGAATTGAAATCTGCTATATTCTTCTCATTTGTATGCTTAATTGCCTGTTGAGATTATAAGCACATCAAAAGTTGCGATTGTCTTTTCTTATTTGTCTATCATCCTTTTACTTATTTCAGTCCTGAACTATAGGCTTGGTACTTCAGCATGATAATAGCCAGCCATAACTGATAATGGAGAAGGAGTAGTTGAGAGCAAAAACAGACCAAGATCCATACAAATTGTTCCCATATACCCTTACGGCTACTTAGTATTTAAATTGGAAAAGCCTTGGTTATACATGTTGTGATATACCCAGACTTGAATGTGTATCTCTGGAGATGCAGATTTTATTTTGAGAAGATATTTTAAACAATAATTTAATATAAAGCTGTGGTCGTCTTGACTGTAAAACCACAGGCTTAGTGGAAATTTTTCTT
This sequence comes from Vespertilio murinus, assembly GCA_963924515.1. Lineage (NCBI taxonomy): Eukaryota > Metazoa > Chordata > Mammalia > Chiroptera > Vespertilionidae > Vespertilio > Vespertilio murinus. The sequence goes on from OZ004709.1 coordinate 99,321,223, forward strand.
GTGTTGCCATAGCTACCGAAATATAATTTGATTACTCTTGTGACTAGTGCTAACTATAATCTGATATTGACTGTAACTTTTCATCAGCTGGAAGTAGTCTGCTAATTGAGCTGGAACCAAGCCAAAGAAATCTTTCAAAGGAGTCATTTTATATTCAGCAGCTTTAATAAGCAATTCACTGAAACCTTTTATAAAAGCAACAAAGGCGAGAAGGGTCTGGACATGGTGAGCATGCCTGACACATCATATGAATGAACAGGGGACAATGCCGGGTCATGTCGGTCACTCGGACCTAGCTTGGCAAGGTCACATAAGAATAACTGAAGTTATGCAGCAACCATGAGCATTCTTATTTGCTTAACAACTCTGTCAAGAGCAGCGCTCTACCTCCCTGGAGTCCAATAAATGAGCAAGGGTCCTCTTGTGCTATCAAATGATGCACATCTATAGTCGTGTAAGGAGGGCATTTTTTGCTGCTTGATTTTTTTCCGTCGCAATTACCGTTACATCAGATATCTTTACTTGGAAGAGGGGCTTTTGAAAGAGATAATGGTATCTTTGCCCACCATCATGTGGGAGCTGTGCAGATAGAGGGATAATCCAAAAACCACAGTGAGCAAACTTTTTTTTCTTGAGAAAATGGAAGCGTGGGGCAAAGTCCATAAATCTATACTTGTACTTAACCAGCCCTTGTTGCTGACACATGGTGTGCTTTATTTGTGGAGATTTTCTTGCACGCCACACAATGCTAAGCACTTTATATCCTTATAACATACTTTATCATCCTTATAACATACTTTAGCATCAACTACCTTATTGATAAAGAGGCTGCATTTCAGAGAATTTCCTAACTAGCTTAAGGGCACATGTAGGTATGAGGCTGTGCAAATTGAAGTCCTGATCTTTAGTCTTTACAGTTGAAGGGGGTGTTGCCTTGTTGGCCTGAAGTGATTGGAGGTTCTTCCAGAAGAACTTCTCCTGGGGCATTGCATTTAGATGAATCATGTTTACGTGTCTACATGACTATAGCCAGCCAGGTGGTACCACTGTCCAGTCTGCTTCCCGGGTATCATAACAATTGAATTTGAAAAGAAACTTAACTTTACATTAACAAGTGAACTTTGGTTTCATGTGTCAGTCTTGAATTCCTTTGTTTTTGTTTGTTTTTTTTTTGAAGCTGCTCAATTAGAAATGAACAAAGAGGCATAGAGAAGCACCCACAAGCTTTAAACATAAATATTGAGTTGATTGAAATTCTGTCTTAACTCCAAATCACAGAAAAATTAATAAATCTCAAAAGAGAGTGGTATTTATTCCTCAATCCCTGGCAGGCAGATTAGAAGATGAGGATTAGAGGGAGAATGTGAACTAATCAATTCAGATTTGACACCTTTGGAGAATTGAAGGATATTGTTAATTTTTTTTTCCTTTGGGCTAACACAGCTATAATTGGGACCAGCATGTATTAGATATTTAAAATTAGCAAAACAGTTGAGAAATCAGAATGAGCCATATCTATGCATTTCATTAAACTCCACATTTGGCTTAAAAATTCATGAGGCTTTGGGTTCTTCCCTTGAAAACTGGAAAAATAGAGTTGATTTAGATTTCTTTTTAATCAGCATAAAATCTATCCTATCTAATAAAGAGGGAATATAGTAACTGACCCTCATGCTATCACAAAGATGACTGTGCCCACAGCCAATAAGGAGGGGACATGCTAATTGACTGTCCCACCCTCAAAGATGGTGATACCCACAGCCAATAAGGAGGGAATTTGCTAATTGAATATGCTAGTTGACCACCCTCAGAGATAGTGGTGCCCATAGCCACAAGATGGTGGTGCCCAGTCCCCTCAGCCTTGCTAGGGCGGCAGGCACACAGCAAGGCCGGGCCCCACCTTGCCTCATGCCTGCCTTCAGAATCCCCCAGTCCCTCAGCCGCCAGCCACTCAGGACCAGCCTGAGGCCCAGGCAAGCCTCATATGGTGGCTGCCCAGTCACCTAGGACCTCCCAAGGCTTAGATAACCAGGGCTGCCCAAGGCTCAGGTCACCAGAACCATCCAAGGCTTACATTTCTGGCAGTGGCAGGAGCAGAGGTATGATGGGACATCACCTTCCCCTGATCGCCAGGTCGCCTCCTGACCATGAGGGCTCCCGGACTGTGAGAGGGGGCAGGCCAGGCTGAGGGACCCCCCTCCAGTGCATGAATTTTCATGTATTGAGCCTCTAGTTAATTATAATTAAATTTACTAAATAAGCAATTATTGTTCAAGATAGTGATATGCTGAGAAATACTGAGCCATTTGTCTCTTTTTCTTGGTTTTGTTGTGGTATGTAGAAACAGCCTGATGAGCAGTGAAGATGACTGTGTTGGGGAAAGAAAACAGAATGTTTCAAAAAAAAAAGGCAATGAGGGAGGCACCTCAGAAATGGGGAAATGGATGTGAATAATAATGTTAATCATAAAATAAAGAAACTATATCTTTTTAAAGTAAGATTATGCTGCTTTCTGTTTTGATTAACTGAACAAAATAAAAACATAACCAAGGATTCTGAGGCATTTTCTCCCAAATGTCACTTGTAGGGTTATTTTCTCTAAGGCTTTATTATAGGAGAAAGAAATCGATTTTTCAATATAGTTAAATTAGTATTATACAGAGTGAAAAAGTATGTTTATTAGATTAATGCAATGAACATCTTACAAATGTATGGGGGTTTGTGTGCACTGAATAAGTGGAGATTTTCTAGTTATCTGAAAATTGTGGTATTTATAATTGCTTTTGTTTCATAATCTCAACAAGTAGTTTTGAGGAAATAATTTTTATCTTTTTTCTCTGACTCCATTAATACCACATTTATGCTATGGTTGATAAATTCAAAGGCTCTGACAGGAAAAAACATCATTGGTTGTATGTTTCAGTTAACATTCACGATGACTTTGCCTTGCATGGATTATCACTGAGAGTATTACTGACCCATATTAATGGGATCAAGACTAATACATCTTCTGTAAAGGAGAAGTTTTGCATTGCTGAACAATGAAACAAGACAGCATGGTTTCTGAAAAAAAGAAGATTTAGAACCACATAGTACATTATTTCGCTTTCTGCAACGTAATTTGTTGTGAAATGCAATGAATGAACTCTTGAACTTACGTGTGAAACATAAAGGCCAGGAAGTAATGGCTGGGGATGAGTACTGAGCTCTCTTCCTCATACAGGGCTGGATTGCCACAATGTTGAACACCAGGGAGAAGTGGAGTCTGCATGTCTTACTTGTGAACTGTATCCACAAAGCCTAAGGGAGCTCTAGAGCTCCAGTGCACCGGAAGGAAAATAGAAAAAGGATAGTGAAAATTGCTTAGAATTAAAATTTGAATAATGAGAACTTTTATAGAAACTTAAATAATATTCAAAGCATAACTCCCAAAGAGCTAGTAACACCAGTGGTCTTGATCTGGCATCTAGAAGGGTTAAGGAAACCTGGAGAAGGGGCTGTGCATAAATTAAATAAGAATCCAGATACGAAACATAATTTTTAAAGGCATCTGAAGGAGGCAGAGGAGCTTACCTGAAGAAACCAAGTTCTCCTTGTCTCAGAACCCCTTGCTTTTTATTAACACAATTTATCCTAAGGCAAGGTGGAGATATACACATCAAAGGGTAGGGTTAGGTACAGAATCCATTGGGGAATTATCTCCAGCTATTCAGGTGTTTGGCCAACAGGAGGCAATAACATGTAGATTAAGATGCCCTGAGCTGCAATCATCCTTTTTAGGTTTGGGGAATGGCCTTTAGCCATTCCCAACAGGTAATTACATATGTGGCTCAGGCCTTGTTGAGTGCCCAAGTTCCATCAACCTTTCAATGAAACTCTTGCAATTTTGACATACTGGGATTGGCTTTGGCAAGCTAGCACTTCTAGACATACTTTGGCTCATGTTCCATCTTGACTGTTTCATTCATTCATTCAGCAGGTGCTCACTGAGCATCTCCTGTGAGCCAGGTATTTAGGCACTTGGAACACACCAGCAAAAGAAACAGCAACCATTTCTTCTCTCAGGTTCATAGTTGACTGCAGATTGAAGTAGACAATGTCAGGAAACATGATAAATTAGGAAATTATGTAGTAAATTAGAAAATGATCATGTCTATGGGAAAAGAAAGCATAGAACAGACTGAGTTTCTTGGAGTATGTGTGGGTAGTTGCCAGAAGTTTCATTTCCTAGCAGATTCAGTGCATATAATGGGCCCTACTCACAACGGCTAGTTTGAGGCCCCTGCTGTGAAAATGCAGTTGTGGGACCAGCAGTTCCTGGCACTAATCCAAGAGGAGATTCTTCCTTGACAGTTACAAGCACTATGTAGAATTAGTCTACTTTAAGATATAAACTAGCAGCTTCTGAAAAAGTTTAATTAGATACCGCAGATCAAGCTGTTGGTCAGAGAAATCAGTTTACCCTCAGACATTTTCATCATACCCCATTGCTCAGTGGCTCCCTGCTCCCATTCCGGTTGCTTTTGCTCAGGCATACCTTTGGCACAAATGGTTGAGTTCAAGTTGGGGTGCTGCAGGTGTGTTATTGGATTCATGCTTTTCTAGGCCACTCAAGGTTCCAGCTCCAGAACATAGTTCATTGCTGTAGTTACATCCTTGGGAATAGCAGTTATAATAAACTGGAAATTAGACATGCATGAGAGGACAAGAAGGCTGGGATCAAAATGTCAAGATGGAGAAAGTAGGTTAGAGGGCAGAGCTCCATCAGAGGTTATGGGAGATAATTACCTAACAAGAGAATTGTGTTCAGGGTTGGTACTGAGGGCAGTAAACAAGTCATGGATCATAAAGGAAACCAAGCAACATGAATAATTAGTGCTGCTGGTACTTTAGAACTCACAGGTACTATCTCAGTCAAACGGTGAATCCCATAAAGAAGGTTTTGTGCTCCCCACTTCTCGGGTAAGTAAACTACAGTTTAAAAGACGAGGTGGCTTGCCTGACTAACAATGGCAGAGGTGGGGTGAGAGTTCATACCTCGATTCTCTGGCTTCGGACCCTTCTCTTGGTAGTACACAGGGAGTGTGCAGATTAAAAGGGGAGGTAGCAAGCAGGTCCTTTTACTACGATGATTTGTACTTGACAGGTGGGGAAACTAAGGCTGGAGAGTTAAACTAATTCACCCCAGGGCACACTAATTCACCCCAGGGCACACTGCCACCAAGAAGTAGATTCAAATCCAGGAGGAATTCAGCCAGCTCTCAAATAAGTTGCATGTACATAAAAGTCTGCTTATGCTCTTCAAATTCTAAAGATAAATAATTAATTACCTTTTGGGGAATTTGGAGGGTTGGGAACGTCTGAACATCTCATAGGAGTATAAAGTCAAAATAGTATTGACTGGGTGGAAAAATGCTTTAGTCTTATTTTCTTTTTAATTTCCAATGTTTTTTGATAAACTGTAGTTGACATACAGTGTTATATTAGTTTTGGGTGTACAACATAGTGTCTCGACATTTATATTCATACAATGTAATCACTCCGATAAGTCTAGTAACCATCTGTTACCAGGCATAGCTCCTAGAAGAATATTGACTCTTTTTCCTATGCTGTACATTACATCCTTGAGATTTTTATTTTTAATAGCTGGAGGTTTATACCTTGTCCCTCCTTCACCCGTTTTACCCCTCCCCCACTGACATCCCCTGGCAACCCTCAGTTTGTTCTCTGTGTCTATGAGTGTGTTTCTGTTTTATTTGTTCCTTTATTTTGTTTTCTTTAGATTCCACATATAAGTGAACTCATGCAGTAGACAGATAAGTAATTATACTTGCTGCTGGAAGGAAGCAGTGAGGTTACAGAGCCTCGCTTGTAACTGTCACTGAAGAATCCCCTCTTTGATTAGTGCCAGGAACTGCTGGTCCCACAACTGCATTTTCACAGCAGGGGCCTCAGACTAAGCCTTTCACAAGATACTGGCACTAAAGCATTCAACGCTAAAATACTGAAAGAGTCACTACTCAAGTACTCTGTGCTGAAACCAAATATCGGCCATCTTAATCTGCAGAAAACAACTATACACGTAGAACTCTCTTCGTTTTAATTTCTGTTTGAGCCTTTGGAGCCTGGCTTGTTATTGAGTGGTCACACAAATGAAGAACAAGCACGAAATATTTAGTACCTGGTTCACTCCAGTTGTCCTATTGCAGACAGCCAGGGGTACAGCGTTCTGTGCAAGCACAACACAGACCCCTGTTGTGTGGTGTTCCTCGGTGAGTTTCCTGACTCCCAGACGGAGGCCGCTCATTGAAGCTGCCAGCTTGGAGCAGGGCATTTGATGGAAAACAGGTCACGCCGCCCGAAAGGCTTTCCTTCCTGGACCTGGTGCAGCAGCGGGAAGCCCACTTAGGGAAAGCTCGTTTCAGAGAAAAATAGAAAAACGGTCAGGCGGACTTTGGAGAACCTGAGCTGTCTCGTTGCACCAGTGAAATGGGAGGAAGGTTTCTCATTTTTTCTGGAAGTTAGTTTACATCCTGGCCTTCTTCCTTCCCCCAATACCCCCCATCACTGTAATGCAGCTTTTTCTGAAGGGTCTACAGCCTCAGCTTTATGGCCTCATGGAGCTGGATAGAGTCTTTACTCTTAAACCCTTGGAAGGTTTTCCTTTGAAAGCTGAAGAAACTGAACTCTTTTCTCTAGGAGGGAGCTTTAGACGGGCTTTTCTAGAAGTGAGGGAGGTTCGCTCCATGTCTACCCAACGCAACCCAGTACAGAAGTCACTCCACCCTGACAGGAGGTCTTGTTTCACACCCTTTTACTTAAAAGCAAATAGGCAGGTGGATGAGAGTTTCGAAGGGCCCTCCACAGGCCAGTGGGAGCACGCAGAGCAGCCCACCCATGGGCCCCCTGCCTGACGGGAAGCCTCTGTATGCTGTGCTTCTCTGCAGGAAACCCCAGCTCCCCTCACCCCCACACAGACACACAGATCCCGGGATCCATAGCAGGTAAGCTCTATCACACTGCTTCTAATACAGGGGGAAACAGAGTCCTTTTTGCAGTTAAGACAGCAACTACCAAAGCCAAGAGGGAGTGTGTGTGTGTGTGTGGGGGGGGGGGCAGATAGCGCTCCCGCTGTGGGCCATTTGCTCACAGTCAGTGGCGGACCAATCAAGCAACTTAAAGAAGGACAGCTTCAAGGGAAAAAAGGTTGTATGGATTTGGAGGTGCTGACAGGGGGAACATTTCTATTTTTCTGCACCATTTTGATCAGAGTTAGAAGTCAGAGATGATGGATGTTGTATTTTGGTATCTTTAGCTTTGGGCTACGCCAGCCGCCACACACGGGGCCTTTTTATCAGCTAGTGGTTCTCAACCTTTCTAATGCTGAGACCCTTTAATACAGTTCCTCATGTTGTGGTGACCCCCAACCATAAAATTATTTCCATAACTGTAATTTTGCTATTGTTATGAGTCGTAATGTAAATACCTGTGTTTTCCGATGGTCTTAGGTGACCCTGCTAGCAGTTCTCAACCTGTGGGTCGCAATTCTTAGTCCTGCTGGTGCTCCCATGCCCGGGGCTGATGGATAGCCACAGGCCGGAGCCAGGGCTCCGGGCCATTGGAACCAGAATGAGGGAGAATAAAATGTTTTGTTCTTCTCAGACAACTCTGCGAGCTGTGGCCTAGACTTTTTCAAGTTACATCGACAAGAAACATATCTGGCACACCACTTTCTAAACAAAGAGAAAGGCAGTTGAGAGGAATCTTTGCTATCCATCTAGATTTATTTCATATGCAGAAAGCCATAGGTATATTTTTATACAAGGGTTTTCATAAAAAGGGAAGTGATATCTGGTGTTGAATTACTAAATAGACTAAGCTTTTTCTTTCTTTCTTTTTAAATGTTGAAACATTTTCTGTTTCTCTTCTTTGAACTGCAAGGTCATTTACAGTAAAGGGGGACTTTGAAGTTTCTAGTTAAGATTTCCTCAGAACCTTGAGCACAGAAAGGGACTAAACTTTGATGTTTAGCAGAGGTCTTATCAAAACCCAGTGGTTTTGCAAAAAAAAGTGATTGGAGCAGAGCAGCATGGCTAATGCACCATAAACTCATATTTGCTAAGTGTTCATGATGGGTCTGCGCCTGCTAGCGCCCCCCCTACCCCCACAAAGCTGATCGCTCCATCCTCAGCATGTTTTTCTCTCTGCACCAGCTTGTGGTGGAGCACTTACCGTAATTGCTAGAGTATAACTGTGTGTATGTGTGTATATCTTGCCCACAGACTGACCCTCAGAGATCAGGGATCTTATCCAGTTCCCGTAGTGCTCGCCTGGAGGATCCTCAGCCAGCCACTGAGCAGTGGATGTGCTTCTGTCAGCATGGGAGCCCACCTCCCCGGGGCAGCCCACACCCCACACTCAGTGAAGGGCACGACTCGATCCCAGAGCCCTGAAACATACTAAGGAAACAATCACACACTGAACGGAGAATCTGAATCCCTTCTCAGAAAACATTAGCTTTGGCCCTAACTGGTTAGGCTCGGTGGATAGAGCATCGGCCTGCAGACTGAAGGTTCCCAGGTTCGATTGTGGTCAAGGGAACATACCTTGGTTATGGCACATCCCCAGTGGGGGGTGTGCAGGAGGCAGCTGATTGATGTTTCTCTCTCTTATCGATATTTCTAACTTTCTATCCCTCTCTCTTCCTCTCTGTAAAAAAAATCAATAATATATATATTTAAAAAACACACCCACACATTAGCTTTGATTATTGATTGGAAATCCAATGTATAGTCATAGTTAATGTTTTTTGAGTTCTTACTCTATTGAATCCTGAGAACAATCTTATGAGACAGGTTTCCTTAATCCCATTTTACAGATGAAGAAACTGAATCTTAGGGAGGCTAACTCTAAGTAGAGGACCAGTTAGTTAGTTGAACCTTGTGGGAGAGTGCCTGCACTTTAAAACTAGACTGTCTATTTTTACAATCCATGTCTTGCCATTTACAGACTATGTGACTGAGCAAAGTATTATGATCTGTCTGTGCCTCAGGTTCCTTATATATAGAATGAACAGCAATACCTGTTTGTTTTTAATCTGTTGTAAGAATGAAATAAAATAATTTAAATGAAGTACCCAGCAGATTGCCTGGTATAGGTGAAATATTCACTATCCTATATAATAAAGAGCTAATATGCTAATTAGACCAAACAGCAGAATGACTGTCCGGATGACCTTCTGGATGAAGCCGGGGTTGTGAGGGCCAAGCCCCTTGCACAAATTTTGTGCATCAGATATAAAATTTGTGCATCATATATATGCCTAAGCTACCATTACAATCAGTCGACCAAAGAACTGGTGGACCAGTTGCTATAATGCACACTGACTAGGCAGATGCTCAATGCAGGAGCTGTCCCCTGGTGGTCAGTGCACTCCCACAGCCAATTCCCCATGGCCAGCTAACCTCCCACAGTCCCTCCCTGCCCCCTCCAGCTGGCCCTGATAGGCCCTGATCTTTGGCCAGGCTGAGGAACCCTACCCATGCATGAATTTATGCACCAGGCCTCTACTATTCCTTATAAGTAATCACTGCAGCTCGGCTCAGAGGTCTCAGAGGTCAGGGTTGGGCTAAGGGTGCATCACAGGTTGGCAACTGAACACATGGGTGCAGATGAGGAGACCCAGAGAGATGAAGGAGGGTGAGAAAGGACAAGGGTCTAGGAGGGATCCCCAAGGTTAAACAGAGTCAGGGAACCAGAATGTCAGTGAATGGAATAGGAGACTGGAACTGCTCCCTCACCCCCCACTTCTAATGGATGACACATCTTGTGGAAAGGAGAGACTATATAAAGGGGTGTTTTTTATTTGTTTCTTTATGGGTTTTGTTTTGGAGAGAAATATAACATCACTTTTTATCAAGAAAGTTTCCAACATACACATAGTTGAATAACACAGTGAACGTCCATATATCCATTACCTGAATTCTCAAACATTTGCCCTGCTTGCTTCCTCTGCCCTTGTTATTTGCCTGATGTACTTTAAAGCAAGTCTCAGACATCTCCCAATTTCATCCCCGCCTACTTTCACAGGAACCACAGCTGCCACGCAACTATCACGTCACCCATGAATGGGGTTCCTCTGCCTCATCTCATTTGCATTTCTATCTCAGACTGACTTTACAGCTACCCTTTGTTTTCTGAGTCAAGAGCTGAACAAGGATTATGTGTGGCATTTGGTGGTTCTGTCTCATGATCTTTCACTCTAGAGCACAGCCTGCTGTTTATTTTTCATGCCTTTGATTTGTTGACCGTTTTTACAACCATCCCACAGGAAGTCTCACTTTCTGAATTTGCCTCTTTGCTTCCTTGTAGTGTTATTTAACTTTGAGGAATGAGTATAAGATGTGGATTGGAATGAGCGGTAAGTGGAGGCACTGAGGGTGGGGCTGGAGTGGATGGAGTTGAGTAGGTCTGAGATCTGAGGAAGGAACCAGATAGAGGGAGAGACTGTGCCAGTTCTGGAGAGAGGGAAAGGCTTGGGAGAACTTTTGGGGGTGTCAGCTCTGTATCCCAGAAAAATCATTCTCTCCACCATGCTATAGTCTGCTGGATATTTTTACATAAGCATGATATGTTTGTGCAAACACAGACACACATGTACATAAATGCCATACCTTATTCTGGTGGGCACACACACACACACACACACACACACACACACACGCTATTTCTGTGGCAATGGGGAAAAGTGCTGATTAACAGCCTGGAGACTTGACTCCCTGTCTGGACACTGGAACCAATTTTCCTGAAATCCTGAGCATGTTTCTTTGCATCAGTTTCCTCATCTTTAAAAACGTGGCCATTGGACCAGATCAAACCTCAGCCCCCTTCCAGCTCTATGCCTTTTCCAAATCTTAATCCCTTCCAGCTTTATAAACTCCTGGGCCAGGGATTCAAAGCCCCAAGCCCACGTCTGTTTCTTACATGTTATCCTGCTGTCTTGTTTCTCTAGCCTTTCTGATGTGGCCAACAGAGCAGCTGACTGCCTCCTACACAGATACTCTGCGCAGTTCTCCTCCAGGCTCTGCTCACAATACTCCCTACACTTGGAATGCCTCTACCTATCTCCCTGCCACATGTTTGTTTCAAAGCATGCCCTCATTCCTATAATCTCCTTTTGCTGCCACATCATGCCACTCGTGGAGCACCTGCCCTGTGCTTTTCAGAGAGCATCATTAGTGCTTCAATGGCAGATGCTGCAAGGTATAGGACTTTTTGTCTCTATTTTACATGGGATTACATTGAGCCTGATGGGCTAAGGGGGTTTCAGAATATCACACAGCTAGGAAGCATCAGTTTTGGATTTCAGAATGGCTCTCCGTGAGTGCAAATGCCTGGCTCTTTCTACTCCTCCAAGCAGCAAACCCCAGAGCACACTATAAATCTCTCCCCAATGTTTTCATCTCATGTTGTTGTCTTCTGCTTCAGTGGATTCACATTACTTTACTGAATATCTATGTATGCCAGGCACCTACAAAAACATTAACTTATATGAGGGCAGGTTCTCTTTCTTTCTTAATTGCATTCTGTCCAGGGTTTAACTGAGAAGTGAAACACAGGGTAGACATTCAGTAAATATTTGTTGAGTCCAACTGAAATGAATATAGAGACAACTGGCTAATATAAAGAGTGATTATGAAATTAGGAGTCAGGAGAGATATTCTCCTGTTAGCTAAGTGATCTGGTTACCTGTCAGAGGCCTGCCAGGTTCATTGGGAGCTATTAGCATATCACCTGGTCATTTATTGAAAGTGGCTAAGGGATGAGTTGGACTTGCTCTCATCCTTTGTCCTTAGGCTGGTAGCTATATATTTTTTCAGAATACATTTTAGATAGTTATTAGAAAACAAACTAGTGGTTCCTTGAAGGACAAGAGGCATTTATGTCAAAATAAATATACAAGTGTTTGGCCATGGGGCAAAAGTATAAGGCCTCCTGAACAAGAAAACATCTTCAGACAGAAAGCTGAAGCACACCATCCCATAGAATGTAACAGAATGTATTACAGGGTCATTTACTTACTGGGAGATGGGGTCAGAGTAGAAGGCATGACCAAGCATTCTACGAAGATTTCTCTCTGCTATCAGACCTCTCTACAGTATATTTTTTATAGTGTAACTCGGGCACTAATAATTGCTATGACAAAATGCACCAGAGGCTATACCTCCTGGTGGTCTTGTGATAGATGAATGCTTATAATCGATACCAGTACCAGCTTAATATTTATCTTGGATGTCATGCCATTCAAGCTGTTGCTAACAAAAATATTTATGGCTGCATTTTAAGGAATGCAGAAAATAATCAAATAGAAGGCATTGATATGCTCCTTGAGGACAATGAAGTTAGTCAAAGGTCACAGCATGAAAACTTAAGTGCAGGACACAGCAATGAGTTGGCTTGTTCACATCATTTCTGTATACTTATGGTTATTTATTTTGAGGTGAATACCTAAAATCATGGCAGGATCATTATCATATAGATGTAGTTACGTTGAACTTGTGTAGGCTTCTGTATTAATTGTACAAATAAACTCTAAAGAGGCTATTCATCTCCTGCTTCAGCAGTAATGGGGCTGTCCACATACAAAATATTTCAGGGAGCTGAAGCTTATCCTACATAACTGATGAAAACATTTATTAAGAAAATATATAAATATGCAATTTTCTGAAATTCATGCAATGTCATGAAATTCATGACATGGGATTTATTCAATGTATTTCATTTAGTAAATGCTGTGCACACACTAAGTCCCAGATCTTGTTCTAAGTCCCAAGGAACCAACAGTGAACAGCACAAGAGCCTGGCCTCATGGAGCCTTATCGTAATGGAGGAGATAGGTAGCCAACAAGGAAAATGAAAAAGATCACCTTAGATATAGTGATCAGGGCTATGCAGAAACTACAACAGGACACTAAGACAGAGAACGATTGATTTGTGGTAATGAGAGGAGAAAAGGAGTCCTCTATGAATAGGGTGGGCCAGTAGGGCTTTCCTTGAGGACCTAAGACCAGAATAATGACAGTCATTTGAAGAATTGGAGTAGAACAAAGGGTCTGATATGAGAGGAAACATCATGTACTTCAATTTGAGTTAGTTTTTTTGGATTGAATATCTCATGGTAATTTCAAGAATATACACTGAGTGGCTAGATTATTATGATCTCTGAATGCATAATAATCTAGCCACTCAGTATATATACTAGATAATAAGGACTAATATGCAAATTGTCCCCTCAGCCAGTAGTTAGACCAGCAGACAAGCCGGCCAACCGTCTATGTACCCTCCCCTTGGCCAGGATAGCTAGACCCCACCCATACACGAATTCATGCACTGGGCCTCTAATATACATAGAGGTATGTGTTCAAAGATCATAGATCAAAATAATCTGGCCACTCAGTGTATATTGGGAGCATGATGATGACTTAGGAAATAAAGATTGGAAAGTCATCAGGTTTCTGAAGTTAATCAAATTGAACAGGACCATTGTGGAGGTTTCTTCCCATTTCCAACACATCCCCCATAACAGTGGCAAATACCTGTGGGCATGTTTCCAAGCATTTAATCCTCAAAGCAACACTGGACAGTAGGCACTATTATTTCCCTCTCACTTTTTCCAATAAGAAAACTGGGACTCAGGGACATTCATTTTTCCGAATCACATTTACTTAGTAGAACTTGAAGGTAAATCTAAGAGGCTTGATTGTGGAGCCCATGATCTTAGCTACTATATTATGCTGCCTCATGGAGTGTGGGTTAAGGGATGATACATAAGAAGTTGAAGAAATCTGAAAAAGTGTACTATGAAGCCCTAAGTGGTTTTGCTCAGTGAATAGAGCATTGGCCTGTGGACTGAAGGGTCCCAGGTTTGATTCTGGTCAAGGTCATGTACCTTGGTTGCAGGCACATCCCCAATTGGGAGTGTGTAGGAGGCAGCTGATCGATGTTTCTCTCTCATCAATGTTTCTAACTCTCTATCCCTCTCCTTTCCTCTCTGTGAAAAATCAATTAAATATGTGTGTGTGTGTGTGTGTGTGTGTGTGTGTGTGTGTGTGTATGAATATAGGAGGGTATTGAGTAAAATAATGAATGCACTGACTGCATGAAGTGGGTGAGGCACCCTAATTTAATTTGTTTCTCTTGAGTTCATCACTGCTTGATTGTAGGTGACTATTGTCTTCCCACATTCACCATATGCTTTCCTGGATCAGTAACTAGAATACATTAATTCTATTTATAATAACCTCTTCAATTGACTAGCAGAACAATGTACATGCACAAACAAACAAACCAGAAAGGCCAAAAGGAGTTGAAAAAGATAAGCAGTAGAAGAAACAATGCCACCCAAACCCACATCAACAAAGACTGAAAGCACTGGGTTCCCTGGCTGGTTGTAGGACCTTGTTTGCTTCATGTGATTTTTTATAGAAGTCACCCCTTATCCATGGAGTATATGCTCCAAGACCTTCTGTGGATGCTGAAACATCAGATAGTACTGAACCCTATAAACGAGGTGGGAAAAATAGGTTTATATTTGTTCACATCGAAAATAATATAATAATAAATAATAATAATTCAAGAATAGACTCTCTCTTTATGTACTCACAACAATAAATCTACAGCCCCCCCCCAATATACACACCTATGATAAAAATTACTTTATAAATTGGGCACAGTAAAGGATTAGCAACAAATCCTATGTAATAAAAACCTAATATGCTAAATGTCCAGTCTGCTGTTCAGCCAATCAAAGTGTAATATGCAAATGATATGCTAAGGCCTCTCATCTACTTTCTATGATGTTCACTGACCACCAGGGGACAGACAGTTGCTGGTCAACCAGCTGCTATGATGTGCACCTACCACCATGGAGTAGACACTCTGATTGGTAGGTTAGCTTGCTGCTGTGATGCCGCTGATGGAGACTGAACAGAATGGGCCAGACATGCCCTAGAGCCCTCCCACAGTCCCTTCCCAATTGGCCAACTTCCCACATCCTTCTATGGCCCCCATCATGCACCAGTGTGGTCTCTTGGCCTGGCCTGTGCCTTCTGGCAATCCAGGAGCCCTCAGGGAGATATCAGAGAGTCAGTTTCAGCCTGATACCACAGCGTGAAGCTGCTGGACAATGGGATGGTTCTCATTTGGGTGGGATGGAGTGGGACAGAGTGAGATTTCAACAACTCACAATTTAAATGTATGAACTGTTTATTTCTAGAATTTTCCATTTTTCAGACCATGGTTGACTGTGGATAACTAAAATTGTGGCAATAAAACCAGGGTAAGGAGGAACCAGTATGTTTTTTGTTGTCCACAATTTGAAATGCTATTCTTGGGAAAAATCCCACCTTCTCATCTACCAGAGCCTACCACCCTAAACTTTGCCTCTTATGCCTGATATAAGTCACCTAGCAGTGCCCTCCTGTCATTTCAGCCTCTCATCCTGGGAGGTTGCCCTGGTCTTTCATGCGGCTTCCAGGTGGCAAAAGGGAATGTGATACATTCAGATTAGTAGGATCCAGCTTAGGTTGTACCTGGAGGAGTGAGCCTACACTTTCTTGGGAGACTGAAGAGTTACCAGGTTTGCCTTTGACCTGAAAATAGTTCAATGTAATTGTCATCACTCCACCTTGGCCCACTTACTTACTTCTAGAGTATATTTTAGTGACCATCCAAGAGTTTCTTTGGTTTCTACTGTCACGGCAGTGCCAGGAAGTTTTACTAATTATTGAAAGGTCTAACATGAAATATGAAAGAGCCGGTGGGTTCCTCCATAAAAGCTTGAATTCCCATGTTAGTTGCTGGCACAGCTAAAGGTGTAACCTTGTTTTTAATGGCATTGTTGTTTTCCTTCATTATTCATACTCTACTTTTTTTTCCATATTTAACGTGCTCTCTCTATGATCTGCTCTAAATTATGATTGTGTTGTGTCTTGTTCCTTAATTATAAATCCTACTGTCACACTTTCTCTTGTTCCCTCCTCACCCCTTTCTTTCTGGTTATCTGTTTCCTCCACTTGGTTTGCCCACATTTATGTTTGTGGAGTGAACCATTTATTTTCTATCTCCTTATCAAATGTGATTGAAACTTTGGGAATAATTTTGATAATTAAGTAAAAGTTGCCATCTAGAGTTCACAGTTCACACCATGCCAGGCACTTTGGTGTATTAAGTCACTTAGTTCTCATAACATAATCTTTGAGCTCATTTCTCCTATTGGGAAACTGAGGCCTGAAAGATT
Organism: Vespertilio murinus; assembly: GCA_963924515.1. Taxonomy (NCBI): domain Eukaryota; kingdom Metazoa; phylum Chordata; class Mammalia; order Chiroptera; family Vespertilionidae; genus Vespertilio; species Vespertilio murinus. Next base: position 99,337,520 of record OZ004709.1, read on the forward strand.
ATATAACATAATTAATTTGGATTTGTTGTTTTCCAGGATATGCTTCCGAAATAATTTGTATTGTTTTATAACATGAATAAGCTGATTTTCAAACTTGGGGATTTCACATTAGTCCATTTACATAGTGTTCTGTTTGTCTTTTCTACAAATTGATTAAGAACACTAGATTTGTTTTTATTTTCCCCTAAGTATAGATTATTACCTCATAAAAATTAAGGAAAATGTGGTTACTTTCTAATTCTGCAAATTCATTATTCAGAAAATTGTAATAAACTCTACTCTTATATAATGTTGGCAATAAAAATTGCATTTTTTCAGTCATATGAAAAAGTTTCTTAGGAATATTATTCTTCTGTATTTAAATTTTCAAAAATATTTTTTCAGGAAATATAGATTATAAATGTGATTGCATTACAAAAAACCTGGAGGTCATAATGCAATTTTTGAGGGCATATAAGGGTACACCTGTTTCCACATACTACATGAATTTGGTATTTGAAGCATAGTTGATCTATAATAGCTTCAAAGGAAGTGGGCCATTTCAGTCCTCATGAAACTTAAATCAAATTTGCTGCAGGCAATGAGGGGAGACCTAGGTGTCTTTAGTCAGCATCTTTCTGGCCCAAATATCAGTTTTGTAAGACTGCATATGATGAGAAGCCACCATGGAATGGCTGGATTGTGGGCATGTTGCTATGCCATCTGGGCTTCCCATAGATCCCCTAGCCATCTGTGCCTCTCAGCAAGTTGGTATTTACTTTGAATGATTAAAAAATTAAAAAAGAACTGAAGAGTTTTGATGCAAACAAATTTCGATTAAAAATTAGAGCATTATTCTGCTATTGATTGTAAATGAGCCACTGAAAACAAATCACAGGCTTGCAATTTCATGGGGAAGGTGAAGCATATAGCTATGATTTTTGGAGCAAGCTTTGAGACAGCATCAACTATTAAAAGTCTTTTAATTCCCATTCCAGAATTTGAAAGTATTTAACATCTTGTATTTTGGATATTTCCTTTATTTCCTCATAAGATGATTATTTCACATGAAATAAACTGGTTGAGGCATAGATTATGAAATCTGGTTACAAAGGGGTTTTTTTATATGTTATTTCTGACTTTGAAAGAGACATGGTGCCTTGCCTTCTTTTTAAAGCACAGGATAGAGTTAAGGAAATGCGAGCACAGAGGGAGCGGTTGATTAACACATCCAATTAATGAAACTTTGACATTCTAACACTTTGGCGATTGTCAGTAAGCTTGCAGGCTTCCAATTTCTATTCATTAGTTATTCCATTTCCCTAGTTGCTTCTCTCCTCCGCCTTCACACAAGGGCAACATTATTAAAGGGTGGATTAAAATGGCATCCAAATTGATAAGAAGTAGTTATCTAGTGTTCCTGTTGTGGTTTTTACTTGAAAAAACTTTCAGGCTAAATGGAGTGGAGAAGATTTGAAATGTAAATGGATTCTTTGTTCCTTTTGTAGATAATTGTACTAAATGCTAATTTGTGGGCAACTAATGTGTTCTTGTGTTCACTGATAAGCTGTGTTGCTTGAAACAAATTTATAGAGAGGCAAGTCGTTTGTCAGCAAAAGCTCCCAGCCCAGTAAGCTTGGTATGCCTGGTATTTTTGTGCTCCTGTGGAACAGAAGTCCCATCTGAGTTTCCTCTCTCCACAAATGTCCCTCCCCACTCACCCACCCAGGGACAGTGGGACAGCTAAATGAGGGGTCTTGCAGACTTTTTCTATAAAGGGCCTGGTAATAATTCCTTTGGGTTTTGCCGGCCATCTGATCTCTGCCAGGACTACTCAACTCTGCCTTTGTAGCCTGAAAATAACCTCACACATCATGTCAATGAATGAACAGGATGTGTTCTAATAAATCTTTATTTGTGGATGTATGTAATTTTCATATGGCATGAAATATTGTTTAGTTTATTCTAATAATTTAAAGGCTTTTTTGCAATAATTTAATCTTTCTTGTCGCTTAAAACCCTTACAAATGAAGGCAGATGTGGCTCAGGAACCGAAGTTGGCCTTCCCCTGAGTCAGACCCTTCTTTTGTCGTGTGCATATCTATTTCCCCTTCTGATCTCTTTTCTTTTCAGCTGGCTAAGCTCAAACCCAGTACTTGCCCAGTGTCTTTTGGTGGTGGGTTCTGGGACTGTGTGGAAGTCACACTGGGTTTTTGTTTTGTTTTGTTTGTTTCCCAGTGGGGGATGGGAAGGATGACCCTCTTATGTTTGCAGGAGTGGGGAGAAGAGCAACAGTGATTTATACTGTCTTATTTAAAGGGTGATAGTTTAGACACATAAAATCCAAGGCCGCTTCTGTGGCTATTTTTTTCTCTTAATTACAGGAAATTCAGATGCTATAATTTTGCTAATGGAAAGAACCACAATGATATATGTGTGAATGAGCACATTTCATCGGAGACTGGCTATTTGTGATTTTTGTTTTCCTTAAAAAGAAAGAAAGAAAGAAAGAAAGAAAGAAAGAAAGAAAGAAAGAAAGAAAGAAAGAAAGAAAGAAAGAAAGAAAAGCAGATCCAATTGTGAAAAGACACAGGGGCTGACTGTGGTCTTATTGGGCTGTGGCTGCCTTTCAGCTTGTTTGAAGTCCCTTCTAATGAGAACAAAGCTGAATTGGGGGTAATGGCTCATTGTCTGCAGGCTCCAGTTAGCAAACCACCTCTGGTGATTTGGAGGATGCAGAACACTTCTTTGTCCTACATAGCCTCGTAATTACTGATCTTTTGAACTTCTGGTTTGGAAATAAATTAAGTTCTATGCACTTGAGTCCTGTAATATTACTTTACTTGAGGGTGAAGAAGCTAATGTATAACCTTTTGGGCTTGTACTTCAGATATTCAGAAAAAGCTTTTGATTTTTAATCAACATAGGAAAGTAATTTTAACTGTGTAGCTCCTTTTCTAGGAATAATATTTTCATAAAGTAGGCTGAGTTGTTATTAACTTACCTGTTTACATGAAAGAGCCCTTTTCATTTGGGTGAGATGGTATGTCGCAGTGGAACCGAGAATAAAAATCTGACTTACCTATTGACCTGCTTCAGTCATTAGTGAGAATGTTCTTTTGAGGTAATTTTAGTCCCCATCAGCATTTGTTGCAGAAGTATATCATCAGGGTTTGGCTCAAGCATCCCTCGCCACTTCACAACCCAGTAAATGATGGTGGGTTTTGAGGATTGTGGGTGGGGTGGGCATTGCTCACCCTCTGCTGCCAGCAGTTGAGGTTGGAGGGGCTGTGACCTCAGCAGCAGTGTGGAAGCCGCCCAGAGGCCTGCCTACCACTTGCTGCTGTGCTGGCACAGGAGGCTCTGGGCAGGGGTTGGGCCTGGCACTGCATCCCCCTGCCTGGCTTGCTCAGGTTGTACCTACCTACCCTGAGCTCTCACAGTTCTTAGGGTTAAAACCTTTCTACTCACTGACATAAAAATGACTCATATTTCTTCCTTTGCCAAAGATTTAGATTTTAATTTTAAAATGAGATACTTGTGCCCTAGCCGGTTTGGCTCAGTGATCTAAAGGGTCCCGGTTTGATTCTAGCCATGGCCACATGCCTGGTTGGTGGCTTGATGCCTAGTAGGGAGTGTGCAGGAGGCAGCCAATCAATTATTCCCTCTCATCATTAATGTTTCTCTCTCTCTCTCTCTCTCTCTCTCTCTCTCTCTCTCTCTCTCTCTGAAATCAATAAAAATATATTTATTTTTAAAAATGAAATGCTTGACATATACCATGCAGAAATTGTACACAATGTTCATAGTTGCATTACTGGCAATAGCCAAAAAGTCGAAACAAACCAAATGTCCACCAGCTCATGAATACATAAAGAGATCAACATTTATACAGCAAAATATCATTTGGCCATTAAAAGAAATAAAGTACTGATGTAATGCAACAGCATGGATAATCCTTGAGAAGAGCGAGACACAAGACTACACATATTATGTGATTCCGTTTATATGAAATATCCATATCTTAATAGGCAAGAAGTCGACTAGTGATTGCTGGGGTCCTGGGAGAGATTCAGAATAGGGAGTGTTTGCTAGGGTAAGGTAACCAGATTTTTCCTGGTGTTGGCGGGACAGTTCTGATTTCTAACAATTTTTCCCCAAGTCCTGCGGCATTTTTTAAAAGTCCCGATTTTTGAAAACATTTGAAAGATTCTTTTCAAAAATCGGGACTTTTTAAAAATGCTGCGGGAGGTGGGAAAAATTGTTAGAAATCAGGACTGTCACGCCAACACCTGGATGATCTGGTCACCTTGTGCTAGGGGATACCTTTTGGGGGTGATGAAATGTTTTAAAACTGTTACTGGTGATGGCTGCACAATTCTATGAATATACTAAAAACCACTGAAGTTCAAAGGCTGAATTATTTGGTAGGTGGGTTATATCTCAATCAAGCTGTTATAAAAGTGGCGCACTTGAAAAATAGAAAATTTGTCTTACTGTAGCTTTGTCATCACTGAAAATGAACTAGTTTCTTCAGAGATATATAGTTTGTATAACTTTAATAAAAATCTGATAGCTTTATTTATATTTATTTGACTCTTTGTCTCAGTCTTTGCCTCTCTGGGGGAAAAGATTATCTGGGAGGAAAAACACGAAGACTTATCTATCTCATGGATGACAAACTGAGTTTATTATTCTGTACATTATTATTTCTAAATATTTTATCAGATGGGTACTTTATGGTTGCAAAGCATTCACATGTAAAAGAAAATGTTTGGTCAGAGATCTAGATTCTTTCCCTATAACAATAAACATCTTAGTTTCGAAAAACCTCTGAATGCATGGTACCATGGTCAAAATAATGGTCACCAAAGTCTGTGGTTTGTACAAATTGGGCTTTCTGGGTGTCTTAAGAGTTGGTGTCCGAAAATAGACAGTTCCTATGCATGAAGGCTCCTGTGTTGATTGAATAGGAGAAAAGGTTAGCTGCCTCCCAGTTTAGTTTTCTTTGCTTTTTTCTGTTTTTTCTTTTCTTTTCTTTTTTTCTTTTTCTTTTTAATGACAGCCAAAGATAAAGTGTCCTTTAACCCAAATATTATCATCTGATCTGTTCGCCTTCAGAAAGACAAAACAAAGATCAGGTGGTCCACATGTCTGAGCATTTCTTTGCTGAAATACAAAAGGACATTGTGGTTTAAAATAGACTGAGCCATGGCTCTCGGAATGGGAAGAATGCTCTCCAGGCCACTAAGGGGATTATCGGAGCAGAGGCAGCAGTTGTTTGTGGCAGGAGAAATTATTTAGAAGACTGCTACTTCTGCAATTCTGGGACCCTCCAGCTGCATAGATTGGAATGGATAATGCTCCAGTCACTAGCCCATCTGTTTCTAAAAACGTTCAAAGAGAAATGTTAAGTTGGCAGTCAGAGAAGAGGCAGTTGTGTGGTGTGGACTAAGATACACAATCAACAGTTGCTTGTGGTTTCTCCTTCCCTGCCGCCCACCAGCACCCTTGTCTGGTCTCTAGGTAGTGGCTTTGGAATCAGGGATCTATCAGTTTGTTTCACACAGTGGTTTCTTAGTTAAAATTTTGCAACTTTCAGTCCAGTTTGGTGGATTATTTAATGATGAAGATGATTGTACCTGAAAACAAGCTGGGTGTACTTGACCTTAAAAAAAATAAAATTACATATATATATATATATATATATATATATATATATATATATAGTTTCAGAGAGGAAGGGAGAAGAAGAGAGAAAGAGAGGAACATCAGTGATGAGAGAAAATCATTGATCTGCTACCTCCTGCACTCCCCCAATGGGCATGGGCATATGCCCTGAGTGGGAATTGAACCATGACATCCATGGGTTGAAGCTCGAACACTAAGCCACATTGGCCAGGCTGAACTTGACCTTTTGAACTCAGTTGTATAGAAGGCAGAAATGCTTGGGGTCATAAGAGTGTAGGTACATGATATAGGTGAAAAGACCCAAATTTTAAAGTTAGAAACATGTGGATTCCAGTTCTAGCTCCATGTCTTACTAGCCTTGTGCTCATAGCCAAAAAACTTAACTCTTTATATGTATATCAATGATCCTCAGGGGGTTTAAACTATAAATTTGATCAGGTGATGAGAATCAAATGGAATAATATGGGCAAAGCTCCAGGCTTTTTGAGTAAGCACTTAATAAATATTTTTGAGATTTAACTGTAAGAAGGAAAAGACCACTTTTGAAATGTTATACCCCTCATGTTGGCAAAATGGCATACATTTATGCAATAGAGTCCTTTGGGGTAATCCTAGGAATATAACCCAATAGAAGTACACAGTGAGCTGCAGCTATTGTGTTAATAAACCTGCGTTATTATTTTTCAGAGATTATTAGTTCCTAGGTAAAATTCAGAGTTTTCTGGAAATTCTATGGTAATTTTGGAGATAACTTCTCCCAAACTCTTTAGCAGTTAGAAAATAGGTTGTGTTCCTTTAAGTCCATTGAAAATGAATTGACTAACACTGTCCATTAATCCCCAGATTTTAATATTGGGCTTTACAGAATAATTTATAGGAAGTAAGCTCTGACTTGAGGAATTTTTTTGCTCTATGGACTCTAGTATGTATTATTGTTAATATAAGCCTCATTAAGTCATCTGTAGAATGGGTTAAATAGGAATTTACCTTGTCATGAGGACTGGGTGAGCAGAGGCAGGCAAAGCCCCACTTCAGGTAGTCAGTGAACGTTACTTGTCTTGAAGCAGGGTGCTGAAAGATGCCACATCTTTATTCCCTGATTTTAAAATTTTTAACACTTTGAAAACGAAGGGGAGATGCCAAATTGGGATAAATATTATTCAACGCACTCTGACTTTCTGGGCAGTTCTTTATCAGAGTTTGGGAGGAAGTTACCCCTCCAGCATGGTACTTGACTTGGCAGAAGGGGGACATACCTACTCTCATGTCTCATGTAGATAATTTAATTGTTTAAAACTAGAAGCTACATGTGATTAGTGTCCTTGAACCTGGGCAAAAAGTTCTTTGTTAACCGGACAGCATATGGAAGACAAAGCATTTCTTACCTCCCTCATCAAGTTCAATCCAAGCACTCTGTGCTGTTGAAAACAAAGCTATTCTTAAACTTTTTCTTTTACTTGATTGGGCCAGAGATCCATGGAGTATTCAATGAGTCCGTTGACATTTTAACAAGGTTTCAAGATGAGCCAGTATTGCCAGGAATTGGAAATTAGAATATTGCCGATCCATATTCCCAAGTCATATTTTCTAAACCATTCAGCTATTGTTTGTTCTCTTATGATAGCAAAAACTGGTGACTGCATTAAAACAGGATACAATCTTCATCCATTTCGTTCTGAAAATTTATATTGAGCCTCTATTTTGTACAAAGTACATGCTAGGCCCTGGGAGAGAGGGACAGATATTAGTTTTCCATAGGCCCTACTCTGAAAGAGCCTTTTGTTTTGTCATGGAAAGAAGATGTATGTATAAATAATGACTCTCCAAGGTAGAAAGGATAAGGCTGTTTCTCCTATAGGGAAACTGGGGAGATCTTGATGGGGAAAAGACACTTGAGCGGCGTCTGAAATGACAGGTATGATGTGGAGATGCTAAGATTTTCTAGTCAAAGGAATCATCGCTTGTTGCTAAGCAGGCATCTGATAGAGTGGGCCTGGGTCTCAGGAGATTATTCCTTGGCCTGAGAGGATTCTCAATAATGTATGCTCTGTGAATATTTTATCTATACACACACGTGCATATACTTACATGCACACACAGAGACCTACACATATAAATGCACGTATATGAACTTAACTGCAATGTGCTCAATATTGTTTTTCAGCCAAAATGCACGAAGCCAATAGTCCTGCTTTTAATATATGTATATATGATATGTATATATTTGGCCAAAGACAGCAGACATGTTTTTCACCCAGTTGTCATTTATTATGAAAAGCCTGGAACGGTTCATGAATTATGAATTCATCCCGAGGATGAGAATTAAATGAGGTGTTCCATTTCAATCACAACATTAGAGAGCTTCCAACAGGACAGCGTTACTCACTCTCTGGCATGTCTTACAGTCTTGGGAAGATAAAGGCGATCCTGCTGTTTTTTGGGGTTTTTTTTAATGAAGCCACTCTTACCCCAGAGTCTCTGACCACCACAAACTTCGGAGACATGAACATCTGAAGTTGTTTGATCTTGTGCACTTCTCTTAAAGGTCACATTCTTTTTAAAAAAATATATTTTATTGCTATTTTACAGAGAGGAAGGGAGAGAGATAGAGAGCTAGAAACATCAATGAGAGAGAAACATCGACCAGCTGCCTCTTGCACACCCCCCACTGGGGATGTGCCCGCAACCAAGGTACATGCCCTTGACCGGAATCAAACCAGGGACCTTTCAGTCTACCACTGAGCCAAACCAGCTTCGGCAAATGTCACATTCTTATTTGGACTGCTAGCTTTATAGTTGAGTACCCTCATCTCCCCTAAATTCATGTCTAATAATGGGGTGAAAGAGGAGTAAGAGGGTTTGGGCCATTCACATAGGGTGAAAGGAGAACTAGACAAATACAATGAACATTTTCTCTAATGGATCGCAGGGTCCTAAATAGTAAGAAAATATGGATTAAATTGCTACGGGTGGCTGGTCTTTATTATTAACTAGAGGCCAGTGCATGACATTTGTGCACTGTGGTGGTGGGGGGTCCCTGAGCCCAGCCTGTGCCCTCTCACAGTCCAGGACCCCTATGGGGATATCCACCTGCTGGCGTAGGCCCAGCAGGAGGACATGCCCCTAAGCCTGAAGACAGATATCCCCCAAGGGGCCTTAGGGCTGCCGCGGAGGTGTGAGAGGCTACCACCACCACCACCACTGTGCTCACCAACCATGAGTCCAGCTTCTGGCTGACCAGCGCTCCCCAGCTGCTCAGCCAGAAGCTGGGAGCTCCTGCATTGAGCATCTTCCCCCTGGTGGTCAGTGCCCATCATAGCAACCAGTTCCACCATTTGGTCAATTTGCATATTAGGGTTTTATTGTATAGGATACTACATTTTCCATGGTGCCTTGAATAATGAGCCATCATTTTTTAATTTCCAAGAATAGAAGCTACCAGTGTTTGACTTTTCTCAGGAAGCATAACAAAATAATAAGAACTGTGTTTTTGAAGAACCAGAAGTTTTAAGTTTTCTAAAGTGAAATGTCTAGAATTTAGTTTGGGGATTTAAAATGTGAGCCTATGGCCCAACCCCTTCATTTTACCCCTACTTTCCATTCCTCCCCATCATGGCCCATCTCCTGGTCCTGGAATGTTCTTTTCTATCAGACCACCTCCCAAAGCTTCATAATGAGAGTAATAGTGACATGAATAATCAAATAAATAATAAACATCATTTTAGTGCTGAAGTTTTAGCCAGTGGACTGCATGCATGATCTAATCTAACACATTTATAACAATGTTATGAAATGTTATTTGAATTCTTATTTTAAAAGTAAGGACATTGATGTTAAAAGTAGACCAATAGCCAAAACCGGTTTGGCTCAATGGATAGAACATTGGTCTGGGGACTATAAGGTCCCAGGTTTGATTCCGGTCAAGGGTATGTACCTTGGTTTCGGGCACATCCCTAGTAGGGGCTGTACAGGAGGCAGCTGGTTGATGTTTCTCTCTCATTGATGTTTCTAGCTCTCTATCCCTCTCTCTTCCTCTCTGTAAAAAATCAATAAAGTATATATATTTTTTAAAAAGTGGACCAATAATATATCCAAAGCCACACAGCTAGCAGGTAGCAACACCACTAGGATTTCACCTTGCCCCACCTGATTCTCCAGTGCCTCTCAATATTAACTCTTTGGTGAACTAAGTCACAATTTTAATATCTTACATGACATTTATTCTCAAATGTGCTCTCGTGGCTTTTTCTACTTAAGGCAATCACAATTACTTAGTTTTTACTTTCATTTTTTTTAAATTGCAAAAGCAAAAGATAGAAAAGCTAGCTAAGGATATCATCACCTATAATCCTATTGTCTAGGAGGAAAATCAATATTAATCAAAAGGCTAGTTACTTTATAATTTCATTTGTTTGATATTCTGCAATAGGCAATATGTTAAAGAAAATAAAGGGATCATTGATTTCCCGGGCTGATGGGAGCAGGGTAGACAGATGGACTACAGAAGAACACAAGGACTTTCCAGAATGATGGGCATGCTCATTTCTTGATTCATTTGTGGCTATATGATCTTGTGCATGTGTCAAAACTCACGGAACGCTATGCAAAATTGTATTGCGTGTAAATAATTCCTCAGTAAACATGACTGAAAATATAATCCATTATTAACACCTCATTATATATCCTTCCACTCATTTTCCTATGCATACTCATTACAAAAATCTGTCTTAAAAATAGATTATATTTTATATGTCTTATAACCTATTTTTTAACATTTCAAAAATATATTGAAAGCATCCTATATGATCAATAATTTATATCTAGCATTAAAAATGAGAATGATCACTTGAATTATTTAAGTTAGCTTTTATTGAGTTTTCTTATGAGAGATCTTGTTTTGAAGCCTACTGTGAATGTATACTATGGGAAAAAATAAATTCTTTATCCCAGAACAGTTGCTCTGACTGAAAAACAGTGAAACTGGTTATTGCGTAGATAACCTCTTTGAGGACATTCTGTCTTTTGTTAGACTGCTGGTTATTAGGTAGCTGGAGACTCTATTTTTCAGTTCATTTTCCTTGACCTTGAATTGGAGGCAGAAACAAGGCAGGATCAACCTGAGAGTGAGCAGAAATGATAAGCTATTTTTACCTTAATGCTCTACTTGGGTGTGCGCTTGATGTTAGTCTTTCATAACCTGAATTTTTAAGAATGAACTTCTGTGTCTCACGTTTGCTATTAGAAATATTTACTCTATTTGAACTTACTTGTTTGGGAGTATAATGAATGTTACTTCTTTTAAAAAGTACAATACATATTTTCCTTTAGACCCCAATAATTAGGCCAAAAATAAAATCAGTTGTTTTCTCTATAAAGTCAAATAGACATAGTACCTCTGTTTCAAAAATGGCATCAGCTAGATCACTTTGCAGGATAATGTCATTTTTCCTGCCAGACAGACACTTGCTTCACCATTGTCGGGAACTCAATGTGCCTTGCTGTTTTCCACTCATGCCACACGTGTGAAGTATTGTGCCACTAAGCGTCTCCTATAATGGAAAATAAGAAGAGTTTGACAAGGCTCATTGTTCACCGTTATGTAGAGAAAGGTGTCTCCGCAAACATTACAGGAGCTTCTTGTAAGTGACATTACAAGGGTCTTGCTGAGTGTGACCAGCCTTCTCTGCTCACCCCCAACCGCCAATGTTAACACACTCTCTGCCTCTCCCTCACTCTTGTGAATTTTTTCCATGTTAGTTTCATGAAAGCCTTTTTCCCCAGAGTAGTAGGAACAGGACAAGAAGCCACCTTTTTCATATTCAGAATCCCCTAACTTTTGGAAAGCATTTTAGACTCAGTAGGTTTGATTAGCTGCAGTGTTAGGCATCTTTCTGCATCTAAAATTGCTCCCCACTGATCTAGTAGTGGCTTTGTGGAAAGGGTCCAGGTTTCTTCTTCTTTATTTCAAATAGATAATCAACAAATCCCTGTGACCACTTGGGATAGACTGGGCCAGACACAATGGGCAATGTAAGGAAACACATCAGGATCTTGCCCTGTAGGGATGTGTCACTATTAGTTCGAATTTGTTGGCTTTGATTCTTTTTTGAATTACATTTCATTTTCTATTTGCTCTGATCATTATTTAAAACAAACCTAAAATAGTGTTGAGTTCATTCTTTAGGATATTATGTTGTATGACTACTTGGAAGTCATATTTCATCAGTGAACTCCCAGGAACACCCTACAGTGGATATCTGCAGACTGTCAGGGTCTATCTGGAGGTTGACAGGGTGGAAGTGTTTAGGAAATGGAGAGTGGCTTTTATCATCCTTGTATGTTTCAGCTGCCATGGAAGGATAATTTACTCTCCAAAGCTTCATTAGTTAAATGAAATAAGTCCTGCTGCTTTGATAAGCATCCTATTTATTTATTTGTTTTCGTTTTGTTTTGTTTTTGGAATCATGATGATCTTAGATCTTCTCTTGGATTATCTTTCTTTTTAGATGGTATAGGGCTTTGAAATCGACCTTATGGTCTCCATGATCTATGGATGGTGGTCCACAAGGTGAACTGGTCACCCACAGATGTCCTTTCGAGTCCCCTGCACATTGCTGTCCACTGCAAAGCCTTCTGCTGCTGCAGAGAAACACAGGAGGACTGGCAGTGTGCCCGTCAGGCAGCCCTGTGCTCTGATGCCCAGTGTTATTCTTTTCAGGTTTAAGTTTGTCTAGAGAAGAGAGCAGAAACCTTGAATATTAAACCTTGTGCATATCGGTTGCCATTTATGTGATTTAATAGTGGTTTTGTGGAGAATTATTTGTTCTTAGGTGGAATCACAGCCCAGAGTTTGGAATGAAGTCATCACACCACCTGTGCCAGCCCAAAAGCAGCCTGGATAATTGATCTTTTCCCCGGAGTCGAGACACAAACAGAGTGGTTTCAGAGCACTGTGGTGGGGGTTTCAGAGTGGCTTGGATTTTTTTCTTTTCCAGTGTGCCAAGACTAGTTCCATTTTAGTAACCAGGAGACAGGTGCAGCTGCTAGGGCAGTCCTCTAGCTAACAAGCCCTACAGTTAAGCAGCAGGGAAAAGAAGGTCCGGTTTAGCTTTAGCTAGTCATTGCATTTATTTACATGGACATGAAGATTTATTCCTCTTCACTGTGGCTTTAATTTTAATGATTTTTATCCTGTGCTTGGGGACTTTCTGAATTCCCTCTTCGGGAACCCCCTGGTTTTGCAGCAGGTGCCCTCTGCACTGTGGCAGAAGACGTGATCCACAGTGCTCCGAGAGCACCTCACTCCAGGGGCCCAAAAACTCTCCTCGGCTGTGCACTCAGGCTGCCAAACTCTCCATTTTGAAATCACTCATTCAGCCTGTCAACAATAGTTGTTCTTGGTTGATCAAATCTGAGAGTCAACAAGGAACCAGACAAAGTCACTGCCTCGTGGATCCTGAATCTTCTGGTGCATTAAAATTTCTACCTATAGTGCAAGAATCAATAAGCATAAATTAAGATTACCTCTCTTCTCCTCATTAAGAAAGGGGAAAAAAAGGAAAGAAAATATCTTACTTAATTTTGGGGGAATTGCACCCAATACACTGTCTCCTTTTTCTATTAGGAAATTCAGAAATTCAGAAAAGATCATGTCTTCCTCTACTCAAGTGGTTGAAACAAACCAGAATAGAGTGGGTGACTACTGACTACTAGCAGCCCTGGGGGCTGGAATTCCAAATTCATGGCCATGTTTAGTAAGGGCCCACTTCCTCTTTCATGGCTCTTCTCATTGTAACCTCATATGTGGGAAGGGGTGAGGGGGTGCTTCAAGGTCTCTTTCATAGGGCACTAATCCTAATTATGAGGGCTTCACACTCATGACCTACTCACCTACCAAAGACCCCACCTCCTAATAACATCACACTGGGTTAAGATTTCAACAGATGGATTTTGAGTGGACACAAACATTTAGACCATAGAAAATAGCTTTAAAGCTTAGGTTATTTTTCAAAAGAAATAAAAATAAATGCATACCTTGAGCAGGAGGCCCTGTGCAGCCAGCACTCACAGCCAGTGTCACCTGGAAGAGAACTGGTTGAGACAGAGCTGCCAAAGATTCACCTTATAGGTCTTCTGAGTTTCTGAGTTGCTATTATCATAGCATGTTGTCTGTTACTCCTGTCATCCGAATTAAGTACTAAGGAAGTGCAAATAAAAAGCTATTTCAATCTAGATGTCCAGTATAAAATACTAAACAGCTGGGGAATAGTATGTATATAAAGCTTTATTATTAATATAATATTATCAATGAAAAGCTAAAAGTGGGACCAATATATTTTGCCTCCACATTCCTGGTAAAGGTTCAAAATATGCCATCAAATAATTAACTCTAGACTTAATAAATGAATTTGGCAATGTAGTAAAATACAAAATTAACACCTAGAAATATATGGCTTTTTTATACACCAATAATGAATTCACAGAAAGAGAAACAAAAAAGAAAACAAAACAAAAAAAACCCGAACACATCTCATTTACCATTGCACCAAAAAAATTAAGATGCCTAGGAATAAACTTAACTAAGGAGGTAAAAGACCTGTACTCGAAAACAATAGGACATTGAAAAAAGAGATAGAGGAAGACATAAACAAATGGAAGAATATACCATGTCCAAGGATTTGTAGACTCACCATCATTACTACCCAAAGCAATTTATAGATTCAATGCAATTCCCATTAATATACCAGTGTCATATTTCACAGACCTAGAACAAACTCTCCCAAAATTCATCTGTAATATAAGAGGACCCAAATAGCCACAGCAATCCTGAGAAAGAAGAACAAAGCTAGAGGGATCATAATGCCACAACATATCAAGCTATATTACAAAGACACTGTTCTCAAAACTGTCTGGTACTGGCACAAGAACAGACATATAGACCAATTGATCAGAACAGAGAACCCATAAATCGACCCAAGCCATTATGCTCAATTAATATTTGACAAAGGAGGCAAGAGTATACAATGGAGTCAAAACAATCTCTTCAATAAATGGTGCTTGAGAAAATTGGTCATATACATGCAAAAAAAACAAAAACAAAACTGATCACCATACACAAAAATAAACTCAAAATAGTTAAATGACTTAAACACAAGACAAGAAACTATAAAATCTTAGAAGATTCCATAGGCAGCAAAATATCAGAATATGTTGTAGCAACATCTTTACCAATACAGCTCCTAGGGCAATAGAAACTAAGGATAAAATAAATAAATGGGACTACATCAAAATAAAAAAGTTTCAGAAACTATCAACAAAATAAGAAAGGCCATTGCATGAGAGAATATATTTGCCAATGTTATCTTGGATAAGGTTTAGATCTCCAAAATTTACAGGGAACTCATACAACTTAACAAAAAGAAGATAAACAATCCAATCAAAAAATGGCCAAAGGACCTAAATAGACACTTTTTGAAAGAGTACCTAAGAAAGGCCAAGAGACATATGAAAACATGCTCAAAGTCACTAATCATCCAAGAGATGCAAATAAAAACAACATTAAGGTACCATCTCACACCTGTCAGAATAGCTATCATCAACAAATCAACCAAGGACAAGTGCTGGTGAGGATGTGGAGAAAAGGGAATCCTTGTGCATTGCTGGTGGGAATGCAATGACTGGAAAATAGTATGGAGTTTCCTCAAAAAATTAAAAATGAAACTCCCATTTGACCCAGTAATCCCACTTTTAGGACTATATCCTAAGAAACTGGAAACACCAATCAGAAAGGACATATGCACCCTTATGTTCATAGCAGCACAATTTATAATAGCTAAGATTTGGAAACAGCCTAAGTGCCCATCAGCAAATGAGTGGATTAAAAAACTGTAGAATAGCTACATGATGGAATACTATGCTGCTATAAAAAAGAAGGAACTTTTACCATTTGGAACAGCATAGATGGACCTGGAGAGCATTATGCTAAGCAAAATAAGCCAGTCAGAGAAAGATAAATGTCACATGATCTCACTCATATGCGGGATATAATGAACAACACATACTGATGAACAAAAATAGATCCAGAGACAAAGAATCACTGAACAGACTCTCCAACCTTAGAGAGAAGGCAGAGGAATTGGGGAGGGGGTTTGGGGGGGCATAAGAGATCAACCAAAGGACTTGTACCAGTATCCATGCATATTAACGTAACCAACGGACACATGCACTGGGGCAGTGGGGGCTTGTCCTAAAGGGTGGGAGTGGTGGTGGGGGGCAGGGGGCGGTCAATCGTGGGAAAAGGAGACATATGTAATACTTTAAACAATTTTAAAAATGATTACCATGTACTAGCTGTTTCCTTCCCAATTCTGTGCTAACAGAGGCCTACCATCACTTTTAGTTTTATAATTTCTGTTTTTATAGTTTCAGAGAATCAGGAGCAAAACAACCCATCTACATTCTGGCATCTGGCCCAGATGCCAGAATGTAGATTCTGAAATGGACACATGACCAGAAAGCCAGGACTCATGGAGTTTACTGTTAGCCAGCTAAGGAAATGGATTTCAGAATTGTTCTGCAATCCTGTTACACACACCTTCTTGGGGATGTTCTAAAGAGGGCTTTATTTGCATGTATTGGTTGAGAAACAGTTTTTATTTAAAATAAATAATAATATTGTGGCTCTATTTTTAATTTTTTGAGGAATCTCAGTACTGTTTTCCACGGTGACTGCACTGACTTGCATTCCACCAGCAGTGCACATGCCCCGCCTCTCTCCACCCCTCACCAGCACTTGTGTCCAGTCTTTGTGATAATAGCCATCCTGACAGGTGTGAGGGGATAGCTCATTGTGGTTTTGATTTGCATTTTTCTAATGACTATCGATGTTAACATCTTTTCATGTGCCTGCTGACCATGTGTGTTCCTTCTTTGGAAAAATGTCTATTCACATCTTTTGCCCATCTTTTCATTGGGTTATTTGTTTGGGTGCTTTGAGTTGTATGAGTTCCTTGTATATTTTCAATATTAACCTTTTATCAGATTTGTTGTCTACAAATATTTTCTTCTATTCCATAGTTTGCCTTTCATTTTATTCATAGTTTCCTTTGCTATAAAAAAAATTTGTAGTTTCATGTAACTATGTATAGTGATGGGTGTATTAATTAACTTGATAATGGTAATCATGTCACAATGTAAACATATAATAAATCACCACATTGTACACTTTTAAAAAAAATCCAATGGTATTACTTAAATATATACAATTTCCATACCTCAACTTGGAAAATGTTAAAAATTAAAAACAACAAAAATAAATGATAATAAAAACCTGGTGAAGCTTAGACTAAGAGGTTCTGCTCAGATACACAGCTGGATGGGGAAAAGCAATGAGTAAGAAAATACCTTGAGCAGATGTTACCCAATTGGAAAAGAGCCACTGTTGGTCTCTCTCTCTCTCTCTCTCTCTCTCTCTCTCTCTCTCTCTCTCTTTCTCTCTCTCTTTTTCTCTCTCTTAGTAAAATATGCATAACATAAAATATTCCATCTTAACCATTCCTTAATGTACAATCCAGTATATAGATCTCTTTTAAAGAGGAATTACACTGCCAAGAGAAAAGAAAATCTTCTTCCCTCATAAGTTTAGTTCTCAGGTTGCTATGGGTCTGGAACAAATACAGAAGTCTGGGTTTAAAGTGACAAACTGGAAATAGATGGCTTGTATAAAAACTTATGGGCATAAAAAAATCTCTTTCTGATTATAGTTACTACCTGATCACCTCCTTTCCTTCCTGGTGGTGAGTTTTCGACAGTAACTCATAGCCTTTGTAGCACACTCACACAGAGCCTCATTCGAGGTACTTCACAATTATTTGTTGCTTGAGTGTTAATTTTTTATTTTTTTAGTAAATAATTTTTTGTCCGTTTGGTGCTCTGTACCTCTATTATGGAGGGAGGAAGAGGTGATGGATGGACAGCACCAGGGCCCCTCCTCCAGGGAACCCCCTCAGCCCTGCAGGGCCACTACCTCGTAGAAATGATAACACAGCAGGTGTGGGGATGTCAAACCAGAGCCGGGCAGGTCAGCTGGCACATACTTTCAAGTGATTCCAAAGCAACACTTGCATCTGCATCAAACAATTGGAATCATGCCAGGCTTGGAGTTGTTTGAACAAACTGACTCAGGGAGAAAAAAAAAAAAGCAGATTTCCCTATAGGTCTAGCCTGTCTGACATTTGTCTGCTCATTTCAAAGAGCAATACCAATCAGTAAAGATCTGATCAAGAAGGTGCCAGGGAAACTGAGCCTGGACAAGGTGGCATCCCTCTGCTCTCCATACATTTGGCAATGCCTGTCACAGTTCCTCATTCAGCGTCCATGAGCTTCCTGGCCTTTTTGAAAAGGTGCCAGGAACCAATTCCAGCATGTCATAATTGCAAGAGTTTCATCGAAAGGTTGATGGAACTTGGGGACTCAACAAGGGATGAGTCACATATGTTATTGCCTGCTGAATGCTAAAGGCATTTCCCCAAACCTGAAAAGGATACATAAATTGATTGCTTGCTGCCAGACAGCTCATGGCATCTTAATCTACTTGTTATGCTTCCTGTTGGCCAAACACCTGAACAGCCGAAGCTAATTCCCCAATCTGACAATAAATTCTGTACTAACCCGACCCTTTGATGTGTATATCTCCACCTTGCATTAGGACAAATTGTGTCAATAAAAAGCAAGGGCTTCTTAGACAAGGAGAACTTGGTTTCTTTAGCCAAGCTCCTCTGCTTCTCCCACCCTCGACCCTGCAAAATACCTTTCAAAATTATGTTTTATCTCTGGATTCTTATTTAATTTATGCTCAGCTCCTTCTCCAGGTTTCCAAAACCCTTCTAGATGCCAGATCAAGACCACCAGCTTTAAAAAGGTACTGCTGTGTTTTGGGAAAGGAGCAAAAAAGCAGATCAAAATCTTGTATTATGACCAAAACCTTTTTAACAATGTCAGATTTCATAGAAACATGTTTATGAAAAATATGCCTCTAACCCAGGCCGGTGTGACTCAGTTGGTTGGAGCATCCTCCCATACACCACAAGGTCATTAGCTCCATTCCTGCTCAGAGCATATGCCCAGTTGCAGGTTCAGTATCTAGTCAGGATGCAGGATGCATATAGGAAGCAACCCATTGATGTTTCTCTCTCTCTCTCACTCTCTCTCTCTCTCTACCTCTACCTTCTTCTCTTCCTAAAATCAACAAAAACATTTTTTTAAAAAGGTTATTTTTTGTGTGTTTGATGAATTCATGTGGGCACTCCCTATAAAATGAATTTTATATTTTCTGCCTCAAATCCTCTTGAGAATGAGTGGAAAATACATAAATTACATGTTTCCTTTTGCAAATGAGCCTTCAATATTTCACATGCCAAGATAATGTTACAAAAGTAGGGTAGCATTAATATCTTTTTCCTAATGCTCTCTAAACACAGTTCTTGTTTTTAATTTTCATGTCATCTGCATAAGCCATGGGGGGGGGGGCGTGCTAGCAAAAACTGAGAGAGTAAACTAATATGCTAGAGCCAAAATCCAAGAAGTATCCCATTCTCAGATCTAAGTCATTTCCATGTTGGTGTCTTTTCCATTATCTGGGAACATCCATGTTCCTGAAACCTAATTTACATGTGTGAGGTCAGTGCTCAGGTAAGTTACACTATTATTAAGAACAAAGCTCCCCCCTCCCTGAATCATTCTGCTTGAGATACACAGGATACTGTATGTACTTCAACCTCCCTCAGTCCACCCCCAACACAGACTTTCTATTTGCTGAAAACCTTTAAGTGACTTCTTGGTGCCCTTGAGAATACAGTCCAAGCCCTTCAGATGCATCGTTCAAGCTCTGGCCCCTGCACCCTCTGTGCTCTTGTCCTGTGTCACTTTCTTCCTTTTGAGGCCCTAGTCACATAGTCACACACACATTCTTTCCAAATGCCTAGAAAATGGCTCCTTCCCGCCTCAGGGCTCTGGTGCCTGATGTTCCCTCTTTGGTCTTATTGACAACTTTGCTTTGAATCCAATTGAAAATACTGCAAAAGTTTTGGTGACCATCCAGAAATTTCTCTCTGTGGATTAAAGATTTTCAGAAATAATGAAATGTATAAATTTCCTTGGAAATTTTGTCCAGCTGTATTGAGGGAAAACCAAATTGTGAATAAGAATCTAAGTTGGCAAAACAACCCAACTCCTGATAAATTTCCTACCAGTTGTAAACGTGTGAGACTTCTTAGCTTTTATAGGGGAATCAGAGGGTGAATACACTGACCTATGAAAGTCAAGAAATTATGTATATTTTATCCTCACAGAAAATAACTGGACACTGTCTAAAATTTAGGGGTGGAGAGTAAGAAGACTCACAAATTTTTTAGTTAATAAAGTATTTAAATAGATACCCCAAAAGATAATTTTCTTCACATTTGCAAGATCATGCTGGACAATTTAGACTAAGTGACTAATAACAACAATTGTAAGAAGGCATTTTTTTAAAGTTCGTTATCATCTGTTACTTTCAATTTTGCTATCATGAGGTTACAATGATATTTGGTGTCATTCTTAATGCTACTGCAAATAAGACTGTCATATTTTTCCAAGTGAGTCTTTTTTTGATATTTCTTTTTATCATAGTATCTAGATACTTGAGTCTAAAAATAAATTGTTAAATCCTTTTACTCTCTTTGTACTCTCAGGACATTAATCTCATTTCTTAAGCATTTGTTCCTCAGCTGCGTCTGTGCTGGAGAGGAGGAGCCTGCTTTTTTCAGCTGTTATTTTAGCTCTGACAGGTAGATGAAAAACCTAAAGGAGCTCAAATGATTCTCATGTAATTAACAATTATATCTATAAAATGTCTCATAAAAGACCACTGTTTTGGCTGGGAGAGATTTTCTCGGGTTCAGGGAGAAGTTTTTCCTTTCCTTTCTTTTTTTTTGAGGGGGGCGGCGTGGGAGCAGACCCCCCTGTGTCCTGATGGTGCCTCATTTACAGTCCTCATTGCTTGAGAGTGAGAACTGGGCCTGCTTGAGCCTGTGGCTTTTCTGAGGGAAAGCTGGGCTCTGCGTCAAGGACTAAGGCAAGGACTGGGCTTGAAAGAGAAAAGACAGACAGACAGGCAGACAGAGGTGGAGCAACAGCATACAGATACAGTGGTAGAGGCCCTGGCTAGGTAGCTCAGTTGGTTGGAGTGTCATCCTGATACCCCAGGGATGTGGGTTCAGGGCACATATAGGAATCAACCAATGAATGCATGGGTGGGTGGATCAGCAAATCAATGTTTCTCTCTCTCTCTCTCTCTCTCTCTCTCTCTCTCTCTCTCTCTCCTCTCCTCTCCTCTCCTCTCCTCTCCCTGCAGCTCTCTCCCTTCTTTTCTCTCTGTAAAAATCAATGAGAGAGAGAGAGAGAGAGAGAGAGAGAGAGAGAGAGAGAGAGAGCTAATCCTAGCCAGATGGCTCAATGCTCTAGATAGAGCATTGGCCTGCAGACTGAAGAGTCCCAGATATATGAACTTATTTTTTTTGTTTAAGTTCAGGTAGAAGGTTATATGGCCTTTAGCTTTAGTGGAGGAAGTACATTTTGAAATGGGCTTAAAGACTGGTCATGAAATCAAGTTAGTGGGTCATGACCAGTATATTTTTCAAAATGCATTAAAAGAGAAATACCAAGAACTCTATGTACAGGAAGGGCAAGGACTACCCTGAGAAGCTGTGTCAGGTGAGGCTATGTGTGTGTTTATGGGGGAGAAACAGTGGCAGGAAGAGGTGGAAGCTACCCACATCAGGGTAGATGGAGTGAGGGACAGCACCTGGGATAGTCAGCTCTGAGCGAATGTGTCCTATGTTGGGTCAGATGAAAGGCAAGGAGGAGAGATCTATATTGCTGATTGTTTCTCAAAGAAGATTAAGTTTCTTTTTATTTCCTCCCTACTTATCACCTAAAATTCTGTAAATACACTGATCTTAGGCATGCATTCTTCTCTTAATATTTTTTTAAAAAAATAACTTATCATTTCAGTGAAATATTTCCATTACCTTCATTACACACTTTATTATTTTAAATTATTATTAGTGATTCCCAAGGAGACCCAGTAGAAAGAAATCAAGCATGTAAAGGCAGGTCACTGTTCTCCTAATTTTCAGAAATGAGGTGGACCTGTCATTTTACTCTCATGTTGGTTATATGGCTTCAAAACTCTCTGCTGTGCTGAAGGCACTTGCAGTCCTGTCTTCTTTAGAGTGCTGTGCTGTTCCTTTGTGGGTGCATTCAGCATGGGGGCGTGTTTTGAGGATGTAACTAGTCATTGGAACTCGGAATTGGAACTATGGGAAGTGCTCTGGCCCTGGAGTCAGAGTTCAGTTTCACCTAGTGACCTATGAAGAGAACGAGACCTGCTCCAGCTACTGCCCTGCTGAAAACCTTTAAGTGACTTCTTGGTGCCCTTGAGAATACAGTCCAAGCCCTTCAGATGCATCGGTCAAGCTCCGGCCCCTGCACCCTCTGTGCTCTTGTCCTGTGTCACTTTCTTCCTTTTGTGGCCCTAGTCACATAGTCACACACACATTTTTTCCAAATGCCTAGAAAATGGCCCCTTCCTGCCTCAGGCTCTGGTGCCTGATGTTCCCTCCTTGAACTCTCTGCGGGCTCTCTGCACAGCTGGCTCCTCTGAAACCCATTTCCTTAGTGAGGACTTCTCTGACCCCCCACATCAGCCAGGTCCCCCGCTGGCCTCTCACGTGCTCTGAGCAGCACATAGCACCTCTTTGATTATTTTATGTGTTTGCTCTTCACCTCTCCACTGTCTGTCTCCCCTCTGCAATGTCTTGTTGAAGGATGAGTCCAGAGTGCCTGGCCTTTCTTCTGACCTATGAAGTAAGAAGGTTTGGGTAAAGTGGGAATTTGAATTCAGGATGGAGGCACTGAACTCGTTAATCTGTGGAAGCAAAAGGAATCTGTGAAGAAAGCAACCCAGAAGCTAGACTAGAGTGTTCACTTGAAGCATATAGAATAGAAATGAGCCCTAAAAAGAGAGACAAGAACAGACGTTTATATTTAAAAAGAAGTCAAGGATAAGCAAATGTCTAAAATAGACATTGGATAATGACAGAGCAGGGAGGGGGGAAATTAACTTAATTTAGCTTGTAAAATTTTTGGAGGGAATATAGAATATTTAAACCACCTTAAAATTAAGGGAAGGACATTAAGGCATTGGGGCTAAGGCATCACTTCATGACCAGTTTTAAGTGAAAGAAAATGGGAAGGAGAGGAAGAGTTGGAAGGTCAGCAGGAAAAGGGGATAGAAGTGTAGAAAGGAGAGGGGGTGACACTTAGCCAGGCAGGAAGGAAAAGGAGATTCTCTAGAGACTCTGGGCACAGTGGGGTGGGGTTAACCTCCCTGTTCCCCTGCCCTGTGAAATACCAGTCAGCCATTCCTGGCTCCAGGCTCCAGACCTGCCTGGGAGGGAAGCTGTTTTCAGACCTATAGAGCTCCGTGTAGAACAATAGCCAAAGGACCAGGTGAAATCAAGCCAGGAGCCAGATTCAGCCAAGAGGACCGAGGCTGGTTCCAAATGGTGATTTCTAAGCCACAAATACTTGTAATCTGGACACACACACATCCCCACCCACCCACCCACACACACATGGTCATCTACATGCTAAGTGGAAAATGGCACCATCCACAGTGAATTGTCTTGTTTTTGTTAGAATGTCTGGTAATTGATCTGGGAGCCATCATGACAGTGTTTTTACATGTGCAAAATTTGCTTCAAGATAATGCAGGGTCCAACCTTGGTGGAAGAAGCAGTATGTAATGTCACATAAAGCCAAAATGAATTATTCTCTAGGGAGTTGTCTGGTTGGCATTTCTTTCCTATTTTTCTTCCTTCCCAGGCCAGCTCAATTCTATTAAAAATCCTGTTAGCTAAATGTCAATGGGTTCAGCATGTCTGCTGTCTGTGCCACACACTGAAATGTTCCTATAAAATATATTGCAACGTATTAGAGATAAACAGAATTTATTAATGTCAGCCCCATAGATTTACATACAACCAAGCAACCTGTCTGGAATTGTGAGAAATAGCTCATCTGTCCAAATTTCAAATGATGGACTAGGAAACAGAAGCAGGGTGAAAATGAGACTTTTAATAACACTCTTGATAGTGGGCTCCCATTTTATAGGATCACTTGTAGGTCAAGGGACATAGCCTATTTACTTAAACCTTCCTCCAGTTCCTCATTGGCTGGGGACTATTTCATGGCCTATTTCCTAATAGGTCACCTAGGTCTTGCTGTCTCCCATTGGGTTATTTTTAAAAATGGGCCAAAACTGGTTTGGCTCAGTGGTAGAGCATCGTCTGCAGACTGAAAGGTCCCAGGTTTGATTCCGGTCAAGGGCATGCACATTGGTTGCGGGCACATCCCCAGTAGGGGGTGTGCAAGAGGCAGCTGGTTGATGTTTCTCTCTCATCGACGTTTCTGGCTCTCTATCTCTCTCCCTTCCTCTCTGTAAAATATCAATAAAATATACATATATTTTAAAAATGGGCTGGGGCCTTCTCTAGTCGCTTCCACCTCCTTTTGTCTAGGGGAATCTTCGTAGAACTTGTGCTATCAGCCACATGCACAGCTCACACCCTCTCTCCCCACCCCCACATCCTGCTTGCTCTGGGGAAGTTCAGCAGCTGCCTGGCCACATGCTGTTTCTTTTCTGTGGAGATATATCAGAGGCATGTTTCTTATTGAGTTACATATGCCAGGTCAGTTTTTTATTATTATTCTCAATCCACTATGATAAAATACTTAGTTGGAACACAGAAAATGGAAAGTAGATTTGCTGCTTAAACTAAACCACTGGAGGATGAAGATTTGCATGTTGCGCTCTGGGTGCTGGGCTTAATTAGCTGCCCCCCCCCCTTCCCCTGCCCCCGCTCCCAGCTTCCTGAAATAATTCAATCTAGAATGTTCTCTTAGTTGTCAGAAAAGCATTAGCCAGCCTGGAAAATTTACTGGACTTTGAGCTACGCAGGCACTTTTGGTTCTGGATGAAGAACTTGTCCTGTTAACTCTGTGTGGCTCTAAGGAGCTGTATGGGGCCATTAGCACCCTGTGAGCTGACATTATCCCGGCCAGTGTGAGGAATTAACTCATTTTGGAAAGCTGGAAGGTTTCACAGTAGAAGTGTCCTTACCTTTTCAGCACGCAGCCATTTAAACGTAACTGCACTCCGCCTTGCAACCAGAGAGAACTGAGGCGTAGTGGCAACCTTTAGTGTTAAAACCAGTGACTACTGAGGGCTCATCAGGAGCACCACAGGCTCAGCGACATTACTGTCCTCATGCTTTGTGCTGAGTCACTTCTTAGTTCAATTTTATTATCCCAGGGAATAAAGTTTGGCCCAGACACAGCTGCACCTTGGATGCAATCAATGAAGGAAGCAAACACCGATTTTACAAGAAAAAGAGACACTGTGCCCCAGAAAGAGCCTTCCAGAAGAATGGCAATGATACACTTCAGGAAGGAGAATAGAAAAGAATTTACTGTGGAATTCAGAGTCATTATCCCTGAAACCCCAGGATTTCCCTGTGCTTTCATGATCTATGAGTCTGAAGCTCACCAGATCTCTCAAATATGACCAAGTGGTCATGGGAGGGAGAGAGGTGGGGCAGAATCCTTCCCGAGGAGGAAAGAGTCAAATCAGAAACCAGGCAGGGAGGAAAAAAGGAAAAGGGAGGGAAAGAGGAAGTATGGGGAGCTTTTTCAAAGATTTTGAATTATTAATAAACATGGACCTATTCACTATATAAATATCTATTCTAATAAAAGTGTAATATGCAAATTGGTCAGAATGCCCTCACAGTAATGACCAAACAGCAGGCTGTGTGGGGCAATAAGGCCTGCAGGGGGGGTTAGTGAGGGATGACTAAATAACTGAACATCAGGCTGGTTGGGGAGACCAGGCTGGAAGGGGAGTTAGTGAGGGATGACCAAATGACTGAACAGCAGGCTGCAGGAGGCAACCATGCCAGCAGGGGGAGGGGCAATGAGGGACGACCAGACCAACAGGGAGGGTGGGCAGTTGGCAGCAACCAGGCTGGCAGGGGGGAAAATTGGGGGTGACCAGGCCAGTGGTGAGGGGGCAGCAAGGGATGATCAGGCCAGCAGGCAAAGGCAGTTAGGAGTAATCAGGCAGGCAGGTGAGCAGTTAGGAGCTAGTGGTCCCAGATTGTGAGAGGAGTGTCCAACTGCCAGTTTAGGCTTGATTCTGGGGATCTGGCCTAAACTGGCAGTCAGACATCCCTTGAGGGGTCCCAGATTGGAGAGGGAGCAGGCTTGGCTGAAGGGACCTCCCCACATACACAAATTTTATGCACCAGGCCTCTAGTGTCTTTATGAAAGGAAATATTTAGAAAACAAGGTTGTGATTGACTTGGTATAATTTAAAGCAGATTTTAAATTTTTATCTGATCTTTCTAGTCTATTGTTGCTGATTCTGAATTTCCTTAAAAATCTCTAAACGTATGGCTTCCTGCTGGGTCTTTCAAACTGGGTGTCACCAGCTGGCCTTCAGATGGCACCCCATCCCCTAGGAGAGCCTTCACTGAATAAATGGAACCAAATACCCATCAGCATTACAATGATTTCGCAGAAGGTACTATTTTACCTGAAAGCAAAAACTGTCAGAAAGAAATTATATTTACTGTTTGAAAGCTGTTGAAAATTATTTTGGTGGAGGTCCAATGGTTTTACTTTTCTCTGCTCACTGCTGTTGACTGTTCTCACTGCTATGCTCACTGTTACTGACAGTGCTCATTGCTGTTGACTATAATGCTGATGGGTATTTGGTCCCATTTATTCTTTCTTATCTTCTTCTCCCTTTCTGGTCTCATTTCAGGGTGGGTAGAGGCAGGTGTCTCTCACATCACTGGCCATGGCTGCAGTCCTTTCTCTGTAGGTGTGGCTTTGGTTCCCGTGGCTGACAGTGGGTGTTTGCTAGGTGACAGACCAGATACTGGCCTTCTTGTTGTACCCAGGGGAGTGTTCTTCAGAACCCAGTTAGAGGACGTTTCATTACATGGTTCCCAGGTAGGGGACATCCAGTGTCAACTCTACTTCATCCAGCCAGCTGATGCTATAACCCACAGCCTTTTCTCTTTCCTTACAGGCCTCCCTCTTAGGCAGTGTTCTGGCAAGGAAGCTCAAGTCCACTTAACCCCACAGGATGCTCACACCTCCTTGCCTGCCCTAGGTGGCTATCACCTCTCTTTGCCCAACCATCTCTCTCCAAGTCTCCTTTTATCTGCTAAAGGTAGCTGTCTGCTATAGTATCATCTACCCAGGACCAAGATGTCAGGTGTCCTTTTACTAGTACATGAGCCCCACCTAAGTAATTATCTTGGATTATCACCTCTCCTGTTTTGCAGGGGAGAGAGAGGAAAGGGGGGAATAAAGATTCTAGGAGGAGGGATGAAAAAGCCATATATGCTCTCACTAGGTAGACAGAATGTGGTGGTGGAAGTGGGATCCTTGTGGTGTCATAAGGAAAAGCATTTTCAGGGACCCACAATGAGGTCTGGAGGTAAGATGTATTTGGGTCCTGGATGCAAAACCAAAAGAGCCTGCTGGGTTCCCAACTCTGTCCATCCCACCATGGAAAATCAGGGCCAGGAAAACGGCCAATGTCCAGAGATCCTGTACTTGTTAACGCTCAGTCCCAAGCCAGTGTCAGGCTAGCTTAGCTTGTGCTTCAGCTGCAGCCCGTCACTGTGCTGCTCTATCCCGGCTCCCGCCTCGAGCCTGGGTTTGGAGTCCATGCAGCCCTCGGCCACTTGGCTGCTAAGGCCACATGCTATGGAAAGAGAAGGTGAGTGTGAACAGAATAGATGCAGGCCACAAACACACACAAACAGGGGGCTGGGTTACTCTCTTCTTTGTTCCTGGGGATTATAGCATCTTGAGCTTGGGAAGAACCAGGAGCTTTTTCAAAATAGCCAATCAACTTCCCAAGCTTGCCTGGTGTCCAATGGGTCCACTCCTGACCAATGGTTCCTTCCCCAGGTTAGACTGGCAGGCCTCCCCCTGTGCCATTTTTACTTCTATTGCACAGGTATTTACCTGCCCCTGCTCCCCTGACAATCTGGTACTGAAGGGGGCAGGCAGGGGTGTTAGCCTTGGCAGTCAATGCTGTGATGCTCTGGAGTGTGCATGAAGCTGTAACTTCCTGGTGAAGCAAACCAGCTCAGGCTCCCTCGTTTATTATGTGTCATCATGTCTGATGCCCTTTACTTCCTCTTTTATTGATATCCAGCTACCTTCACTAACAAAAAGACCCAGGACTGATGAGTCCTCTTCTCACTTTCTCTGTGTCTTCCCTAGACTGGGGAGGGGCATAGAGAGGGCACATGGGGAGTGAGGATGGCAGACGGATCTGCCATCTCCCTGAGCCTCCCAGGAAGGGTCTGTTCCCCGCCCTTTGTAGTGTTTAGAATGGAAGGCTCTGGACTAGCTCTCAGACACCGGTTTTGCTCCTGAGTTCATCAGGTCAGTGACACAAATTCTACTCAGCACGCTGCCATACAGCGGGATATGCAGCCCTCCTCCCCTGTCAAGCACGAGTGACCTCTCTGTCTTCACAGTAAAGTGGCTGGGTGTGCTCTTCAGATTACAAACTGAGCCACAAGATATTTTAAAATTCTTCATTCATTTGTATTATCTTGAAATTCATTGCATATGATGAACAGTGGTTTGTTTCATCCTGAAGTGTAGCTACTGATGATAATTTATTTTTGAAGAATTTCCCTTGGGTAGTAACTTACCTGAAGATACCAGAGTGATGCAGTTGTATAACACTTTGAAAATTTTTAAGAATCTCCATTATTCCTAAATGGTCTCACCTGTGTTTCACTGCAGAGTTAAAGTCTGGTACAGGACATGTTTGCAGTCAGGTTACTCGAGATCCAGTGAAAGAGCATGAATGGACACTTGTGTTCATTCCTCCTCGATGCTGTGAATGTATATTCCGTGTGTGTTGAAAAAGCACGTGCAGATTGCTCAGGCCTCCTGTTATTAGCGGCCGAGATGCCTCGCATTAGCCATCTCGCTTTCGGTACCTCATACCTCACTGAAAATGATTTTAAATGTTTGTCACTTCTGTTGGTACTCTAGTCAGCCTTCTAATCAGAAAATTTATAAAATCTTAACTAATATGATCGGAGCAAACTAGATGTAGCCCTCAGGGGTCTGAAGCACTGAGTTGGGTCATAACTTTTGGGTAAAGTCTTACTGAGCAGCGGCCTTTTGGTTAACATGTGGTTCACCGTTTACTATGGAGCCTGGTAAAGCAGGTTTTCCCTAAGTCCTCCAAAGACGCCAGGGAAGGCTGGTTTTCACCATGATACCTGTTGGCTGATAGACCATGTGTCATCTGTAGTGGTTCTTGCAGCATCTTATAAATTCTAATCCCCATCACTATTTCATGCTGAAAGATCACAGCATATCCTATGTATGGAAAGGTGGAATCATTGTCATAAACAAGTCAAAATAAATCTCGATCACCTATATTAATAGAAGGAATTCAGTTGGATGAACCTTTCTGTTCCCCCTTGATTATATCATAATCTCAGCAGAGATTTCTGCTTGGGGTGACGACAATGACCCCTCACCCCCTGTTAGGTTGGAGCAGACAGAATTACTTGTGGACTCTGGCAGCAGTAGCTTGTACCGCTTCAGTCTAGAAACTGCAGTTTGAGTCAGACAGACTTAGGTGACCTCCTTGGACCCACCTGGGTGATTGCAGGATGCCTACACCAAGCTCAAGCTCTGGGAGTAGTGCTTCACTGGCCGATCCATCCTTCAGAATTCACATGCACATTGAGTCCACCTGTGATATCCATGAAGCCAGCTCTTGTCCTCATTGTAGGCTGATCCTAGATGTCTGAGTCTTTCCTTCCCTAAACTATCCTTAACAAGTAATAATAACAGGACCTAGTGGTTTTTTTAGTGCCCACTATGTGAGGCCCACGCTGTGTGCTTCCCAAAATGGCTCTTATCTTTAGACCACTCTTGTAAGAGTTCAAGGTTTGCCCAAGGTCAGATAGTTCATCCAAGTGGTGAAGCCAGGAGTTGAACCTAGATACATCCTGACTCAAAGGCACAGAGTTCTCTGTGCTGCTTCTGCCCCAGGGTGAGCATCGCGTCACATGGTCATGACACTAATCCATATGGGTTTATAGTCATAGTCTCCTTATGGCTACCATGCTGCTCTTTTATTGCTTAGTCTTTAAGTAGCACAAAAGATCTATTATATCATTACAGTTCACTTTTCTCATAATTGTATTCTTAACCAATGCAATTGACAAATTATTGAGCTTCTCTTGCCTCCCTGGCATTCTTATGTAGTTTTGAAATGCATTTTAGATGGAAATTTCCCTCAGGAAAAGCAACACTGCTGCTTTTGAATAAGAATCTGCTCAGCTTCTCAGACACCCCCAACAAACATAAATACAAATTTCTCCACACCACAGACAATGAATAGACAAAGTCCCACTGGATGCCCTTATGGGCTTCCAGGGACCACCTGGGCAGCCCTCCCAGGATACCACCCCATTTCCTCCCAGAGTGTGGCTTACTCTGGACCAACCAGACAGATATGGGTGCTAGGGATACAGCCAGGTTAACCTCCTCACGGGGAGGAAGCCCTCTCCCTGTGTTCTTTCTGGGCCTTCCTCCTGCCTCAACAGTGGGGTCCGGAGCGTGCTAGATGCCTGCTAAATGTTCCTGCTGGTGTTAAACTCAACGCAGAGGGTGATTGTTGTAGATTGTGTGACCTACACATTGTCTCTATCCCATTACCTCTTGAATATTAGTAAGAACTGGGATTCCCAAGCCTGATTCCCGGATACCAGTAGACTGGCCTGAGTGCTGGTTACCTGCACGTTCCAGGGTTCCACCCCCAAATCTCCAGGAATGGGGTTTAAGAATAATTTTTACAGAAGCACCCCAGGTAATTCTACTGCTATATAAGTATAACTCTAGTACCTTAGAATAATAATGAAAGTTGCAATAAACAGCGGCTAACCAGGGCTGAGGCAAAACCTCTATGTCCACCTGTTTTTGCCTTAGGGAGCCAGCAGGTATGTATGTGGAGAACCATTATCATCCCCCATCCTCCAGGATCCATTTAAAATGTAGCTTGTATGGCTGCTGGTCTAATTACTCCTCTAAAAAGAAGAAGCTAAAGATAATATGGAAGTGTATCAATGTAATTTCTTTTCTGTCAAGGTCTGTCTTTTAGGGATAGTGTTTTAAAATTTCCATTACTTTTAGCAAAATTGGTGATGGTTAAATAGTGATGGGAAGATATAAATAAAAAATATTGATATTAAGAGTGGCAAGGCATGGAAATGTTGTAATCAACCTTTACCCAAAGGAAATGTAATTATACCAATAAAAAGCTGCCCAGTAACAAAAACCACGCAGGTGATCAGTTGGCAACCCTTCATATGAGGAGAGAGAATCTCAGGCAGTTCCCAGTTTAAAGATGGGCTGCATTTCAACAGATCAGGTGTTTGTTGATTGTTTAACTTATGCCTTTGCCCTTGGATACAAAGTTAACTCACTTCTGTGCTGGGTACCTGTACCTCAGAGGGCTAGGCGGAGGGGACTTCTGTGGAGTGAGGTGGCTGAGTCTTCCTCTCACTCATGTCCTCCCTGTCACATGCCCACTGAAGTGTGGTCTCTCCATCACTTCCCAAGCAGTGCCCTCTGTCCTGTGCCCTCTTCCGAGAGCATGCCTCCCTCTTCATTCTTAGAGGTGATTTGCTCCTGTCTCTGCTGCCCAGCTTTACCTGCTGAAAAACTAGCCTTGCGTTTTTGTTTCATTAGAGCCTCCCTCTGACAGGGTCAGCATGGCTCCAAAGAGAAAGGAAGGAGTGGGTGAAAAGACAGGTAGGAGCAGCTGCCACATTTGTGTGGTGCGGGGTTTGGAAATGCAGTGTTTGTAACTGGGGGTAGTCTGCAGTCATTGACGTTGTGCAAACAGTGATTGGAGAGTTAATGAGGTCATCCACTTTCTCTGGGCATGCGTGTATGCCCACATATGTGCATGTATTGTGAATGTATGCCCACAATACTGTCCAGGACTCAAGCGCATACTATTTATTCCATATTAAACCAGGGGAAGAGTACATACAGCAAAAAAGAGGGTGAGAGGGTTACTCCAGTCCTCTGTCTGGGAGCCACACAGCAGGAGGGGACCTTTGTCTTCTCATTGGCCGGAATCTCTGCGCAGACTCTACAGCCCAGTGGCAACTTCCTCCTTTCAGTTCTGCTGGATGTAGGGCCTCTCATTCCCTGAAGAGGACCCCTTTTGTCTGACAAATGGAGATACTTTTAATAACAACCTATGCTTAGCTTGGTATGTTACGGCCAATGAAAATCAAACTGTGGTTCAGCAGATTGGTTTCTGCATACTTCTCCCTGGGGGTGGGGCTGGCTCCATTCAGAGCCGCGGCTTCGTCTTCACTACAGTGAGATTCCGTCGGGTATATTTCCTGGGCAGTTAATAGACAAGGATCTACAATTTTACGCCAGTGACAGTGACCAAGGTGTATGCGCACCGATCTCTGGCTCCCAGTCACAGCTGAGAGACAAGCACTGGGTCAGCAATGATGAGCCCTTTTCCTCTCATCTTGGGATTACATGCAGCTGGGCCCTGGAGGGGCACCTTAGAACCCACTTTCCCCAAGCATGCTAGGAGCACAGAATGTAAACTAAATGCCTGGCCTCGGATTGCCAGGAGACGGGCAGGAATTTCAGTTCCAAGATCCCTTGTGAGCCTGCATGTTGCTGTGGGCACCCTGGGCAAAGAAGGTGTATTAAGTGGCGAGAGTGAGCAGCTGCAATCATTCTATCACTGAGGTCCTTTTTAGTGCCTTGCTGGCCGTGGAAATGGACTGTGATGGAGCATAATGCTCTTGGAGCTTCAGGGGTTGTTGTCTCAGCACATGCATTTTATGCAAGGCATGGATTCTTTTTATTTTATTGCCACACTTTTAATGGCGCTCTAATGGTCCTCTGGATATGTGGGTGACTAGGGCCACCTTTGTGATTGTACCGTTATTCATTCAAATAATAAAATAGCCAAGTGAAGTATACGCACTATCCACTGTGCTTCTAAATCAGCACCTGGAGGGACCCCACCAATGCATGATCGATTGGGTTGGGGAGGGACCTTGGGAGGGACCACAAAGGGCCCCAGGGTGTGTCCATCCAGTCATGCCCAGTCCTGATTGGCTGGACGCCAGCAGCAAGCTAACCTACCAGTTGGAGCATCTGCTCTCTGGTGGTCAGTGCACATCATAGCGACTGGTAGAATGTTCGAATGAACGGTCAGACACTTAGCATATTAGGCTTTTATTATATAGGATACATCTACTATGTGCCTAGCTCTATGTGGGGCACTTGGGTACAATAGTGAGCAACAGAGAATCCCTGCCTTCATGAAGCTTAGTAAATACACTAGACTCAATTAAATAGTATGTTACAATGTGATATATGTCATGGGGAAATAAATCAAATAAGGCCACTGGAATTGTGAGTTCTAGGAAATAGTGGTGTTGGCAAATTAAATGGGTTTGAAAAACAAATTAGATACAAACAATAGGATGAGTTAGGGCTGATGATATGGCTGTAGATATTTTATACTATTGTCTTATTGTTGTTTTAGTTGACCTCCCATGCTTCTGTTCTGCTTCTGTTAGTAGTTCTTTTGAAATCAGGAATTACAAATCCTAAGTCCTGGCTTCCCCGCCAGCACTAATTTGTGTCATACACCCCATAGGCGCTCCGTACATATTCTAAGTGACTCATACATCTCCGTCAGTGAGAGGCGAGTGGGACGTGGTGTGGCTGTGTCAGCGGGTGTCGGTGTGTTAAGGGCGGGTGTTGTATGCACCTGTTGAGTGGTGGTATCCCTGCACCCTTTGCTGGTGACTGTCTCCTCGAAGCTTAGTGAGGACTCTGAGAAACGGTCAGAGAGCTTTTCTCTTTTTCTCTCTTCTAGATAGCTTTGCTTCCTTACTCTACCAACCCCGGGAGGCTCAACCTAAACCAGCTGGGGGCTGTGGTCTCTCTCTTCATGTTTAGCTCTGAATAGCTGCAGAGCATGTGGTCTGATCCAAGATGCTCCAGTTGCTGGCAGGCAGTTCTTCTTTACGTGCCTTCTAACTTAATCTAAGCCTGTCGGCCTTGTTGGGAGACAGGTAGGCAGGCTGGGTTGTCAATGGTGAGCCCTGTCGGGGCCGGTCAGGAGCCCTGGTCTGGATGCTCTGCTTTCAGACCACAGCCACCAGCCATCACAGATATGGTCCGCTGTGCTGCTCCCCGGCTCCCAGGGTGTGTTCTCCGAGCCTGTCTTTCACTCAGACTCTTTGACTGTGAGGAGAACAGTGAGGGCTTTGTTGGGAAAATCATCCAGTGGAAGCTACCGTCTGGTGTCTGGTCCCTCCCAAGAAACCAGGATTGGTGTACTAGTTAAGGTAGCGTGGACATCTGTGACAGATGAACCCCGGGCCCCTGTGGCTTAGCACAGTGCAGCATCTATGTCTCACGTTCAAGATTGTCAGCTTTTGGGGGGCAGGGGGCAGCTGGAGGGGGCTGTGCTCTACTGGCAGGCATGCTTCGGGATGCCAAGCTCCTACACCACCACCCAGCAGACAGGAAGGGAGGTGGGCACTGAGCAGGCAGTTCCGTGGCCTGTCGTGGAGGTGGCACACACCACTTCCACCCACAGTTCATATGCCATGGCTTACTGCAGGGAGCCCGGGACACACAGTCTAGCTGAATGCCCTAGAAGGAGGGGCAGGAGGTTGGAAGACAGTTGCTGATCTCTTTGCCACCAGAAACTCCAGATCTACCCAGGACCAGGTTAATGTCCTTTGCCAGACAGAGAACCGTGTGTCCTTCTATGCCAAATACTGTGTGCATCTAAGAAATGGGTGCGTGATGCTGTTTGAGAGGAAACATACATCCTCTGTCCTATCTGTCCTCCTGGTCCCACATCCCACTGTGCGGATGTGGCTTCCGCCTGCGGAGCACCCATCGGGCTGGTGCCAGTGGGGCCATCCCCGCCTCCTGCCCTCTGCAGAGGTAAAAGGTTGTGAGCATGTTCTGTGAGGGGTTCGCCTCATGCATGGACAGCAGGCATAGGTATCTTGCCTCCTGAGTGTGCAAGGAGAGGCAGTGCTCCCAGGAGATGCTGACCAAAATTTTGAGCCAAGCAGTGAGAATTTTCCCTTTTTCACAAGAAAAAGAAGAAGGAAAGGCAGGTTCCCCCAAATCACACCTGTCCAGTCGTCTCTGCACTAGACAGTGTGTGTTCCTAAATTTGCCTGCAGGGGAGGGAGCAGTTTCTTCAAAGCACTTTCTTCCCAGTATAGTCAGGAATTACAAAACATAAGCCCTGACGCAACCCCACCCCGGAGCGAGCTTCACAGCTTCCAGCAGGGAGGAGAGGCGGCTGGGTCAGGCTATTAGGAAGAGTGTGTGTCTTTGGGAACCTGTGATGGTTGACTGCCACGCTCCCTTCTCCGTGCTCAGGGTTTATGATGGCACAGGCCGGCGACCCACCCCGCAGAGGTGGCCCTCCGCCTGTGGCACCTGCTTCTTAAGCCCTCCTGGGCAGGAGGTCCCCACCCAGAAATGTTGGTGCTAATGTTCGGAGTACGGGTTGAGGGAGCAGAAGCCCTTCCCTGGGGTCAGGAGAAGGTGTGGCAAGGAGGGAAATCTGTGCCCAGGCAGCCCGGGCTCTCACAATGTTGAAGGAGGAACTCTGTCCCCTGTGTTTTTAGTCACAGAATCAAGAGTGAGGCAAAGAGAAGGGGAGGAGTGGGGGGGAGAAGCCCTCAGCAGGTGCTGGTCTTCTCTTTGTTCTCTGTGCCAGGAGCCATGGGTTTCTAATTACCATGAAAGACGCGCTGCTGTTTGAAGCATGTTTCAAGCACCTCCACATTGGGCCACCGCTGTGTTCTGCACGGGGGACTTGGGAGCGCACTTTGTCCTTCATCCAAGGACGCGAACTAATGGTTTCCTCTCTCTTTTTTTTGATTGCCCTGCCTTCCAACCCGCTGATGCTCTGCGGCTCTGTCCCTCTGCAATGAAATGCCTCCATCCATCTCGCCTCAAAACCAAAAGGTAAGGAACCGGAAATCACGTTAACTTGCTAAAGCGGCACCAGGGAATGTGAGCACCAAAAAGACTTGCATTTCCATCACTGAGAATATTTTTTACTTTAAGAGAAAAAGTGATTGGGCAGCCCTCAATTTTACTATCAATGTCTGCCGATTAACTTCCTGTCTCCTGGGCCTGGTGTGCAGGGGAGTGGGTGAGGGCGGGGGGGAGGGAGGGGTCGTGTCCATGAGTCTTTGTCAGTGGCTCCCAAACATAGGAGCAATTCACAGCGCAGCTTTATAAAGACTGAAATATTATGTGAAAGGGGGGTGAGAGGAGCTAAAATAGCTCTCTCTCTCCACACTGCAGGGAGATCAATGCCACCAAAACTGAGTCCAGTTGGGATTGGGATTTTATGAAACTTGTGACAGGTGAGAAAATGCTCACCTGCCAGAATTCAAAGTATACACCCAGAGATAGGAAATATGGCAAAAGCGAGACTTTGAATATTAGTCTGGAGAATGGGTGTCTGTGGATCACAGGCATGCAGGAATTGGCTAGTGATGTGCTACTTATCCTGTGGTGCGAGAGTCCCTCCTGCAGGGCCTCACTGGCTGAGGACTGTGGAGTTTACAGCCCATCCTAAACAGTGGCCTGGGTCTTGCTACCTCCCATTGGGTTCCTTAAAAAAATGGCCTGGGGCCTTTTCTAGCTGCCTCCACCTCTCTTTGTCTAGGGCAGTGGTCAGCAAACTGTAGCTTGCAAGCTTCATGAGGCTCTTTGGCCCCTTGAGTGTGGCTCCTCTTCAAAATACCTCGTGCGGGCGCGCAGGTACAATGCGATTGAAACTTCGTGGCCCATGTGCAGAAGTCAGTTTTTAGCTTAGGCGGGTCTATTTTGAAGAAGTGGTATTAGAACACTCAAGGGGCCAAAGAGCTGCATGTGGCTCATGAGCCGTGGTTTGTCGACCACTGGTCTAGGGGAATCTTCCTAGAACTCAGCTACAGGTATATCCCTCATACCTTGTCCCCACCCCCCACATCCTGTTTGCTCTGGGGAGATTCAGTAACCACCTGGCCACATGCTGTTTCTTTTCTTTGAGGATGAATCTTAGAGGCATGCCTTCCACAATGTGACAGGGGAGAGGCCATCTGAGTTCTCTGCCAAACAGGAAACTTTGAGTCTTGTAGCTGCCAGACACACACCCACCATTATGTTTTCTTGCATTTCTTTATTGTGCTAAAAACCACATAACATAACATTTACCATCTGAACCATTTTAACTCCACAGCCCCATAGTGTTAAGTACATTCACACTGCCGTGCCACAGAAATCCAGAACCTTTTCATCTTGCAAAACTGAAACCCTGTGCCCATTAAACAACAGCTTCCCTTTCCCCCCTCTCTCTTCCGGCCCCTGGTAGCCATCCTTCTATTTCTATTTCTATGAATTGACTACTTTAGATACCGCCTGTAACTGAAATCATAGTATTTGTCTTTTTGTGACTTGCTGTTTTCATTTAACATAGTGTCCTTAAGGTTCATCCATGTGCTAGCATCTGGCAGGACTCCCTGCCTTTTTAAGATGGAATAATAGTCACTGTACATATGTTCCACATTTGTTTATCCAATCATCCACCGATGGACATATGGATCTTTTTCACCTCTTTGCTGCCATGGATAGCGCTGCTGTGAACTTGGGTGTCACCTATCCCACCACATATTTTGATTGGATGAACTCCATTCCCAAAGTGAATTCCCACTGTGTCTTTATTATTCAACTTTCTATATAGCTAAGCCAGCCATGGGTAAACTACGGCCCGGACCCGGCCCATTTGGATGTTCTATCAGGCCCTCGGAGCCAAAAGAGCGGAGGGTTCTCTTGCTCTCCCCTCCGCTCCTTCACCAGCAGCCCAAGATGACAGTGCCAGCATGGTCAGGTTGTTTTTGTTCCGGTCCTCCGGTCCAGTTTAAGAACCCATTGTGGCCCTCAAGTCAAAAAGTTTGCCCACCCCTGAAGCCCTCCAGCATTAGTGGCTCCTGGGACTGCACCTTCATCCAGAGGCTGAGAAATTGGTGGGTGTTTGTGCCCTGTACTCCATCACTCCCTCTTCTCCCCCACTTTTCCTACATTTTCTTTCCTGCACATTTTGGGCAGAAGGCTATGGAAGCACACATTCCCCCATGCTCCCCGTTAGCCTCACACTGGATTGGTGGTCCTTTGTAACATACATTTGGAAATGTTTCCTATAATGTGTATCATCTCATATAAATGATGGGAGCTGAGGACTGGTTGTGCCATCAGATCTCGTGGCCTGGAGGAAGCATGTTCTGTTGCAGTAATCCATGTGGAGACAGGAGAGCCGTGTGGATCTAAGGGCAGATGGTTTCTGTCTCTTCCTCCCAGTTCCCTACTGGGGTTGTTGGATCGGGCAATGATGATTTTAACCGAGCCCGATTTCTGCAGCCTGTGGACATAGGACCTTACCCTCCATAGGCCTGAATCTCTGGTGGCAAAAAGGGACTGTTTCCCACAAGTTCCTTTCCGTGCTCAGTGTAGTGAGGATTGTGGGAAGGGCGGTGCTCAGGGGTGAGTTGGTGGGGTGTTTTTCATGGTCTTGTCAATCAATATGCCTGAACCACAATCCCGACATTCTGCTGGAGCAGCATCTGCAGGTGGACGTGAGGCTCATTCTTACATAGGCAAGGTGAGAAAAAGTAACCCATTTTCTAATATTTTGGGGATAGGTATTATATCTGTAAGAAAACATTAGGAATGTGTTTTGAGTGATATTATTTAATGCGATTTTCATAACTTGTGGTAGCCATCTCATTATTTGAGAAGACAAGTGAATGGGTTTAATTGAATCACAAGCCTAGGAGTTTTGAGTGTGTGTCCTAGACTCGGCAGGAAACAAATTGGGCCTGGGATGCAGAGAGTGGCCATGAGGAGTATAGGGTGTTGAGACAACATGAGACTCCAGGGCAAGATGAAGAAACTCTGGCCTGAGAAATTGTGCCAGCTGCTGATTCATGCCCTGGGCAGGCAGAGATCCTGGCATCCAGGATGTTGAATATCATTGTTACTTGGAGCCTTTGAGAGCAGTTTGGGAACTATTTTTCTCACCAAATATTTTGTGTATATTCCTCTGTGCTCTGTGTGGGAAATCAGGGGGACAGGTGGGACTATGCACAAGGCCTTGGAGCAAATCGGCCATGGAGGCGAAGCTATTTAATGCCCTCACATCAGTGTAATGATCAGCACAAACGTTTGATAGGAATTCCAGAGCCAACTGTTCCTTGACAATCAGTAATGAGAAGATTTGAAGACAGGCTTTCCTGCATGTTATATGAATCTGTACAGTACTCACCTCTTTTTTTTTTTTTTTTTTTTTTTTTGGTCAAAGAATTAATGAATTCAATAGAATAAATCAGTTACGGTTTCATTTACTTTTAGATTGATTTGGAAATAAATTTGATTCAACAAAGGATATATAAGTTATTCAGGATTTTTATTTTCGTGAAGTTTAAATTGAAATTTTAATAATGGGAATGCTCTGGGAAGGGAGGGCAATGGTAAGCTATGTACACATATAATACCTTAATAAATTAAAAAAAATAAAAGTAATAGGAATGGACTGATAAGAAAAGAGATGGTTTTAGAGATTAAATCGTTTTAGACATCAACCACGGCAAAACTGTGCAGCTAGGACTGCACAGCCGTCTCACTTGGGAGCTGAACTTCAGGTTTGAGCTAGAAACAAGATCTGGACAGTGTTTGCATTAGTAATTATAAATGACCTATGAGAGGGGGAAAGGTGTGTGGGGTGGGGTGATATCCCTTGGGGAAGATGCCAAGGGCACAGCTAAAGAACAAGAAGCAGGAGAGGTGACCGGAAGGAGGAGTCAGGGCAAACAAAGAAGAGGCACTGACATGCTTTCTGAAACCATACCAATGACTGAGCCCCACCCCAAAGCAATTCGATCTGAATTTCTATAGGTCAGGTCCAGTCTGGACATTAATTTTAAAAAAAAAAATCTTCATAGCAATCCTTATGTTCAGGCAGTGTTGAGAACCATGGATCAAGAGGGAAGGGAAGAGAAATGCTAATGAATTTGTCAAGAAGCAGGTGTTTGGTAAACATTTCAGTGTCAGTTTTTCCCAGAGGAATAGTGAAACTAGGAGGCCAGACTGTGGAAGTTTGAGAGAGGAATGAATGAAAACCACAGAGCCTCTAATGGGGAGCACATAGTCTAGGAATTTGGCAGGAGGTGGAAGGTAAGAGATTGGGGAGTGAGAGCAATAATAGAGTCAAAGGAAGGGTTTTATTTTGTTTTAAAAGATAATGAGGTATCAGGAAAGCTGCTCAAGAGAGGGAGAGGCTAAGTGAGGAAGAAGTGGCATTCTAGTGGGATGGGCTGTGACCTGAAGTCAAGGGGAAGGGAGCTGAGAGAGGCTCTTTGTTTAGAGAGGAGGGAGATATGAGGCGGGTGGGTGACACACACATGGGTGGTGGCCTTCTCCGTGAGACCTGGGTGGGTGCTGGAGGAGAAGTGAGGAGTTTAAGCAGAAGGGGAACAGTCTGGACTAGTTCCTGTGGGGCCTGGGTTGGGAGGCCATGAGACTGCGTGAAGTGACTGATGAGCAGCCTCAATGCCTCTCATGTTGGCCGTGTTTGCATCTGTCATTCATCATGTTTGCAAGGATTTGTCTCCTGTGAGTCTAGGTCATCTGTGACCCAGGTGCTATATAACAGACAGAATGGGTGGTGGGGATGGTCTGGAGCTGACTTGGATTTAGGAAAATGTCATGGCCATGCAGGAGGCTGGGCTACCAAAGAGAGTGGTTTACACATCATTAATCCTGAATCTTAGAAGGAATACGAAGGCCAATACAGACAGAAGAGGGATAACATACTCTGGGGAGTTGAATGGCCTAAGGACTCTGTGGGAGTGGCCAGACTCGGGGCATGGACTCCGGGGTGCAGAAATGGGGAGAGGATGCCAGGGGAGGGCTGACCAGGCAGAAGACTACCCCCTGCTTATCCTGGGAGGGGGAGGAAGTTGGGGCTGCACTTAGAGAGTTTCCAGTCTCAATGGAGTCCAAGAAGAGAAGGAAAGACTGAAAAACAGATAAGTAACTTAGTTGTCTTAAAGCAAGACAGCAGAAAGGATGGTTGACTCCAATGAACTCTTCCTTTAAGAAAAAAGCCATGGTTTTTCGGGGGGATAACAGTGGTGATGATTTCTTTCCCGGGAAACCAAAGCACACTAGTAAGATTTGGAAATAGTTTAACTAACATGACTATCTTATGTACACTGTGTTATCTGGGAACCCAGCTGTTTGCTGCCCATTAAAGAAGACAGTTACAGACCTGATAGCAAGTTATTTAAAATGGAAGCTCTGAAAACATATTTATTGAAAGACGTTTCTTGGCTTAAATTCTTCATTATGCTTTTGGCCTTTGCAGAAAGAAGGAAATAACATTATGTACAAATGCTGTTAATTACTCATTAATCTGACATTTTGATGGCATTAAGCAACAAATCCAAGACTCACCATTGTGATTGTTTCTAAGATATATGACACCTCCAAAAATATGAAGTTTACATTTCAAAACCGCTAGTCAAAGACTGATTGTAGCAAAATTCATTATTGAAGCTATCTGCACCTTAAAATATTTAAATGAAACACTGCAATTTTCAGAATTTATTACTGTGCACAACTAACTAGAACTTTAAAGGAAATCACAGTAGGGAATTAGACATTTTAAAGAGCATTTCATTGAGCTGTAATGTTCTTCAGAGTAAAGGTTGTTTTGCCTCAAACAAGCCCTTGAATTTTACATAGATCTACACACGCGCAGGCGCTAAAGGGTAGCATGTTTGACCAGCCATGTTTGAAAATCACTCCACCCTCATTCAGACAAAAGGAAAAGCAACAAAGGCAACCAAGGAGAGATAAGACAGAAATGCAAATTAGATGGCCATAGTGTCCTCAGAAGCCAAACAAAAACACAGACATATCTAATTAGTTTCCAGAGCCAGCTTTATCCTAGAGGGGAAAAAATTCTCATCTGAAAACACACACACACACACACACACACACACACACACACACACACAGCAGCCCGAGCTATGTGAGTCCCAGGTGTATGGGTGATTACAGCAGAGAGCAGAAAAAGCCACGGCTGTTCGGTTCAGCTGCCTCTGTGCTACACAAGTGTGTTTACAGAAAGAATATAAAATCAGCCACGGAGAGCTCCCTCTCTTTCCCCAGATTGATTAATTTCTCAACAGGCTGGCAGATTTTTACATGAACTCGGATTGGGTTTGAGAGATGAATGTGTAAATCAGCAGCAGGTGGGAAGTTGAATTTGTCTGCCCAGCTGCTGTTCCATGCCTTTCCTATTCTTTTGGTTATCTCAGTCCAGCATCTGTCATTGAGCAGGATTCATGGGGTTCTGTCATCCCAGGCCGGGGGAGCCACAGGGTTGCCTGTGTCTCCTGACAGCTCTACACCCCAGAATAGCAAACAGCAGAATGACAGCCCCTTGCTGAGAGCAGAAACAAGAGACAGAGTAGAACTGGGTATTTTTTGTATTGCTTTTTTTTTTCTTTTAAAGTGAGCTATTTTATTTTATTTTAAAAAATAT
Source organism: Vespertilio murinus (assembly GCA_963924515.1). Lineage (NCBI taxonomy): Eukaryota > Metazoa > Chordata > Mammalia > Chiroptera > Vespertilionidae > Vespertilio > Vespertilio murinus. The sequence goes on from OZ004709.1 coordinate 99,380,043, forward strand.
TTATTGTTGAAAGTATTACGTATGTCCCCTTTTTCCTCCCATTGACCCCTTATAGCCCACCCCCACCCCTTGCCCCAGGCCTTCACCAGTCTATTGTCTGTGTCCTTAGGTTATGCATATATGCATACAAGTTCATTGGTTGATCTCTTCTCACCCACTGATACTTCTCTAGGTATTGGCACCTACCTTCCACTCCACCTTGAATTTGGATACTGTATTATCTGGACTCTTTTATAAATACATCCTTTCTTGATTTAAAAAAAAATGACTATTGAATTAAGTGCTCTTTAAATTTTTATTTTACTTTTTTTAATTTTTAGAGAGTGAGTAAGGGGGAGAGAGAGAGACTTGTAATTCCACTTATTTATGCATTCATTGATTGATTCTTGTATGTATCCTGCCCAGAAATGGAACCCATAACCTTGGCATATAGGATGAAGCACGGACCAATTCAGCTACATGGCTAAGGCAAAATGTGCTTTTTTTGGTGTGTATTTTAATCTTGGTGATAATACACAAAGCGATAAGAAATGACCTGCTTTTTCCCCCTTTAGATTAAGTCTCGAAGGCACAATATTTTCCACACATTCTAGAAATCTGCTTGGAATTTAATCATCCAGCAGACCCACATTTGCAACATTTCCTAACATCACAGGGTTTTAGAGTTGAGCACACCCTTTAGAGGTCATCTTCTTGACTTTTCCAATGTAGGAACCCTTCCCACCCAGCTGCTGTCATGGAATGGGTGAGGTGTACTGTGACACCAGACAAATGGCAGATGCCTCCTCTCAGCGTTTCCCGACTTGGGGCACTACTGTTCCCCTAATGCTCAGCCTATCTCTCTTGGACAACAGTGAGGGGGATGTTTTCCAGATCTTGAAAGAGCAGCCAGACTGCCCTTTTTTTTTTAGGGGCTTGCTTGGACAGACCTTATCGGCAAAATAAAATCACAATTCCTAGTGTCACTTAAAAATGCTCTCCAGAAAATATTGACTGATTATTGCTGGCAGACACGAAATTATATCTTTCTTTGACATTTATTTTAAAAGAGATGAACAAAATTCTTTTAAGTTTAGCTACAGCATAAAATATTGTGTTCAGTGCTACTTCAGAGTATCATCACAACTATTTAGCTCATGTATGCTTTTTATATTCAAAATATGGGTAATGATTTCCTCTATCATCTGTTTTCATTTTAAAGTGCTATTTTTTTAAAAGGACCTAATTTATAATAAACTGAAATGGTTTATGGAACTATTCTTTACTGTCCTGTAAAGTTACAGAAAACACCAAATTTTGACCCTATGCCACCATTTTGACCCAGTTTGCCATGTGGCCAGGTTTACCATCTCTTCATGAACACATATTTTCACAGTCCTTATTTTGAAACTAAACCACATTTATTTATTTATTTATTTATTTATTTATAATAAATCTTTATTGTTCATATTATTACAAATGTTCCTCATTTTTTCCCCCTCTATTGCTCCCCTCCACCAGTTTCCCACCCCACCCTCTGCCCTTTCCCCACCCCTCATGGTCCTCATCCATAGGTGCACAGTTTATGTTCAGTCTCTTCCTGCACCCCCCACTCCCTTTTTCCCTGAGAATCGTCAGTTCACTCCCCTTCCATACCTCTGATTCTATTATATTCAACAGTTATATTGTTCATCAGATTTTTTAATTCCCTTGGTTTTTAGATTCACTTATTGATAGTTACATATTTGTTGTTCATAATTTTTATCTTTATTTTCTTCCTCTTCCTAAAGAACCCCTTTCAGCAATTCATATAATTCTGGTTTGGCAGTGATGAACTCCTTTAGCTTTTTTTTAATTTGTGAAGCTCTTTATCTGGCCTTCGATTCTGAGTGATAGTTTTGCTGGGTAGAGTATTTTTGGCTGTAGGTTCTTGTTATTTATCACCTTGAATGTTTCTTGCCTTCCCAGTCTGGCCTGCATGGTTTCTGTTGAGAAATCAGCTGACAGTCATATGGGTGCTCCTTTATAGGTAACTACGTGCTTTTCTCTTGCTGCTTTTAATATTCTCTCTTTGTCTTTTGCTCTTGGAATTTTAATTTTGATGTGTCTTGGTGTGGTCCTCTTTGGATTCCTTTTGTTTGGGGTTCTGTGTGCTTCCTGGACTTGTAAGTCTAATTCTTTCACAATGTGGGAGAAGTTTTCTGTCACTATTTCTTCCAGTATGTTTTTGGTATCTTGCTCTCTCTCTTCTTCTGGGACCCCCATAATTCTGATGTTGGTTCACTTGAAGTTGTCCCAGAGGTTTCTTACACTATCTTCAACTTTCTGGATTCTCTTGTCTTCTTGCTTCTGCGGAGGAGTGTCTTCTGGCTCTTTATGTTCCAAATCTTTGACTTGATTCTTGCAATTTTCCATTCTGTTTTTAGGACTGTGTATAAAATTATTTATTTCAGACAATGTATTTTTTATTTCTAGTTGATCCCTTTTCATATCTTCATAGGTCTCATTTCTTTTATCAGCCTTTTCTAGGAAATTCTTGAAAAATCTTATAAGCGTGGTTTTGAACTCTATATCCAGTCACTTGTTGTCTTCCATTTCTTTCATTTGTGATATGTTTCCTTGTCTCAGCATTTTCACAGCTTCCCTGAGTTGGTAGGGTGGCTTTGTGTGCTAAGGTGTCCTATATGGTTCAGTTTGTCAGCCTCCCAGTTACCTGAGGTGACACTCTTGGTACACCCCTCTGTGGACTGTGTGTACAGTCTTATTGTAGTTAAGTCTTGATTGTTGTTGGTATCACTGGGAGGAACTGACCTCCAGGCCAATTGGCTGTGAGGATAAATTGTGTCTATGCCGGGAGACAGCCTTATTCCACTAGACTTGGAAAATTGTAAAAGCCTCTGTGCTCAGCTTGGATGGGGCGGAGTTACAGGGTGGAACCTACAGCCTTGGCTGCCCCTCAGCACCACCTTATGAGTTTCCTGAGTTTCAGTGTTCCTCAGTGTTCTTCGGTACTTGCTGCTTTGGTACTCGCTGCAAGCATCTCTGAGAGAAAGGTGCCTTCTAATTTATCCCACTACCAGACAGTCTAGTATCTCTCCCAATGAGCCTAGTACTTGGGTTCAGTGAACTCGGAAGTGGGGTTGAAAGTGGGATTCAGTGCAGTCCAGAGCTTTTGCCTCCTTCCCACTAGGGCAATCCAGCGGCACAGTCAACAGTCCGTCCTCTGCGCACAATGTGTGTGCCTCCAGGACTCTGTCTTTCGCTGCTCCCCTAAATTTCTGCCTCACAGCCTAGATTCCCTCTGTATGAGCCTGGGTTCCCAGGGTGTCACCCAGAACTGGGGTTCAGGGAAGTCAGAACTGGGGTTCAGCACAGTCTGGAGCTTTTATCTCCTTCCCACTAGGGAATGTCAGCCAGGCACTGAGCCACCCCCTCCTCTCCAGCTCAGTCCTCTCCCCAAGAGTGCACCATGTCTCCGTTCCTTAGGCTTTTACAACTCCTCTCATTTTCCTTCTGGTTTTCTCTTTCCTTCTAGTTGCAGAATTTCCAGTCAGTCAACTTTCCTGTAGTTCTGGATAATGTCCATTTTGTATTTTAGTTGTAATTTTTTGAAATTGTTGTGTGAGGCTGCAGTTAGACGTTTACCTATGCCATCTTGGTTTCTCTTTTCTGAGCTCCCACATTCATTTTTAAATTTACTTTCAGTGTTTTGGGTATACAGAGATAAACAAAGTAAAATTATTTACAAAGTTCTGGCAGAATTTACTTCAATAACCTCTGTATACTTTCAATAAAAAAGAAGTTGTCAGAAGAGAGAAAGAAAAGATTAAAAAGAAACTCCAAAATTATTCGAAAAAATCAGAGTTGATCTGAATAGAGACTCACCTAGAGAAATGATACGTGTTCAACTGAAAACTTGTCAAGTAGCTCAGAGATCTGTGCTACCAATGTCGTAACTTGTGGAGGAAAGGTTGTAAGCAAGTGTAAAGCTGTAGCATCTTACACTTTGAAATTACTTGGACATAAAAACCCATGCAGCCTCTTCATGAATATCTGACGTAATGAGATATTCCCTAACCTGATAACAAACATTTACTGAATATAAGTTAGATGCCTGGCACTGTCTTGAGTGTTGGAATGCAATATTGTACAGGCCAGAGACAAAAAAAACAGCTACTACTCTCATGGAGTTGCATTTCTGTGGACTTCCTACCTGGTATGAGAAGCTGAGCTACTTAGAGGCTATTCCTCATGTCATCCAGATCCTGCCTCTGTGCCTTCACAGATACAGAAGTGAGATTAGGATGACCTTGGAGGTGTTCTGGTCTAACCTCTTACCAATGCTAGACACCTCTCTGTGAAGGCTCATATGTTTCTGATACAATTGATATTCTCCCACTTGAGGGCCAACAGAATATAGTGAGGCTATTTCTCCATTTCTAGACACTTGAGTTCCCCTCAAGGAGGCAGCCTGAGATTTGGTTCAGTCTTTGTTAGCGTGGCACACTGTTACCTGACTCAAAGCTGATGGTCAGCTGCAAACAGTAGGCATCTTTAATAGTATTGCTTTGGAGCTATGTCTTCCACATCCTGTACTTGTATATTACATATATATATTTTTTTACCCAAAATGTAGGACTTTTCCCCCCCATTCATTGCAGTTGTATTTTATTATGATTAAAATTGGCCCACATTGAGGTTTATTTTGAAATTTATGAATCCTGATTATTTTCTCTAAACGTTTTTATTACTTTTACTGTAAACAATCTTTGAGTATTTCAATATACATGTATTTTTTATTTTATAAATCATATACATGTGTCATTACCTAGTATCTCAAGCCATAAAATATACTTAAGACAAGGATCAAATATTACCAAATGGGGACTGAGCCCTGAGTGGGTCTCTAGCTAGTAGTGTGTGGGTATTGACTTCGTACAGGAAAGATGTCACAACATGAGTCCAGGTGATGCTGAGAGTACATCTATTAACACTGGGACACTGAAACAACGGAAGCACTTAGGATAGAAGATGCAACAGGAGAGAGCCTAGGCAGGGCTGCTTTGGCTTTCTAGAAGCATAGAAATGAAGTGAGCTGAGGGGGGCTGGAGAGTCAGAAAAAAGGGGGCTTTGGAGACAGATTCATGGGGCAAGCCTGAAATGAGTTGCTGCCACCCACTGCCCCTCTGGTTGAATGTCTACTGGGAACCCTTAGAGTTTAGGAAGAAAGAGCAGAAATACACGGTGTGGGTGTGCTCTAGTGAGATGTACTTTGGGTCCTTTGTCTTAAGGCTTTTTATCACTCTTTAGCAGGGAATCCTAGGAGAGAATTAGCAGAATATTCATTAGCTTTCCAGGTATATTCTTTGATATGTTGATTCATCAAAATGTACCTATAAAAGGATCAGAGTTATTTTCTAGTTAGTTTTATTTTCAAAGAATGTCATCAAAGAAGGTCTGGGACTAAGTTCCATCAATCTGTGCTAGTACAGTCTGGAATGTGTGAACCATGTGCTCCTAAGATTCCTTGGTTGTGGAAGATAAAACCTTATGATTCATTAGCTGGCTGTAAATTGCTCAAATTGTCTGGCTTTGTTTAATTTTTTTTTTCCCTCTTGTCAAGAAATTTCTCTAACTTCTTACCTTCTTACCACATTCCCCGCTTAGAGACTTCCATCCCTAAAACCTGTTAGGGCTAATGAGGGAGGAGGTTTGTTTTCACTAAACTGATTCCTGCTGACAAGGACCAAAACCATAGTCCCTGCCTGTATAGGGTATAGAAGTCTCTCCATGCCTGATCTAAGGGGTACAAGCAAATTGGATCTGAGACTGGAACAGAGAGATCCTTAGCTGATTCTTCTCAAATCAGGATGGGCTAGAATCCCCAAAGTGTCATCATCTTGACATGGAATTGTTGTGTCTCAAAGGTGTCAAGTTTGACAAGAACATTAGTGGGGCGGGGGACCTGGGACTTCATCTGATAAGAATTAAATAGGACAGGAACAGAAAAATTATTTTTCTGGGGGAGGACACGGAGCATATCAACAGGCCAGTAGAAAGAGTGTCAGAAATATGAGAAAGACAATTATATTAAAGCACAGCTATGATATTATTGATCTGTAACAGGTTTTTGTTTCTTGAGGATCTTAAAGTCCTCGATGGGTTCACAAGACTAGGTCTCAGGTTGAGGTTCCCATGGGGACTCACAAGAAACAGGGTTAATTTGAGGTAAGTGACACTAACTGGCTATCCCTGTGAGTTTCACTGTATTGGAGGTGCTTACTAGGACCTTATGTGGGCCTTGTTATCTGGGTTGTGGTTGGGACTCAGGACAGTTGTCCCTCCATGTCTTTTGGCTTAACTTGTTTGTGTTGGTAGTCTTTATCGGGGGCAGGTAGGATTTTGTTTCTATATTCCTGTAATGCCTTTTGTACCTGTCCTAGATTAGTGTAAGACAACATCTGGAGGATTGCCTCATCTATTCACAGGTCAGATCTGAGAAAGGCCCTCCCATAGGGGAGTTCAAAGGGGCTCACTTATAACTTTCCTTTAGATGCAGCCTCAGTCTCATGTGACCTATGGGTAACATAGACACTCAAGACTCTGAAGTTTCTTTGCAAAGGTTGGCTAGAGTCCTTTTTAGAATTTGGTTAGCTCTTTCTACCTTACCTGAAGATTGGGATTTCCATGATGAGTGTAAATGATAGTTGATTCCTAAGCCTGAGCCAACTATTAGTAATCTTAGCTATAAAAGAGAGTTTCTTATTACTCTGTAAGTTTCTTGGCAGTCCAAACCTACCAATGTAAAAACATGAAAACAATAGGTAAGATTTACTTTAGTAGGTATTGTACCTGGCTACCTTAGTAGCTTTTTTCTGTTCTGGTAGGAAAGACTTTAGTCCATCTGGTAAAAGTATCTATTATCATAAAAGCGTAATATGCTAATTAGACTGGACTTCCTTCCACATGTCCTTCCTTCCAGACAAAGCAGCAGCGGGCAGGAGCTACGGCAGAAGTGGCAGAGGTCCATGGCAGCAGCAGTGATGGGCAGGGACTGGGGCTAGAGCCCTTGCATGAATTTCCTGGATTAGGCCTCTAGTTTATATATATAAAAGACTAATATGCAAAGTGTCCCCTTGGGAGTTCCACTGGGAGACCAGGAGTTTGACCGCTTGCTATGACATGCACTAACAGGGGCAGCGTGTAATGAAGGGAAGCCCCGGCCAGCAGCCAGTGGCTGGGGAGGAAGGCCCTGGCCAAAAGCCAGAAGGCCCCAAGCCCTGATCACTGGCCAGGCCTAGGAACCCTACCCATACATGAATTTCATGCACCAGGCCTCTAGTCTATAAATACTAGCAAATATTTAAATCCAGTTTTAGGGTACATCTGACTAAAATCAATCTGCCAATTCTCCCCAGTGTATGTGTCCCTGTGTTGTATTGGCAGTAAGAGAGGAGGAAGGGAAAGGTGACTTGAGGGGTTTTTGAGTTCCTAGGATAGACAAGATGTCCCTCCTTAATTAGGGAATGGGGTACAAAGAAGGATGTGGCTAAAAGTGGTATTTCCAAGGCTGCAGCTGAGGGTTTAAGTGAAATGGTGGTATCAAGTATGCCCTTTTATCCAAGTGATCAAACAGGTTTTGGAAGAACCAGGCCCTGGTAAGTGAGTCAGAGCAGAGTAAGTGGCCCTGTGTCTGACCATGGCTTATGTGCCATGTCAAGAGTCATTGGAGGCTCCTCTGATGTGATGATCAGATGGTCGTTGGGGGCAGTAAGAGACCTCAGACACCATTGATTCCATATTTCACATAATTTTGGTTATTTCAAAATATGTATTGATTTCTGATATGATTTAATTAGATCATTATCATTTTTAAAAATATATATATTTTATTGATATTTTACAGAGAGGACGGGAGAGAGATAGAGAGCTAGAAATGTCGATGAGAGAGAAACACCAACCAGCTGCCTCTTCCACACCCCCCACGGGGGATGTGCCCGCAACCAATGTACATGCCCCTGACGGGAATCAAACCCGGGACCTTTCAGTCCACAGACTGATGCTCTACCACTGAGCCAAATCGGTTTCGGGGATCATTATCATTTTTATCTCATATGGCTGGGGTGGTATTCACACTAGAAACTGTAGAACTGTTCATGCTGCTGCCATTTTCTTGTTCTCTTGTGTTTTATTTGTTAGTATTATCTTAAACCCACATTTCCTTTTTAAGCCAGCCATCCATTTTGATAAGATTGGTTTTGTTAAAAATTAGGTCATGTAGCCAAAACTGGTTTGGCTCAGTGGATAGAGCGTCAGTCTGCGGACTGAAAGGTCCCAGGTTCGATTCCGGTCAAGGGCATGTACATTGGTTGTGGGCACATCCCTGGTAGGGGGTGTGCAGAAGGCAGCTGGTAGATGTTTTTCTCTAATTGATGTTTCTAGCTCTCTATTCCTCTCTCTTCCTCTCTGTAAAAAAATCAATAAAATATATATAGTGAAAAAAAATGAAAAAAAATAGGTCATGTAATACATAAATCCACTTACCAGAGCTCAACTAAAGGGATGTGTGTGGCAATACAGTGAAAGAGAACAAACAAAAAAGGTAAGTACCTCCAGTTGTCTATTGTTGTAGAAACACTCAGACTTCTTGTGTACTTTCCATGCAAGCCATCCTCTCAGTTATAGACCTATCACCATCAGTCATTTCAAATAGTAGTGAAGCTTAACTTTCTTTATAGTTTATAAATAGAAATAGTTCTAATTTTGTCTTCCCATATTGTATTGAACCATCTCTCATACTTCTTGGGGTATATTCACCCTACTTTAAGTGAACTTCTCTCTGGTATATTAAGTATCTCTATAAAATTTTTGTCATCCATATTTTTGATAGCTCATCTAAAGGTATTTATCCCAGTCCTATATAAAAGTAAATTGGGGGAAAAAAGCTAAAGAATTCTTAGAAGGCTTAAAATCTCTCTCTAAGTTGATATTGTTCCATTCATCAATCCTCCTGAGGTTGTTTTTTAATCAAATATGGATAAACCTAATTGTATTGACAACCTGCCCCTAATTTTTTCACATTAGCTAGAAGAAAATAATAAGATACAAGTGCTTTGGCTCTAGATATCCATATGGTACCACTTGATGGCTCCCTATGCAGTGATTAGGTGTATTAGTAGGCTCTTTACAGATGTTACTTCATTTGCCTTTCATGGAATACCTATGAGGCACTTTACTGCTAGCTCATCAACTAGGAAATTAAGGCACAGAAGAGGTTATTTGGGGGCAAATGTAAGCATGAAATTAGTGGGCTTTTGACATTAATGTATATCATTCGGAAAACATATTTGGGTATGTCTACCTCATGAATCTCTATAGTGAACAGCAGATGGCATCAAAGGATGCAAAGCATCAGTTTGCAAGCACTGTGCTCTCTAAGCATGTAGCAATTCACCCCCTTTCAAACACTGGAACATTTGCACATTTGCAGTGTCTCTCCTTCCTTTGCCACAGGGCCTCAGAGCGGGATACTAGTATGTCCACCCTAGCATGCATGCTCCTTGAACAGCCCAGGTGGAAGGTGCCAGGGCCTGGTAGCAAGCTCGTGTGCAGCAGCTGAGTTCCTTCTTATTGTATGTTCACTTGCCTTTGCTTCGTCCCCTTCCGCTGTGTTTATCTTGGCTGGTGGAGAATCACTCTAAGAAAGAGATCCTTTCTCTGTTTCTGTCACTGTCCCACAAATATAAACTAAGTAATTTTGAGTTATTTTTCTGAAGTGATATTTTAGTAATTTCTATTTTTTATTGTAAATTTTAAAAAGCAAAGCAAAAAAAATGATAAACAATAGAATGAATACCTGTATACAGCTAAAGTTCAAATTACTATTTTGCCCTATTGGCTTCACTTCTCTCTTTTTTTCTCAACAGTATATAGAGTTGCAGACATCATGATATTTAATTCCTAAGTGTTCATTATTGCATTTCCTAACAATAGGATATCATCCCTAAAATAAGGTCACTCTGTGACATAATGGCTGTGCCATTTTAATACGTAAGAAAATTAACATTTATTCTCTAGTATCAGGTAATATCCAAAGCCATTACCCCACCAAAATGCACTATATTTTCCTCCAAGCTAGGATTCAGTTAAGTTTCATGCATCATATTTTGGTCTTTGTATCTCTAATAGTTTAGCGTTTAGACTTTTTGTTGTAGAATAAAAGATCTGGATGATTTCCAATAAATATTTAAGTCCCATTTTACATGAATGATGGCTTTTCAGATTAAATAGACTATTGATCTAGATTGTTCCGGTGGTTTTTCACTTGGTAGTAAATGGTGCCGGATATGTTAAAGTTGTAAAATATAGAAATCTCTAAAGTGTTCACATGAACCACAACTTAACAGGGGCAGTTTGTCATCTGTAAATGGACAGGGAGCACTTGGCACCATGCTGCTGTATGTGTGAAACCATCTCAGACACAAATAGTGCATCAAGGGTTCTGTCTCAGCACCGATAATGCATTATAATAGACTGAAATTAAGTATGATTTAAGTGACAGGAAAGTAGTGCCAGCTAAGTAAATAATTGATTAATCCCCATCCCCAGTTAAACTTGGCAAGTTAAATCACAAGACCGGAATTGAACACTTGGTAGAAGCTCCTCTCCACATTTCAATCCTAATAAAAACTGTATTAAAGAAGAGAGAAAACCAGAAACTGCTCGGAGAAAGTGCATGTCCCTTGCTGTGTCTCATTTGCAACATGACACTGAGTGACATTGTGTGTGTGAGTTGTGCTGTGGAAGTCATGGTAGAAAACGGAGGTGCAGGAAATAACTATCACAGAAAACTTGATGCTTGGAAATTAATAAATTTAGAAGGCAAGTGAAGCACATATTTTTGTTTTGTTCCACATTATGATTAGACTAGTACCCCTGTGCACAAATCCATACGCCAGTAGTTCACTGCCACCCTCCTGTAGCTCTCTGCCCACTGCCCTGCCCTCCTGTAGCTCCCTCTGCTCCCCCACCCCCTCTCATAGCTGGCTGCCCTGCCCCCTCCTGTAGCTGTCCGCTGCCCGCTTGTAGCTCGCTGCCCCACCTTCCTGCTGATCCGTGATCCTGTCATTATGTGGTCTGTGGTTACGCTTAACGGAGTAACGACCGTTTGCATAGTACATCTTTATTATATAGGATAAGTAGGGTGTTCTGCTCAGTGCGTGGCTACCCCTGGACTCCTGCATAGCCTTGGGCCAGTCACTTCCCCTGCTGGTGGTTTAAGTCTCCAATTCCTTATTGGTAAGTAAAAGGCTTGTACAGAAGGTCTCTGAAGTACCAGAAGATCTCTAAAGCAGCTCTTCAAACCTATGATTGTAACAGCTAGAAATCTCTATTGAGTAGTGCTGTCCTGCTTCCCTTGTGAATGACAATCATCATCTTTGTCTTGATGGCCCTGCAGCATTATAGTCTCATCAAAGGGTGTGCTTAGTTTATATTAACTGTACATGGCTTTGTTCTACTTATTAAGGATTAGTAGTCTTGTCCTAAGACTTCATTAGCTGGAATGTTTTATTAATCAGGAAGCAGACAACACAGCACATTTATTTATTTCCAAAGGGGGAGTTTAAGGTCCTATTCATTCCTCATTACTGGGATTTAGAATATCAAGACCTGGGTAAGTCAAGTTCTTATTCATTCCTCATTCCCAGCACAAGGATAAAGATAAGAAATCAGTACTGATAACAGTCTCCAACATTTTGGGGAAACATATTCCCAGGGCGTGGCCCTGCCTAAGTCTTTTCAGCTGATGATAATTAAAGGTCATCCATGTGCATTCCCAGGGGGCCCTCTACAGGCTGAAGTGGCTCAGTTAGTTGGGTGTCATCCCATGCATCTGAAGGTTGCCGGTTCAATTCCTGGTCAGGGCACATGCCCAGGTTTCAGACTCAATCCCCAGTAAAGTACATGCAGGAGATAACAGATTGATGTTTTTGCATCTTATATTGATGTTTATTTCTCACTTACTAAAGATCACATATGTAAAGTGCTGATTGCATAACAGGTGTTGACAAATGTTAATGATCATAGACATTGCAGTATCACTGAATCCTTGGCTTGTCAATTTCCTTCCCAGGACAGGGCCCTTCAACCAATGTCCATGATTAAGAAACAAACTTCTTACATAATGTCATAACCTTAAATATCTCATGAAATTGAATTGACTTTGTGGCACTTCACTGTCCAACTCATAACTTAAAAAAGGTAGATACTGCCTCTTAGTTTATTATAAAAATATGACTATTCTAATTTAAGCTACATGAATATTCTGTCTAGAAAAGATTGGCACCCATTCATTAACTCAATTTTATTGGCCACAGGAATACTAATAGTAGCTGCCTTATCTTCAAATGTAAACATATCACAAAGAATCCACAGAACAGACCTTTATTATAAATGTTATTATTTCTTTATATTTGAATCTGGGTTGGGTCAAAGCATAGTTCCCTAAATGGTAAAAGCTACAAAAAGAAAAAAGCTGACAAAATCCAGGAATTATGCCCAACACTAACATGACAACACAATCACATAATTTGATGAAGTTTTAAGGGATTTGGTATTTGTTTCCATAAAAGTTGTGAGGAAAAGAAGAGTCTGAATCTTCAACTCAACTTTTCACTTAGAAACTTGAAAATATCCTTAATAATCTTAATGAAAACAACTTGGACACTGATGATAGTGAGAAATATAAACATCGTTCACCTTTCTTGCTGGTTCTCTTTAAGGCTCTATTTATTGTCTTTTGATAGCTTTACAATTAGAAAAGGTTAGCTTTTAATATTTTTCAGGTTCATATAAAAATGTTTCTATTTTTGCTTCATGTGTATGTCAATAGAGGTCAGCATGCCATTATCCTTATATGACAAGAAGCATAGTCTTAATCCCATGTCCCTCTCCAGGCCTACTCGTTTCTACTTCCTTAGAGTCAGTGATAAGAGTTTGTGCTAAGGTAGGCACACAGAAAAGGAGTTGTGAAGGCCCACAGCTGTCTGGAGACAGTTTCTCCCACACCAGCTTCAGGATTGGCCAGGGCACAAGCATTATCAAAGACAATGACTCCGGTGACATTACTATTTTTTTTTTATTGGAAATAGTCAGTATTTTTGTTTTAATCAAAATTTCTCATAATCTGACTTTATAGTGCCATGAAGGCTGTGTTTTACTCTGCCCAGTGAGTGAAAATATTTGCTGTGAAAAGCAGGTTATTAGTTTTATAGCCCTACCTAAAAATCTCAATTTATGATAAAATTATTGACATCATTGGGGAGCTTTATAACACTTGACATTTGCTTTCAGTGTTGTGGGAAGAAGGAGAAGGAAAATTGATTTGATATTTATTTCCACTTCGAAGTATGACACATTACTTTAAACATAAAATATGTGCACTGCCTTTGAATCCAATGAGCAGATAGATTGCTGGTTCTGAAAATGAACATAAATTTTATTTTATTTTATTTATTTTTTAAAAATATATTTTATTGATTCTTTACAGAGAGGAAGAAAGAGAGGTAGAGAGTTAGAAACATCAATGAGAGAGAAACATCGATTAGCTGCCTCTTGAACAACCCCTACTGGGGATGTGCCTGCAACCAAGGCCGACGTTCTATCCATTGAGCCAAACCAGTTTCAGCTGAACATAAATTTCAGAGCAAAATGGGTAATGTGGTAATGATAATAATTGAATCCAATTACTAAATGAACTTATTTTATTATGTGCATTACCAGTTTGCCACCTAGCCACCCTTAAAATTGATATAAAGTGATGTTTGGACCTGAAAAACATAGCTCATTGGTGAAAATTCATGTAACTTAATGAAAATTAACTTCTAATCAAAAGTGTGTGCTAGGTATCACTTCTACTAGAGTTAAAAAATAAACACTCAGAAAAACATGGTTAAATGTAAGCTTCCTTAGAGAGACTATCTCTTCATTTTCTAGTAGAGTTTACTTCTTAGTTGTTAATGACATTGAGATTTGGGGGCAGGGCAATGGTGGCATTGATGTAGTTTTGCAACTACTGGAAGGTCTGGGACTGGAGAAGGCACAGCGAGACTTGGTAGGCAGAGGACAGCAAAGATCCATCTGCACCTCTGTTACTACCTTGGCAGGTCAAGGCCTGGTTTAATCTCTAGATCATCAATGGGTAAAGTTTCCTTATACAGTGTAATGGGTCTGCATCATTAGATAAAAAAACGTATTTATTAACACATCAGCTCTCTAAAACCATTTGCCATTGGCCTTTAAAGAGAACTGCTCTTTGAAAGCATAGGGTCCTTTGTCCTGAAGAATTATCTCTATTAACAAGTGCCCTGGTTGGGCCATCATATTACTACCAAATTTTGTTGGAAAATGCTAGCTTCTGTCCTAACCCACTTGCATTTTCAGGAAAAAGCCTAGAAAACATGTACCATGACCATTATATTAACTTTATCTGAAATATCAACTGAAATATTAACTTTATCCCTAAACCACGAACAACAGACTCTCTAAATTCTCTTTCCTTGTCTTATTAAAGATGACGCCAGCTTGTTTACTCCAGCAGTGTTCCTAATGTAGATGTTAAACTATGAGATAGATTTTTTAATGAATTTTTAATTACTTCCTGCTATTCTGAGCACATTGCAATCAGCAGCCATCTTGCTTGAGGATCACACAAAACCAGCTAGCTCATGGGAGGAGCAAAGGCCTAAAAAAAAAGCTTTGCAGGAATGGGGTACAGAAGTCCATTGTCAGCAGCAGCTGCTGATGCCCTCCCCAACCACAGGCCCAACTGCCAGAGAGTCTGCAGGCTTTGAGTTTTCCTGACAGATCCTCTCTAATGAGGTCACCTCTCAGCACAGTAGGTGGGATGACTCTGCTAATGGAGATTCAGAAATGCAGATTGCAATTGCTGTCTTTGTTTCTAGATTATCTCCCATAGTTTCCAAACAGCCCAGGGATATTGAAATGAGGACAGCTCCTCTATAAATATGCAACAGGGCAGAGATGGGGTGTACAGGAACAACACTGGCCAGGAGTTCACACGATGACATTTCTGTAACATTTAGAGCTATGCCATTTACAATTCAATGTAGTCAGGGTAAGCCACATCATCCACATTATGTCAAGGAAAAGCCCAAGGCCCAGAGGGTTTAAGTGGCTTACCCCATGGCCACTACCTTAGGTTTTATCATCTAACCCAGCAACTTTCAACCCCTGGGCTCTGGCAGGCACACTGGTGTGCCTCAAGAATTTTAAAAACATGCAATACCAGCCTTAGCCGGTTTGGCTCAGTGGATAGAGTGTCACCCTGCAGACTGAAGGGTCCCAGGCTCAATTCCAGTCAAGGTCATGTACCTTGGTTATGGGCACAACCCCAGTAGGAGGTGTGCAGGAGGCAGCTGTTTCTCTCTCATCGATGTTTCTAACTTCTATCCCTCTCCCATACTCTCTAAAAAAATCAATAAAATATATTTTTTAAAAAGAATGTTGCATTTATAAAAACATGTAATACCAGACTCTTTAGTCAAGGGCACTGACCTCTTTTCTCTTACATTGTCAAATAAAAAGATGACAGCAGCAAGGACAACAGTAGACTGGCATGAATCAATCAAAATTATTTTCTTTTGTCAGCTTGGCAAAAATACTTCTTTTTGTTGTGCCCCAGAATTTTAGTGATTAATTTATATGTGCCATGAGATGAAAAAGGTTGAAAAAAATTTTTTAAATATATTTTATTCATTTTTCACAGAGAGGAAGAGAGAGGGATAGAGAGTTAGAAACATGGATGAGAGAGAATCATTGATCAGCTGCCTCTTGCACACCCCCTACTGGGGATGTGCCTGCAACCAAGGTACATACCCTTGACTGGAATCGAACCTGGGACCTTTTAGTCTCCAGGCTGACGCTCTTATCCACTGAGCCAAACTGGTCCCAGCAAGGTTGAAATTTTTTTTTTATCTAATCCACAAAATGGAAATAATATTATCATACCTGCACTACCGTTAGAATTTTGTCTGTAAAAATGCTTTGAAAATGGACCAATTGTCTACAAATATAATGGCTCAGAATGATTAGTCCTGAAATATATATTTCTGTGAGAACTACAGGGACAATGGAAGCAAATAAGCATCTGCACAAACCTCCTTTCATTTTTCTTGCTGGAATCCTAGAAGAGAGCCTGAGTTAGGCAGCACAGAGCCTGGGCTTGCCTCTCTCCTCAGCCACTGGATCACTCTGCCTGCGTCGCTATGGCAACAGGCAGCCACTCTGCTCCTGGCTGGCCAGAGCCAGAGCCTGGGCCAACACTGGCCTGGTTATTTGTTGTACTGTTTGGTTTTTGTTTGGGGAGTTGTTTTGTTTTGTTTTTAATTTACCAGTGCATACCCTGTATCTCATTTGGATTTGCTATCATCTTAATTCCTGAATATTTCTTGGATCTGAATTGTAAACCAGTAATTCTCCTTTCCCCAAATATTTCTTCTTAGTGAGTCAGAATGTAGAACACCAAGCGAGATTCTGCTTGAATCCCAGCCCAAAGTTGATGAAGCGGGCATTCACCCAAATGAAAACATTTGCTGGAGTCAGAGGCTCTGACCAAAAGCTTTTGTGCATCTTCCTATCTCCAATTGAATTAATGCACATCCTTCTGTGTATATGTATTCATCAGGCGCCATTATATGTTCTTTCAAGCACGCTCCCTCAATCCTTATAGCAGCTGTGGGTAAAGGGCATCACTGTCCCCGTTATACAAAAAGAAGACCCCTTGCAGTCTCAGGCAAGGAGCTTTGCCACAATGCAAGGGCTCTTTCACAACTGTGCTGTGTCTCTGATGGGTCAGTTCCCTCTGCTCAGGGGGATCAGTGGTGTCCAAGGTCAAACAGAAACCAGTGGTTGACCATGTCACCTCCCCATTCTCCCACTTTTGGCTGAGAGCTTTAGCAATCTAACTCCCCTCAGAAAGAATCATGCAGTAACCAAATTGGGACATTACTCTATGGTCTCCAAGAGCAAATGGACACCTCAGGGACTTCTAAGGGGAAAGAGCCTGTGCTCTCTCCTGATTAAGACTCCTAGAAGTCATTTTGGGTGTCTGGACCACTTTGGATGGGAGCCAGTATCTCTACTGGACTCTGTATGGACCATGTCAGTGTTGGAGCTCTCCTTCAAGACCTGGGTGCACATCCACAGAAAGTTTGTCCAGGTTTATGCCCTTCATACTTGATGGGGATGGGTGGCATACTGTTGAGCAGAACAATACCATGATGAAAGATACAGGGATTTCTCATTTTAGTGTGCTTTACTTTATTTCATTTTACAGATGTTGTGTTTCATTATAAATTGAGGGCAAAACCCACTACCAGCAAAAATAACTTCAACTCACTTGATTGCAATACTTTTTATTGCAGTGGTCTGGAACTGAACCCTCAATGTCTTCAAGGTGTGCCTGTAGTTCATATGAATGCCATATGCAAAATAGATTTTAAGGAAGAGATTGGGCTCAGAGAAGCCAACTAGGAAACCATTATAATAATCTAGGTAAAGGACAATGTCTAGTTGAGGAAGGGGCAGAGGGAATGGAAGAGGTTGGTGAAGGGAAGGTCAGAAGGACTGGTAACTGGACTGAGGAGTCAGGTCTAAAACTTGCAAGATTTTAGAACTGGGTAGCTGTAACTAAACCAGTGCTCCAGGTGTCCACCATCACTTTCTCCCTGTTCTTCTCTAATTAAAAGTACTCTTTTTAAAATATTAACAAGAGAGAAACTTTTTTTACATTAATTTGTTAATGTTTCATTTAATTACTCATATTGTGACCATATTGGTCTCTGCTGCTTTCATTGCAGATGGATTAGCTAAGTTTTGTTTCCCAGCCAGAGAAGTAACTGAATTACTATTTATAATGCAGTTTCTATGGAAAATGCATTATAAATTTAAAACAGCCTTGCAAATAGAATTTTGAAATCCATACAGAGTTGCATACCTTTTTATTGCATATATTCGTTCGTAGATGTGGAATTGACTCAGAAGAAAAGTGAAGTTGAGAACCATGTATCTGGGGGTCATTTGCATAAAAGTAAGAATTTGAAAGGGTGGGACTGACTGACAGTGGACAGTAGGAAAGTTAAGGCAGCAATGTGCACCATTTGTTCAGCTAACTGAAAGGAAAGACAATGTAAAGTCTGCTCCATCTAAATTAAAAAATGTAAAGCTTGAATCAACTTTACTATGATACAAATTAATCTTAAAAACATGAAAATAAATCACTATTTTAGAAAGGAAATTTTATTTTTATTTTTATTTATTTATTTATTTTTTTAACATTTTTAAATTATTTTTTTTTATTAAGGTATTATCTGTATGCATAGCTTATCATTGCCCCCTCCCCCCCTATAGATGCCCTCCCTCCCCAGAGTTTTGTGTCCATTGGTTATTCTTATATGCAAGCATACCAGTCCTTTGGTTGATCTCTTATCTCCCCCAGATCTCCCTACCCTCCCCCCCCCCCGCTGTCATTTGACAGACTGCCTGTTGTTTTACTGTCACTATATCAATCTTTCTGTTCATTCGTTTATAATGATCTTTAATATCCATAAATGAGTGAGGTCATGTAGTGTTTCTCTTTCATTGACTGGCTTATTTCACTCAGCATGATGCTCTCCAATTCCATCCAAGTTACTGCAAATGATGAGAATTCCTTCCTTTTTATGGCAGCATAGTATTCCATGGTGTAGATGTACCATAGTTTTCTGATCCATTCATCTGCTGACAGGCACCTAGGCTGTTTCCAAATCCTAGCTATTGTAGATTGTGCTGCTATGAACATAGGGGTGCATATATCCTTTCTGATTGGTCTTTCTAGTTTCTTGGGGTATATTCCTAGTAGTGGGATTACTGGGTCAAATGGGAGTTCCATTTTCAGTTTTTTGAGGAAGCTCCATACTGTTTTCCACAGTGGTTGCACCAACCTACAATCCCACCAGCAGTGCACGAGGGTTCCTTTTTCTCCACAACCTCGCCAACATTTGTTGTTTGTTGTTTTGTTGATGTTGGCCATTCTGACAGGTGTGAGATGGTACCGCATTGTTGTTTTGATTTGCATCTCAGGAAATTTTATTTTTAATTAACTAAATTTATTTGGGTGACATTTGGTTAATATATTTTGTTTCACATGTACAATTCTACAATGCATTATTGTATATTGCATTGTATTCTCAGCACCCAAAGTCTAGGCTCCTTCCATCACCAGATTTGGCCTCTGTTATCCTCTTCATCTTCCTCCCAACTCCCTTCCCCCTGGTAACTACCATATTGTTGTCTATGTATATGAGTTTGTTTATTTGTTTGTTTGTTTTGCTTGTTCATTTGTTGCTTTCTGTTTAATATCTCAGGTATAAGTAAAATCATATGGTTCTTCTCATTTTCTATCTGACTTATTTATTTTAGCATGATACTCTTAAGATCCATCCATGGTATCTCAAATGGCTCTATTTTATCCTTTCATACAGTGAGGGTTATTTCATTGTATATAGGTACCACATCTTCTTTATTCAATTATCCATTGAAAGACACTTAAGTTGTTTCATTGTCTTTGCTACCATGAATAATGCTGCAATAAACGAATGAATGTTTTTAATTTTTTCATGTATATATCCAGAAGAGGGATTCCTGGGTCAGATAGAGGCTCTCTTCTTCATTTTTTGAGGCTCCTCCATGCTGTTTTCCATAATGGCTGTATCAGTTTATATTCCCACCAACAGTGTATGAGGGTTTCTTTTTCTCCACATCTGCTCCAATTTCCTATCATATTTCCTATCTTAATTTTTTAAATCTTGTTTTCAATTACAGTTGACATTCAATGTTATTAGTTTCAGTTGTACAGCATAGTGCTTAGACATTTATATAACTTACAGAATCAGTCTAATACCCACTTGGTTCTTATCTTATTGATAATAGCCATTTGAATAAGTGTGATGTTGATTCTCATTGTGGCTTTTATTTTCCTTATAACTAGTCAAATTGAGCATCTTCTCATATATCTGTGAGCCATTTGTATGTCCTGTATCTGCTCAGGTCTTCTGCCCATTTTTAATTGGATTATTTGTTTTGTTGTTTGGACATTAGCCCTTTTTCCAGAAGTGCTGTTTGCAAATATTGTCTCCCATTTGTTTCATTGCCTTTTTGTTTTGTTGATAATTTTTGTTTTTTGCTGTGCAGAAGCTTTTTAATTTGATACTAGAGGCCTGATGCATGAAATTCATGCAAGAGTAGGCCTTCACAGCCCCGACTGTCTCTGCTAGTCTTTGCAGCCCCAGCTTCACCCAGAAGGTTGTCCAGGTGGTCGTTCTGCCATTTGGTGGAATTGCATATTATGTTTTATTAGTATAGATAGTCCCTTTCATGGATATTTGTGTTTATTCTCCTTGCCTTTGGAGTCTATAAGTTTAATACCTATGTTTTTTCTATTATTTTATTGTTTCAGATCTTAAATATAAGTCTTTAATCTTTTTTGTAGTTAATTTTTGTGAACAGTGTCAAATAGAAATTTAGTTTTCTTTATTTTATTTTATTTTATTTTTTTGCATGTGGCTTTCCAATTTTTTTAACACCATTTATTGAAGAAGCTTTAAAAGGACCATTTTAAATAAACATATATCAAGCCATGAAAATATGAATTAAGATATCAAGCAACATGAATGTACTTTTGGGGGGAGAAATTAATTTAGTTGTGTGTACTAATTAAGATTGATTAAAAATTATCCATTTGGTTGCGGCAAAGGAATGGTTGCATGTGTGGCTCTATCTATATGGAAACTGAGTTATTCAGGAGTTCATGAGCTATCCACCAGCATACTGGCTTGGTATTTCCTGTTGAGAGTATCATTTAGGATCCAAGTTGCTATATTGGATTCAACACATCATGGATTAAGTACTAGAGGCCCGGTGCATGAAAACTCATGCACTGGAGGGGGTTCCCTCAGCTTGGCCTGCCCCCTCTCACAGTCCAAAAGCCCGGCTATCAGGGGAAGGCAACACTCTCATCACACCTCCGCTGCTTCCACTACCGGCAGTGCAAGCCTTGGCTGGCCTGGTTACCTGAACCTCAGGTGGCCCTGGATGGCAGTGCAGCCACCATCCAAGGCTTGCCTGTGCCTTGAGCCAGCCCTGGGCAGCTGGGGAGCTGAGGGGACTGGAGAACTCCAGAGGCAGGTACCCTGGTGGGGCTGAGGGGACCGGGCGCTGCCATCTTGTGGCTGTGGATGCTGCCATCTTTGAGGCTGTGGCAGTCAATTAGCATACTCCCTCCTTATTGACTGTAGGGCACTGCCACCTTTGTGATGGTATGAGGGTCAATTAGCATATCCCCTCTTTATTAGATAGGATATTCCCTATTCCATCACCAACATAGGCATCAGGAGGAGTAAAAAGCATATGACTCCTTGCCATAAGGAATTTGTCATCCATTTGGGAAGGCAGGACTAACACATGTAAATGAATCAGAGAATACAATAGAGTTCGATTTGTTCCCAAGTTGTCAGGCAGCTTTTACTGTGGGGACATTAGGAAAGAGAGAGGTCTCTATGAACTGAAGCAGTCTAAGGAGACTTTTTTAAAAAGTATTTGGGGTGAGTTTAAATGGATTCAGGATAGAATATCATCAGACTAGGAATATGGGGAAAGATGTTCTGTGTGGGAAAGAAAGGCTGATCAAAGACTCAGACCTGAGGTTGCTTGAGGTTTACAGGTAGAGTGTCTGCATTAGCACAGTAGTGGAGAAAGCCTATATAGTTGAAGTGTGGGAAAGTTTGAAGGGTCTCGAATGTTTGGGTAAGGGAACTGGTCTTGATCTAACAAACAATGGGAATAAAATATGATTGATAAGCCACCATGGTATTAAGCATAACATTTCAGAAGGAAGAGCAAAGCCAGGTGGGGTTCTGGTGCTCTTCATCAGAACATCATCAAGTACATAGATGCTCTGAGGTGATACGCTTAAGAATATTGACTTTAACATGTGTCTGGCTGACACCTAAATCAAAGATCCAAATCCTAAATGTACACGAGGAACATACTCAGCCTGAAAATGCCAACTGAACCAAGGTGAGAGAAATATGGAATCCAGATAGAAAAACTCTTACAAAAGAGAGAATGAAATGAAGACCCCTGTCCATTTGCACAGTTACATCCCAGTCAGCACTACATGTGGGAGCCCGAGAGAGAAAATATTGCCAAATTGGCCATCTTTATGATCCTGGAATTATTCCTTGTAAATTAAGATTCACTTCTCTGCTGGGAAGCCTTAAAATGACAATTCAATTGGATACAGTCAGGGGACATTCCACTGCTTTACAAATTCAGTGAATTTTTCACTTTTAAGCCAGCTCAGTATTGGGTAGAAAAAGCCTTAGAGTTGCCTGACTGGAGCATACTTTCTGAGACCCCCACACTCAGCCCACTATTGAATGAAGTTGAAATGATGGAAAAGGAGACTCTGTATCTGTCCCTCTCATTCTTATCTTCTATTTATGTCATCAGCTGTCATGGAAGGCTCTTCATGCCAAGGCAAGATTTGGCTGGAAGTCCTGACCCACACCAGTGGCTCTTCAGTCTTCAGTTTTACTTAGCCTGGTTTCTGCCATAAGTCACTGTGGTCTGTTCTTGTTCCCAGGGTGCATTGAGTATACACTAGATCTCATGAGCCCACCAACCCAGAGCCTTAATGGGCTCAGCAGATGACTTGGGAAGGATAGAACTGGATGTTAAGAGGCAATCATGGACCATAAGAATCCTCAGCAAGACTGCAGGGTCAAGGGGTGGAAGGCGAAGAGGAGATGCACTGGGTATATGATCATTTCTAATTCTGGGCAAAACACTCCTGCAACATGCTGCCTTCCAGGAGAAGGTACACACTAGATCTGGATCATCCAAGTGCAGGTTTGGAGTGGGTTCAAGATGGTCAGAAGCAGCAAATATTGAAGCATCATTTTAATGAGCTGCAGGAAGACAGTCCTCACTCGTGTCTGGAGAAAGCAAAGTGGATCTCTAAGCTTCAGGATCAGAGCTCAGGTCTTGCTCTTTGGCATATCCCATAGCTAGGGGGTGAAAAGGCTCTGCTGTGGCGAACAGCATCCCAGTGTAAAGGCTGCAGAAAGCTTGCTATGGACTGGCGGCATTTCCACCATACTGCATCTGTGCATTTCTGCTTCAGGCATTATGGTTTCCATTTCTTCTTTAACAAGTGGAAACAACAACTGCCACATATCCCTTTGGCATCCTCTCGTCTCCAAGCTAACATATGAAACAAGTCAGTATAATATATTCTAAAAATATTCACGTATGCCCCAAAACACATATCTCCAACATGTTCGCCAGAGCACTTTGCTGTGGCAGGCAAGCATTAACTTCCCATCCTTCTGCTCTTTATGCACCAGGGGCATCTGTAAGCGAGTTGATTTTTATTTCACTCATTTTCTCTGTGACATTGTCTCTCAGTTGCAGAAATGTGGAGCATTTGTAACTGTCATTTATTCATTTAACAACAAAAAATGTTTTGAACACCCATTAGTATGAGATAATAAACCTAAAAAGATAAAACATTTTGGTCCCTCACTCGAGGAACTTCTAATATAGCAAGGAAACGGGCAAATGAACAAATAATTTTGACATAATGTGATGTGCCCTACATAGACACCACAATGTTCAGTAGGAGCTTGAAAGAAAGTTGTAAGGATCTAAGAAGAATTCGTTGTGGAGAATAGATTTTGCATATGTCTTGGAATTCATGAAGAAGATATCAGTGAAGAAAGGTGTTCCTTCCAGGGAAGGAAGAAAGTATGTGCAGAGGCTGTGGTGATATGAAGCAGCATGGTGGGCTGGAGGGAACTATAAGCAGCTCAGTATGCCTAGAGCAGGGAGCATGTACAAGGAGTGGCACACATGCAGAATGAACCTACCAAGGTCTTTATATCCCATATTAGTAGCTTTCACTTGGTTACTTCATTAGCTGAGTTACTGGCCATTTGCAAAGTGTTAAGAAAGTAAGTAACATCATCATATGTGTGCTTTGCCAGGATCATATAGAGAAGTATGATTTGTAGAGGTTCAAGCCAGAAGCAAGAGAAATAAATAGATTTAGATGCAATTGCTGATAGTCTATGTGAGCTCTTTAAGAGCCTCAAGTGCAGCAGTGTGGTGATTTTGAGGAAAGGGTGTTTAGGGAAAAGTGACAGAATGTATTTACTGGGAATAGGATTGTGTGTGTGTGGGGGGAGGGTGTGATGGAGAAGATTTTTTCTATGGTCTTGTTTGGACATCTGGGTAGATAGTGACCACCATTAACAATATGAGTAAAAGAGCTGTTTTGGGAGTGATAATAAGTTGAATTTTGTTAGAGCTGGAGTTTCAGGTGGAAATTTAAAGTGGATAGTCTGGGGCCAAGAAAAAAGGCCTGGGCTAGATATGTAAATTTGGGAGTGTGCCTTGAATGTGAATGTGGCAGTGAGGATAATGGATGATCACAGGTAAAGAGCAGGGGTTTATCATCAGATCTGAGTTTGAGTACTGTTTCTAACACTGTGCTAGTTACCTGACATTGGGAAAGTTGTTTCACCACGTGGAGCCTATCTTTTCTCGTATTTGGATAAGGTGAAACACCAAAAGGCATTACTTGGTTATTTATTTAGTCATTGATTCAACAAATATTTATAGAATGCATGCTTAGACTCAGGAATACAAATGTTGAACAGCCATTCATGCTCTGAGTTAACTTTCAGTCTTTATTTATGGTGATAAAGAAAGGAAGATAAAGTTCATGCTCAGTGACCTCACTTTTCTTTATAGAGAAGAAAATAAGACATTTTCTGAGAGTTGGGGCAGAATGAGGAAAATCAGAATGGTTTAAATTGGCCAATGTAGGAATGAAAGAATGAAGAACACTGACCCAGAGGATTGAAGAATGATGATGAGGATCCACTAAAGATTGGGAGGTCATATGTTACAGGCAATGAAGTGGGGGAATTTCCTCCAGACATCCCCATTACCTTTCTGCTAGATCACTTCTACCCTTGGGGTTGGCTTTGCAGTTGTGGTGTAACAAGAGGCAGATCAAAGAGTGAAAGATGCTAAGCAGGACAGTGAGGGATTGGACTGCAGGGTTTGACTAAATAGAAAATAGAAGTGGAACCCAGAGTGGGTGACACTAGATGGATCAGTAAGTTAAGAACATAGGGGTTACCGAGGGTACAGAGGAACTGGAAGGATAGAAAATGGCCTTTGGAAAGTTGTGTACTGGAATTTCAATTTTCTAAAGAAAAGCAATCATAGAATGTGACCTCAATAAGGAGTTGCTGAAAGAGAATGGAGGTGATGGCGACAGGAAATTGAGAACTTACAAGCTAGTCCTCCACACACAATAATGAACTGGGATTTCTCTCTTCAAGGGCACTGGGATTTTCAGTTGCCAAATTAAATCTATTTTGCTTCTTTTTCAAAATCCTTGACTTTCTTAGCATTATTTATTGTTGACCACCTCCTTCCTTGTACTCCCCTCATTGGATGTCTGATACATGCACTCTAGGTTCTCTTCTCCTCTCAGCTGTTTACTAGCTCCTCCTCTAGGCTACAAGCTGCTAACGGAGACTTTAAGCCTCCCCTGATCTGTCTCTGCCTCCACCATTAGCCACTCCCTAACTAAGGTGTACATGAATGATTGGGGGAGGGAAAGAGAGGAAGCAAGAAGACCCATTGCAAAGCTGTTTTGAAGTTTGGGCAAGTGACACACAGGCCTAAAATGGGAAAGTGGCAGTGGAAAAAGGGAGAAGAGACACAGTGGAAGGTATTTCAAAGCTGTGACAAAAATCAACAGGACTTGACAACTAGGAGAAACATGTATATGAGATGATGGTTGAGATGTTGAGTCTACTGAGAAAAAGATGGTAACAGAAAGAGGGAACATGGACATAGGGAGAAGGGAAATAATGAGTTCTGTGTGGATCACATTTGTTTAGGGTGCCAACTCTCCATTCAGGTGAAATAAAATATAGTCAGAAAATGGAAAATGGTGCTTTAAAGAAAAAGATGTAAGTATTGGAAATACGTACTTAAAAGCTACTCACAGTTGTGCAGATGACTCATTGTAGGAAGAAAGGCCACACCGATTGAGAGCAAGTAGTAAGAGAAGATCAAGTCAAGAATCAGGGGAACCACCTATGTAAAGGGGTGGGAGGGAAAAGCCCTCTGAATTAGAAGCTCTCCAGGAGCCAGGGCGCGGGCAGAAAAAAGCAAACACACTGAAAGCAAAAGAGAAAGCAGTATCTTGAAGTCTAGGAAAGATTTTTTAGAAAGGAAAGTCTACTATGGTTGTGGTTAAGTGAAAGGAAAGACTAGGGAAGAGAGAAAGAATGCAAGCAGGGCTGCTCATTGGAGTACGTGGGAATCAAAGAACATAGCCTTACGTCCTTATTCCTCTGAGAATAAGAGAAGATGGAAGAGAATGAGGAACATGGAGAAAGAGGGAAGTGTTGAGGTAGAGAAGCATGGCAGTCTGGTGGTCTTCAGTGTTCAGAAGCACTCACACCTGAGAGAGTAGGTGGAGTAGATGCTGGGAGAATTGGAAACTGAGCAAGGCAGACATGGAAGAAGCAGGATGACCATATGTCCTTGTTTGTCTCAGTAGCCTTGATTTATGCCTATTATTCTGGCATAATTATTTTAATTGTTCCCCATTTTCACTTTTAATGGGTCCAGTTTGGAAGATATATTACAAGGTTACAAGGTTACAGAGAAGCAATGAAGACTTAAAGACAAAAGAGGATTCCCTATTCAGAAAAACAAACAAAGCACAAAAAACCCAGCTGCATAGTCTGCTTTACAAACCTGAAGCATACAGCACTTTGATTTGTACTATTGGGTCTCACAGAGCAATACTTGGCTAGAAAGACTAGAGCACCTAAGCTTTTAAAATTTAGTTAATTAGGACTTGATTGCTGAACAGATGCCCATACCCAAACTGAAAATGTTCCAAGCTTTAGTTTCTCATTAAACAAACCAAATAAATGGCAATTTTATGTTCATATTGGTTATATTTGGAGCAGTTGCCTGTGCTGTCCTCCATCCTGTTTTCTCCTGCCTTCTTGGTTCATAGTACTCTTACTAGTAAGACACTTAGTGGCATTGTTATTGGTAAGTCTGCTCTTTTAGAAACCATTGTCTAGATCAGCAATTTTCAACAGGTGTACCACAAGAATTTTTAAAACATGCAATATATGACCATATAGTCAGGGGCACTGGCCTCTTTTCATTCTAAAAATCCTGGACTTCTTTAGCATTCTTTACTGTTGCCTACCTCTTTCCTTGTACATTCCTCATTGGATGTTCAATATATGGCCATTTAGACAGGGGCAATATATGACTATTTAGTTAGGGTATTGAACTCTTTTCCCTTATATTGTCAAATAAATGACAACCGCCAACACAAAAATAGCCATCTGGTGTGATGAATCAAAATTATACCAAAATTTTGGTCAGATAGTCAAAAAGTATAGTTTTTGGTATGCCACAAAATTTTAGTAATTGAGATGAAAAAGGTTAAAAATCAATGATCTAGGTCATCACAATCTTTTGGTCTCAGGCTCCTTTACGCTCCTAAAGATTATTATATTGCCTGAAAACTCTTGTATTTATTATCTAAGGTATATGAATTTTATTACCTATGGTAATTAAAAATAAAATTGAAAAAATTTTAAATATTAACTTAATTCATTTAAAAATAATTAAAATTTTCAAAATAATACAAAATTGACATGAGCAGCATTGTTTTACATTTTGTAAATCTCTAATACCTGCCTTAAAGGCAACTGGACTCTCATCTTTGCTTCTGCATTCAATCTAAACAATGTACTCTTCTTGTTGAAGATTAGGAAGAAAATCCAGCCTCACACAGATGAATAGGACACATTTTGGAAGTTATTTAAGATAATTGTGAACATGCTTTAACACTAGACCAGAACTTGACCAATGGCAGCTGCTTTGAGTTAGTTGCAACAAAGAATCTGAAATCATAAAAAATTAGATTTCCACACTATATTACATTAAAATCCATTGGTCTGTCAAGTACTTTGAATGTACCATTTACTCATGCATAATTTTGTAATATCTAATTGGGCATTTAGAAAATATTGGTCCACTAAGTTATGCAGATCTTCTAAATACTGTTGCATTTCATTACTAATGTTTAAAATTTGAATATGTTGACATCACCAGGGTTTCATCAGAGAAGTCTTTAAGTGTTTGAGAGCTGTTAAACTGGTGTTGGTAGATACAGCTTTTCAAAAATGCTAATTTTAACTTGAAAGCTTGAATTTTATTGTTGGCCACAAATACTACCAAGCATTTCCTACAAAATGACAGGCTCACTTGATTCATGTTTGAGAAAATGTCTTACTAATTCCCATGTCTGAATGACGTTAGTTTGTATGTCAACAGATATTTCAAGTAAAAATGATGAACCATGAAAAATGGCACTAGTTGAGCCCACAACTCAGTTGCACAAATGTTTTCCCTTAAATATCCATCCTACTCTGGACACAGTAGACATGCTTTCTACACTCTTTCCATCTTGTCACACAAAATAGCAAGAAGATGTGTAATATTATTCCATTCTTCTTCCCCCGTCCCTATCTTTATCCTTACTATAATAAGGCAATCTGTTCCCATACTGCATCATCTAGGCTGCTTTTTAAAAGGATCTTTTTAAGTTATGGTTCTACTAGACAAATTTTGGAGTCCTTCGGGAGCTACAGTCAGACTTTTTATTTCTTATCAATACCTAGTACATAGTAAATATAGGTGTGTAGTATATACACTCACTGTACATAGTTGTTGAATGAACATTTGGACAAATGAAGTTCATGAGAACCTCTCCTATTATTTGGTTTAATTATTATCATTTAGGGCATATTTTTGCTAAATTAATTTTTAGGTCAAGCAACATCACCCAAAACAGTAAACATCTTAATGGCTTTATGTAAAACAACAAGTTTGTATGTGAAGTAAGTTTCTTCAATGACAAATAGCAATATGCTATTTCTAATAGTTATACCCATAAATCTATGCCACCAATTGAAAACTAAAACACGGTATCTCTTTTAATGGGAGATGGGATTTTATAGGTAGAGAATAGGCATCTGTTGAATACAGTGATTTATTTAACCTTTCTAAATTATATGTAGACTAGAGGCCCAATGCACAAAATTTGTGCAAGGGGCACAGACCTCAAAGCCCCAGCTGCCTCAGCCTTGGCAACCCCAGCTTCATTCAGAATGTCATCCGGACAGTCGTCTGGAAGGTCAGCAGATGGTTGTTCTGTTCTGTCTAATTAGCATATTAGCTCTTGAAATTGGTGCATGGAGGTAGGGATGGGGAGGGTTCTCTCAGCCCAGCCTGTACCCTCTCCAAATTGGACATTCCTCTCCCAATCTGGGACCGATGGCTCCTAACTGCTTACCTGCCTGCCTGCCTGATCACCCCTAATTGCATCTGCCTGCCTGCCTGCCTGCCTGATCTCTCCCAACTGCTCTCCCCAGCTGACCTGATCTCACTCCCAACTGCCCTTCCCTGCCAGCCTGATCACTCCTAACTGCCTCTGCCTTGGCACCCACCACCATGGGTTTTGCCCAGAAGGAAGTCAGACATCCAGAAGATGACCTGGTCTAATTAGCATATTCCTCTTATTAGTATAGATAGATTATATAGGATAGGATTGCTTAAATGGGGAGGAGGGAGCCTTTTTCATCAGGAAGAGATGTTCTTGGCAGACAAAAATACCTAAACCCTATATCTGGACTGACAGCCAGCCATATGCACTATACCGTTTTTTTTTAAAAATTGAACCGTTTTCTTACACCTTACACTAAACAGCTGTTGTCCTTAAAATCCCTCCTCAGCCCCCACTTTAGATTCTGCCTTCACAGTTCGCCCAGATTAGGTTCTGATTGGTCAGTTTCTATGCCAGTCAGTGCCAGAAGCTCCGCCTCCTAAGGCAGCCATTGGTTCCTCATAGTTCACCCAGATTTGGTTCTGATTGGTCAGTTTCTGTGCCTGTCAGCATCTATGGGCCTATCCCCTGGCCTGATCAGGGAGGCAGGGCTGATCAGCAGCCCCCATGGAGGCCTGGAGCGAAAGAGAGAGGCAAAGGCTGACCAACAGCTGCCACAGAGGCTGCAGATGAGACCCTGCCTCTCTCTCTCTGGACCTCTCTCCAAGCCTAATCTGCAGCCCTTCAGCAGTCAGTGCTGGGTCACTATGCCTGCAGTGGTGCAATCTGTGCTGGGTTGCCACGGCAGGCATGGCAACCCAGCACTGACTAAGGACTGACTTCAGTGTTTGGTTGAGCCTTCAGTCATTACAGTCATTTATATATATTAGGATGCCAATAGGAGTTACATAAAATGAAGCCTTTAATATAATCAATGATTTGTTGAAGCTGATTTGCAAAATGTAACAAGATAATATATTTTTTAATTTATTGAATTTATTGGAGTGGCATTGGTTAATAAAATTATAAAGATTTCAGTCTACAGTTCTATAATACATCATCAATATATTATATTTGTGTTCACCACCCCAAGTCAAGTCTGTGTCATCACCATTTATCCTCCCTTTCCTCTCTTCTATTACCCCAATCCCTTTTTCCTCTGGTAATCACCATACTTTTGTCTGTGTCTATGAGGTTTTTGTTTTGGTGGAATTTTTTTTTTGCAAAATTTATTCATCTTTTTCACCAATCTTCCCAACTCTCACCCCTCTAAAAGCTGTCAGTTTGGTCTCTATATTTATGAGTCTGTCTTTGTTTTGTTTGTTAGTTCATTTTGTTCATTAGATTCCACATATGAGTGAAAACATAAGGTACTTATTTTTCTATGGCTGGCTTATTTTATTTAGCATAGTCTGTCCATGCTTTTGCAAATGGTAATATTTCTTTTTTTTTTTAGACCCACGTAATATTTCATTGTGTAAATGTACCACATCTTTTTTTTTTTTTTATCCACTCATCTGTCCATGGATACTTGGGCTGCTTCCAAATCTTGGCTATTGTAAATAACACTACATTGAGCATATATTCTTTTGAATTAGTGTTTCAGGTTTTTTGAGATAAATTCCCAGAAGTGAAAGTGTTGGGTCATAAGGCAATTTCATTTTCAATTTTTTTAGTTAACTTTATACTGCTTTCCATAGTGGCTGCACCATTCTACACTCCCACCAATAATGCACAAGGGTTTCCTTTTTTTGAAGTCTATCTGATTGCTTTAGTCTATTTCATTTAGCTCTTTTTCTAGAATTTTCTCCTGCCCTTTCATTTGGGCCATGTTTCTTTGTCTCCCCATTTTAGCTGCCTTTTTGTGTTTGTTTCTATGTATTAGGTAACTCAACTATGACACCCAGTTTGGTAGGGTGGTTTTATGTAGTAGGTATTCTTTAAACCCAGTGGTGCAGTCTCCTTGATCTCCTCAGTTGGATGCTCAAGGAATGTCTCTTGTGTGGGTTATGTGGGCCCTCCTATTGCAATTGAGTCTTAGTTGTTATTGGTCTATTTGTGTATGGCCTTAACCCTCAGGTTGGCTTACTGTGAGGACCAGCCCTGTCTTTAAGGTACTGACCACACAAAGTAAAATTTGTCGCAGCAACATCTGGTACCTGAAGAGATCTTTCTTTGTATATATTGCTTTTGAAGCTAATTGTATTCTTCTCTGATGTTATCTGAAGCTGACCCCTGGGTGTGTTGGTTCTGAAAACTCTCTTGGGGGGACTCTAGTGCCTGCCAATGTCTGATGCTGTCTGTGACTGTCCTTGGGCAGGAGCTACAAAGTGATCCGCAGTTTGTAGCTGCCTCTGCTGGGCCTGCGTATAGACGGAAGCATCACCAAGGCCATATTTTTCCAACACCAGGTATGGATACAGGACAGCAAATGTCCATGCCATCCCAAGATTTGTCTCTTCCTCCTGCACCTGCCTGTTAAGCTTAGTCACCAAGAGAGCCTCTGGCAGTACTTGAGTTTCATAAGGAGGTTCTCAATGAGTTACCAGGTAGGGGTAAGTGGTGTTCACCAGAGAAATATAAGTTCAATCTCAGAGCCAGTGCTGGCTCTGAAGCCACTCAGCAAATTTACCAGGATATATCCAAGTCTAGCTGCCACCTTCTTGGTGTTTGCACACTTTTGGTGTGGCGTAGTTTCAGGGAGTCATCAGGGTAAGGCCAGTAGAGTTTATCAGGCTATAACAGACAAAGATTTGGCTATGTAAATGGAGGGATCTGCACCATTTGTGCATGTGAAGGAAAAATGTCTCCTGTCCTATAGCAACACCACTCAGTCTGTCCCAGATTCTTCCCAGAGCCCCAACTCTATAGGATGAACTGCCGGGAATTTGGTGAGTGGGCCTAGTGGACCTACTATGAAGGAGATGTGCTGTTCAGGCTTGGAGGAAGGTGGAGAGTGTGGTCCCTACCCCTGAGAATCAATTGTTCTGGATTTTTCCCAGCCCTCAGCAGGACAGAGCCATCAGGATTTGGGAAGGTGTGGACACTGGGAGCCCAGAGAATGGAACTATCAGATCTCTCATGAGGTGGAGGCCCCAGTCAGGTTCATGGGAAAGTGAGGGAAATAACACCCACCCAAAGCCACACAACTCAGTCACTAACATCATCTAAACCTTCCCAGACCTCTACACCTTTTGACTCCTCAGCAGGGCTTAAGCTCCACAGTGTGGAGCAATAGGGAGCCCAGAGGGTGGAGCTATTGCTTTCTCCTAGGCTGTTGTTACATTGAGGAGAGTGCTGCACCCAAGAAAGATAGTGCCTGTGGTTTGGGCGAATGACTCGGCACAGAAACCATGCATGGTCACTGTTCCCTCAGCTCTCTCCCCAGAATCATAAACCCTCAGACTCTCCATCCTTTCTCCAGAGCTTTGGAAAACTCCCACCTCTCAGTGGCAGATGGAAGTCCCACTGCTTTTCACAACCAGATGTGATGGGGAGCCCAGCTTGGGCTTGAGACCCCATGCTTCTCAGGGGGAACCTTTGTAGCTGAGGTATCCCTCCAGAATCTGAGCTGTCATCTGTGGGAGTGGACCAGTTCTCTCCTGTCTGCTTTTCCACATCTGCTTTCCCTACCAGTCTCAATGTGGTTTCTTCTGTAAATCATTGGTTTTAAGACTTCTCTTCAACTAGTGTTAAGTTGTTTATTTAGGCTGATTGTTCAAGATAACTTTTTAAATTTTGCATTAGTAAGTTTTATCAAATGTGTGGGTAGGAATATTGCAATTTATAATTAAAAGTTACAATCTATATTTCATATATTTAAATTTCATATATTTGTAACTTAATAGTTGTCTTCATATGTGCATAGTCATCAAGTAGAAATAAAATAATACTTGATAATTGGGAAATATTCAATTGCAAATGTTTACAGTAGTATGTGTCTGTTTTTAACTCACCCATCTGCTACCATTCCCCTGTACATCTGCACACACCTCAATAGTATGTACTAGATATTATGAAGAAATGAGAAAAGTGTATACAGTATGACCTTTACAGTTAAGAATTTACCTGTCCTTTCAGACTGTACATGTAAACATGTGAATTAGAGTTATTTTTAAGAGGAAATCCAGTTCAAGCTTTTAGCAACCTTATTTTTAAAATATTTTTCAGTGTTCCCTAACAGTCATAAGTTGTTATTCATGTGTACATAGCTACACCCTCCCCTCTGTGCCTCAAACCTGTTCCACTTGGACCTGATACCATGCAGACAGAGCAATGAGTGCCTGCTGCCTGGAGAGACTGGCCAGCAAGAAGGCTCTGGGTTACAGCTGTTGTTATTTCTATCAGCCTTTGAGGTCACACATTGGGGCAGACCCTGCTGAGTCTCCTCAGACAGCCTTTGAACAGCAGGTTTCAGAGCGCAGCATTGGACAATCTCTCACCACATTGGAGTTGACAGTATGAATGTGGTCATGGAGCTAAGTGGTATTGCAGAGAATGAGATTGTACCCCCTCTTTAGTTTTGCTGCACACAAGGTTACCAGCAGTCCCAGTTTCCATGGGACTGTTCCAATTGCAAGACATGAGGTTCAAGGACCCCTTTGATGTTGCCCAATTTTTCTGGCACCAGTACAAATATGCCAAATCTTGCACAGTGGGAGTGAACTTGGAACTGTAGAGTCTTGAAAAAAATTATGAAAGAATAAGACACAACTGGTGTTACTGATCTTCAGGGAAGAGAAACTCCAGAGAGTTCTTTCCCCCGAATTGGGTTTATTTTCTACCAAAAGCAGCCAATGCAAAGCCTCAATCACACTTGGCATTTGGCACTTTTTGTTGGAAACTGCGAGTGTTATTGTGCCCGTGGCTGCCCTAGGTGTTCATCACGAGCACTTAAAATGATTGCTTCTGCAGTTCAGATGGCTGTACCAGCTCCAAACAAAGAGGGTCATGGAGAGTTCTGCTTATACAGTGCGGTTTCTGGAAGGAATTTACCACTGATCCTCCAATGAAGCACACTGGGCTCTGCTGACCCAGGGAATTTTTACAAGGTTAAATCAGCCATGAGTTCTGTCTGGGCCTTGTCTGCTTTTGCAGTAGTTGCTCTAAGGGCTTTATTGCGAGTTTGGGTTAAATTGTACATTCTTATCCATTGAGATATGTAACTCATGCGTCCTATATATGTATCTGGGTAAGCTCCGTTGCTGGAATACTCATGGGGGTCTGCAGATGTGCCCTGCTTTCACTTCCAGCACACAGAGAAGAGAATTGAAGGATAAGATCATTGAATTACACTTGATCTTATTTCATACAGACAGTCCATGTTAGAAAATGAAAATTTATGCAACCAGTGAGAAGAGAAAAGGGGATAAAAATATCCTTCAAAGAGACAATTATATTCAGCTCATAAGATGAAAATTATATACTAACTAGAGGCCCGATGCACAAAGATTCGTGCAAGAATAGGCCTTCCTTCCCCTGGTTGCCAGCACCGGCTTCCCTCCAGCACCCAGGACCCAGGCCTTCACTCCAGCTAGAACCACCTTCCACTTTCACTCCAGCCCTGCCATCCTCCTGTGGCTTCCTCCACCCCCTGCCCCACCCCCTCACAGCAGGTGTCCCTCCCTACCCCTGCAGCTCCGTGTTTGCATGTGTAGAGCACTGCCCAGAGTCCCAGAGCAACTGGGGCAGGGCAGAATGCCCGCTTAGTCTCCATGGCTATGACTAAGCATCCCAGCCCTGCCACTGCCGTCTTTGTCTTGTCAATTTGCATATTCCCTCCTTATTGGCTGTGGACACTGTCATCTTTGTCTTGGAGTGACAGTCAATTTTCATATGCCCTCTTTATTAGATAGGGTGGGGTTTCTTTGTCAATTTTTAAAATATTAATTGAAAGTATTTTATTTATTACTTCAGAATGTTTTCTGCCCTCTCTTAACCCCCTGCCCTTATCTTCACACAGCATTTTCAGTTGGTGGGCATCATGCTTTGGAGTCATAATTTCTTGTTTTTGTGGCTGTTTTCTGTGAACCCTATGGCGCCGAACGTGATCCAGGTGTCCTAAGAGTCTGCTGAAGTGTGTTCTTACTGCCAAATGTGTGGTTGCTTAGTTACCAAATATATCCAGCTTCCTTATCTTGAATCTGTTATTGTCCCTGGACAGCTCACTTCTGAGACTGATCAATCTTACAATCAGGTTAAAGCTCTTTGGAGGGGGGGAGGGGCAGTGATTGAGTGCGTTTATCATAGAGAAACATACATAAAAATATGTCTTTTAATTGAATGTGATCAGAATGTTAGACTTGTAAAGAAGGTCACCACGTTTCCCGTTAAGCATGAGGGAGTAAAGAAACTCTTATTATCTGATTTCCCTCCCCACTCCTCTCTTGCCCAACATTCAGCAGAAGCTGGTCTTTGGTTTTAGGTGGATTGTGGCAGAATGGAGGGAGAGGAGAGTGGACAAGCAGGCCCAAGGTTGGGCTCCAAACAGTAAACTGGGTTTCTGCAGAAGCAGCTGTCCTGCTTGTCCATCCCCTGAACTGGTCTTCTCCTTGAAACTGTGGCCTGGATGGTTTCCTGCAGACAGTGTGAAATCTGCGAGTGTTCCAAGTGAATGGCTGGTCAAGATATTTTTAGAATTCAAGGGTGTTATGCTAGGAAGTCAAGATCTTTAAGTAAAATAAACAAGCAGTTGGGGGTTTTATTTCGGTCTCGTGTGTAATTTTGAGTTGTAGTTCCTCGGGAGGAGGAGCAGCAAGAGATGGTGACAGTGTGTCACGAGGCAGTTGCTAAAGGAATGGGGCCAGATTCCTAATGTACTTTAGCCTTTGCAAACAGAGCTAAAGATACCAAAACGGGATAGCAACTCCTTTGTCTACTAAGTTTGCAGTAATTAAATGTATATCCCTTGTCTTGTCATTTATTTGTAAAAAAACAATGATCCACGCACAGGCTTGTCCTGGTGCTGCAGCGCAGGGGCAGGGCGTGCACAGAGAAAGCAGCTGCCACCATTCCCCTTTCGGTGGAAGCAGGAGACAAGGCCCCTGCACTTCACTGCAGAGCTTGTCACAGTGCCTGTCCTGGCCTAGTAACTGACACTGACACTGAAAATGGAAGAATCCATTTTCCTTTTTCAAATTACAAAGAAAATGAGCCCATGACATCTCTCTCCTTGAACAAATCACACTGAAATAAAATGTGTCCTAATGGCTTTTCAAAATAAAGATGAATTGCTGTGCAGGAGTAGTGATAGTGTGATGGGGAGCGGAAGGGTGAATGTGGGGCTGTCCAAATGTTTGTCTCCACCAGGAGTGTTATTGGATTCCACCCTGTTCGTTCTTCCTTTGTTTCTACAGTCACAGGACATTTTCTCCGCGGGCAGCACACAAGGCTGAGGCAAAGGAGACACAATCTCATTAATGATTCAACACACCACCCTAGCGGCCACTCAAGCACACAGTCACATGTGGATCTGAAAGGGATGTTCAGTCTTGCCTTGACTCTCAGAGGAATCCGTGTTGCACGTGACAATCCTCTGGTAACACGAACAGTTACTAATGCCCTCCCCATCCCTGTACACGTGGCCTCCACTGGCCAGGGGTAGGGCCCTGGCATCGGGATTTCCCAAGCTGTGTGGTTCTACTATGCCGCCAGGGTGGAGAACCGCTGTCTCATGCTGTGACTTCACATACCCTTTTGCTTCTGGAGGAAAGGCTTCTTGCCTTCCAGAAGAAAAGCAGAAGAGACCCCTGGGACTTAGGTTGCAGGTGTAATTTTCTTGGTCTGTGGCGTATCCTTTTCTTTCTGTAAAATAAATACCAGGAAAGTCCTGGAAGAACCTGAAAATAACCACTCAGGCAGCTGTTTCGCATCAGTGTTGGTTCAGCAGCCTGGCCAGCCATGCAGACTTAATGCTTTTGTTCCTACTGGGACATTTTTCTCCCCTACCTCCCACCCCAAGGATAGGATGTCACACTTGCGACCTCTGTGGGTTTCTCTATCGCACTGGTCCTCAGAGCAGGAAGTTCGGAGCTGGGTCTGAGGTTCT
Organism: Vespertilio murinus; assembly: GCA_963924515.1. Lineage (NCBI taxonomy): Eukaryota > Metazoa > Chordata > Mammalia > Chiroptera > Vespertilionidae > Vespertilio > Vespertilio murinus. The sequence goes on from OZ004709.1 coordinate 99,417,635, forward strand.
GCTCTTGGGAACTATCAGAGCACGTGGGAAGTAATCTGCCAGAGACAAGGCATTGCTCCTGCAAGAGGCAGTATACAGACAGGAAGGAGGAAGTGTCCAGTCCTGGCCCAGGGAGGAAAACAGGCAGTGCTCCCTGCTTCTAGGACAGAAGGCCATTTTTTCAGCATTTCACTTGTGGGCCTCAGGCTGGGTCAGAATGCAAATACAGAACAAAGCAACAGTGTTGCTTGGACCTGGCTAAAGTTAAGGAAGAAAATGTCAAGGTTCCATTGTCCTAAAGTCATAAGGTGCTCTAATAAGACAGGCACTGCCCCACTTGCTGGAGAGGAATCTGAGTAAGAGGGCAGGCCTGAGTCTCCTGCAGCGTGGTCAAGCAGAGAAGACAGTGAGAGATACCTCCAAAGGGAAGTGCTGGGTGCTATGCAAAGAGCCACTTGTAGGACCCATTGGCCTGGTCCCAGGTGGCCATTGAATAAGGCTGTAGAACGCCCATGAACCTGAGGCATCATGGACCTGGCTATGGTGGACTACATGCCCAGTTAAGCAGAGTGATAGCCCCAAGGCTGAATGTAGGACTAATTATTCCTCAAGTGGCGATAGCCTTATGTTAGGCCAGATGCCTCTGGGTGTCAGATTTGTGGTCTGAATTCATGGTGCCAAAGGCATCCCACTGCTTGCTCACTGGCAACAAGAACCAAGAGGGAAGGGCCTCTGAGGGGAGCTCGGCCCCACCTCAGCACCCAGGGCACTTTCCTTCCACGTGACAGAGTGGCTTAGAGAAAAGAGGATCCAACAGACAATGAGATATCTATATATATAAAAGGCTAATATGTAAAGTGTCCCTGCGGGAGTTTGACCAGGAGACTGGGAGTTCAATCATGGGTGCTGACCACCACGGGGAGGCATGGAATGAAGGAAGGCCCCGATTGGCCCTGATCACTGCCCAGGTTTTAAGACTGGGCCTCAGTGTGGGAATAAGTAAATAATCAGAAATTTATTAGTGGACAAGCTTGAGGAATTTGGAGGTGACAGTGAGTTTGGCAATCCAGTTGGAGGACTTATGTAGGAAAACCAAGTCTGAAAGATACAATTCAGCTAAACTGGAGAATGTCTGGGATTACAGGGTTTTATTGTTTTGTTTTAGTTTTACTGATTTGTTTGTTTCTTTGTTTATTAATGTACTTTCTGAAGGCAGTAGGGGGTAACAGGTAACTGCTGGGTGGAAGACCACATGGTTTCTCATAAAGATAAGGTGACCAGAGGTCCCGCTTTTGGCGGGACAGTCCCGACTTTTAATAATTTGTCCCAGCCGAAACTGGTTTGGCTCAGTGCATAGAGCTTTGGTCTGCGGACTGAAAGGTCCCAGGTTTGATTCCGGTCAAGGGCATGTACATTGGTTGCGGGCACATCCCCAGTGTGGGGTGTGCGGGAGGCAACTGATTGATGTCTCTCTCTCATCGATGTTTCTAACTCTCTATCCCTCTCCCTTCCTCTCTGTAAAAAATCAATAATATATATATATTTTTTTAAAGTCCAAAAGATTTAAAAGAATCTTTCCAAAAATTGGGACTTTTTAAAAAACGCTGCAGGACGTGAGACAAATTATTAAAAATCGGGTCTGTGTCGCCAAAAGCAGGACGTCTGGTCGCCTTACTAGAGATCCATAGCATAGGCATCTGAAACACAGATGGAGTGACAGCACCAGGCACAAGGGACCTTTAACATTAACTTCCAGTCCTGGCTCAGGGAGCTGAGCCACCTCTGTTGGCTCACCTAACTTATTAGGGCCTGAAATTGGACATTTCTTTCCTTATAAAGGACATTTATTTCCTTATAAAGGACTCTTTCACTTATCCATGCCAGCAATTACGTGCAAATGTAGTAATTTTTTTTTACTGCTACTTACTGTATTTTTTTCTCACCATTCCTAGAACTTAAACCTTTGATCTTTCAGAAATAACCGCCAATAAGGTAAATTTATTGTGTATTTGCTTTAAATTTAAACAGAGAAGCTAGTTTTAAGTTTTACCATCCTGCTGTAGAGGGTGGAGGAGAGCAGAAAACGAGAGGAGAGAAAGCCTGAATCAATAGAACATAAACAGAATTAAATATTAAAGCAGAATGATAGTCATTTATGCTTTTACCATGTTTTTTAAAAAGACAAAAAGAAAGAAGAGGAATGGTAAGTAAAGCCTGTCTGTGCACTTGGGTGGATTTGGGGAAGGCCTGTAGCTCTCACACCTGCCAGATCGGAGATGACTTCTAAGGTCCTTGTTGGAGCTGAGATCCGGAATCTCACGCGTGGTCTCTGGGCTCCCAGTGAGTTCAGTTACTTCCTTTCCACTCAGCCATGGGCCCTGCACCTGCCTTACAGGCGGTTGAGACTGGGAAGTACTAGGAATCATCACTTTGCAGACTAGGTAATGACCTATAGCTAATTTTAAAAACAGCTTTCCAGGCAATGAAGTTTAAACCTCTGAGATATCTGCTCTGAGCTAGGATCTGTGTAGCCTTTGTCTCCCCTGACTGGACAGTTATCTACTTGGAATATTTTCTTACATCCTCACCAGCCTGTCACCACCACTGGGCGGATAAGGGAGCCTGTGGTTTCGCCCTGGTTGAGGGGTGTGGCGGCTCAGCTCCAGGGCGGAGAAAGCCATCATTAGCGACTGGCTTCTTGCCTGCTCCCCTGCTTCTGTTGCTCCTAAGTAGTAAAACTTACTGATACAGTTCCATGCCTTTTCATATGCCCCACCTTCTCCCTGGGAGAAGTGATCATCAGAAAAATAGCATAAAGGCGGCAGCAGAAGAAGGGGAGGAGCACAGGGCCTGGACCTCTGCCATGGGCCTCGCCTCCCAGGGCCTGGCACTCAGTTGCTAGGGGCAAGACATCTGTCAGGAATTTGCAATGAAGGACCCTGGAAAGCCATACGAAACCGCTTAATAAAATAAAGAGCCCTCCGGTGGGTATTGCGTCCGTGAGCCAGCCACAGGGCTGCTTGTGCAATTGCAAATCCAAGGCAACAGCTGTATGATCTTGGTTAGGTCATTTTAGCCTTTCTCAACCTGTTTCCTCACCTATAAAGCAAGTCTGTTTTCCCTCAAGTACAGATGGTTTTAAGGGTGATATGATATACTGCATATGTTATGACAGAATCCAAGGAGCAATGCCAGTATCAGTAGAGGTTGTTATTATGGCTGCACTTTGCTACATGAGGATAAGAAAACTGACTGTTAGGTAATGAGGGCACCATTCAGCTCCTCAGGTTCTCCTCCAATAATGTGTCACGGGAGGAGATCTGGAGCTCCGCCTTCAACCAGTCGCCGTCGCCAAACAAAAAGGTTCTACTTCCTGTCTACAAACGTTACAATTCACATCTTCAGACAGGCACCAAAGAAATAAATGCAAATATAATCACTTTAAGTAGTTTCTAATAATACAAAGTTCAGATGAGTTAAATCAGATTTCAAATTTTTAAAAGTAGCTTTTTATCGGATTTACTCACTCATTAACCCCTTCATTCAGTCAACACAGATTTGATTTCTGGCTCTTGGGAGTTTAATGTAATGGATTCTGACTTGCACTTAAAGAGGGCTGCTACACTGGCCAGTGTGGCTCAGTGCAAAAGGCAGCTCATCAATGATTCCCTCTCATTGATGTTTCTCTCTCTCCCTCTCCTCCTCTGAAATCAATAAAAACATATAATAAAAAAGAGTGCTTCAGTACTGATTTGAAGAGCACATAGGACATGCTAAGCACACAGTGTTGATTCCGTTGTGATCTGAGGAACCATGGAACAACGCACGCAGACTATCTGTGTAAGGAAGCCAGGCCCCGAGCGTCTCCTGTTAATCACTGGCCTAGATCTGCCTCACTGCTGGAAAGTGCTCAGATGTTCTCTGTGTGTCTATACATCTTCCTAAGCTCCCTCACTTCCAATCTTGGGTAAATAGTGTGTTTCTAAATGGCTGTGAGCAGCATGATAGAGCCCCATGGCCGGGGTGCCATGACGAGAACCACCTTCTAAGGTCTGCTCCCCCAAACCCACTGGTATAGATAGGGTCATGTCTAGGGTGCACAGGGCCTCGGGCCACTCCCCGCAGGCCTCTCTGAGAGGGGGGTGCCAAGTACCAGGGCAGCTACCACCCACTGTTTCAGAGTGGCAAAATGAATTTTTAATTTTTAAATATTGTTTCACCAAACCCTTACTTAACAGTCCTAGTTAACTCAGAAGCCACAATTCCAAACTTCACAGCTGGAAGGCAAGCCTTGGGGTGTGAGAGCTGAGTTGGTGGAGCAGAGGGGTCCGCAGCTCCCTTGGGGGGAGGCAGTGGGCCATGCAAGCTCAGTATGTGGGGAGCAGTTTCTGCCCAGGGGTCACACAGTTCAACTTAGAATGTGAGCGAGACTTACTCCTTGACATTCTGCCAGGTTTATACACAGACCTTTGTAGAACTGACCTAGTGTGACCAGCTTGTTGTGGTTTTATAATATAGCATGATATTTTTTGGTGGGTTTTTTGTTTGTTTGTTTGTTTGTGGGGAGAATGAGGGAGCATGTTCATCTAACCACCTGGTCTTTTCTTCTCGTTTTGAGGCGTTGCACCAGTTCGTAAGGCACCTGTTACACACCTCTTTTGAAAACTGTCTAGTAACTTAGTTTGTGACTGTACTATGAGGCCAGAATCTCACATCATGCATTTGTCCTGATCTGAAAGAAAAAGATATTGAATTCAGAATTGTTTAAAATTGATTCGTAGAAGTAAAACTTCTCCCCGGTGAAGCTGGCTGATGAAAGATCCATTTGAAGGACTTTCCTTGGAAACTGTTGCCTGCACGAAGGTGCTACGCTCACAAACCATCAGTCTGCCTCTGGAGGGCCAGGCCCGTGGTCTGGGTTCTGTTTCTCCGTGGTCTCTTGTTCTTCGGCCCAGTTTGCTTCTGTTGCTTTTGTAAACACAGGTTCAAAATTCCGACTCCCACATGCTGCTGTAGAAACGCAGGCTCCCCTGTGGCGAGCCTCCCTCGTCCCGAGGCTCGGGGCACCTGCAGAACAGTGGTCGCCCCTCAGCTGCCCTTTCACATGTGCAGTTTGTTTCCTGTGGTCTACTGTGGCCCCAAAATAGGAAGTGGAAAGTTCCAGAAATAAGCAATTCATAAGTTTTAAATTGTGCACTCTGAGAAATGGCTCACATGTCCAAATTTCAAATGATGGACTAGGAAACAGAAGCATGGCAAAAATGAGACTTTTAATACTACTGAGAGTGGGTACCCATTTTACAGGATCACATGTAGGGCAAGGGACATAGCCTATTTAATTAGACCCTCCTCCAGTTCCTCATTGACTGAGTGTTATTTCATTGCCTATTTCCTAATAGGTTGCCTAGGTCTTACCGTCTCCCACTGAGTTATTTTTAAAAAATGGGCTGGGGCCTTCTCTAGTCACCTCCACCTCCCTTTGTCTTAGGGGAATCTTCCTAGGACATGTGCTATCAGCCACGTGTATAGCTCTCATCCTCTCTCCCCACCCCCACATCCTGTTTGCTCTGGAGAAATTCAGCAGCTGCCTGGCCACATGCTGATTCTTTTCTGTGAAGATAAATCAGAGGCACGTTTCTTACATGCACCATTCTGAGTACTGTGATGAAACCTGGAGCCATTCACTCTGTCCTGCCTGGAATGTGAATCGTCCCTCTGTCCAGTTTGTACAGGTGGATACGCTGCCCACCCACTAGTCACGTAACAGCCATCGTGGTTATCGGCTCAACTGTCTCTAGATACCAGTGATTACATTCAACTAGCCCTTATTAATGATGCTACATTCACATAACTTTTATTACAGCATATTGTTGTAATTATTCTATGCTATTATTAGTTATTAATCTCTTGCTGTGTCTGATTTATAAATCACTCTTCCATAGATATGTACGTATAGGAGAAAACAGAGCACAGATAGGGTTCGGCACTACCTGAGGTTTCAGGCATCGCTGGGGGACTTGGAAGGGATCCCCAAGGAGGAGGGAACTGCTGTGTCTTAGGCAAACAGTGGGCAGCATGCGTTCTCCAGGACTGGTGTGCTCCCTGTGCCACTCAAGCATCAGTAATTGTAGTTAGCTGCAATGTTCATATTTATCACCCAGTAATTACTGTGCTCCCCCCACGTCTGTTTGAGGTGCTTCATTAACTTCTCGGGCCTGCCTTGGTGCTCCTGGGTTAGTCTGTACACAGAAGGAAGAAACCCTGTTTCTTACCCCAAATTGCAGAGCAGTTTGATCCCGTTTATTTTGTTGAAACACTGAGCTAATTATATTTAACCATGGGTCATAGTAAAGATGCACTAATAGCATTTTTCATCAATGGAAAATGTTCAGCTTGTGTGGGGTGGGGAGCTTGGAATCCAGATGCAAGGAGGCCAGGGAACCTGTCTCCAGAGCAGTGTTAACTGCGATGAAGCACAAGCTTTGCAGTGGAGTTACTGTGAAGACTAACATGCCTTTGTAGCATGAACTTGGAGGCAGAATGCAAATGTGCTTGTGGGCCTGTTGAAGAGAGGAACAAAGAGTACCCTCTCTTTAAAGATTTATATTTTTATTTTTCAGCTTTTGCCCATCTCAGGTTGCTTTGTAGAAATAGCAACCGGCATGGGCAACCCAGACAAGAGTGACCTAGTTAGTACCAAGCGTATTCCAAAAGCAGGAACTCGGGACCGTTGTTCATGTGGCTTAATGGGCAGGTAGATGGACCTGTTTATCCACATGAAGATGCTAGCAGATCATTTCAACTTGCCTTTATTGGTGGAACAGCGAGGGCTGACCTCTCCCCAGAGTAAAACCAGCCAAATCAGTGCAGATCGGCTCCACATTAATAATGCAGAGAGAAGAGCAGCTCGCTTGGAAACAGCTAGAATCTGCCTTCTCCTGTCCCCATGGCAGGGTCCCCCCCAAAAAAATTGTGTGGAGTTTTAGCTCACCGAGGAGAGCAGATGATGTGCCTTTTCACTTGTCATGTGTTCCCTGATTTTTGTTTGGGCTCTTAGTGGAAGATGACTGCCACTTGGCTAAGCCACTTCATGACTCTGAAGACCGTGGCCCTGATCTTTTGACATTGCTGTTTCAGAGTAGGGTGGGAGGTATTTGTCACAGCCTGGTGTCATTCGTGTGTTTGATTAATTGCTTTCCAAAGAGGCATGAAATAATATGTCTCCATTCCTCCACCTCTTTTGTAGATCAAACACTATTTTTTTCCAAAAAATGTATTTATATCTTTGGTGTGCTTTTCAAAGCATCCCAATATTTGCCATCTTGTTGGGAATGTTGAACAGCCTGCAACCTGTGAGGCTGATGCTCACTAGCTTGGTGCTTTCAGGGAGGAGGAGGAGGCCGCCATCAGAAAGATGGACCCGACACTCACCCCGTGGCACCTGGGGGAGAGGGAACCAGCTCACAGCCCTGAACCACAGCCTTTTCTCAGCGAGGCTCACAGCAGTTTACTCTTGCATTTGTCTTTGTCAAAGGACTTCTCCTTATTAAAATGCTACTCACTCTGAAAGCAGCACTGCCATTCTTGCCAGGCCTGTCCTCTCTGCTGTCCCGTGACAGAAGTGTGCAGTAGATGTATGACAATGAGAGAGCAAGAAAGCCTAGAAAAGTTGGAAGGGAGAGAGGACAGATTATGTCCTTCCTACTTCCCATCGAGGACACTTTTAAACCCTCAACTTGCAATGCATGTTTGCTCCACACATACTTCTGCAAGTGATCATTTAAATCAATGTCTAGTACTTATTTAACCTTAAAGGGTGAAATAGAAGAAATGCACTAGCCAGATGTTAATAAGACATAGAAATATGCAACCTTATATTCTACTAGAGGCCTGGTGCACGAAATTCGTACACAGGGTAGGGGGAGTGTCCCTCAGCCCAGCCTGCACCCTCTCCAATCTGGGACTCCTCAAGGGATGTTACAATCCAGGGCTGCTGGCTCCCAACTGCTCACCTGCCTGCCTTCCTGATTGCCCCTAACCACTTCTGCCTGCCAGCCTGATAACCCCCTAACTACTCCCATGCCAGCCTGATTGATGTCTAACTGCTCCCCTGCCAGCCTGTTTGCCTCCAACTTCCCTCCTCTGCCAGACTGGCCACCCCTAATTCCCCTCCCCTGCAGGGTTGATCGCCTCCAACTGCCCTCCCTTGAAGGCCTGGTCCCTCTCAATTGCCCTTCCTTGTGGGCCTTGTCCCGAGAACTGCTCTCCCCTGCTGGCCATCTTGTGGTGGCCATCTTGTGTCCACATTGGGGCAGGATCTTTGACCACATGGGGGCAGCCAGCTTGTGTGTTGGAGTGATGGTCAATCTGCATATTACTTTTATTACATAGGATAGAGACTTGGTGCATGGGTGGGGGCCAGCTGGTTTGCCCTGAAGGGTGTCCTGGATCAGGGTGGGGGTTCCCATGGGGTGTGGGGTGGCCTGGGTAAGGGGCCTGTGGTGGTTTGCAGGCTGGCCACGCCCCCTGGCTACCCAAGCAGAGGCCCCAGTATCTGGAATTTATTTACCTTCTACAATTGAAATTTTGTAGCCTGGAGTGGAGCCAAGCCTCCTGCTCACTCTGTGGCCTTCAGCCATTTCTATTGGAGTTCATGGATCTTCTATAATTGAAACTTTGTATCCACGAGTGGAGGCCTAGGCTTCAGGGTGTATGGAAAGCTTGGCTTCCGTTGCTGGGAAACCCAAGCCTCTCTCAACTGCTCTCTGTGGCTGCAGCCATCTTGGCTGGGTTAATGTACATACTTGCTCTAATTGGCTGGTGGGCAATGGCTGGTGGGCGTGGCTTGAGCGGAGTGATTATTAATTTGCATATTACTCTTTTATAAGGTAGTATTTGGAAAAAACATCTACAAGGATAAAAATATAATGTGAAGAATCATTTTGATGAGTTAGTCTTGGGGAGAAAGGAGGACAATATGGAATAGGATGATTTTTGTACTTGTTCTGCTTTGTTTTACCTTTGGTTTCTAGGGATTTTTTTTTTTTTAGTTTATTTTTATCTCTTCCTAGTCCATTTGCTTATAAAAGAGATGGACTGAAAACTAAGGGAAAATTAAGGCATTTTCATTTCCCTGTGCATTGAATAGACATTGGAAGACATGAGTCAGAGCTCTTTTGGGTGGAAAAAAATAATTAAGCTTGTCTTCCAACAATGCTAAAAGCATTAAAATAATTATTTATGCTCTAAGTAAGGGCCAGGTAATCCAAGCTGATGTTGGTGTGGCATTGTGCTTGTGTTTAGAAAATTAGCAGTAATATAATTAAAAGGCAGTGACTTGATTTTCAGAAACCTCCCTCTCTCTAGGAAGTGCAGGGTTCAAGAGAGAAGCAAGATTGGGACAAGGAGGGTGAATTAATGCGTGCTGACTGCCCCCTTGTTCCAGAAGATGTCACACATGCTTTATTTATGTTATCGCATGTAATCCCCACTACAGAGTTGCCAGGTATTGTGACCTCTTTTGTAGAGGAGGAAACAGGTATCCAGAGAGGCTAAACAATCTCCCCAAAGCACACAGCACTTAGTGGCTGAGTCAGAATTTGAACCCAGGTCTCTTTAGCTGCAAAGGCCATGCTCTGCCTCCCCTTAGCACACACACTGTTTCCCGAAGGGCATTTTTGGAAGGCATGTTGCCTGAGATTAATCATCAAAAGGAATAACTTACTGCCCTCCGGGAGCTAATCGTGAATTGGATGTTTTGATAACTTGCTAATTATTAATTCATCTTTTCTTTGTACATGTTGTGGGCTGAATTGTGTATCCCTCAATGTTTACATGTTGGAGTCCCCCTAGTACCCCAGACCTCTTTTCAGAAATAGGGTCAGCTGAAACCGGTTTGGCTCAGTGGATAGAGCGTCGGCCTGCAGACTGAAGGGTCCCAGGTTCAATACCGGTCAAGGGCTTGTGCCTGGGTTGTGGGCACATCCCCAGTGGGGGGTGTGCAGGAGGCAGCTGATCGATGATTCTCTCTCATCGATGTTTCTGGCTCTCTATTCCTCTCTCTTCCTCTCTGTAAAAAATCAATAAAATATATTTTTTTTAAAAGAAGAAATAGAGTCAGAATTAGGCTCCTTGTAGATGTAATTAGTCCAGTTAAAAAGAGATCCCCACTGCAATATGGTTGACCCCTAACCCAATATTACCAATGTCCTTATAAAAAGAGGAAATGTGTAGACAGACAGGCATTCACGGGGAGCCCCACGTGAGGACTGAGGTGATGCTGCCACCAGCTAAGGAACTGGCAGAAGCCAGGGGAGAGGCCTGAACAGACCTTCCCTGGGCCTTCAGAGGGAGGCTGGCCCCGCTGACATCTTCATCTCAGACTTCTAGCCTCAAGGATTCGAGTCAAGGGATTCCTGTTGTTTGAACTACTCCTCCATTTATTTTGGCAGTGCTAGCAAATTCCTACCGCCCACCCCATCTCTCATCTCTCTTAGGTCTTTAGTCCTGTCCCCATCAGTCCAAGCTGGGCTACTGGAACTTCTTCCTAGCTGTCTTCGCAGACTTATGGGAGATTCTAGCAGTTGTCATGAAGGCCAATTTATCTCATGTATACTATCTACACTTCATCCCCTTTACATTTCAAATAAATGTCCTCACCTGTGCTCGCAACAACGCCCCTCCCCCCAACAGCTTTTCCCACACAGTGTTGGGAATTACTGTTTTCTGGGCCGCAGTGTGCTCTGTAAGTCAGTGCTCTTTGGCAGGATGGCAGGATATTGTAGCTTGGGGGTTGATCTCAGCATGTTCTTCTGTCTGGGTCTTTTATTTGGCCGTATATTGTTTATTCACAGGTTTTAGGAGATTGCACATTTTGTTTAATTATGCTGCAGACAGACTGGGAGTTTAGCTGTTACAGTCTGTGGGAGAGGGGTTGATGGCAAAAATTATGTGGCGTTTAAATTGTGTTCGGTGAAGGAAGTGGAAATGAATAAAGCTGTTTTGCCTTGAGAAGTAGGTATTTCGCCTTGGATCTTTCAGTGGATTATTTTTTCTTCTTAGATGGAAATGTTCTAAGCACTTCATTGTCTATTTTGTTTGCCTTTTACAAGGTCTGCTGTTGTTATAAAAAGGAAATTTGTATCTGTATCTGCAAATTTGAGCCTGGCAGCTGTGTTTTTGAAGGCTTAATCTGGGATCGAACTGAAATGTAAATGATGTCGCATCACTTTTCCATGATGTTGTCAAGCCTTACTTTTGAAAAATACTGCTCTTAGCAACTCCAGCCTCCACATAGGGTCTATTGAGTTTTAGATTTTTAAGTAACCTGCAGTTTTAAGATGTTAACTTGGGGGGGAAAATGGCCTCTGAAAGTGCAATGTCCCTTCATTGTTCATGTGTAACCATCAGCCTGGACAGGCTTCTTGGCCTTCCCCATGTGCTACATCCTTAGCCCTGTTTTTGATTAGGTAGGTGTGTGTGTGTGTGTGTGTGTGTGTGTGTGTGTGTGTGTGTGTTGGTTTGTTTGTTTGTTTGTTTTGGGGGGGAGGAAGAATCCCTCACAAATACACAAAGCTTTTTTTTCTCCATGTCTGTCAAAATGTGGCTGATTTTATTTGAGTGAAATTTTAACTAGAAAAATTCTGCCAAGATCCAGCCCCATTTTGCATGTTTATAACTGGGGTAAGGATCTCCGTAAATCTGGGGTCTGATTTGAATCTCTTCCCTAGACCTCAGCCCCTCCTAGTACAGTAAGAAGGACCACATGACAGTGCGAATTGCCCACACGTGGGCTGGAACGGGAGTCTGCGTGGGAAGCTGTCGTGTGTGGCCTCACTGTTTTAGTAGCAGCAGTTTGTCCAGATACCTTTGTCAGGCTTGTGAGCACTTACTGATGGGGTTGGAAGTGTGTGACTGATCTTAGCACCTCACTTGGAACATACACATTTCAGGGCAGCATGACATGCTCGGAAGACTATGGGGGAAATGATATATTCCATCTCTGGCTTCATTCTTTCATTCCAGGCTCATGTTCATGCATTTGACCTTCAGAGCTTCCGCTCCTTTCTCTCTAGAGCAGGGAACTAGGCTGGGTAAGTCTTTGGAAGGAACCCGCCAACCTTGGTCAGCACTGCAGCACTGCATGGGGGCCCTGGTCCTGGGGGTATGAGTAGCAATGGAGACATGGCCAGGTGCAGGAGGGCCAATCTCTATACTTGTATGTTTGTTGCCTCCGGCTAGCTCAATGCCAAAGGCCACTTTTCCTAAATAATCCCATATACCCAATGAATGTGCTAGATATTAAAAAAAAAAAAAACACCTCTCTGGCCCATAAGCTTTGTCAGTGGGTGTTCAATGAAACTCTGTGTGCTTTGTGCAGCAGAAGAATGCTTTCTGGAGTTTGTTCTATGGTGTTCTGTGAACTAGGAGACCAAAGACAGAAAATCCATACACATCAGTTTAAATCTGTGTCCCTTTCTGAAGATGTCCTGGCCACCCTATCCTCAGAACACCTGAGAAGACAGGGGGCCTCCTTCCCTGCGGCAGGCTTCCTGCCTCCCTGCCCTGCTTCACAGCACTGAGCCCGACCCTGCACCCAGTAGTTCCGTGCAGCCTCTGTTTCTAATGTTCATACAACGGAACACAAGGGGTGCAGCAAGGTTTCACATCTAAAAGTAAAGGTGTGGGGTGTTAGAGAACATGGAAGAAAGAAAATATCTGTGGTAGTGATTTGTTCTCGCAAATGTCAACCGATAAGGCTGTGCCATGGCAGCTCACATGCATAGGAGCCAGCCACCAGCCCGTGGGTCCCAGCCAGTGCTCAGCGGACTGGTCCTCCCAAGCCCAGAGGCACGGAGGGAGCGATCCCCAACCGGCTCCTCCAACCACTCTTGGCTGGCTCAGACTTTAATGAAATTACAAACTGGGGAATGTGAAGATGTTCCCATTCGGCTTAGTCTTTTCCCACATGCATGTGGGAAACCATAAGAGAAACCAGGTCCTATTTGCATTTTCATCTAGGCAAAGAAGTGGCAATTAGTTAAAGAAATGGTGATGAAGAGAGGAAAACAAGAAAGATGGATTCAGGTGGGTAGGGTCCCAGCAAGAAAGCCTCCTCTGCATGTATCTCATCAAAGGTTATGTTCACATTTACATGCACTCCAGTCCCACCTACACCTATGTCTCCATCCTCAGGGAACAGAGCCTTTGCATCTATTGGAGAAGAGAGAGAGAGAGAGAGAGAGAGAGAGAGAGAGAGAGAGAGAGAGTGTGTGTGTGTGGAGGGGAAAGGTGTTTGCACATCATTTGGGGCCACAAAGGCTTCTCCTTGCAGCCCCTACAAAATAAAAGTGCCCGGAGTTGCCTTGGCAATTGAGATTTCTGGGTGATGCCATGCCTTTGGGGAAGATCTGTATTTTCTGGATTGACTGAAGCCTTAGAATACTAACTTTGATGTGCTGTGTTAACCATCTGGAGACATTTTACGGTTGTTGGCAGAAGGTTGACTGAGGTCTCTAATGAAACATGGGGAGTTGATGGAAGCTTAATAGAGTTTACCAATTGTGCTGATTTGTGAATGACGGCACCACCATAACCTTTGGCCCAAGAGATGGAGGCTGTATGTACTATTTGAATGAAGGTGGCAAGGAGTAGAATGTGAGTCATGCGTTTTGTAACAATCTGGAAAGCACTGGAATTGTGTACATCAACCCTATTTGGGAAACTTTGTCCTGCTGGTCACATGAATGTCACAGATTTATTCACCTGGTAGAGATTCTTTTGATTTAGGAGTTTTGCACAACCGCCCCATTTCTCAATAAGAGATGTGATATATTCCAATATACCACATGTTGATTTGGTTTTAGACCTAGGCCAGGCATAAGCTTCTAGGGAGTCAGCCTGGATCCCAGGGTCTAGGGTTAAGGTCTTGCTAATGAGGCAGTTATTTCACTGAAATGGATGCATTCTTGAGCTTTTCTCTTTGTCTTCATATAAAGAAACAATAAAATATATGTGTTTTTATGTTTTTCATAACATTCACTATTGTGAAACATATCAGCCATACTCCTTACTTATTTGTACACATATTTATGTTCCTCAATTTAAAACCTTACACATTTATATGTGTATATAAATATGCATATATAAAAACACAAGAGAGAGGAAAATAAGTAAAAAACAAGAATAATGAACATGAGAATGTTATTTAAGTACATTGGAAGCAATGAAGAAGTTGGTGAATGGGTATAAGAGCAAATGATGAGTGAGTAAAAAATAAAGGGTGATAATAATGAGGGTGGTTGGTCAAACCACCACCAGATGCTGCATTTTTAATAAAATACAACATATTTTCATAGAACAGGGTCTAATCATCAGTGGTACTCATGGGGGCACAGAGCCAGGAGCTCATAGATCACAGTGGGTTCATTTGAATCGCTTCATCCACTGTGTGCTATCCCAGTCATGTGCCAGGAATGGGCTGATCCTGACAATACAGAGGCGAAAGGCCAGTTGGCCCTTGAGAGGCTTACAGGTTGAGGAGAAATGCTCAGTAGCTTTTTTAAAACAATGGTGGCCAAAACCGGTTTGGCTCAGTGGATAGAGCGTCGGCCTGTGGACTCAAGGTCCCAGGTTCCATTCTGGTCAAGGATATGTATCTTGGTTGTGGGTACATTCCCAGTGGGGAGTGTGCAGGAGGCAGCTGATTGATGTTTCTCTCTCATTGATGTTTCTAACTCTCTCTCTCTCTCTCTCTCTCTCTCTCTCTCTCTCTCTCTCTCCCTTCCTCTCTGTAAAAACATCAATAAAATATATTTTAAAAAATAAAAACAATGGTGTACGGTGAAGATTCCTTATGTTACTCTAACTTGGATCCTGCTATGATTTTACTGAAGAGTTCATATAAGGAAGTGGCCCAAGGTCAGAAAGGGAGTTAGGTGTCCCTAGCTCACTTGAAGCTGTTTCATCCACAATCAATTGAATTGCTATGTTTTACAAGAGGTTAGGTGAAGCACTATCTGACCACCATTCAATACACTGACATCTTGAAAAACCATCCTGTCCTTTCTGAGGTCACACTCCCACCCACCCAACCTCTGAGAATGACCCTGGTCTGGGAGGATAAACACACACGCTCCATGGTTTTCAAGGGAGATGTTATGAGTTTTTGCAAAAATTACTTTTTTTTTCTGAGTTGTATCTTAAGATTTGAGACATCTGTAAATCACCCCATTGTTTGTTTTTTGCATGTTTCATTTATATAGGTTTTCTCTGTGGTCATTGTGACGGGGGCAGATTTTGTCTAACAGATTCTTAAAGGCAGATACAACAAATGCTTTCCAGATGTTTTCATTGCACCATTTAAAAATATACCATTTATTTCCATGTCTGTGGAAGAAAGCCTGTCCACCAACCTCTTTTTCAAAATATATATTTTATTGCTTTTTTACAGAGAGGAAGGGAGAGGGAGAGGAATACATAGTTAGAAACATTGATGAGAGAGAAACATCGATTCAGCTGCCTCCTGCACACCTCCCACTGGGGATGTGCCCACAACCAAGGTACATGCCCTTGACTGGAATCGAACCTGGACCTTTCAGTCTGCAGGTTGATGCTCTATCCACTGGGCCAAACCGGTTAGGGCCATCAACCTCTTTTGAGGGTTGTGTCCTGGATGAAAAATTAACATGTGAAAAGGCATGAAATTGACATATTGCATTGGTCACCAGGAAGGACAAATGTGGAAGGTTGGAATTTATACTCCTGCTTCATCTTCAAACTTCTTGATAGATGTTCTTGTCTGACAGTATGGTAGGGGGGTCATTGGCAACATCACAGAAGGCTATCTCAGGCATATCGGATGTATTTTTCTGTTGCCACATGCAGAGATGGCACACTCACACTCACCTACAGTTAGAATGTTTGTAACCCTGGTGTTCCCCTCACCCATGGGTGCAGCAGGCCGGGGGGTATAAGCTGCTGCCCTGTCAGATGGCTTGAAGGGCAGCTCTGCAGGCCTCTGTCTTCCCCAAAACCACCTGACATGACCTATAATTCCTCCAGGAAGTAAGACAGGATACATTGACCTCAAAAAGCCACAGTGAAAAGTCATTTTGGAGAAGGGCCCTCACCTTTTTCTTATCATTAGTAATCAGATACAAGCCTGAGAGAACAGGTAGAGTGCAGGTCAGCCTGTGGTGAGGGTGAAGGGGGCCGGGGTCAGTGAGTGGGCTAGGCTGACGGGGAAACCCGGCACCACTATGGGAGGCCTCAGATTTTCAGAGTCTACTGCGCTGCATCACTTTTTTCTGCTTTTTCTCTCTGACCCTCTGCTTGTTACCTTCATATTCTTCCTCCCATGGGTCTTCCCCACACTCCCTCAACAGAAAGACAAATCCACTAGATGGAGTGGGTGGGAGAAACTCTATTTTAGAAAAGTAACTATATAAATGGGTAATTGCACTCTGAAAAGAAGTTCCCCAAACACTGTGGGGGGTTTAAAATCCAAGAAACAAGCATGAGATAGACAGTACAGATTAAATAAATGCAAATATAATCCTTATCTTACACATTTTCTTCTTTCTTTTTCATTCCATTCTCTTTGTGTCTCCATTTTAAAAGAGTAAAATGAAGGAGGAAAGACAGAAAGAGAATCTGAGAGCAGAGTACAGTCTGGGAGACAGAAGAAAAGGATCCAAATGGAGAGAAAGACATAGGAGAGTAAAATAACTTGGAACAGCAGACCCTCATGTGAACTGATATACTGACTTAAATAGGATTACAGGGCCCATCTCCCAACATCAACCCTAGTTTTTCACCCTTTGAAATGGCTTGGAATTCCAGTATTGACCTTTGAACAACACAGGGTTGAACTGCGCAGGTCCACTTATATGTGGATTTTTTTCAATAAGTATACAGCTGGCCTTTTGTATCCCCAGTTTCACATCTGTGGACTCAACCAAAACAATATTTTCAATCTGAGGATGCCAAGGGCCACGAGTGTGCATTGCTCTATGCCATTTCCTATAAGGACTTGGGCATCTGAAGATCCTGGTATCCACAGGTCCTGGAACCAAGCTTCCATGGATACTAAGAGATGACTGTTGTTAAGTTCTAAGGAATTAAATGTGATGCACAAATTTTTTACTTAATGTTTCATTATCAGGATGATACAACTTAGGGGAATAAGCCAACTTCCTGGACATGTGGCAGTGTATCCAGGCTGGTTCTGTCTCAGTCCATGGGGCTCTGATAAAGCGCCTTCATCCTGGGGTCCAGCAAACTATTGGATACTCTGCTTTTCTTCTAGTTCTTGACAAACAGCCTGGTTTGGGGCAGAGACGGGATAACAAAGAAAGCCTGCCTCCTGGGATCAGGAGAAGGAACTCAGTTAAAAAAAAAAAAAAAAGAAAAGAAAGAAAAAGAAAAAAAAAAAAAAAAAGAAGGCTACCTGACCAATGTGAGTCAGTGGTTGAGCATTGACCTATGAACCAGGAATTCATGATTTGATTCCCTATCAGGGCACATGCCTGGGTTGCAGGCTGGATCCCCAGTAGAGGGCATGCAGGAGGCAGCTGATCAATGATTCTCTCTCATTGGTGATATTTCTATCTCTCCCTCTCCCTTCTTCTATGAAAAAAATAAAAATATGTATTTTTTTTTAAGAAAGATTAATTTCTTCCTGAGTAAAGGTGTGTCAGTCTCAGTTGACCTCAAAATAAGAAATGTTCTCTGAAGGCTAAAGAACCTGAATGTAGAGTCTAGAGCAGGGGTAGGCAAACTTTTTGACTTGAGGGCCCCAATGGGTTCTCTTAAACTGGACCAGAGGGCCGGAACAAAAGCAACCTGACCATGCTGGCACTCTCATCTTGGGCTGCTGGTGAAGGAGCGGAGGGGAGAGCAAGAGAACCCTCCGCTCTTTCGGCTCCACGGGCCAGATAGAATAGCTGAACGGGCCAAATCTGGCCCTCGGGCCGTAGTTTGCCCATGGCTGGTCTAAAGAGTGATAACTGCATGGGAGATTACAGGAAGACTTCTGTTCTAGGATGGTAAACCTCTGCAGAGCCAAAGTGCAGTTAGTCTAATTTGCATCAGCTCACTTACCTGCTATTGCTGGCCTGGAAGAAGTAGGCTTTCGATGACTCACTCTTGTAGCTCGGGATCAAGGCTTGAGTTTCAGGCAAGATAGTAGTATGCTGAAGCTGTTACACTGGCTTTCTGATTATATGTATCTCTTCCAAACTCGTATTCAGAAACATCACACTGGTAGCTTGAAATGTTATGGTGGGAGTATTTACACCATAAAAATTGGCATGTGCTACAAAGTCAGGCTCCCACACCACCAAGAGCCACTTGCCAGTGTGCCAATGGGCAGGAGGCAAGTGTGATGAAAGTGCATCATATATTTTTAATTATATGTAATTACCAATTTAATAGTTTTAAAGCCTAATGTTGTTTTCTATAAGAGTGTGTGTTTATATGTGTACCCACCAACTTAATTTCTAAGTATGAATTCACCATCCTTTAGCTATGAAGTAAAGTGAGAGCACATTTTCATTTTTAAGTTTTGTTTAAGAATTTGCAACAAGTTGCTCAGCTAAGCAATTTGGTGTCTGTTGATAGCCAAACAACCTGGAAAATTATCTTTGCCTCAGCTCACCCACTGTGTGAGGGAATGATGCTGACAAGTTGGCTGCTTCCAAAGGCCTATTGTGTGGGGCTCAGCAGCACAGTAGCAAGAGAGGTAGATATATGATTTAGCCATCTTTGGCTCTGTCTGCTTTGCTTAATCAGAATGCTGCCAGATAGTCTTTGTGTGGCTTTCCCATTAACACTTGGGTCATTTCTTCTCTCCAATCCCTCAGGGAATATGATAGAGTATAGAGAACCACTAATAAGATATTAGAAAGAGCTTCTAACAAACCACATAAAAATTGCTAGAAATATGAGGATTTTGAAATCTCCTGAGGCTGAGATGCTGAGCTTTCCTTTGCTTTTAAATCATGTCTTTTAAAATATGCAGACACATGGCTTTTGTGACAGTGTGTTTAGCAGCATCTTGGAAAACAAGAGAAAGTTGATAGGGAGGAATCCAACTTATTCATATTCTAGGGTCAAAGAACGTTCACACACAATCTCTATGACCTGATATATGAAGAAACTGAGGACCTAGAGAAACTTGTGACTTCTCGGAGATCAGCACACAAACAGGACCCCACATCCTGGGCAGCACAGAGCAGCAGTAACATCAGCTACAACTACCATTCCTTTTCTCTCACCTCTACATTTGTGGGCACTGATATGGCAATGTCTGTACTTCTTGCTTCGTCTGATGTGCATGGACCATCTGCTGGACACAGTGGCTGCTGAGTATTTAGAGGATGGAGACACCAGGTGTCTTCATTACCCTTGTCCTGAAGAAGCTCATTGTCTCACCTTGCAGATAAGAAATACCCCAATTATCCCAGCCAGAGTGGCTCAGTGGTTGACCTATGAACCAGGAGATCATGGTTCAATGCCCAGTCAGGGCATATGCCTGGGTTTGTGGGCTCAATCAATCCCCAGTGTGGGGTGTGCGGGAGGCAGCCAACCAATGATTCTCTGTCATCATTGATGTTTCTATCTCTCTTTCTCCCTCTCCCTTCCTCTTTGAAATCAATTAGAAAAATAAAAATAAAAACAATATTAAAAATACCCCAATAAAAAGAGTACATTAAGCACTTTGGAGTCGAAAAGTAGGAGAAAACAATTTTTTTTTTTTTTTAGGTATATAGCCATCCCCAAAATTCCTTCTTTGGGAAGAATTAGCTAGAAGAAGAAAGCAGACCTAGGAGTAAGAGTTCTGGAGTAGTGTTTTCCTCAGCATAAGAATTAGAGGGCATTCTCTAGAATAAACTCTCAAAAAGCCTTGGCACTACAGAGCATGCTTAAGGAAAACCTTGGATCTCTGGGATGTGTTGGTGTGACACGTGAATTCACATTGTAGCGGACAGACTTCCTGTAGCATTTAAGTCTGCTTTCTTCTCTCTGGCCCTAAGAATAAACAGCAAGGACCTGTACTTAGATTAAAAAAAGTAGAAGAATTCAATCTCCCATTCAAAGCCCCAATGCATTACTGCAGGCATCATGTTATAAGAGAAAGGAAATGGCCTTTGGAGCAGAACAACCCTGATTCTCAAGCCTAGCTCCCCATCTACTAGCTGTGCAATGTCGGGCACTTACTTAACCCTTCTAAGCTCCAGGCGCCACACCAATAAAATGGGTAAGAGTGGCCTGGCATGAAGGGTGGATGGGAGGGCCAGTCACTCAGTCAGTGAGTGTGTAGGGATAGTGGCAGGTCCCAGAGATGACATTTGTAAAGCATCTGGCTCAGAGTCAAATCTTGCTAGATGTGAGTGTTGTACCTGGAGGGAGCCTCATTCATAGTGCACTTTCTCTTTGCTTCTTGATACAGATTCAAACAAGGATAAAAATACTCCTGGTCTAGAATAGCAAAGTGATTCTTCCGCTGGGCTTCATTGTCATCTCAGTTTCAGTGATACAGTAAAGATGAGCTCCCACAGTCTCGGCTGGGAGAGTCTGGCTGGAGGAATCTCTGGGATCTGAGTGAGTGTGTGTGCTGGGGGAGAGGCCTGGGCACTCTCAGGCACTGTCAGCCTGGTGGCTCCAAGCTGCTGCCCAGGTCCCTGTGTGGCATCCTGTGCTCTGTCTGGTGGGATCTATCTGGTTTTGGCAGGCATAGGTTCTGAGGCCCAAGTACCTGCTGTGAGTATTCTGATGATGTGGCCAGGTTTTTCTTAGGGAAGAGTTTGCCAGATGGCCTTCCTTCTAACCAGAAACTGGACTGAGCCTTAGAAGCAACCAGAGTCTTGGTGGTACTCTGGTTCTCTTATGATTTCAATACATTGACAAACAGCCACCTGTGATGAGACTGAGGGACTCCACTCCATTTTTAACATACTGGCCTCCAGAGCCTTTGAATAAGACCACTTAGCCACTTTAGCTTCAAAAAATATTTCTTGAAGTAGGCCCCAGGGGTACATCAGAATATTCATGTCCAGGAAGCTTAACCAAGAAGATTACATAAACCCAAAAAGAAGGGGAGAAAAAAACCAAAATGAATGGAGGCAGCAGGTTCTTTCTAGCACCTAGGTTTCCTCTTAGCCTTTGTTGTAGTGATGTCATTTGGCAAAATACAATTTACTGTCTTCAATTATTCATATCTCTTCCTTTAAGTTCATAGGGATTGCTTACCACAAGAAGCATGTGGCTCTTTGAATGTTCCCCAAAGGGAATGAAAGCCTCAACAGAGGAATAGTCTGTCTTGTTCTCTGTTATCCAACTCACTCTTCTACCAGATGGTCCACCCAGGGGGGACCGGAAGTACGTTAGAGAAACCCACCAGGCTTAGCTTATTGACTCGGTGTTGGTCAGGCAAGAGGTGCGGGAAGTGGGTCTACTCATTCTGTGTACCCATCAGTCACGCCCTGGGTTGGCTTTGAGTTTTTTCCCCAGGCACTCACAAGGTGTAGTTAACATCCATCTGGCACTTGCTAGTAACAACGATTATCTCTTGTAGGGTGCCTGCTATGTATGAGGCATTCACATAATCTCACACCACTCTGGTGCAGACAACATCGCCATCTCTGTCGCACAGAGGAGGAACTGGGCGTGACTGGGGCAGGAGCATGGCTGTAGGAACTTGGACTAGGAGCATGTTCCCTGCCCACTGGTGGCAGCATTGAGTGCTGGGTGGTCCACCAGATTTAGACCTGAACTTCATCCAGGAGCAGAATCCGGGGACCAAGGCCTCACTTTGGGAGGAGCTGGCAAGAGATCAGCTCCTAGGACCCCCTGCTTAAGGTGGCAACACTGGCTTTACACCTCCCACTAGGTGAGCCTCCAGGATCACTGATGGTCACTCAGGAGATAGGTGGGCTTGTGTCAGCAGGTGATGCCTCCCCACCCCACCTTCAGGACAGGGACAAGCCAGGCTTTTTAGGGAGATGGGAAGAGTGGACACTGATAAATTGTCAGCTTGGCCACAGACAAGTGGCTCTGGAGGTGGAATGGGCCTTAGAGCTCAGTTAGTCTAACCTCTTCTTTTCCAAAGGCAAGATAAAACAACTTTCCTCAAATCCTCTTGGTCTTTTGCAGGGAAGGCTAGCATGAAACCCCGGGATTTGTTGTTTCTTTCTTCTCTTTTTCCAATTTTTTCACCCTCTGCCTCTACTTTGATCCCAATTTTATAGCCGGATGCTGGGGCTACAGCACTCGAGAAGCAATTAGAACCAGAGTCCAGATCTCCTGCCAAGTACAGCCATCTCTTTCCACTAGACCGTATGGCCTCCCTCTTAGGAATTGACCCAGGCATTTCCACTGAAAACAACTTTAAAATGCT